>FPAK01000012.1:1524324-2724324 GCA_900116095.1 Euclidium syriacum | reverse complement strand
TCCACATGGTAGAGAGGGTCCAATTTTTATATGCACTATTATACCTTGTGGTAAAAAAAAAAAAATTATCAATATTTGTAAAAGAAACTATTCAACGCTTGATTGGAACCTCATCCAAATCTAACACATTAAATAATCCGTATTACGAAGACGAAGACGCATATTGGGCCGGATGATGGAAAGAATCTAACACATTTCTTGTCAAGTTGGGGGAGGTTATGGAAAGAATCTATGTATTTACTTATTTCATTGTTACTAGTTTCCTTTTCTCAATGTTCTTTTCTTCATAGGTTTCTATTTCCTTTAGGATTAGTTCATCTTTGATTTTGTATAAATACATTGGTTAAGAACTCTAAATTATTACAACTCAAGCTTTTACAATTCAAAGTTTCTCACTCCTCCACTTTAGGAGCGTATTTTTAGAATATCAAAAGATTAATTTTCTTTATCTTCGTCTCCAATAGACCTCCAATTAACGGTCGGTTCTAGAGGATCCATCTGTGAACTGCTCTCTGTCTATCATGACCATTAAAGTTGCATACATTCCACCCAAAAATAATATGGAACCCAAAAAAGTGGTTGTCTAGAGGAGTTCAACCTTTTAGAAGGCGCATATCTTCTAACCAGAGATCGTCCTATAATAGCTTTAGAAGTTTTTATTCTAGCCAACGACACAATGGTTTTTACCTCTAAGGCATTACTTACAAAATTCAAATTCATTACTTCCCTTGCAAATTTCTGTCATAGCTTCCTCCTTCCCCTTTTCCTAACCTCAACTCTAGGATTCTCTCGTACAAGCGTTGAGTTTGATCTTAGACAGATTAAATGCAGAACGACCCGAATGTTCTCGTCTTCTTCATGGAACTGTGGTGAGATTAAGGATCCATAGAGGGGATTGATGATCTTCTTCTGATTTGGGCGCGAGACATGCTTAGACCTCCTCTTAACTATTTTGGAGCCACCTGACTCGGAACTTGAACCACCAGAGTCCTCGTTTTCCAAGATAATAGAGGGAAAACTAGCGGTTCTTGAATAGTAGGTTCAGACACGAGTATCCCTTTACCTACATATTAAGATATAGATGTTGTGACAGGTGACAAGCTTGCTGGTGGAATGAGATCTGAGGGTTCACAAAAGCTTGCTTCACCGATTTTTCAAGTGGCACCGGTCGAAGAGGTCCCAAGAAAGCTGCAATCTGGGACAATGCAATATCTAACTGCATGTTTACCAATTTTTATGAAAATGATAATGATGCAACATAAAAAGATATTTGGATTATGAAATATGTAATATCGATATTTCTAGTATATGGTACGTGGTGCATGAGGAGGGTTTAAGAGAATTTATTTGGCTACCTATATAACCAAAGTGAACTTATCTTTTCAATTGCACATCCCGACAGAATTTCTAAGTTTAGCGTACTTAGGTTACATATCCCGATAGAACTTCAGAGTTTAGCGTGCTTAGGTTAGAGTAATTTAATAATAGACGACTTTTTGGGAAGTTATTTCAAAAACCGAGTGAATGAGGAAAAAACACGAAGAAAGATCATGTGATGGTTTGTAGGGGTAGTAAACAAGTTTTCCGAACTCCCGAAAGTAGCGCATCAGACGCCGGACGAAGGTTCACGGGCCGAGAGGATCGACCCACGGACGATGGTGGTCGGGGCGTTAGAAAAATGATAATGATGTGCAATGTGCAATTAGGAAATATATAGGTATATCTAACTGCATGTTTACCATTTTTCTGAATTTTACACCAAATATATGTGCAATGTGTAATTTGTAATTATTTTTTCTAAATTTTTTTAACTACTAACCATTAACTCTAATTACAAATATACATAGTAAGAAAAGACGATCATTTTATGTGCTCAAATTAAATGAAGTGAAACAAGTATCATATTTATAGAATATGAAAATAATGAGTTCTGGTATAATAAATTAAATATAATTTATGTAAGATAATTAATCTCAGATAATTGTGATAGAAAACAAACATTAAGAATTTTAACACCTAATATGAAGTTAAGAATTGATGCAACAGTGGCTGTGCTGATCTACCACCTCACCATCATCATCACCCCTGTATTTACTCTCACCATTCAATAGCCTTAACTTTCAACCAACTCTCCATCTACCGTTGGAGTCTCCAAAGCTCCTCTCAATCATCGACTGATTCTGATTTATTTCTTCATTCATATGGGCTGTATTAACTAATGGGCTTCAGTATCTTATGTGGTACTTGCCTAAAACTAGCCTTTCGGCTCAAAATCAAATTTCTCTGTTTTTCAATAGAAACCCAAATTTTTATTTAAGAAAATGAAGTTAAGAAATGAACACATGTTTGATCAAAAAAAAAAACTGAACTGTCTCTATCCATTTATTATTTAACAATAAAATTTTCTGACCACTTAATGTACGCCACGCAGCAAGATGATACCATACTCATTTCTGATTCACGGTGTTGAACTGATTCAACATCATCCTTAGTTTTTTATTCAACACCTCATTAAAATGATTCAACAGTTTTGAATAAATAATTCAAAAGTTGAAAAGTCTCTATTGTAACTAGTCTCATCTATCCCAATCATGGCACTACCCGAATCAGGCCATCATGCAGTGGCCAATATGTGAGATAGATAAAAAAAGTCATTTTGCTTCTTCCTTGCCTATATTTTCTTCGAAATTTCCTAATCGATACATATGAGAAAGGTTAGAATCGTTAGATTATAAACTAAGTCTATATTTTTTCGTATATCTTCAAGTCAATGGCGGAGAGGTAAGTTTAGTTTATTTTAAATAAACAAAAGACTAAACTCCAAAAAAGGTATTTTACTTTTCCATTTCTGACTGCCGATGTCCAATATTAGGTCTGGATAAATTATCCGTTTGATTTGTTTCGATTCGATCCGAAAAATCCAGATAACCGTGAAGAACCAATGCAAAGTAAATAGTAAAATCTAATATCCGGAGCAAATCACAAATATCAAAATTAAAAAGTCCGGATATCCGCTCCGATTCGTATAGTACATATATATTCATATTATATCATATAATTATAATGTTTATAAGTTTAAAGTATATAAAAATTGTTTGACACGAAACATATACACATTTTTTAGTTAATATATATTAATATACAAAATTTAACACTAAAATTTTAATATATTTTTTTTAACAAAAAAATATCGTTTTTATTTTTCATAATTTATTTTATTTTTCATTTTATCTATTTTTTTGAATAAATTAAATGGTTTCATATATTTATAATTTAAATATTGAATAGAAATATTAAAAATTATTTTTTTTTTTAAAAAAAAACTTGTTTTAAACAAAGCAAATCCGAATATCCGCAAATATTAAAAAAAATCCGGATATCCGAAGTTTCGGATATCCACATATTTCCGGAGCAAAGCAAATAGTAAAATTTAGTATCCGCTACAAGCAAAGCAAATCACAAATACTAAGTCTTTTTCCGGATATCCGCTCCGCGCCTAGACATACCCACTATTGGTTACGTGTCTCAGATGATGAAGTCCAACCCTACCTTGGCAAGATTCTACTTTTCTCCTTTAAAAAAAAAAAAAAAAAAAAAATTTCCTCAAAGTTCCTAATCGATACAGATGAGAACGGTAGTTAGATAATAAAATAGAGTTAATTGTTTTCATATCCTTCATATTCAAGTCAATGGCGGAGAGATTTACGTCGTTGCTTTTCCTCCTTGCTTCACATTTCTTGGTGTCGGGTACGTTTCCATTCCGAAACTCGAAGGGTGTGGTTTGATCACTATCTTTGTTAAATCGTTTTGTTATATGCAGTGATGTCGAGGAGCTTTACTATAGAAAACAAATGCGAATACACTATATGGCCTGCGACCTACGCCTACCCGGACTCGGAACCCCTCAACACAACCGGTCTTGTTTTGTCGAAGGAAGACACGCATGTCATTAAAGCGCCGTCGTCATGGATAGGTCGTATCTGGGGTAGGACGCGCTGCTTGACAAATTCAACTGGGGGTTTCGAATGCGAAACTGGAGACTGCGGCGCTGGCCAAATCGTGTGTCACGGTAACGCCACACAGCCGACAACTGTGGCGGAGTTTAACCTTACACCTGACAAACGTGACGACTATTACGATGTCAGCGTCATCGATGGTTACAACATTCCTTTACTTGTTACCCCAGAGAACGACAAGTGCAGAAGCATCGGATGCAGTATTGATATGAACAAGACGTGTCCATCGGAGCTTATGATTAAAAACAGTAGCAACTATCCGATCGCCTGCAGGACCTCGTGTCAGGCAAACCAGTTGCCGGAGCTTTGCTGTGTCGGACTCTACGCCGCAGAGATTGTACCACCGGAAAGATGCAACCGGACGATCTACTCGGAGGCTTTCAACCGCGCGTGCCCGAAAGCTTATAGCTATGCCTACGATGATGCTATAAGCACCTTCACGTGTCCACAATCCTCCAACTTTTTCATCACGTTTTGCCCCCCCAAAAAATCTCGACCAGGATTATCTCCTTTGAAGTTGAAACTCATATTCGGTAAACTTTTACATTTAACCGTGTGACAATAACCTAATTAATTTATGATGTATAACACCTAACTTTGGAGGCTTGTTCTCTTGTAGGATTTTCATCAGTTCTGGCTTTGATTATCATCATTGCGATTGTGGTAAAGGTGAGAGCTAATTATATGAGAAAGAGTGATTTGCAGGGGAACAACATTGAAGCAGTTACCATGCTAAAACGGTTTAGATATGTACAAGTGAAGAAGATGACAAAATCATTTGCGGAAGTTCTTGGGAAAGGGGGATTTGGAACTGTGTATAAAGGGAAATTACTAGATAGCAACCGAGATGTTGCGGTGAAGATCCTGAAAGAGGCAAATGAGAATGGGGAAGACTTCATCAATGAAGTAGCTAGCATGAGTAGGACATCTCATGTTAATATTGTTCCTTTGCTTGGATTCTGCTATGAGGGGAGCAAGAAGGCTATAATATATGAGTTCATACCGAATGGATCTCTTGACAAATTCATCTCTGAGAGGATGTCGACAAAGATGGAATGGAAAACATTATATCGCATTGCGATTGGTGTGTCTCGTGGCTTAGAATATTTGCATAACCGTTGTTTATCTAGGATTGTACATTTCGATATAAAGCCACAAAACATACTCATGGATGGAGAGTTTTGCCCCAAGATTTCAGATTTTGGTCTTGCCAAGCTATGCAAAAACAATGAAAGCACCATGTCAATGCTAGATGCGAGAGGCACGGTAGGGTACATTGCCCCAGAAGTGTTTTCCAAAAATTTTGGAGGAGTTTCTTATAAGTCGGATGTGTATAGTTATGGAATGGTGGTTCTTGAGATGATTGGTGCAAGGAACATGAAAAGAGCTCGAAATTCTGGATCCAACAACAGTTCAATGTATTTTCCAGATTGGATTTATACAGACCTCGATAAAGGAGAAATCATGAGTTTTTTTGCAGATCAAATAACCGGAGAAGAAGATGAGAAGATAGTAAAGAAAATGGTATTGGTGGGTCTTTGGTGTATCCAGACCAATCCATTTGATCGTCCACCAATGAACAAAGTTGTTGAAATGTTAGAAGGAAGTTTAGAGGCTCTACAGATTCCACCAAAACCTATTTTTTCTTTACCCGCGGTAACATTTCAAAGAGGTACTGATGAGATTCAAGAGACTTTAAGCTTCTCAAAACTAAGTCAAGACACTTTACACTATGCCGAAGAAGAATTGCAAGACATCACAAAGAGAATAAAGATAGCATAAGATCTTACTAAACCAAGGTTGGCAGGTAAACTCATTGGATCTTCTTACGTATTTTTTTATGAAATTCAATCCAGATTCTTGTGGAGACCGGTCCTTTTTTTTCAGGCAGGTAAACACACCATGAACATCTTCACAACTAGCAGTGGCGGATCTAGAACATTTATTTACTGGCCATAAACTATTTATATATTAGATATTCATAAAAAAAAAATCACAAATAAATAATTAAGTTTCCTATATTATAGTTTAAAATCAATTATGATATTTATTATGTATTATGTAGTTTTTGTGATATGGGTATTGTAATATAATTTTGTTTCATTAGTTCTGTATCATAATTTTTATATTATATGAGACCCATAATATCTAAATTCTTAACATTTTTATAAATGATGTTTCTCTAAACTAAACTAATAAAATAAAAATAAAAAAAAGGAGAAATATACTAATGACTAAACGCACCGTCTTAAAGATAATTACTCTTTGTTTCTTAATATAAGATATTTTAGGATTTATTTTTGTTTCAAAATATAAGATGTTTTCACTTTTCAATGCAAATTTTAAATGTATTTGATATTTTATAATTATTTATATTATATAGTATCTTTTGTGATTGGTTGAATTTGTTGTAAAGTAACTATTAAATACTCTTTTTGAAGAAATCAATACATTTCTTAATTTTTGTATTTTTTCTAAAATATCTTGTAATTAGAAACAGATGAGTAATAAATAGAAAAGTAAGAAGTGATTAAATCAATAGAAATGTAACAACGATCAAATAATGAAATTAAATAAGATATGTTTAGAGAAATATCATAAATACATCGAATCAATATGGTAATTAAACCATGCGATTTGTGGAGTTAAGAGTAGAGTTGAAAGGAAATAGCACCATTTTCCAAAGTAGAAAATAAATTATTTTTAAAATTAATAAAAATGTAAGAGAGCAAGAGTCAAACCAAAACCATTTATTTAGTGGGGAGCATAACCATTTATTTAGTGGAGGCATAACCATTAATTTAGTGGGGACAGTAACCACTATAATCAGAATCTTCTGCCGGTTTTAGTTACACGTTTAAGTATTTTTCATAATTTACTGGGGGCAGCTGCCCCCACCCTTCATAAAGTGCATCCGCCCCTGACAACTAGTGCAAATGTCTCGGTAAGAAAAGGCTTTGTTGGTCTCCCAATGGTTTTTGTTTCTCGGTAAGAAAAAAGGTTTTTGATTCAATATCTATTTTGGTCATGCATCGCAATCATAGAAATGGTTTAACGGGATATTGTGGTTTGGCGGTAATCTAAAAAATATACTTCTCCAATCCAGAACTCGAACACTCCTTATAAAGCAATTTACTTTTTATTATCCTTGTATTTTTCAATTGTTAGATTGGTAGTTCAAACTATTTCAAATTTTTCTATTTTATTTTTTTTCTCTAAAGTTGTTCATATAAACCATAGATGTAGAAGTGTCAATATGAGTTGTTGACTCATGAGTTGACTCAATTCAGTTTGGATTTTCATGAGTATAGAGTTTTGTTTTTAAGCTCATTTAATAAACAAGTTAATGATCGAGTTTAAATGAATTGGAGAGTTATACGAGTTAACTTTTTTGAAAATTTAAAATATTATTTTTTTTTATAGTTTTTAAAAAGAGAAATTTTTTATTTTACATTATAATATAATAAATGGAATATAAAATTTTAAAAATAAAGTAATCATTTTCTGGTTTTAAGCTTTTAGTAGGCCTATAATCAACTATAAATAAATCGATACTAGGGTAAACGAAATTATCTAATATACAAGTTATCACATATCTTCGTGTTCTTAGTTTCGATTGATTTGGTTTTGCTACTATCATATGTAAATTATCGTCCATTCTTTTAGTTTTAGTCATAAACTGGAATATCATCTCATGACTTAAGAATAATAAGAGATTGAAATTCTATTTAAATGATGATTATATTTGTTTATTTTACTTTTATTGATTTTAGAATCACTTAAAGTATTTTTAAAATTTTTTAAATAATTGAAACATTTAAAATTTTATGTGAAAAGTTGATTTAACTCATGATTTAGGTGATCTCAGTTTAATTTTATATTCATAAGAATATAAACTCATATATAAATGAGCCGAGTTGAATTGAGCTATAAAATATTGTAACTCATGAAAATTCAATTGAACCGAGCGGAGCCGAATTAGTTCATATTGACACCCCTACACAAGTGTGTAACTTAAGCCTGTATTTTGGCTAATCAGAAAAATAAACTAAATAAGAACAATTAATGATAAGATTAAAAAACATGGTACCACAACCTTTTATTTGTCAAAACCCAAAAAAAAAGACCGGTTCTGAGGTTGTCTCAAATAATATTTTACTTGTCACATATCTGTGTGTATCAAAGACAACATGCTATTCCGTTTCCTTACCACTTAACGACAAGATCTCGGATAATTTTCCTGAGCAATATATTCATCAAATGGTACATATTTATGCCAATATCTCAAAACACATACACCACCGTCTTTTTCATTTATATGATATGTAGACATTATTTTTTCCCACAAGCCTGAAGTATATAAATTATATACTTTATGTGTGTGTTTTTTAACATCTGATGTTACTAGATATCAAACCTGGGTACAATTTGTACCGTACAAAGTCTTGAAAAAACAAAGAGTCTACAAAAGGTGGAGGGTAAAAATAAATTTGAGTAGTTTGGATTTGATGGTGTGCCGATTTTGCAAAACTACTACGTTTTATTTTTCAAAACTACTATTATTAAAATCCTGAATTCCGAAGATAACACAAAAGTTCAAAAAAGAAAAAAAAAAAACTTCTATATGATTGCAGGAACATTTTCTTAACTTTTGGAAACTCTTTTTACTTATTTTTGCAAGGACCTGACCGGCAACCGTCACCACAGTATGCGTCGGTGTGACCGCAATAACCATACTCACTGCAGCAGAGAATCGGGGAGCAGCCGCAGTAGGCAGTTTCGGAGTTGGAAGCTATCGGGGCTCCACTGCCCCTGCAGGGACCAGATTGGCACCCAGGACCACAATAGGCATCGGTGGTGCCGCAGTAACCGTGTGAACTGCAACATACATCTGGGGGGCAACCGCAATTCTGGGAATTGATGGTTTCAGAATAGAAACCTAAGAGGCATAGGAGAAGGACAATGGAGATTTTTGTGAGAGCCATGGTTTTGCGTTATTGTTGTTAGGTTTATTGTGAGAGTTTTTTGGTGTACTTTAGTCTATTTCATTTGGATATATGGCCAATTGATCGTAATAAAGTGTCTTTTGTTATTACACGGCTTTGACTATTCAGTTCTGTGCTCAAAGACAATTATATGGTCTAATAAATTCATTTTTCTTTCTTTGAACAAGACAAACTATGGTAATACTTTCTCACTTTTTCTATCGTCTCTGAATAACTAGGGCTTTTACCTGTGTTTAAGTGCATTTATTTTTAGAAAAAAAAGTTTCTAAAAATATATATGGGCTTTTAACGAAATCTACCACTTTTTCATAAAATGTTGTGAAAATGCCCAAAGAAGAAAAAAACACTAGAAAGTGTCCTTTTGGACTTTGAAAATTGAGAAAATGTTACTACAATCATATAGAAGTTTTCTTTTACTACAATCATATAGAAGTTTTGGAGATATGAAAGTATAAATTATATACTTCAGGCTTTTAATTTGAAAACCCTTTAAAAAAAAAACATTGGACCGGAACTCATATGTAATTTTTCTCATGTTTTTAATTTGAAAACCCTTTAATAAAACAAAAAAAAAATGAAATAGTAGACCAAATATTTCTTAACCGCCCAAAAAAAAAAAACATTGAAAACAACATAAATGGCTTTGTCATGAAATATTTGGTCTACTAGTATAAATACTATACTACAATTTTAAATATTTGATCTACTATAGATATTTGACTAACAAATTTATATCTACCATAAACTTGTCCATGGTAAACTCTAACATTTAAATATTTAGTCTATTATGCTTTGTTTATAGTGTCTTAAATAGGTGTTCCAACATGGACAAAATCGTTGCCACAACATTCCTTTTCGATCTCCCATTTAACCTCGGTGTGACTTAGCATCAGACACGGGTTTGAGGGGCTGTCAAAGTCAGCAAGCCTCATCAAAACACTCTTGTTCACTAATAGGGATTTTACCACACAGAACAAGTCCAGACACAACAGATCAAGACTAGCCAGGCCGAAACGATACGTAAGCACACTCAAAGAATCCTAACATCTTCATCTTCACCAAAATTTGTGGGGACAGGAAATAGAGGAAGAAAGCACGACACGCATTAAGTTTTTGTGACTAATCTAACTCACCAAATCAAACTCTCCGGTCGATATTATTCTCTAAGATCATGCGCCATCATGTGTCCCTAAATGACACTTGTCAAAAGTCTATTTCTATGTTCCTATATATAATATGTTTTTGTCATCGTAAAGTATGGAAGAAATCTAACTAATTTCATCACTCTTAGTTGAGCACCCTTTAAGCTTCTTCCCACTTTGACTCATTATACACTAGGTTATTCGTCTGCATCCGGTGCGGACAGGAGCAATCTACTATCTACAAGAAATACATTAGGTTATTCGTCTGGATCCGGTGTGGACAGGAGCAATCTACTATCTACAAGAAATACATGTGCGCCTCTACTATCTGCAAATGAACAAAACCTGAGAAATTTAAAACATAAGCCAATTAACTTGAAACCAAAAAACATAACAAAAAAGAACATGTTAACATAGATCGGAATTACAACCACGACAATATAAAGCCAAAGCATAGACGAAGACATATTGGAATCACAACCGCGAGAAAGATAGAGGGTAAACATGTTTATAGGATTTCTCGATTTTTGTAAATCGGAAGAATAGAGGAGATCTAAAGTATTTTATGGTTTTCTAAAGAAGAGAAAACTATATATATATATATATATATATAGAGTTGCGATTAGGTTTGTAAACGATATTTTTTTTAGGAGGGCCATTAATTTTGATGAATTTTTTTATATATATTGAATGTCATGATGAAATTGTAAATAAAGGTATAAATTAAAATATATATATATATATATATATATATATATTTAAAATTAATAAAAAAAAAGTTTTATATAATGAAGCAACATGTTTAAGTTTTCTCTACCTAAAATCAAAAAACAAAAAAAAACAACTTGGAACTTATGTTACATCTGCTTTATCTAAAGACAACCCATATTCGATTTTCTCGAATCGTCGATATTCGATTTCAAATTCTTTTGTTGATCATCGATGTAAGTTGTATAGTTGGCGTGCTAGGTTCGCCATGCCTCCTCACACTCCTCTCGCGCTAAATAATCTGAAATGCATATCTTACCAGAAACCATATTGGTTTTTCAAGCGAGTCATCTATAATAACCATCAATTTGTTCAAATTTGACTTAAACTTTAACCCCAACAACTTTTAACTAGGTTCTCCCACTTATCCAAAATATATGGGCATTCAAAAAAGAGATGGTTCCTACTCTCCACCTGGTTTTGGCAAAAAACACGAGGGATCGATGCCACGGTTCAACTCATCATACGATCACATGTTGAAAGCGATTAATATAGCAAGCCAAATTTAAATAGAGTATTTGGAAATGGTTTTAGAGAACCAAATTCCCTTATACCAAATCTGGATTGGCTGCGCATTTCAGACCGATTTCCAAGTTTCAAAAGAGCTACAACGTGGTTTGAAAGTGCCTCTCAAACCCCTCCATAAGACAATGTCTTCTGCTGAAAGAACAATCCTTTCTCTAATACCATAAATCTGGTCTTCTATGAGAATTTGGACGCAATGATGACGTATTCTATGCGCCTGTACTACCTTGTTGACTGTTACTTTCACACGAATTCCCAGTAATACCTCCTCTTTTCCCGTCAAGTCAATCAAACGGTCCAAAGATGACCAAACATCATGTTTTCACCTCCTTTTATATCAACTTTGACAAAATTTTCAGCCACATCTCTATACTTTAGTAATTTTTGCCACATCCACGAACCCAAAGAAGATGTATCCTTGACCGACCAGAAAGAGCCTTTACGAATCAAATATAGTCTAATCCATTGAACCCAAATTAGGTTTCCGGATAAAATTCGCCAAATAAACTTTAGACAAGAAACATTGTTTGCTTCTCGTAGTGATCTTATACCTAACCCACCTTCTTCCTTTGGCTTACACACATCTTTCCATGCAACCTTTGCTTTTTTGAATTCAACTCCGGACCAGACCAAAGGAAAGCAACACACAACTTATATATCTCATCAAGACAGTCGCTTGGAAGTCGAAAAGCAGATATTGATGAGTGTGTATTTTAACGGTTTTAAGACCTTATTTATGCCAGTTTAAGATTCTAAATCGCTTATTTGAATTCATGCATTTTATGTAGTTTTGTCTAAAAATAGAGCATAAATGCATTTCATGCATAACATTTACATTTTGAAGTATATAGTAGTTTAATAAGTAGTTTAAAAAGCATTTAGTGATTTATGCATAGGTATATGTATTTCTTGCATAATTTATAATTTTAGATACTAAAGCTGACCCATCAAACTAAGAAGAAAGAATCATGGGAGGAAGAATAATCAAGGAAAATCAAGATCAATCAATATAGAAGCTAAAGGAGTTAAGGTGAAGAAAATGAAAGAAGAAGATGCTCGTTTGGGCCAAGCCCATTGTCTTTAATCATCATCACGTGACTAGCAGCATTTGGACCCAAGCCCGCTTACTCTTCACTTCATCCCCGTCTCTTCATTACGGGAGACGGGGATGAAGCGACTGACGATTGTGGGGAATTAAATAAATCGGTCTTTGTTAATTTAATTGCTACAGCTCCTTCACAATTTAATTAAACCAATTTTATTAAAGGTACATTTGTCTCTCATAAACCCTAAGCAAGATTAGATATAATGTATCCCCTAAAGATTTAGAGTAGTTTTTGAGAGTTTCATACTCTCTTGTTAGTTTTATTAATCGTTTTATGTCTTTTATCAATAAATTACATTTTTTTTATTTTGTATTTACTTTCTCTTTCTCATCACGGATCATCAATATCCACTAGTGATTAATTGCATTATGATTAAAATTTAGGTTTTTGATTAGGGATGAAACTGGTTGTTGACTGTTGGTACTTAAGGTGTATTAATAAGAATCTATCACTTGAATAGAACTTAATGCTAGAGATAAAAGTAGCTCGATTATAAGGCTTTATGTACTATGAGTGTTTGCTTAAGATCACTAAGCAGATTCTTGCTCAATCTCTTAAGATTTAATTTTAAACTTTTCAGTTTTTTCGAAAACCGATGCATAGCGGATGTGGAATGAAACAAAACCTCTGTCTCCTCCCAATATTTCTCCAAAACATTCCCAAATTCGGGTGTTTACTGCGTTAACAACCTTGAAAGGTTTTCTGGGTTTGAAACTCACGGCCTTTATCTTTATTCGACACCGTAGGTGATCCGAGCAACCACCTGCCTCGAAAATACCATGTGCACCATCAAAATCAGATAGCCAGCTATCGTTTCCCAAATCCCGATCCAGCTTTTCACAAATCAAACTATCTTGTCTCTTATTACACCACGTGAAGAAAGGTTCATGAGAGTGAAAATCGCTTAAACAATAGTAACAAACAACCTCTTTAAAATCCGGCATACTGAAAGGGATAGACGGTGATGTTTCAAATGAGGAATGTTCTTCAATGTCTAATATTTCATTAAAATCACCATATATTATCCCTAGCTTATTTCTAAACATAGGTGAGTTTTGATGATTCCAAATATCTTCCCATAATATCTTTCTCTGCAACATCGTGTGATACATATACGAAAGAAACAAAAAAACTTCTTTTCTGATCCATCTAATAAAACCGAGCAAATTATCATTTGACTACTCGTGAAACAAGTCGTCAATGTAACCTACGATTTCCACACAACCCAAATTTTTCCTCTTCTATGCGAATCATAATTCGATTGAAAAGACCAATCTCGAAACACTTTTTCCACTATACCAAACTCCTTCTGCTCTTTCACTTATGTCTCAAGTAGGCACTCAAATTTCAAATCATGCTTATTTACGCAATCACGGACAAAGTAGTATTTGTCTTATGGAAACCACACAATGTCATAAGAAAAAAGGTATTTCATGACGAATAAATAAGTCAACAGGATTTCGTAGACAACCTTATATCAAATGTTTTAAACATTTTTCAATTTCCTAATTTCTGTAAAGACCAAAATTGGAGCCACTACTAGTATCACTTCAACAGTTCATTAACAACACTAGATATAGATACAGTATTGCTCATATATTTCAAGGGAGTGTAGTGTGTGTCACATCTTCGGGATTCTTGACTCGAGGACGTCTACAAGGAGGACTTCTAGCTAGCACTTGTGCGGAATCGTCTTTTGCAATAGCAGCTCCACATGATCCTGAAGGTGGAGTGCTTATTTCAGGACCCATATCACTACCTATTTCATACTCAAAATGTTAGTATAGTTATTATAAAACTTAGTTGTTCGAGTTTTCTCACACTCCTATTTAGCTGATGCCAACAGTTACATACATCCGAAAGAAAAAAAATGAAGGATTAAGGTTGCTCACTCTATTATAGAAAAAAAAAAGAAAAAAGGCATTATCATATTGTAAATCACATGTTTTCTCAGTTAATCAAATACTATCCGAAAATGATATGAGGATATAGTGAACAAGCTTTATGATAATTTTTCTCTTATTAATCAACGTTATCCAAATTCCTAACTAATTCCTTCTTTTTTTAATTGAATTTATGAACCCTTCATTCGCAATTCTGTTTAAGATTTTCATTTCACTTATTATAAGAAATTAGAAAAAGTTGCAATGGTATTAATTGTTCTAACCTGGTACTCTAGCTGCGACAAGACCAATCACAAAGAATAGGCACAGAAAAAGACGAATTAGAGGAACATGTGATATCTTCATCGCCAATGAGAGATTTAATCAACTATGGAGAGACATAATGAGAGATTTAGATAGAAATAAACTTTGATATTTGATTCATAATAAATGATGTGGCTTTTAACGTGAATGCGGTTGGTAGGTTTGATACACTTCCCACATTTTTCCTCATTACGCGTTACGACTTACGATTTATTTGGCCGTATGAAGACTTGATTTTGTTGTTTTATAGCCCAATCGTCAACAAAATTAACGTAAACAACAAAGTCAATTTCCCATATGGTTGCAATATTTCCATCCCACGAGCCTTTTTGTTTTTCCAATAATGACATCATTTGTATAGTGTTTAGTCAAGATTAATTTCCGGTAAAATAAAAGAGTTGTTAATTATAAATCGCACCATAATCTTATTTTACTAGTGAAAATAAATTTAAGGTGATAAATAGTATACTATTTGTTCAATGTAAAAACGTGATTTTACTATTATTTACCATTCATATCATTCATAAATTTTTTATGTT
This sequence comes from Euclidium syriacum, assembly GCA_900116095.1. Lineage (NCBI taxonomy): Eukaryota > Viridiplantae > Streptophyta > Magnoliopsida > Brassicales > Brassicaceae > Euclidium > Euclidium syriacum. The sequence continues at coordinate 2,709,015 of FPAK01000012.1, read as the reverse complement.
TTCGTATTTTGGGAAAATGATTTCGTTATATACAACTATTATGTGAAAAGTATACCTAGAAAAAAAATATGATAAATCTACTAAAACTTTTTTTAGCATTTTATAGTTGAAAAAGTGATTCAACTAACAACTTCTTTTCAGAGTCGCCTCTTTTTTATTTTTACTTCGAATTTTCAAATTATTATTAGGCCAATTTGGGTCTTCTTCCATTTTCTTAAATGGGATAAGATTTTGGAACTAATGATTATTTAACTAGACCTCTTGCCAGTAAAAGTATTTAAGTTACAGTCTAAATCAAATATCAAGAAAGTTGTATTTGAAAAAAACTCTTTGTATTCCTCCAACTAATTTATATCCTTTCGAATTGTTTTCTGTTTCTTTTTTTGGTGGATTATTGCCAAGAGTTGGCAAGGAAACAAAGAAAAATCGAGAAGTGTTGAAGGAGAGGTAAAAAGCTTTCTGGATAGAGGAAAGATGACCAAAAGTTGAAAATTTAAAAATCCGTCGAAAGATAGAACCTTTGTATTGAATTTGGTATTTAAAGTGATTTGAGTTTTAATAAAAATTTAAATGATTTTGATGGTTTTTGGTGATTTTAAAGGAGTTGTTATGATTTGGTATTAAAATCTCCTACAATCTCACATAAAACCATGAGATTTGGATCTTTATATTTTTAACTAAGAAAGTCTCTTAAAATCCTCTAAAATCTCATGTAGTCATTACAATCTCAATACTTAGAACATTTTCAATAAAAGTGGATTTGATATGATTTTTAAAAACTCTTATTTGAATAAGAGGGGATTGTAAATGATTTTAAATGACTTTACATAAATCTCATTTTCAAAAACACCGGATTTGGAAAGATATATTAAAATTTTTAGTTGAATAACAGAGGATTTTAAGAAAACTTCAAAACCTTTTAAAATCCATAGTTCAATACATCTCCCCCCCCCCCCCGATACTAGAGTTTTTGCACTCTTTTTGAGCGTATCAATTACCTCTTAATCGATATAGTATAAGAGGAATCGAATCCAAACTCGTTATAATTGACACCTAAAATGCAAGGATTTTCTTAATCTAAACTAATGGGGTTTGTTGTTTGTTTCAAGTTAACTAAGTGAACTAAATGCAAGTAAATTAAATGACTAAGTTTATGCAATGATTAAAGAAGGGTCCTTAGATGGGTTATTGGTGATTTGGATTCACTAAACATGGTTTAGGATGCCTAACTACACTAATTAGCTATTGAGAAATTGGGGAAAATAGGTTGTTTTTTCTCTTTATTTGTGGAACTAGACCTTTTTATATTTAACATATATTATACCTAAACTAACCCTAGCTAAATCTTTTAAGTATCTAAAAACATTTTAAATAAATATTTTCTAATAATAATAAAATTCTGAAAGGAAAAAAATATTAATGCAATCTTTTTATCTCACGTTTATGAAAAAATAACAAAAAAATAAATCTTTTTATATATGTTTCTACGAGATTTAGAATACATCTTCTACTTTTAATATGTTTTACATAGTTTAGAAAACATATTATACATATCCCTATGTTCTACCGACTGTAGAATACATATTCTCTATGTTCTACTGAATGTAGAATACATATTCTACATACTCTCTATATTCTACAGAATTCAGACTACATATTCTACATTATCTCTATGATCTACGAAATTTAGAATATGTTTTCTACGAAGTTTTGGATATGTTTTTAGGGTAGTAAGTTAAAAACCTTCATGAGTTTGTAAGTTTATGATTCACAACTTAAATTACCAAAATAAAGCCATATACAATTGCTTAATTGAAATTTCTCTATGTCAAATAAAATTATACCAAACAATTAAAATTAAGTCCTAGCTTTCATAAGCTGGTCAATTTCCGATTCACAGCATATATTAGCAACATAAAGCAGAAACAAGTATCCTAAATCAGTAAATTCTACAAATCCTTCAATCTCAAAAACCCTAAATCGCATAGTTTAAATCTAAGGAGGATGTTTTTATCACAAAATTAAATTTATTTTTTGGAGATGAAGAGAGCCGGCTATATAAGATGGAGAAGACGAAATAGTTGAGTGGAGGAAGAAGATGCAGGGCAAAGAAGACGATGAAAATATATATATATATTTTTTTTAATTAATAATCTCACTTTAAATGATAATGATTCAAACCCTCTATATGAGATAGAGGTTATGATAATATTTTTATTTTATACTTCGATTATGAATGAATTTTTTTAAAAAAATTTAATTATTTTTATCAATAGGGGTAAAGTAGGATTAACATTATTATAAAGATTAGTTTTCCAAACTTAATTTTTAAAAGTTTAGTTCCACAAATATGGAAAAAAGCTTATATTTCCAAATCTCCCTTAGCTATTCCCTAGGTTAATGATCCATTTAATTGACTAATTCATTTTCATGCAATTAATCACTTCACTAATTATAGCATCATTAGCAAATTCCCATTTGTAATGATGATAACTAATGAGTTTAAATCCAAATTACTAGATCAACATAATTAAGACCTTCAGCACCAATCCCTTGTGCTAAGAATCATAATTCCAACTATAAGTTTTCTTGGGCATTTCATCAAACACTTGGTGTCCATAGAATGCTCCATATCATCTTTTTCATTTCCATGCAAAAAGAAGTATTAAGAACTCTTAGAGAATGATGAAATGTTTGATTTAAACCCTAAACTACTCTAATCCATGCTTAGATCACCCTCATCTAACCCATCCTTAAACCCTAATGAGACTACTCAAGACTCATGGTGATTCTCCCAAAATCAATGTTGATTAGAAGAGAAATCATGATGGATAGTGAGTAGGATGGATGAGAAATTATAAAAGACAAGATTGCTAAGAAGAAAATGCAATTACTATTAAGAATCTACTATGATTTTTGAAACAAGCAAGAACAACAGAAAAAACTCCTAAAAATTCAACATAAAACTCAACATATAAAATGAGTGTTAAAAATGGGGTTTTAAAGACTTATGGGTCGAATCGGGTCAACCCGGGACAAACCGGGTTTCGATACGATTTATTTTTGTCTGGATGAATCCGCAGCGGTCTGCGAGTGCCCACTGTGAGACCGTTGCAACCTCTTCAGAAGATTGGCAACGGTCACTCCTTGACCGCTGTGCCAACCAAACCGATGTGGCCTTCTGCAACGGTCACTCCTTGACCGCTGTGAGACCGCTGCAACCTCTTCAGAAGATTGGCAGCGGTCACTCCTTGACCGCTGTGCTTTCAAACCGTTGTGGCCTTCTGCAACGGTCACTCCTTGACGTCTACAAGCTCCTCAGCTCCTCCTTGGCTCCAAATGATTCTCCATTCATCCCAATGCTCATCCTAGCTCCTCTCCTTGCTTGTTTGTACCTATTGAACATCCAAATGCACCAAGAGACTCTCCTAAGACCTAATGCAACACCTAGAACCTATATACAATGAAATTCATGACAAATGTAACAAAACTAGTCTAATATACAATGAAGTCCTATTTTAATGCAAGATTAAATGATGCATGTTATGATAATATCACCCCCCCCCTTAGAGTTTTCAAAGAATAATAAGATGAGAAATTTTAGAGAAGACCGGCGAAAAAACAGATAAAAACTTAGTAAAAGTGTTAAGAGAAAAAAGATTTAACCCTTCTTGGTACATAGGATCGGAGGGGGATTATTTATAGAATTTATTGACCGGAAGTAGTATACCAGGTAGGATGGATGGCCTGAATGGATACGGAGGGGTATGTACAAAGTATCAAATGTTTTTCACCTACTTTCTTTGTTGTGTAGGACAATTGGCCGACAAAGTAATCTCACTGCCGAAACCTATAAAAAGTAATCTCTATAACCTATTTCGCTATAAGTGCATCTCCGATGTAAAACTTTATTCTTTACTCTAAAATGGAGTTGAATTTTACTCCAATTCTACTCCATTTTTTACTTAAAAATGGAGAAAGAAATAAATAATGGAGTGGTCAGTATAATTACTCCCTTATGAAGTTAGAAATGGAGTGGGTTGGAGAAGAATCTACTATAATGGAGTTTAGAGTAAGCATTGGAGTGGGAATGGAGATGGTTTAATCTCAGAAAACTAATCCAAAGGAAAGATTGGACCGCTGGTGTAGCTATGAAATCAAATGGCTGGTGGCCGAATAGAATATCTTTCGGAGTTGTGGAGGAAGAAATGGAGAGAGGGAGAGAATATGAAGTATATAAGAGCATCTGCAGTAGTGAGAGACTCGCCAAATCTCTAAAAAAAATTAATATTTTAATATGATTTAATTTTATAATTAAATTTTAGTTTTAAATTTTTTTTTAACTAATCAGAGACAAATGAATTAAGAGTCTCTCATGAGTTTTACAGAATCTCTCAAATAAGAAATTTATCTCCTTCTCTCTTACATTTTTATTATTTTAAATCTTTTTATTAATAAGACTCATCAAGACTACCACTAAAAATGTGTTTTAAGTTTCTTAACAAAGAATTTTTCACGGAAATGCGAAAAGTACTTTTTGGAAAATTTAATGACGTTGAGAGATAAAATTTAGGAGGCCAAAAGTTTTGTGATTATCCAGAATTATTTAAATTTAAAACTTCTGGCTCTCTCTCTATCCCATTCTGCGTTTACAGTGTCCATAATACGCATGCTGTTCTTTTCCCACCCACGCTAGTTGTTGTGGTTGTGACTTGTGAGAACTAAAGTTGCTTTTTTGGCCAATAAAGATTATTCAATGGAATTCCTTTTTGTCTTCAAATCAAAAAATAAAATTATATGAGTAGTGATGTTTAGTTTAATAGTTAAAATTATAATAAAAAATTTATATTGGGAACTTAACATGGATATATCAATATAAGCACTAAATATTCTATGATTTAGAAGTTTGATTATTAATTTACCACACGATGTTTAATCTTTAATTGTTTAGGCATCACTGAAAACTTACAATTATTAATTCAAGTTAACCGTACAATCACATACCTTTTAACAAGAAAGACCATCATCAGGAGTGACCCCAAACATCTTGCAGAATTCCATATATTGCTTGTCTCTATTCTTCTTCTCTTCAGGGCTCCGGTTATTGCATCCGCGGCCATCAACCCTTCTCGAGGTTTCTCCAAAGCCTAGGTACAGAGCCGGACGCACGTTCTTGTTCCAGAACCACATTGCAAATTTGAATGCAATTTCCGGGCTACGAGCTACCACATCGGGATCTTTCAATAGAGGAAGGCCAAGGTACTTGCCGGCTGCACCATAGTACTCGTTCCATTTGATTGATTGGAGTGGACCACGACCATAGTAGCTTTTTCCTGGTTGACAAGGGTATTGTTTGCTTGACGAGCAGTACTTGTTTTCTCTAATTTTTTCTTCTTTGTAGCAAAAGCCTTTAATTAAAAGAACAAAATTAATTAGAAGATGTCATATAGTATAAACAATGATTTTGACTGATTTAACATAATAGGGGAGTAATTGAATCATAAATTAGTGAAATCATAAAACGAGAAAACTTGTGAGATGAATAAACTAAAGATATAGAGTTTGATTGATATGTCATATAAATAGCATAATAAACTGAATAATTGTTAATGGAAAGAACTGTGGTATGTCACATTAATAGCATAATAAACTGAATAATTGTTAATGGAACGAACTGGACTAGATTTTCCGTAGAATAGTTATAAACTTCGAAAACTAGTTTTGTAATATTAATCATGTTTTTTTCTTTTTGTTTATAATTATATTAATTTTAATATGTTAGCTGTATATAATATAATCATTTTAAAAGCATATAACATATATGTTGAATATTATAAATGGTAAAAAATTAGCGGAATCACATTTTCAAAAAGTGAAAATATGAACAGGTATACCATTCATCACCATAATTGAATACCAAAAGCTAGTAGATGAATGAAGTGTTCTTAATCTATTTTCGTGCGGGACAAATTGAAAGTTCTCTTGTTAAATTTTACATTTTATCAATCCGTGTGTTTATATGAGTGGTATTACTCTACAGAATCATGTTTCCAAAATGATAAGGTACATACCATTTCATGATCAATGTCTTCTAGGTTATAAACTTATGACTGCGATATCTATATATGTATAATCTCTAAATCTTGAAAAGCACTAAAAAATTTGTGAAGTGTGAACCATAATATAGTTGAATGAAATTACCTTTAGATCCTTGAGAGAAATGAGTCAATATGGCAGCTATCTCCCGTTTAGCCACTGTTCCCTTGTAGGCTCGGAACGATTTGACAGCGGCAATGAAAGCCTTGTGTGTGTAGAACCCTTTCGCTGGGCAGTTGCTTCCGACTTTGCGCAATAAGCGGCCGAACAATGCCGGTGTGACAACGCTCTCTATGGTACCGCGTGGACCGGAGTTAACACCGTAGTTGAAACCATAAGATTTGTTTGTGAGATTACAAAGGCCGCTGAAGCACCAAAACCCGCAGTGGTCGTCTTTGGTGCCGCATGAACCCCACAAGCTGCAACATTCTGTAAGACCTGGACACCCAGTTTCTTGGCAGTTCTCTGAATACGCCATCTCGGCCGTCATGGCTAAAGTAAAGAGGAAAAGAAGGAGGGCGTTTTGGGGTTTCATTTTCTTTTTAGTATTAACTTTATGGCGAAGGAGTTATTTTTGGAAGGTGGGTTTGTGGGACGTATTTGTAGTGCGAAATTTGTATTCGTTTATATCTGGAAAGTGTTTATCTAATGTGTCGTCCACCATTCGTGAACCAAAACTTTCCAGATGTACTATGATTATATATATATATCGACATAACATTACTGTAATTTAAAAGATAATAAAAACTATAATTAATCATTCTCATTATAATTTTATATAAATGCATAATTTGAAGTTTAATTATTTTTGTTCATGGTGTAGTTGCATAATATAAGTCTATGTTGTTGAAAAAAAAGTATTGTGTCAACAAGACACAATTTTATGAAAAGATAAATTGATGGTTTGATTAAACACAATTTAACAGTATTCTTCATCCATTTCTACTCTCTTTTTAGGGTCTAAAGCTTAAGGCTCAAGCCCAATGGGACATTTAGAGATCCAACCATCTTGGTCAATGAAAGAAACACTGGCCAGTCCAACTACGTCCTTTTTAAGCCATGGTACTCTATGTGTTGTGTCCGCTCCAGCTCCGGTACAACCAGACTCTACAAACGTTAACCCTCTCCTGCATCACGACAAATGACACATTTTAAATCATTTGTTATTTTATTTTTTCAGATTTAACACAGACTCTAGCTAATACCATTGTGCTATCACATGCGCGAATAAATATTCGGTCATCTGATTAAAAATATGTTATATTATTTGTAGTATAGTGAAATATATACATAGAGTTTGAGAAAGCACATACTCTTTGCCTTTGGCAAGTCAAGAATCCCAACCAATAGGAAGAACGACGTCGGATAACTTTGAACGATTGAAAATAACACGCGCGTTTGGTCCCCACGCTCGTCCCAACAGCGTATTACCGGTTCCCGTAACAGTGCAGTCACTGAATACAAATCCCCCCTTTTCTGTCGGTGATAGCCTTTTATGTGCCGTTATCGTTCCGTACGGTCTATCCGGTGCGTATATCCCCAACGTCAAATTCAAAACGCACCCCTTTTTTGGTTTTTTGTTACGTCCACCATTAGTTAATTAATTTACTTTGACATAACATGTGAATATATATAAAGACAATTATAGTTTTTTTTTTAATAGTAAGGTGGATAATTCGGTTAACGGTTTGGTTTTAGTTCGATTTTGTTGGTTCCGGTTTTGTAAAAAGTAAAACCATAGAAAATCATTTATAACACGATCTGATTTCGATATAATTGATGAAATCCCAATTTTGTTATATTTGGTTTGTGGTTTGGTTTTAATATGATTTTCTTATTTCTCTGGTTCGGTTGGTTTGTTTATATGAAAACGGTTTTGTTTTGGTTTTGATTACTTGGATATTATCATAATGAAAACCAATTAAAATACTAAACCAAATGTCTAGTAATAATATAATTTTATGTATGGTTTTGGTTTTATTCAGTTTAATTTTCGGTTGGATTCTTTGGTCATTGATTGAGTTACTTCTAAAACGATATTAAAAAAGGACTAAAATATACCTCAAAAATTGATTGTCCATAACCAAATATGAAATCAATCCCACCAGAAATGATGCACCGTTTGTAATAATGTTTTCCTTTTCCGTCAAACAAAGTATCTTGAAGTCCATCGAAACTAGAATCGGTCACAAAATATCTATCTCCAAGCATGTTTGCCGCAACCGTGGGTACAATCTCCGGTTTATTGTTTGGCAAACTATATGTATTCTACTTCATTTCAAATAGCAATAATTAAAAATCATATATAGCTACCAGTTTACCATTTTATTTATCAAGTTTTGTAACGTTAGGTATTTTATTTACTAAATTTTTCATGTATCTTCTTTTTTGTTAGTCATTGAAACAACAAGCCCTAATGCAAACGGAATATCTGAAGTTTTTAGTGCACATGAATAGTTTTATTTTGTTAAAAAAATAATCACAAAAAAATCTCTGCTATTTTTCACTCTGGAATATTCAGAGATTGAAAAAATAAAAAATTAATAGCTATTATATGTAGCTATATGTGGTCAAGTCAAGAAATATATTTATGTTAATTTTATAGTTTCCAACTTATAAAATTAATCTTAAATGAGTAGATTGAGCTATATTATTTATATTACTAAGTCTTATCTAATTTCGGATGTGGAATATCAGCAATTTATTTTGATATTTTTTTTAACGAATTAGATATATATACCTTAAAAGTTATACCAGAGATGACGATATCATCAGCAAAAGTGGAGAACGTAGCGCTAGTATCGGTTGCTTCATGATCATCGTAGACTATCACTGAATGTTCAATTCCTTCGCCTCGTAAATATATGAATCCTTTTTCTTTCGGTATCACTACTTTTTCCCAATAACGTTGTCATTATTCATCATTTATATATGAAAAGTGTGTCTCTTCTTCACATTTTCACAATTTAAAACTTTGTTACGGTTCAGAAGATTCATCAAGATTTCATGTTTTCACATTTCCAAAAGGGAGATGTGTTAAAATAAAACATCATTAATCTAATAAAACCAGTGTTTATCGTTTTATAATTATTATGCGGAAAAAAAAATCTCTATTCCAGTCAAATGTTTTCGATATAATCATTCAACTCTTTTGTTATTCAAGTACTCATCTCATATACGACATTTCCAGTTCTTAATATTAGTAAAGAGAAGGTAAATAGTGTTCATGAAACATCTGTTTATAAAATCACACTATCAATATATGACGGTCAACTATTCCGTTATTTCACTGTTTATTAATTCACTATTCATCTCACATACTCGTCAAATAAATTAATAAAATAAAGTTATATATATATATGAAAAATTTGTTGGAAAAACAGTATAGCGTGTTGCAAATCTATATATAAAAACAAAACGTCTTTAGTCTACTAATAACATGTTTATTAGGATTATATGATTATTTTGCGAAAACTCTATCCACCTAAAATTTCTTTGTTATTAGATCATTCAACTATTCCGTGATTCCACTTTTCTTCTCGGTCACATTCTTGTCAAATTCTTAACATTAGTTAGGAATAAAAATTATTGAAAAAAATGAAAAGTGAGGTTATTTACATAATTTGTTCAAGAAACGACTCAATAATATTACCGGTAAATTCCATTTTGTATGAAGATGCGAATCCATTCTTGGTTAAGATCGGGGACTGAATCGATTGCACTTTGAACCGTCGTGAAGTTTCCACCACCGTTAGGATCAACGATTATGGTATAAGCTAATTGTTACGAGCATACACTAATGTCACGAGCATACACACGATGTAATTGTAAGATATTGCGCTCATCATTTTTATGTAATAACTATTTTTATCACAGATATGGTTAGGCATTAGGTGTTTATATTAAAGTTTTAATAGAGCGGGAGTGTTTACATTTATTACCACTTTGCATGCCCTTAGTTAATAGTGTCCTTATTAAAGAATATTTTTTTTGGTATTAAATTTATTAATATTAAAATAATTTTTTTAATTTAGGATAAATTTCAGATCCAATGGATCTAAACTAATCCCTAGAGAATGTGCAATCCATGGATAATCTCTCTATCTAAATATTTAAATGATTCGAAAGTTAGGATTCATATCCATATCCATGTGGGTGTGCGAGGTAATGGATTTTAGTTTTAAATAATAGGTGGATTGAATTTGAAACATGTTGGTATCTCAATCTCATCTCCTTACCATTTAAAGGTCCTAGATAAAATAACATATTTACAAGATATTAAAGAATATTTTTCATGCGATATTATTTAAATGTAATGTTTGATTAAAGAAACTTTAAACCTTATTCTAGTGATTATATAAAAAAAATCTGTGATAGTTATATATAGAAAATCACTAAAGCAAATATATTTCAAAAATCTTATCATTTAAAGTCTGTCCCTCTACCAATTTTATGGAATAAAAACTGAAATAATACTATTTAAAAAGGAAAATGTATCTTTATAAAATATATTATATTTAAAATATATTATATCTAAAATATGAAATTTAAAAACTAAGACAGAACAATCTATAGACTAGTTTTTTTTTTTTTCTTTTTCTTAACACTAGTGCTACAGTTTTACCATGAATGGGCAAGGAAAGTTTAACACAAAGAGAGAACCAATAGGTCTCAATGAGCTTAGGAGATTTTTGCTTCACGATTTAGGGATAGTCGAAGCCAATGAGGACCACCTTAAACGATATAAAATTGATATTTTTGTAGATTTGTAATGTTGTTGGCCACTTCGGTTGACTATGGTTTTTTAATCTTACTAGTGTAAGATCCATATGCTAGTGTTTATTGACTATGGTTTTTTAATCTTACAAGTTACAATAGAAAGGAATTAATTAAACGGACTTATCCGTGTTTAAAAGCTCTAAAATTTTAAGGGAAGCCTATTAATCCAACCTTCTTGGTTTATAAAAGAAACATTTGTGAAGTTAAGAACTTCTATGTCACTCGCTTTCTTGAGCCATGGCACTCTCTGTGATGTGTCCGCTCCAGCTCCGGTGCAGCCAGACTCCACAAACGTTATATGACCCCTGAACGACATCGTTTAATAATTATATATAAGTCGTGAATAACATATTAACTCTTGAAAGTGGAAAAAAAAACCACAATCTATAACCTTACCAAAAAAAGTTTAAAACCGAAACCAAAATCCTCTTTTATACAAAACCTACCAGGATATAAAAAAATTATTCACATAATATATTTTTAGTTTCATATATATACCCATTAATGTATATGTATATATAAATATGCTAAATAATTATAATACTAAATAAATCACTTTTTTTGTTTTAAGTTTTTTTATAAAAACTAAACCATAAGCAAACCGGAAATTAAACCCAACCAACTCGAAATTACATCAAAACCGAAACCAAGCAGAATTACAAATGTTTTTATATATTTTAAATTTTTATCAAACCGAGAAAGTAAAAATTCGAAGAAATAAAACCAAAATATATAGACTCACTTTTTTGTGAAACCGGAATACAAAACCAAAAAAAAAATTCAGAAAATTGTAAACCAACAAAATTATATACCGGATTATCCAACCCTATTAAAATATAAAATGATGAAAAAAGTAAAAATAAATGAAAGTTTAAGATATTACTCTTGGCCTTTTGCTCTCCAAGCATCCCAACCAATTGGCAAAATTGCATCGGAAAATTTTGAATCGTAAAAGATAACACGAGCGTAAGGTCCTCATGCTCGTCCTAGTAACGCCTTCCCATATCCCGTAACGGTGCAGTCTTTAAATACGAATCCTCCGTTATCTGTTGGCAATTGTCTTCCCTGCGCTGTTATCGTTCCATACGTTCTATCTGGTGCGTAGATCCCCACTGTTACATTCAACGTACATTCCTTTTTGTTACATTTCACCAGTATTCCTTTTGTTAATATGAAGATCTTAAAATTTTTAAAAAATAATAATAATAATATGAAGATCTCAAATCACAGAATAATAAAATTTGTTGATTAACTTTGAACTAGAAACTAACATGTATTTTTTTGTTTTGTTAAAACATGTATTTTTTTTATCCTGTGTATGTTTCTATAAAGTACTAATAAAACTATATTTTTTCTTTTCATTTCGCTTTTTCTTTGTGCTTTCACGATATGAATATGAAATACTAATATTGTCTCCACTTTTTTTTGATAAAATTGTCTCCACTCTTTTACAATAAATAACGTTTTACCTGCAATTTTCAGTTTTATCTTTTTCTTTTAACTTATTAATTAGAAAGATAAAATTATAAAGTATAACTCTTATAGTTTTCTAAATATATATATGAAAGATAAAACAACACTTATAAGAAATTGAAAAATGTAAAAAAAAAAAAAAATATATATATATATATATATATGTGTACCTCGAAAAGAGATCGGGCATAGCCAAAAATGAAATCGATGCCACCGGAGATAACACACCGTCGGTAATAATGTCTGCCTACACAGTCGTATAATGTATCTTGAAACCCATCAAAGCTAGAATCAATCAATACATATTTGTCTCCAAGCAACCTCGCAGCCACTGCTGGTTTGATTGGTGTAGGTAAAGAGTTCGACATTAATCCGACATTATACGTATTCTACACACAGAGATCAAAATTTTTTATTAATCAAACATTTTGTCGATATGTATATTCATAAAATATTATCAATGGAATGTTAATTAAATAGTATGCATGCAATGGTTTTTTTATACTAATATGAACTTCTAATTCAAATTAATTAATGATAGGTGGAAAGGGAACGATCCACATTTTTATTTAATAATGGAATATTAGATTATATCTCACATCAAATATATATATTATATATAGCGCTGGCCCTATCATTCTTGAGACCTAAAAAAATTTTATTTAATTTGGCTTTTTAAAATTAAATCATTTACTTTTTATTAATTCAAATTTTAGATTCTTTCAGTTATATGTTTGTATATCTTTTTTATTAGTCATCTTTCTTAAAATATATGAAAACTTGTTTATAAATCTTTTATATTTTCATAAAAGTGCCGTCTAATATTTAGTGAAAAAAAGTTTTATAAATGGTGAATGATTGCAAAATATAAGTATAAAGTATCGAACAAATTTATAGAATTTGGTTTGAAAACATTTTTCCAGTTAATTACAAGTGGGTATTGAGATTGATTATCGAAGAGACTAAAAAGAAGAGGGGTAAAAGTTATAAAAACGAAAAAAAATAATGAGAAAAGGAAATTAGTACAGGAATCGAAAGCGGGAGAGTAAGGTTTGGAAGTTTCTTTAAGGAAATTAAGCCACTAGGCCATCAACAAATTTTGAAATGTGGCCTCAAATTTAACTAATTATTTTGTGGCTTAAAGCTAAATCTTTCTTTGTCTTATAGAAGGGCTGGCTCTGATTATATATTCTTATGAACGTATTTTCAGTTATAGTTTGATATTTACAATAATTTATTTTTTGTTAAGTTAAACTATTTATAATATATCTTCTACTTAATTATAATATATGGTTAAAATGTATTAAAATTATAAAAAATTTGTTAAATTAATAATTTTATATATATTGGTCTTTGAAAAGTATTAAAATAGATAAATTATTCTCTTTTTTTAATTAAAATATTTTTTAAAAATTTATTAATGATAATATATCATATTTTAATTATTTTTTATTTTCATACTACACATCATCACTATTCTCTCTCCATCTTCTCAATTAATATATAAAAGATATTAAATGACCAAATAAAATATTTATAAGATCTGTCTCAATCTATTATTCTCTTTAGATCGATTTGACAAATCCGAATAATCTTAAATTTATGACACAACTTAAATATTAAAATACATTATTCATTAGATGTTGAGAAAATCACAAATACTAAAATTTAAAAATTTGAATATACGTTTCAATCTAAATATATAAATACATTCAATAAATATATATATATATATAATTAATAAACCTTTATTTCCAATATATGATATTGTAAGATTGAGATATATAGATAAAAGATGGCTTACTTTGAAAGTGATGCCGGAAATGATGATATTATCAGAATAGGCCGTGAAAGTGGGGCTAGTATCAGTGAGTTGATGAGCATCGTAAGCTATTATCGTCTTTTCAATTCCTTCGCCTTCCATATATATGAATCCTTTATCTTTTGGTATTGTTACTTGCTCACTATAATTTACTTATAGAATATTAAAATCTCATTTAAATCGTACTATTTTTTTTTATTTATTTAAAAATCGTAGTATTTACTTATAAGAACATGTGACAAGTTTTTATTTTTTGCGCTTGGTTTTCATAAATGTTTAGCTAAAAGTTCGAAAATTTAACAATTATATAAACTATGCTTTTTTTTCTATCATTGCAGAATATAAATGATAAAAAAAAATCAAATATATATGAACTTTTGCCTAAAATTTTATAAAAAAATCAAATAAAATGGAATATAAAGAAAATCTTTATAACATCACCAAAAAAAAATAAAACAGATGAAATACATTACTTGTAAATGCCATTTTTTATGAAGATGCGGATCCAATTTTGATTCTGAAGAGGGATTGAATCAATTGCATTTTGAACAGTATTGTAATCTCCAGCGCCGTTGAAATCAACGGTTATGGTGTTAGATGTTTGGTGAGAATTCCCATCGTTCCATATGGATCGATAGTAGTTTTCTTCAGCAGATCCGTGAACCGACAATATCACCAATAGACACACGATGTAGTAATTACAAAATGTCACTCTCTTCATTGTCAATTTTTAGGTATTAGAGAAACTTTATGACAAATAAATGATAAAAGATGAACATATTACATAATCTGATAATATATTTTATAGTTTGAATGGATTTGCTGGGGATAGGAAGATTCAACGCACGAAAAGCTTTTATAGTTTGAATAAAATCTTTTTTGGTGTTTCTTACCATTTTTTTGGTTATGAAAAGTTGACTGTTATATTGGCAAGGTCTTAACAAACCGTTTTACCACACTAAAATTCTATTTCTTCTTAGTGATGTAATTATAGAGACAAAGTGCACACTTTCCGTTTTGTTATGTAGTAGACCAGTTTTAATTTTACTATAAAGATCTTTCCAGAAATTTTACAATCTGTTGACTAAAAACTAAAAACTGCTTACGTGGAATAGAAGCTATACTTTGAATAAATAAAAAATCATTTTTTGATTTTTATTAATTAAGACAGATTTCTTAATAATTTTGGGGAAGTTACTCACATAAATTAAATCTTATAATCAGAATCATACAAATCTTTTTTTTTTTATTACTAGCATATTTTCGGTATATTTTTCATACCCAGCGTGTCTTTGTTATACATTAGGATAAAAAACGTAATTACAAAAAATGTCATTACTTTTTTATTCTACATCAGAAAAAACCCGTCGCCGCGTCAGAAATTGCTGTCGTGTATTAATGAACTCAGTCGTAAAGCGCTACAATGGTAATGACGGCTGAGTTACGATACGTCGCGGTTGATTTATGAACAATGGCTGATTATAAGCTATCGGCTGAGTTACGTGCATAAAACAACCTCACGTTACGACTGACTTACAGAAAACTGACTGATTTATGAGTACTCGGCTGACTTACGAGCATAACCCAGAAGTACGTTACGGCTGATTTATTATCCGACGGTTGATTTGTAAAAATTTTGGCTGAGTTATTGATTCGACATGGCTGATTTAAGGAACTTCGGTTGGTTTACTGTTTTCCGACAATCTGAGTTAGTAAAAACCGGCTGAGTTATGCATGTTAGTTACGACTGACTTACGGTTAATCAGCCGTATTCCAGCCGTAAGGAGCTGAGTTGTCGGCAAACTCAGTCTCGTTACGGCTGATTTAGTAGCGAAATATTAATTACTACAATAGCATGCATTTGACGGTTGAGTTATTCGACGATACGGTTGACTTAATATTTTTCAGTTGATTTACGGCCCTATATGGCTAAATTTCTCAGCCGTGTTTTTTCCTGCTTTAATGACTAAAATAGTATTCACGTTGCGACTGACTTACATTTTTGTTTGATGGTTGATTTAATTAAGCTGATTTACAAGATTGTTTGGTAGCTTAATTGTCACTTCAACATAAAAAAAAATAAAAAATCACATCAGCTCCTATTTCCCATGTCATCATTCCCAAAATAGTAAAAAAAAATGGAAAACTAATTAGGGTTTCTTTCAGACGCCGTCTTCAACCTTTTTCTTCACCATTGTTGTTTTTCATCTACGTTCTTCGTTAATTGATGTGTGAAGTTATTCACCCAAAATTAACTGCAAGTGCACAGTGTACAATTGTAGTATTTAGGTTATCGATCCCACAGAGATTATGTCGAGTTTCGATTCTATTAGAATGCAATCTATCTAGTAACTAGTTGTGTAACTTATGGATTAAAACGCTAGACTTAGGTAAATCGCAAGTAATATGGGCCATTCAGTAAATTGAATGTTGCTCTACTCTTACACACAAAAGGCAAATGTATACAATACCAAATCTCTTTGCGTATTGCACTATAAATCAACCAACAGATCAGAAAGGATGTTTTTCAACCTAATTAGCTAATGCATGCATTGGGAATAGATTTGATTGTTCATGATCTTCCAAGCCAAACTCTCGTTTGTACAAGGACGAGATCACCTGCTAAAAACAAGGCTCCAGGTTTAGTGTAAAATGGGTGTATGATGCAACAAACCCTAAAATTCAATATTCTAAGTGATCAAGTCAAAATATTGTATGAATTAATATTAAAGCAGAGAGTAGTCACGAATTCAGCAACAATTCGTGCACCTAATGACCCATAAAACCTTTGACAACCTAGATCTAACTAGGGAACTACTCACACATAGCAAACAAACTAACCATAATCATTAATATCAAAGGTTTGCAATATGAAAGTGAAATCAAAAGAGATCAGAGCAAAACGTGACTCTCTCTCTGTAAAACCAAGAGAACAGGGGCACAAGAAAACCTTCACACAAGGGTGCTCCCTGAAAACAAGATCTAAGTAACTTTTTGGTGATTTTTGGTAAAGAGATGCTTGAATGCTTCAAAAGCTTGATGGAAGTCGTCTCTCCCTTTTTCCTCTGCTTAAGGTCGAATATATAGTCTCTCTAGGTCATGCATGAGTCGGCCAAGAGTTTCTAGAAATTAGGGTTTCGAAAAGAAAGCCCAAAAAGAATTTCCATATTACTAAACCGACCTCTGAGTCGGTCGACTTCCTCTTCCAGTCGGTCGACTCGGACTTCGGTTCATTATTTTTCATTTTAGCTCCAAATCTTCTAGATTCTCGAAACACCTCAGCATGTGGAATCTTCCATTTAACCTGTATAAAATGCAGAAAAGACTCCAAAACAGCATAAAATATCATCGTGAAAACCGGTAAAATATCAGTACATCATTAATACCCAGATCTAGGGTTTTAAAGTTCGAATTTCTAATCGGTTTCCTTATTCTTCTTCGTTTTTCTTCGTCTTTCTATGAGATCTGAGGTTTCTTTCAGACGTTGTGTTCACCATTGTTGTTCTTCATCTCTCTTCTTCGTTAATACCCAGATCTTGGGTTTTGACGTTCGAATTCCTAATCGTTTTCCTTATTTTATTCGTTTTCCTTCGTCTTTCTCTGAAATCTGAGGTTTCTTTCAGACGTCATGTTCACCACTGTTGTTCTTCATCTCTTTTCTTCATTTAATACCCATATATGAGATTTTGGAGTTTGAATTCCTCATTTTTTTCCTTATTCTTCTTCGTTTTCCTTCGTTTTTCTCCGAGATATGATGGATCTGGTAATTATGCAAATAGTAATGGAGGATTTTGGATTGGAGAAGTGGAGTCGTCAGATTCAGCCGAGCTACTCAGTAGTTTTGTTGTTAAAATCAGCCGTCAAGTGGATATAAATCAGCCGTCAAGTAAAACATAAATCAGCCGTTAAGTAAACATAAATCAGCCGCCAAATAAACATTAATCAACTGTCAAGTGGACATAAATCAGTCGTCAAGTAGAACATAAATCAGCAGTCAAATGGTCATAAATCAGCCAAACCCAAAATTGGGGAGTTGTAAATGAGCCATAAAAGGAGATAAATCAGGCAAACCTCAAATGAGACAGTCTTAATTCAGCCGTCAAATGGTCATAAATCAGCCAAACCTCAAATCAAGCAGTTTTTAATCAGCCAAACCCTAAAACTATTTTACAATTTTAAGTACTTTAAGTAATTTAATAGGTTGTATTGAAGCATTTCTAATCAATATTAGAAAAACTCTTATAATTGTATGTTTTACACATTTTGTAGGTTTGCCTTAATGTCTCCAACCTAAACTCTAAATCTTATACAATATGCATGATCTTTAAATGTGTTATTTATTTTGAATTTTCATACATAAACACTATTTTCAACTTCCTTCACTCTACTTAACTATGATCATACCATATCTATATTCTTTTAAAAACCCTATACCCTAAATCTCATACAATATGCATGGTCTCTAAATGTGTTATTAATGAATTTCTATATATACTAAATTATGATCATACATATATTCTCTTAAAAACCCTTAACTCCATACATATGAATGGTCTCTAATTATGTTATTTGTAATAAATTTTCATATATACACACTAATATCATTTTCATTCACTCTACTAAATTATAATCATGACATATATATATATATATATAGACATATATATATAATTCATTAAAACCTTATATCATAAACCCTAAATCCATACATTATGCATGCATTCTAATTATGTTATATGTTATATGTAATAAATTTCCATAAATAAATACTTAATATCATTTTTCTTTACTAAATTATAATAATTTTCTTTAGTAGTCTTTATTTTTATATCATTTTTTTACTACAAAAAATTCCGTCATATTTTCAGAATTTATCTTTTTTTTAGGAGTTCATCTTCAAAGTGAAAATAAGTAACTTATGGCATATAATTCTTGTTCAAATAGATGGATGAGCTACAGAAGTATATAGCTTGTGGTATATGGAAATATTTTCGCAATGAGTGGAGATTTTTTGTTAATAACAAAAAATGTGGTAGATCATTTACTATGGAAGCCAATACTACTCTTGAAAAAATGGAGGAGACAATTTCAAAAGATTTCGAAATAGAGCTGATTTTTAATTGAAATCCTCTAAATACAATATAAACTTCCTTTACTTCTATTTTAGTTTTTTTATCGCTTTCTTTAATATTTGTTAAAAACATTATCTTTATTTATAATTAAGGATATTATGAGATTAATATTATTATAAATATTAGTTATCTAAATTTCTTTTAAAAAAGTTTAATTCCACAAAGAGTTAAAGAAAATGACTTATATTTCCAATGAATATAGTTTCTAATTTTGACACCTTGGACATTTTATTGCCCCTTCAACTTCTCCAATAATAAGTTTCAATAATAGGTCAAAGAAAATCATTTTCATCCTAATTAAAAAGGAGAATTCCAAAATAGTTTTAAGATTAATATCTCCTTTTCTTGAAGGCTAAATCACACTGAGACCGAAAACAAATGTCTAACCTTCTTTCTCCAATCCTTAATACTAAACCTTGCAGCCATAGGGACTTAGCTACTCAAAAATGAAGAAAAATGGTGTGCAGCATGGATTTCGATGCCTTGATTTGGCTAGAAAACCTATACACGAAAATGTGAATCTCTGGAACATGCCTCCCCTAAAGATTTAGATGATGAAGCGTCAATGGTTGGGATCTGGTTCCTCATGGTTCTTCTAAGCGTAGAATCATTGCTTTTTCTAAGATCCATACAATGATACAAACTTATGGTGGTGGAGGTGGGGAGACCGATATACGACAGTATAGTTTCCTTGAAAGTTCATAAAGATGATAGTCAAATATCAAGGTTCATCAGCTCATGGATAAGAACATGAAGAAGCCCGAGCAAACTAGTCTCAAGAAATCTGAGCTAAGGTTTTTTTTTTCTCGAGTATCCGACTCTCATTGAATTAGAGGGAGACAAGGTTGAGACAGATTGGCCCCTTTTTACCTTTTCCTTTTTTGTGATATGTACTAAGGGGATCACTCACCTGGCAAATAAGGCTGAGCAGAACGGCATGATGTAATGTTTGTTTTGATGACGACCTTTCTCTGTTAAGGGCAAAGGAAGAGCAATGTGAGTTTATTCATAAAATATTTGAAGAGTATGATAAGTTGACTAATCAAGTAATCAATTTGGCCAATTCCTCGATCTCATTTGGAGATCTAGTTGAGGTTGGTGTTAAATTGGCTATTCAGACGAATATGAGCATTATCAAGAAGGTGGAGTAAGTAATCATTTAGGAGTTCCTAAGTTTTTTTAGTGATTTGTATTACTCAATTATCTACTTGATAAGATGTAGTCTAGGATGCCAAATTGATATGCCAAAAGATTGTTTCAAGAAAGAAAATAAATCATGCTGAAAATAGTGGCTATGTCAATGTCTATCTATGATATGTCATGCTTCGAAATCCCTAAGACAGTTTGTTTTTCATATTATATCTAGTACTATGGCAACATATTTGTAGAATATAACTAAGGAGAAAATGAATATTCATTGTATTGTATCGGAGGGACAAGTTGTGCATGTCAAAAATCTAAGGTGTTCTAGTTTTCAAGGATATACAACTTTTCACTATGGTTCCTCTGATTAAGCAGTCGTGGAAAATCCTACAGAGTAAGAAATAAGGATAATATTTCTTAGTTCTTTAAAAGTGAATACTTTGAAGGTAATCAATTCTTTTCGGCTGATATTTGGACAAGACCATCCTTTGGATGGAGAAGTAATCTCCATGGAAGATAATTAATGGAAAAGGGACTCGAGTTGATGATTGGTAATGGGAGTCCATAAATTTTTGGACCATAAAGTGGTTGAATGATGGGTTGATGAGGGTGCCACTGATAAAGAATTGTCTCATTGACATAAACCTAAAGGTTCATCAGCTTTAGACCATAGTAATCTAAGGTTGGTATAAAGACAAGATTGAGGAGAAATTTTTTCTAACTGGTGTGGAACTTATCTTAAGGATAAAATCAGTGGTTTCCTCATTTAATTTTGTATCTTGAAAATACACAAAAAGTGGTGAAGATTCAGTTCAAATCAGTTATTTTTTTGTTTCATAAGAAATAGAGACTAAAGAGTGAAAGATTGGTAAAAGAAATGATGAGACCTTCATTTACATAAATTAAAGATCAATTCTCAAGTCTTTAGATACCCAACAAAATCAAAAACCTTCTTTGGAATGTCATTATTGGGGTAATTCATGTGGTTGATAAGATGTTGGAAGAAGAATAAAGATAGATGTCAAAGTTTTGGCTTGGAGGCTTAATCGACAAAACATTCTCTTCTCGTCCAAAATAGCTAAACAGATATGTACTCTATCAAACTACCCTTCTCTACAAAATGGTTTCCATCAGACCTCCGTATTTCAAAATTTGAGCTTTGTGCTCAACATGGGGAAGATGGATTTGGTAGAATTTTGTTGTATAGTATAAACTTTTATGGTGCAATTGGCTATGCGCCATTGAAATATCCATATTTTAAAAGTACTGAATATTGTTTTTAGGGCAAAAGAAAAAGAGCTAGCAGGAAACGTGATCCAGCCACTTGCATGGCGTTCAATTTGGTTTTAGTCTGAAACTAGTAGGATTGTTAGAGGATTATTCGCAGTGGCAATATATCCAAAGAAGCAAGTACGAACAAAAAGAGCGTTTTTAATTGTTTAGACTTTAGAGTACGACACGAGGAATTCTTTATACGTAGTTCGAGTAACCCACTTTGGCTTAACGAGATTCTTGAATCCGAGTGCAGTGTTGTTACCTATGTGTAACATTCGAATAAATAAGTGGATTGTCTCTGATCATTTTAAGTTTGTATCCTTCAAAATCTCTTTTGAATATAAAACATTTGACAAATTTAATATCTAAAAATAACCATCAAGCAGTAAAAATTTACCAAACAAACATTTATCTCTTAGCACTCTTTTTGCTACCGTTATTATTACTTACCGTTTCTTTAACGGGCAAAAAAAACCTCTTACTTTATTTCACTATTTGAATCCATAGATGTGATTAGCAGTCTTTCATTCTGTTTTGGTGATTAGTAACAATTAAAATGGTACTTTTTTAACAAAAAGGTAACCTTTAAGTTTTTAAACATTCTTTTTTACCACTTCACCAATAAAACTCATCTCAATTCACCACACAAATCCATAAGATGTGTGTGGCTGGTAATTCTTTACCGAAAACTAATACGGGATAAGAGTAGAACGGTGCAAAATCAAATCTAAAAAAACGTTTCATTTTTTTTGTCAGACAATCTAAGAACTTAATCAATGATATGATAAATATTCCATGGCTCTCAAATCGATTCATACCAAACATAGTAAGAACAACAAAATTGAATGGAGAGGGATGATAACAAAATTGGAAAAATAAAAAAACAGGAGATTCGAACGAAATTAAATTTCCCAAAACTAGAAAAGTAAATCTTGAATTCGTAAATTCAAAACAACAATCAAAATCGAATGATAAAATTAATTATCAAATCTAACTTTGGCCGAAAAAAAAAATTTAATCAAATCTAACAAGAACGTACAAAGATAAATTGATTTCCTCGAGCTGAAAATCGATAAGATCTATAAAAGAATCGAAAAGACAGATTACGAGTTTGTGCGTGAATCTAATTCAATAGCAAAATCAGATTTTTGTTTAAATCTTCACATGAAGCTTTTTCTCGAATTAGATTCACGAACAAAACATGTAATATGACTCTTCTAATGTCAAATCGTCTTCTTTTTCAGAGAGACTTTCATTTGGCCGGCGCAAAATGGTGGAGAGCTTTCTTATCAGCTAAACCTAACTTATATCGTTAGAATAGTTATATCGAAGAAAGTTAGGTTTGTCAATCAGAGCATAAACGTTTAATGGGCTAATTTTGAGCTCACTTTTATAAATGATCTTAAGCCCAAATTTATTTCTGAATTTGACCCACATATATAACCTCAAGGTTATAGGGCATGGGAAAAATTCTAAATATATATTGAAGTGAACTATGATATCTAAAAGAATTAGTAAGAGTTAATTTGATAAATGGGAATGGATAGATGTTATTTACGAAAACATTAAATTAAATTTTTAAAATAAAATTAACAAAAGGAATGAAAAAAAGTTTGGTGAAATTTAACAAATTTTCAAGTGTCGTCATCTCAACTCAACTAAAAAAAAGTCAAAGGCAAAATCTACATATCAGATATTACATGATGGAATGACATTTACGGATTTACCTATTCAAGTGAATATTTACTTATTCAAGTCTTAGGTCTAGAGGAATTACAGATTCCAACTAGGTATCTCATCGTAATTTTATTTATTTTATTACAAAAAAAAAAAATTTAACAAGTTGTTTTATATAGTGCGTTTTAAGCTATATATTTAATATACAATTTTGTATTTTATTTTTCTAATTCAAAATTCTTGAGTTTTTAATGGTTCATATCATCCAAGTTATTATATCATTTGGTGGATTGCAAACTATTTTTTTGGAAAACATGGAAGATTGTTTATTTAGTCATCGGAACTACCATATCTATGCAAATCTCACAAAACTTTGATCCCTTTCTAATGTCACCTAGTTTTTTTTTTTTTTTTTTTTCCAACTAAACGTTAATTAAAATACAATGTCTCTATTGGTAGTTCAAATAGAAGGTGCAAAGTTTATAAATGAAAATTCTGAAGAAAAAGTTCTAGAAACACGGACCAAACAGTCAACCCTAATATTGCGAAGACGAGAAATGCAAGAAATAAAAAAAACGAAGGGAATTGAGCCCGGAGCATACCAAACTCTTCTCGGAGATTAGAGAAAGTATGTCATTCTTCAGGAGACTGTATCATGAGAGACAACTCTGCGCAATCGGTTTCGAACACCTGGCAATGAATCCTGTTTTAAAGAATATTCGTCATAGCCCATAATAGCGCTTCCATCTCTGAATAGGGGTGAGAGAGATCGCCGTTGACACCTTGCTCCCAAGAGTACTACCTGGTTATCCTCAGTATACACCCACCCCAAGCTAGTAGTTGGGTCAGAGTCTTTCCACAAACCATCATTGACACTTGAACGTTGAGACTACTTCTACATGATCTTCACCATCATCCTCATCGGTACCATCCTCAAGCTCTTCAACCTCCCTCACTTGGGTTTCTTCCCAAAAAATCTTTTTCACTCAGAACAGCATTCAGAATGTCCAGAGGTTTCGATTGAGTTCCTTCAAATACCTTTGTATTCCTATTTTCCAGATAAACCACATAATTCACGGAAAACCCATTCGAAAAATCTCAGAATTAGAATGAGATGGTAATCTCCAATAAATGAAATTCAAATTTGAAAAAACAATTCCCATGGAATCAACAGATCTAGATTCCTTCCACACTCTCAAAGAATGCAGGCATTCGAAGAGTGTATGATTAATGGTCTCACCAATGGCACCACACCGTTTACAAACGTTCTTGTAATTTATACCCCGATGAAAAAGCCCTGAAGTAATAGCAAGCGTCCTCGAGGCAACTTGCCACATAAAATGAGAGATTTTTGGGGGAATTTTTAGCTTCCAAGCATGGGCTTGTAGAGTTCTGCAGTTCGGTCCCCACTCCACTTCCTCCGACAGAACCGTTGCTAACCGATATCCAGACTTAACCATATATCTCCTTGGTATAGTGCCAAATTAAGGAGTTTGGTCTATGATTACGACTAATCGTCATATTTTCACAATTTGAATATTTTCATGAGAGAAAAATTCATGAAGGATAGGCAAATGTGAATCTTTAGTAACTGGATTAATCAAATGACTAACCTTCAAATTTGGGTGGAGAGCCGATCCTCTTCTAGTAGTTGGCCTCTTAATGTTACCTAGTTAAGAGTTTCATTCCTATTTCCCCCTTAATTCCATAATTGAGACCTAGCTAATTACCCATGGTGACTGAATTTTTAGTTTATTGTGTACCAAACACAAGTAAATTACCCAATTTTGTATCCTTCACCCAATTTAATCTTTTAGTACCTTTGTCATATCCGATCAAACTTTCCTAAAATTTGAAATTTTTATGATTTAATAAAAATCTAAACTGAGATATAATTTGAATGGCCTAGACGAATAGGGAGGAAATAAGAACATGTGCATGCACGTTAAGATTATATACATACAACGTGCTAACGAGAGCTATCAATTTTCTTTAACAAAAAAAAAAACGAGAGCTATCAATTTCGACCATTGAACTTTTAATCATGGCTACTTAATAGATATTTTATAAATAAACCTACCTTAACTAGTTAGATACTTTTCACGTTACCTTGATGAAACCAAATATAATATACACATACTTTGATCAATCATATGCGAATGTTAAGCTAATTCTAATTTATTCAATTTAAATCATTAATTATAAGACGTACATATATGTCTAATTAAGAGAATTTCTAAGTACAATGTTTCGTGTTGACGGCGATGGGAGATACATTGAATCTATAGTCTCCGAGGATGTTTGATCAACATCGCTCCACGAATTTTTCTTTATTTAAAATGAAAGAAAAAAAAACACATGACGAGCAAAGAACATAATCTTTTAAGATGTTTCAATCAAATCCACTCACCAAGAATAAAAATCCTCAATATGAAGTCCACAAATTCAAGAAACATAGAAGATCATCGCATGTTCTTGTGTCTTTTTAAAATTAAAACCTTATCCCATTCTCCAACATCGTTATCTACTTTGTCTAAAAAATTAAAACACTTAAAACTGCTCGATAGTGCTTTTGTAATTATATCATTAGTTTATTGTTAATTGTTAATTAGGTTGCGCCGGCTTATGATATCAAAAAATGACATATAAAACGACTTGATAAAAGCTAACGCATTATGACAACCAAAAATTCATATTCTATTATTTCAGTCTGTCTATTCAAAGTTTCAAACTATATACATTGTAGAGAAATTAAGAGTCTAATTGATGAATATTAAAAAATAGAACAAACGATTGCAAAATAGCTAAAAGAAATAAAATATATATAATAATGATCAAACGTGAAATAATTTAAAAGTTTGTGCCATCGTGAAATTTTATCGGGAAATAAACACACTTAAAAAAAAATTCGCTTACGTCGAAAAAAATTCTATTGGAAAATAAAATATATGAACACATTTATCAATTTACATCCGAAATTTTTGGACCGATTATGCATAAACTCCAAGTATAATTGGCTGCAAAAATTTAAGATAATAATAATTATAAAGCGGCAACAAATGAGGAATAAGACAGGGTGTGTTATATGGTGATGTGAATGGGAAGAAAGTAGGTGTTCTTAAGCATATGTAGCAAAGAGTTGGGTGATGATGAGAATCATGTGATTGCATGTGCATCTAGTTGTCTAAATTGATGACATGTCCTCTAATTTAAAGCCTAAGCCCTAATTATCCATCAAAACCATCATTAAAATAAATACAAAACCAAAGCAAAACACTTGTCCAAGTCTCATCCAATTCTTTTGAGAACCTTCTCAGAAGCTGTAATCTCCATTTTAAGTTATATATAAAGGTCATTAAACCTTTATCCTCTCTATATAAACTAAGCTCATATCTCATATTTTACAATCATATCTTGCATATTCTTTTACACGACATTCTTTCATCATCATTTACAATAATGGCCGTAACATTAGAAGGATCATCAAAAAGAAAAGAATCATCAGTTTGGGTTTCGATGAGAAGACAAAGAGCTAGAAGGGCGGTTGTGAAGAAGAAGATCATGATGCGACCTAAGAAGAGTCTAGAAGCTTCTAGAAGACCAACGTGTCGCGGAGCGATAAGTCGAAAAGTCAAGACGTTGAAAGAGCTTGTTCCGAATACTAAATCATCAGAAGGTTTAGATGGACTCTTTAGACAAACTGCAGATTATATTTTGGCACTGGAAATGAAAGTAAGAGTTATGCAGACAATGGTTCAGGTTTTGACCGAAACTGATTGTGTTTAAAAACACAAGATATATTTTTTTGTAAATCTTGCTGGCTTTTATGATGTTACGTGTTTTTAGTTCATATTTATCATTATAACTATCCTCTGTGATTGTGTCTTATTTTGCTATATAGAAACCAATTTGATTTATGGTATTGAATGTTGATGTAGACTCCGCAAAAGAAAAAGGAAAAACAAATTTATAAGCTTATATAGAAATGACTATTGTTTTTGGGGGAATCTATATACCAATTCGATAATTGTTTCATCGGATCGGAGTAGTCATTGTGCGTAAACTTTGAATTGAATGAAAAAGAAAAAAAAAAATAGAGAAATTGCACACTATATTATTTTTGGCAAGCAAATTAAATCTATATAGCAAAGAAAAATCTGTCAGAATTTATAAATTTTTAGTAACACCCCTAAAGCGGGGTAATGCTTTTCTTGCGGACTTAATGGTTATTGCAAAAGTAAATAAGGTTTTTTTTTTTTAATATAAATAAACTAAAGTACTAAATGGTAACGATTGAATTCGGATGAATATGATAGAATAAATAAAAATAATAAAATTTATTTATAAATAATTGATTATAATTTTTAGCCAAAATAATAATTAAATAAATTACAGTTATCAAATATAATTATCATATAATCATAATATATTAAAATTAATTAAATATTATTTATTTATTTGTAAAAATTAAATTAAATTATATATTTTAAAAAAATAAATGGTAGAATCTGAATAATCTAGTGAATTATATGAAAAAAGTAAATGAAAATGCAAAACATTAATTAAACAATTGTTGTAACTTTTTTAGTTCCACCGAAAATCCACAACTCTAGTGTTGAATAATCTAACTAAAGTTTGTTGACAAAAAATGTTAACTAGTTATATTGAATTGAACCAAAGTATATAAAATATTGAACCAATCGGTTAGTTTAGTGTAAAGGTTTTTGAAAAACAAAACCTTATCAATTATCGAAAAATATTGCTAAAAACAAAATAATTAGGATTAGTAAAAATGTTGATAAAAACAAGAAAAAATAAATAAAATATTTTTTTATTGAAAATTAAATTATTTTACAAGATTTAAAAAAAAATCAACAAAAATCTAACTAAATTCTGCATTTCAAAAAGATTAAATTTAGCAGTTACCATTTAAATTTCAAGTTATTTTATAAAAAAAATTCTGCGATTCTAACTGAATCGCAAAATGATTATTTTTCTGGATGAATCTAGTAGAATGATTATTTTTCTGGTATAATGATAATCTTTCTAGCATAATAAATGAAAACTAACTAGTGTCACTAGAATAATTATACAATACTACACCATTTAGAGCCTAAATAAGTTGGAATAATAGCTCAATAATTAAGGTATTGGGTGATATAGTGACAATTGTGTCACTACTTAGGTGGGTTTGGGGCAATGTTTTGGAAACGCGGTAGGACCGGTAAATTTGACGATTCGATAGACATTTCGGATCGGTTAATACGTAAAAAGTTTTAAGTTAAAAATCTGGAAAACCAACGGTTTATTCGTGATCTGGTAGATTCATCGAACCGGTCAATCCGGATATTGAACATTTTTAAAACCAAAAATAAGGTTTGATTGTTGTAAAATATAGTGTTTTAGTAGTTGAAACACTATTACAATATTTTCCGGCCAGAACTTTCATCTCTGTTAGTAGTTGATAAAATATATTGGTTGTGATCCGTCTTTATTTTATTTTCATCATTGGTAATTTAATCATTGTGGCTACTATTTAAAAAACTTTAATTTATTTTTTCTCTTTCCTTTTTCAAAGTTATTGTTAAATGGGAAGATTTTTTTTTCATGAATCGTTCACGCATTAATTTGTTTTAGTATGGTTTTTTACTTAAGTTGTTGATGTTTTTAAAAGCTTCTAAATTCATATTTCGCTAATAATTTAGGTCATAATTATAAGAACGCAAATAGTGTATTGTTACCTAATCCATTCACGGAAATAATTTTTTTATAATGGATTATTATCAAAAAGATCGAATAGTTTCACCAACTTTTTTTGCATATAACTATATAAAACAATCTCATTTATTTATGATCCGTAGTCGACCCACGGTTGACTCAATGACCCAGTGACCCAAAGGACAATCCAGTTCGATGTCTGAATCAGGTTTAGAAACATTGGTTTCAAACATTGGTTTCAAGTGGTGTTGTTTATTTCAGCTTTTTCTCAACAAATCAAATAAATCGAGGTAGAACGGTGAGTTCAATGTTCAAAGATGATGGCAATAAAAAGATGGAGTTCCTTAAAATTTTAATCAAAATTTACCTTTTATAGATATGTTCGATGATCATGATAGTGACCGCGAATTTGAAAGAAATGCAGCAAAAACAGTGAACTTTGGGAGTTTCTTTCTTTGATTGTAGATTAGAAAAAATAGAGATCGCCATTGGTTAAGAATCATATGCCGTAAATCCAATATTTACTAGAAAAAAATTTGTCTATTACCCACGCTCGAAATCCTCATAAGCTGGTGAATAAGTTCATGGGGCTATCTTCGCTATCGGTTGAAGAAGCTAATGCCTTTACTCAAGCATACACTATTGGGAACAATGCCATTGTTGCCTTTCTATTGTCATGATCAAGTACGCACTTGGGATTCCTTCAGTACCTTTTATGTACTCCACAAATGTCAGCACTCTATCAGCTATGTGGTTATAACTGGGTACCCAGAACGAATAAGACATACAAGAGCGAAGATTATGCACTTTTCTTGTATTGTTGGGCTATGGGTTGTGTATGTACTTCAATGAAATGGTGTATTAGAGGGTACTTTCTCGAGGACACAAGCATGATAACATGTTCGTTGTACCATTCCTTATGTTAATGTTTGGTTTTCTTGTCAAACAACATAACCATTCACTTCTTCTTGGTGAGACATTTGAAACTGTAATCGAGTATGTGAAGGATACTCGATGTGGTGCTACTTACACTCGTGCTCTCAATCATGATCCACGTATACTACTGCCTCAGGCGTTAGGGTTTACATATGTTGAGATCTGTATACCTACATGTGAGGCTATTGTTGTTGCTGCCATTGAGGTACTCTCAGAGGCAATCTCCAAGCCCAATATATTATGACAAAGCTGCAAGGTAAGTCTTCATTTCCATATGTTGCTTTACCTCATGTTTAGTTTTTAACTTGAGGTGCACTCAATCTAAAGGAGAACGTGTTGCAACTCAAGCTCATACTAGGAACGCATAAGATGATGACAAAAATATAACAAATGATGAGATAGAAAACGAAGAAGGGATATCATATAGTGGGAGTTTAAGTCGAGCAAGAGTGCTGAACTTAATTTCTTTAAAGTGTATGGTTTAAGACTTCAGTTTTGTAGTTTTGAACATGTTCAATTTTTCAAATGTTTTAAAACTTAAGTGTTAAATAGCACTCATGTTTAGATGTTCTCGTAGATGGTGTGTGTTTTGGTCTGTGTCCATTTCTGTTGCATATACTTGAGGTGATACATCCAGTTAAAAAGGGGGGAAGAATGAGGCGAGAAAGCTTGGAGTCTGTACCATGCATTGACTAGCTCAAAATGTGTCTCAAAAAAGAAATCTAGAGATTCTCGAAAAAGAAGTCACGATCGTTTATGTAAAGACATGGAGAGATAAGCTTCGAAGAGAATATTTTGATTAAAAGATTTATTCAAGATATTTGTAGAAGATATTGGGTAAATTTTCATATATCAAAACTACCAAATTTAGACTAAGTATCAATGTGTAGAAATAAGAATTTGTATCGTTTATTAGACACAACTTCTTGATTATTCTGAAACGGGGTGTCTAGGGTTTTTGTTAGAAATAAGAAAATACGAAAGTAGGAATTCAAGGTAACTGGTGAGAGATAAGAAGAACAAGGTTTCAAGTCAAGCGTTGTCTTAAGCCTGCTTAAACCATTATGTGTCACTTGTAAATGCATCTATAATTTCTAATGTATTATGATTTTTGAAAGAATCCATGAGTTTTGTTCAATACAGTTCATGATCCTCTACGTTTTGAATTTACAATTAGTACTGGTCATCATCTATCTACATTCACAAAACGAACAAATTTAGTAGTTAGTCATGACATAACAATTCCATTATATGGTATGTTGCTCAACAAATATGTTAGATCGACAAAGATTGTAGGGGTAGTAGAAAAATATATTATGCTGGATAAATTAGTTCATAGTAAAAACTTACGAGTTAATCGCAGAGATATGGCGGTTGCCAATACTAGATTAAAAACCGAGATAACAAGCTTGTGATAGTGGTAACAATTATCACCTATATAAACTTCGTACTGAGATTTATTTTTTGTCACATGATGCTATTTTATCGCATTGTGTTAGTAAAATAACATCACATCATATATATATTAACTGAGAAAAAATTATAATATAATAATAATAAGAAAATAAAATTAAAATCTTATGTGACAATTTATGAGAAATTATATTCAACGAAAACATTTTATTTCATTTTTTTTTTATTAAATGAATTATTCTATGTGGCAGTATCTTTTGTAGAATTTAAATATAAGTCCACATAATTTAAATTAAGTATTTACTCATCATAAAATTTAATCTCCACTTTAATTAAAAATCTAACTTGATGAGATTTATTTTTATCCTACATCGAGTATGAAAGAAAGGATAGAGATGAACCATTTTTATAAATAATTAAACATGTCCGTAAGTAGAAAATTTGATTTAACAAATATCTTGAAAAATTATATTTGGTTTAGTCAATTTTTTTTTTAAACGTATAGTTAAACCAAAATAATAGATTAGATATTTAAAATATTTTAACTTGATAATGTTAAAATATTATATAATCAAATTTAACAAATTTGAATCACATAGTTATACCAAATTTAATGAATTTTTAATTAAATAAATAAAATATTTTAAATATCAAATTTTAAATGTTTACTTCGTTATTATTAGTAACTAGGTGATTATCCGCGTATACGTGCAGCTGTTTTCACATATATTTCAGAAATGATATTTGTATATGTGAGACAAATTGTTATATTTAAAAACCTATTGAAAAGAACATGAATACATTATCAATTTAAATAATCAGTGTTTTTTTTTTCCAAGAGATTCATACTTTCTACCCGAAATGATAACTGGGTGTTTAGTGGTATCAGCTGCATGATTGGAAACACAACTGTTGAATTAGAAACGTATTATTATTAGAGAGCTTACACATGTTTGTTCTTCCTTTGGCAATATATGGTTCGACTCCACCAATTCCACAATTACTCGGCTTTACAAAAACATTGAAATATGAAAAGTATATATCTATTATTTATTTTTCTCTTTCTTAACGGTTATTTGGTTCGTTAAAACATGATTGCGATGACAGACATATAAAGATTTTTTTGAACATAAAGATGAGTGTCTTCTTCCATGACCATGAATAATGATCGTTTAGTTCCGTCCTTAGAAGAAGCATTTTGTGTATGGCGGAATATCTGACACCAATTTTTAATCAATACATGGTGTAAAAAGCATACCAACTATCAAAAGCACTAAAGGCATGGTCCAAAGATACGGCTTGTGTCTTGACTTAGCGAAGGTGTAGCATAGCCCCAAATATGTTTTTTTGTCTTGAATGAAGCTGATTCAAGACAAAAAAATGCCTAGAAAAATCCGGAAGCGGACCCTCAAATATGGACAAAGTTATCTACGTTAGGAAGAATACCTACTGCCAAGCCTTTGTTTGTTGCCAAAGCAAAAGCTGCAAACTATGAATGGAAAAATTGATGAAGCTTTCAGTTAACATCAAGCATGGAGATTGGAAAAAGTGAACATTTTTATTTAATTCTTTTATAGATTTGTTTATTGATCAAATATTTGACTACCTTATTAGCATAAAAGTCTAGCTAGATGAAAATATATAACATAAAAAGGAACTTTAGATGAAAATAGATAGAACCACCGCTCTAGCATGACGACCATTAATCGCAAGACAAAGTGACAAACGGAAAGTTTCTGTTGCTGCAAAAAGTTACCTTTCAAGCAAATGAAGCTTTTTCCCCAAGCAAATGAAGCTTGTGGCCTTTTTTTCGTTTGGTAGTCTTGCAGTATTTTGCTTCTACGTTCTCTAACACTTTACATAATTAAAACTATTGCATCAAGATCAGGAATTCCATTTTCCTTTATTTTTTAATTTATTTGAATCGGTCAAGAGTTTCACTATGAAGTTAAACCTGGTTTCTTAAGAGGTCTTTAGGGCCAATTCGTTCTTACAAAAAGCTTTATGCATTTGAATAGTAATACACTATCAAACCAGTTTTAGACAAAAAAAAAAAAATAACTAATATAGATCAGTCCCACACGACTAGAGAAAATGAAATTTCATTCTTTAGATAAAAGTATGAATCATTTGAAATTTAAACACTACCAGACCACCTAAAGATCCTGAAACTTTATAGGTGTCTCTAGTTCAACGTTTTTACATTTGTACTTAGTCTTAAGAGTAAAACGAATAGTGCTTAAGCTAACCTTTTATTGGAAGGTGCTCTGCCACAGTAATCAACATGAAGATTCCATGGATATAACCTCTATTAAGGCAGGTATTTTGATCTAAAACTCCAATTTCAAGATTTACAATTGCAAAACAATAGATTCCTTCTCTTAAGCTGTGTATCACAACGACAATACAAGTCTTCTGACACCTTTCTGTAATAACAAAAATCCCATTAAACCTATCTACTTGTAGCACGACTATATAAATATTTCGTGGGAAGGAATTGCTTAGGATCTGTAACTTTTAACAAAAGTGCACAACAAAATAATCGAATTCTATATTAGTGGACCTTTTAGTCAAAAATAATCAGAAGCTTTTTTTTATTTAAGACTTGAGATAATTAAGTACCTAAAAGAATGAAGGAACAAACTATACGAACTTGGAAATGACCACACTTAAAGAAACCTTTGATCAATATCGTGTGTTCTGCATAACGCATAAATCAGCAAATGCAATGGGTAATTAGATTTTTTAATGTCAAAGAGATATTAAAATCATATAGAGATGTAGTAAATTGAAGAACATATAAAGAAGTATATTGTTGTAGACCCTCTGAGACATACGAGTTCTCCACACATTAGCAGTATAAAACAAAGATTTTCATAAACCGATTTGAAATCTACTATATATAAATTTTGCAGAGATCAAAATGTAGGAGTAGTGAAAAACAAACCTTTTTGTGTATAGAAACCCTTCCCATGATATTTTCATCCTTACAACTTTTAGAAATTTGATATGGATGAAAGAACTAAAATGACAGCCTAAGAAACAAGACAGTTTTAGTTATCAAAGTAAACAAAGAGACATGAAGTTAAATCCGTAGAAATTTGTGTTTATACAAAACTCATTAACTTGAATTACAAAGACGTTTAAGGAGAAGTGAAAAGCTCCCTAGCCTTAAGTTATACGAACACAATAGTATGATATACGATTACGAATTCTACCAGGACACCAATTCTCAGCCTCGTTAGAAGTGCCAAGAAATGTGAATCTATAAAAGAAACTTCGGATCAGTGTTTCAATCAATGGTAGGAAAAGAAACTCTAACATCATGAAGGGAGACTGGATTCATACCGTACGTCATCCGGATGTACCCTTGTTACGATTGCACGTTTTTGATAGCCTCGTGAAGTACCATATTTTTGGTAGAGGAAATTAGGTTTGTTTTGTTGGAAAATGGTGTCGATGAAAGCCGGAGCTGTAGATCGTGACGATCTAATGTCTATTGCATAAGAGGAACACGATTAATTGACTACAGAACGTAAGGAAAAGAAGATGAAACGACTGGTGAAGAGTAGCGTTTAGTTATTTTTTATATACCTCTACCACCTCCGTCAATGTCCTAACCCCCCCCCCCCCCACCAAATTCGCACTTAAGGTGATCGATCGTCATGTTCTTACGGCGGCGAATAGTGTCTTTCGCACGTGTGAGGCAGAGATCCTCTCCGTAAGTAACCAGGTAACTGACCACACATACCGCTACTCCCATTTTTCGCATATGAAGTCCTCATTTATTTCGAGTACCTCCACGCTTTCGGAATCGTTTACTGAGATCTCAAATCGGAGAACATCTTAATCCGAAGATGGTAGGAATCACCGTGGGTGGGAATTGGCTTCGCTAATTCGGAGATTTTTTCGTATGGTTAAGGAAAACAAATCCGAGAAATGGAAGTAACATAAATCCGAGTAATGGAAGAAACAGAGGCGATACTCAAAATTTGTTATGTTTATGTTTTTTAAATTAAATTAGAGGACACATGTTAGGTCCTGATGAGTTGACGTGTCAACACCAAAAAAGTCTTTCAACTTTCATATAATAGATTAAATGAACGTTTATACAAATTAATAATATTTGTATGTGGCGCCAAGATGCCCAACCCTTTCATATTAGAAGTAAAAACATCAGTTTAGGCCACACTTTATTAACTTAAAAGACGAGGTGACAATTGTAAATCGAGTGTTAGTCTAGTGGTTCATGCAAGTCAAGATCAATATCACCAAACTTGGATTCAATTCTCCCGTTAGTATATTTCTAGTTTTGCCACACTTTCATTTGTTTTTAAAGATAAAATCCAAAATTATATTGAAAATACACAATAAATTACTAGGTTAACCATTAAATTTATATTCAGTTACTTTTGACTTGTCAGCATGTACTATGACATTTAAATTTATAGAGCGATATATTAACCACATTAACACAACTATTAAATTATATATCCTAAAGTATTCTAGTAATTAACAATATATATATATATATATTTTTTTTTTTATTTTAAAAAAAAAAAAAAAACTATAGTTTAATATTTTGTTCGTCCAGAAAATGTAAACTATAAATGTTATTGAATATTGTAACTAAATTAAATTATTTATAAAATGCCACATTTTCATAAATGCTTTAGGCAACCAAAATCATAAGATCAATTTTGGATATAAGAGAGGTAAGTTCAGAAGTGCGTAAGCACACTTTTAGTTTCAAAACCGTAAATTTTTATCTTTTATCTATGATTTTAATCACCAAATGTTATAATGATAGTAATTTAATTTTTGAAAAAAAATAAGTTATACGTTAATTAACCTAGTTTTATATGATTTCTAGATTAAAAAGGGGATAATACGAAGAAATCTTTTTTATATATATTAACTGAAGAGATAGAGAGAATTTTAAGTTGATGTATCAAGTTTAAAAGATTTGTAGGTTCTAATTGACGTGATGTATCAGGGAGGTTATGTGTTTTTACCAATACGAGTAAAACGACTATAACGTTTTAACATTGGACTTTGAATGTATATGGGCCACGCCATATATTGAAACCCATCACCAAGTATCTGTTTCAACTGCAAAATAATTGTTTGCTTATCTTTTTCTTTTGTTAATCCATATCTTTCATACTGATAAAAAGAAAAAAAGAACAGAATTGAAATGCATAGGGTACACAAATGAATGATGAAAATTACAAGGACATTAAAAAACGTACGATATTCAAAAGATTTAAGAAGATTCATCGACAAGACTACCAGCTTTATTATAGTGTGTGAGTGTGATACGTTACATCTTTTATCGATATAATAATATTAATCTTTATTGTAATATTTTTTTGAATAAGGTAAATTTGTTATTTTCATCAAGAGAAATGCGTCTATATCCTACGAATGGATCGTTGATAGTGACGGATGACAGGTACATATTCCCGATGTCCACGTATTATTTAGTCCTTTTACTTTTCTGATATGACACGAATTGGTAAGATGAGATGGACCGAAATTTTTTCCAATATCGACTTAAATTTGTGGCCCATTAATATATTTGTTCTTCTTCTTCTTCTTTTTTTTTTCATATTTCTTTCTCTTAATAGTTTAGAGCAAAAGATGTCAACGATCAAAATGCTGATTTCATATAGGGTGTAAATGGCAACAGAAAAATTCAGCTGAGAAAATAATGTTGGCATCATGAAAATTCTTCTCATTTTTTTCTATTTTTCTATTATCAACTAGAGTCATGATCAGCAAATCAAACAAAAACAAAAAAAAAACTGTTATCTAGACTCTTTTAATTGATTTCTAGACGATTTTCGGTAACCTTCGCCTATATGTGATATCTCCTCTCGCCACCCTGCAATCTTAAATTTGGTATCCAATTACAACGATTCTCTTTTTCTCTTATTCTCCAAAATCAATTTCATCAAAAACTATATATCCAGAGATTTAGTTACCGATGTAAACCTAATATTTGAATCCGATAAAAACTTAGTTTTGACCCTTAAAAAGGTAACTAGAATTGACCCTCAAAAGGGCATTCATGAAATCGTTCACATTTGATTTGGTTAGGACGAATGCATACTCGGTAACGTTTTTGAATGTGTTAGAAACAATTGTAACCTATAAACTGCTTAAAAATATCGACAAATAATTGGTTCAAAAAGCATTAAAAGCAATCATGGGAACGATGTGAGGCGGTCGCGGAACTCACGCAAGTAGCATTTTAGAAAAACCAATTGAAGACATTTATTTGCTAGCAATTTTAATCCGTTTAATGTTAGAAAATAAAACACGGTTTTTTTAGTCTATATGTATGAACTGAAATCCATCCATGAAAAACGGCGATAAAATATATGCTATAATAAAGGTTAAGGAGAAGATAGAAACAAGCAAGACGTCTAATCTCTTTTGTTAACTCAAAAGATCCTATGATATATTTGGATTTGGGTCCAAAAACATTTATAAGATATATTTGGCCCAAAAAAAACTTACTAGGCTTTCACCTTCTCGCAAGCCCGACTCCATCCCGGACTGGCTCGATGCGAGTGTGTATATATTAGTAAGTCTCTTTCCTTTACAATACATGTTTCAAGGCCTTTTAAATATTACTTTGTATTTGCTCCGTTAAATACAAGTGCAAAATTTCTCAAACTTCCACTGTAGAACAATTTTACAATTTCTTAAATAAATATACCCAAACATAACTTTAAACTAACTTTTTAATTTAATTTAATTTCTTTTTTAACATGCGAATAATATTCTATCTTATATAATTCAAAACTTTTTCTAAAGATTTCAAGAACTAGTAATTCATCAAAATTGTTAAGTGGTAACTACTTCCAAGATATATGCAGACTCAATTTCATACTTTTTTTTTTTTTAACATATGAGTTATATTAACTGAGTTGAAATGAAAACAAGGTCATTACAAAGTGTTTAGAGTATAGAACAGACCAATATTTTACTCCTACCTGCTCAAGGCAAACAAAGAAAGATAGTTTTTGTTGTCTACCCGTGAGATCCACCAAACAAAGATTCATCTCCACTCTCCCTCCTCGTTTCCAGCCAAAACTTCTAAATCTGAAAGATCTAAAAACCTGAACCAATTCGCGAGAGACAAAATCTACCGTTAGTGGAATTGCAACAGGGATAGATAAAGAGGGGGGACCTCTACCAGCGTCGGCGACGTGTCTTAGCCACCAGAAAGACCCGATCTAGGCTTTGTGAGGAAAGTGACATTAGGGTTATTCGGTGAGGTCGAGACCTTTTTTTGTTAACTATGTTCAATTTCATACTAAAAACTATATTTTCATATAAATCAACTTTAGTTTCTTCCAAAATATTTTTATTGATAACTAGAATTCGATTGCTTTGATTATCATAGATGTTTTAAGTTAAAAAAATATCCGATTCTTCCATATAATTTAAGTTTTGTCTAGATTTTGTCTAAAATGTATTACCAATTTTTTGTACTTATTGTAATATTTTGCTCATTTACTAAAAATATCACTAAATGCTTTGGATGTTGAGAAACAAAAATGTTGGATTAACTCCTCTTAATGATGAGATTCACACTAGAGTGGCTAGCTATAAGTTGTTTTACACTAACTCGTGGTTTCATAGTGAATATGTAATTTTTAAAATATTTATGTTGTAACTTTTTTTGGCTTTATGAAAGCAAACTAAAAATGGTTTTCTATTATCGTTTGTTTTACCTCGGATAAAAATATGAAATGATAGGACTCGATTTAGGAAGGTAAATGCTATACACTCATCTACTAGTCTATTCCCTTAAAAAATTTAATCTAACTTTTCTATGTTATAATAAAAAGTCAATTAAAATGGGTCGTTTCCAATATGGCATAGTCATTGTGTATGATAAAGATTTAATATTGTGTATAGTTTTAACATCCGAGAGAGGGTAAAAAAAAGCGCAAATATTATTAAATGATATTAATGACTATAAGTTAATGACTATCTACCATCAGACAGGATTTATATTAATCGGAATCATGTTTGATGCGGCGATTAATAAATAAAATAAGATCCCAAAATGCGTTTACTTTGACTTACCCATGTGCAAATACCAACGCAGCGGTTATTAATTAATTATTTTTCTATTTTAACTCATCCACAATTTAATTTAGTAGTGGAAAAAAAATCTTGAGTGGGTCAACATATGAGATATAGAGTGTTTTTTTCCCCCAATTAAAATAATAAAAAGTTTTGATTGCTACTTGGTGAATTCACGAGACATAAGTATCCAAGAGAGAGGCAACGTGAAGTATCCCTTAAATCATGCCTTGTCAATTCGTCTAGAAGGTTTTTTTTTGTTATGAAACACATTTGAATTTATGAATATACACTCACACGTACATATTTTAATGTTTTAAACGATATATACATGGGGTTTAAGGTGATCGTTACTATTTTACGAATTATAATTATTTTAAATTTTCAAAGTCTGACTTCGTTCTATTAGATAGATGAAGTGCAGCTGCCGACGAGCATAGATTTTCGTTCTTCTTATATGAGCAACGCTTCCTGTAACGTCTCAACCACCATCGTTTGTGGATTCTATGTTTTCTCTAAACTCATAGACTCCACCCTCGACTACAAGTGGGAATCCCTACATATTATCAAATGAATTTTCTCCGTGTTTTACACTCATTCGCACGATATTAAAAATAATTTTCAAAAAATTATCATAATTTAATTACACCAACTCAAGCATGTTTACCTTTGAATTATATCAGGATATGCAATTGAAAAAATAACTACATTTCGTTGATATATCTCAATTATTTTAAGCTTTTCTCATGCATCACTATTTTTCTGAAATCGAGGTGTTACAATAACCCCACTCGCAAAACGCAACGTCTTCGTTGCGTACAATGATCATCACCTCCGACAATGTGAGTCCACAAGACTCCACATTCATTTGTGTCCTATCATGTAACGCCCCGACCGCCATATTTCATGAACCATCACACCCTTTCTCAGCTTGTGGGCTCCACCCTCTATGACGGCCGACGCGCTACTTCCCTATAACTAGAAGGACTTGTTTATTATTAAATCAACACATGATCTTTCCATGTGTTTTTTCTTTGCATCATACTAAAAATAACTTTAAAGAATGTCACACATCCTTAATTTACTTTAGCTTAAAAACGTTTAACTTTAGAGATTTGTCAAATGATATACAATTGAAAAGATAAATGCACTTTAATGGCATAAATAGTCAAATCAATTCTTTAAAACTTTTCTCATACATCACCATTTTTCTAAATTTGGGATGTTACACCTCCCTATTTTGAATCCTCTACTTAGCTCTATTACTTTGTGGTGACTTTCCCAAGTAAAACGTTTTCAAACCTAATGTGTCGTACCTAGGATCTTTGACAAGAATCATTCATTAAAATCATATATATTTTCCGCCTGAAGCCTCCGAAAGTGCTAAACATTTTTGCACTAACCTCCGTTTTGTCGGAGTATCTATATATAATATTTTCTACCGTCCATAATTGTTATCATCAATGAAACTAGTATCAATCCCTCAAAATCTTATAAAAATGTTTATTCTTGTATGGGGTAGGTTTTAGGGAGTAGTTTTAGCTCTATTATGAATAAATACTCTAAGGGTACACTCATGAGTTAGGTGTTTGTAAGGTGAATCCATAAGTTAGACTGTTTAAGGTTTTTTCATAGGGAGATCATAGTGAAGTTTGCAAGCTCTTGTAGGTTTGCGAGCTAATGAGTAAAAGAATTGAGATAAAACAAAATACTTTGTAAGTCTTTTTTAAAAAAAAGCTTTATAAAACTTATCTTTAAGATTTTTGATGTGTAAGGTTCTAAATCTATATTGTTGAGTGAGGTTTTATGCTAGAGTTTGATATAATTTGGGATTAGTCAGTGAAAAGTGTTATCATCCACAATGCATCTAATGCTAATTAGTCACTAAATCCAGCCAACCAATAAAAAAATCACATGCAATTAGAACTATATTTTTTTATAAAATTCGAATAAAATCTTTAAAAAAAAAACCTTTAATGCGAATAATAAAGAGAAAAGTATTGAGGTGAATACTCTTTTACATAGGGTTTGTTTTCATTAATGTATGAATGAATATTACAAATTCTTATGAAAAATCGTTTTATATAAGCTCTAAAACTGATTAAAAAAAAGGAAAAAAGATAACTCTCAAATTTTTTATTCCTCTAAAAGGAAATTTAACCATAAACAAAAAGTACCTATAATATTCCTTCTATGGTAACAAGATTAATTTCATAGTGTCTTCGCTCGGTGTCACCCCAACTCAATTTAAAGAGATTTCTTTTTTGGTATAATTAGAATTCTTTACTCGCACATTTTTTCAAATTTATTTGGAGATCCTAAAAGTTTTTAGACTCAAAGGCTAATTCCACGAGACTTTAAACTCGAACATGCGTTTAAAAATATTTTAGATGATTAAAGAGACTCGAACCCAAAACTCTTCCATTTTGGAAATTACCACTAAGTCAAGGTTACTTGATTTTACTTGTACACTTAGATTTTAAATCGTTTGTCAACGAGAAAATTTAATGATCTACGCATCTGACGTCTGATTAAATAAAAAGATTAATAAATAAATAATAATAATTTTTGGTAAAGATTGATGAATAATAAATTTGAAGCGTATAAATTATCGATTTACTTGTGATGATGCCATGCGAATCAAGACACCAAATTTGTTTTATGTGTGCGATGGTATGTACTATATATTAATATATACATACGTGTCTATATAGTGGAACGTATATAATCTGTAAAAAAAAAACTGTTGGTTGATGGGCTAATTATAAAATTCAAATATTTAATGAAATGATTTGCTAGCTAAAATAAATTGTTTATGAACCATCGCAGCATGCCAGCATTACGTGGTTAGTGGAAGACTCGTGACTCGTGACTCGTGACCGGAGTGAAAACTCAATATTTAATTTAACATTGGTTAAATTAATCAATGTATTATATATGATATATCTACTTTTATCTTCGCTTTTTTGAATTTAAAACTTCCGTTTAATTTCTCCTATCAATTATTTTATATCCACTACGTTTTTGATGATCCTAAACGTATCTAAGAAGCAAACCTAGCAGTCAATTTTTTTAAAAGAAATGGCTGTTCTTTATCGTTCGGTGATACGAATCTACCTTTTTTATCGTCCTATTGTTTTAAAAAATAATTTCGCTATAAAAATTAATCCCACATTTGAACCTTTTAATCTCACATCCATTTTTGAAAAGACTGATTTTTTTATTTTGTAATGGAGATACATGACTCAAAATAATTAGTAGACAAATTAATCGAAACCAAATTAGTAAAGTGATTAGAACAAAGTAAAACAAATCATTTCCTCAAGACCTCGATCGAAAAGCACAAGGGAATGGCGGAGTGAATGGGGCCATTGGATTAGAGAAGGTGCCAGGTGGAAACTTTGGTTGATGGGACCCACAAGCCGACAGAAGAGGACACGTGTAATATTTGGAAACGTAGGAGTAACATACGCCACCATTGATGTGCGCAACCCGACGCGAACACCGAGCCGCGCGCGTCTTTGGGCCGACCTTTGATTGAGACTCCTTTTTAATTAATTAATGAAACTTTCCCATTAATAAATAAGAATATTGCGTCACAACAATTTAAAATGCAAAAACACAAAATATGTTTGGTTTGAACTTTGAACCAAAACTATGGTTATAAACTTATAGTTAATATGGTAATCAGCTTAACTTTTATATTTATAGAAAACCATTATTTGATTGAAGTAAAGTAAATAGATGTTTTCAGGCATAGACAATATATGTTAAAACTTTGTGTTATTTAACTTTTTTGTCGACATTTTTTTTATGTATCGGTTTTTGACATATAATATGATAAAATTATTTTTAAAAAATATGTTTCCAGCAAAAAAAAAAAAAAAGTTTTTACAGAAATCTAATCAAAATATAATATACAATATTATGTAAACTAGCACTTAATTGTTAGGTTTGCATACTACTTATTGAAAAAATCCAAAATTACATGCATGTATTTATGATCTTATCTACTGCATATATTTATGAACCATGAAA
This sequence comes from Euclidium syriacum, assembly GCA_900116095.1. Classification (NCBI taxonomy): domain Eukaryota; kingdom Viridiplantae; phylum Streptophyta; class Magnoliopsida; order Brassicales; family Brassicaceae; genus Euclidium; species Euclidium syriacum. The sequence continues at coordinate 2,665,407 of FPAK01000012.1, read as the reverse complement.
TCGAAAACGGATACATGAAAACGAAAAAAAAAAATATGTTGAAAGCATATACATATATGAAATGCCAAACATCAACTTATAATAAGAAAATATAGCTTTAAAAATGTTTTCTAGTATTTTTAGATGAACTGAATTGGACCAGAGTAGACAAAATTTAAAGAACGAACCAAACCACTCAATAAATCATAAAAATCTAGACCTAATTTGTACAGTACGCTTTGATGTAGCCCAAACCGAATCAAATCTATTTATCCGGCAATCCAAGCATGTTGTAACTAGTAACAAAAATTTGTTACCGGGAAAATTATGACTCACACCGTCACACGGTCGAAGAAATATAAATTTAGAAATGAAAAAATAAAAAATGGTTACTAAAAAAGGGGAAAAACAAAATCATGGAAGCATGCAAAAGGAGAGCTAAGTTTGCAAGCAAATTATACGGGAAGTGGGTCCTTTACACTCTTCTCCCATGGTACACACCACACGTGCGTGCTTCTTCTTTCTTTTTCTTTTTTTTCCACAGTTAATTAATTTTAAATACTACTCGTAATTTACAAAGCCGAGGTAAAACAAAATTCAAAAGAATAAAGCAAAGAAAATGGGTGAAAAAAGAACAAAAAGAGAAATTCAAATCTTGACTTTTTTTTTCTTTTTCTCTTTTGTGTCATTGGGATCACCGCTGTTTTTTTTATAAAAACTTCGCGAGGCATGCAGGAGTTATATAAATCTGGGCCCTTAACTTTTATCTATTTAAGATTTTCTTTGGGTCCACGAATTTTAATAAGATAATAATAGTACTAATCTTTTTTTTGATAAATATTAATATAAATCTTGCTTATCAGATTTTATATATTTCTACCTACATCAATAATTGGTGCTACAAATGTATAAGAAAACAAACCCGCTTATATCTTTAACAAACGTAATTAGAAAATGCAGGGATGAGCAAACAACGGAGGGGTGAAAAAAAAACACTTGAAACCAATCCAACATTCATCAATCTAAATCTAAATAAAAAATTTAAGATAATTTAGATGGTACACAAATTTATATACTAATAACCCAAATCAAACATGCATTTTATACAACGTCATTACTAAGATATCAACTCCTTCTCTATAATTGTAGATATCAACTCCTTCTCTATAATTGAATACAGTTCAAAAAATATCGTCATTGAAGAAAATTAGATTATCGCAGCTATCATGATTACTTTAAAAAAAAATTCACTGTAGAACCTCACGATGTAGTTGATATAGTGCATCAAGAAATTCAGATAAAGGTAACCAACGAGATAAACCAAATATTAACCAATATTCTAAATTCAATGGAGATTTAGGAGACGTGCTTCACAATCAAAAGAAAGCTCTGGAATCGAATGGCTTCTCATCATGTTTTTTCCAATCAAATTAGGAAGTAATGAAAGATGACATCGTGGCTGACGAACAAAAGTTCTTCAAAACACGCATCCTCCCAAGTGACGTTAAACGAACTCACGTGTGAACTAAGACAATATTACATATTTTAAAAGTTTAAGAGGTGTCATGTGAGCCCACTCAGTTTAACGTGAGCCTTCCCATGACCTCGTTAAAAGGCGAATTACACCAACGATCAGCTGCACCATGTGTGGAGAAGAGGAAACAGAGCTCCACCTGCTCTTCCACTATCCATTTACGAAATGAGTGTGTGATAGCGCACCTTTTCACGATAAACTTAACACCAATTCGATCTTCAGTGGGAAAGACGACATCAAAAAGACAAAGACCTTAGTACAGCGGAGGACCTTTGTTCCCATGGATTACGTGGTCCATTTTATCTTCCTGAAATATCATGATATTCGAGAACATATTTCTCACATAACAAGAGACGCTCACATCGACTATATTAGGGGCATCGAAATGGCTTGCTGCTCAACAACTCCATGGCGAAGCGCCCACGACCACAACCAGTCAACCATTTCCATTGACGACATGAAGAGGAGATTACGTGATACAAACTGATGCAATGTGGGATGAAACGACATAGAAAGTTGGATTGGGCATAACTCTTCATGATGTGAATGCTCGCATAATCAAACGTACATCAGTAACAATGAATTTTGTGAGAAGTCCCTTGATAGGAGAAGCTCTAAGGATTCGAGAAGCAGATGAATTAGCAATTGCCAAAAGTCTGCGGAGCTTCCACATATTTTCAAATGCTAAAAACGTCATCTCATCAATTAAGAATGGCAAACCAACACTAAGAGATCCAGAGCATTATCAATGACATTGCTAACCTCTATGTTTTCTTTAGTCTGATCACTTTTGAGAACACAACTAGAAACAATAATGTATTAATTAATTATGTAGCGAAGATGGTTTTATGTTTTCTTTAGTCTGATCACTTTTGAGAACACAACTAGAAACAATAATGTATTAATTAATTATGTAGCGAAGATGGTTTTAAAGTCAATAACCATAATCCATTGTAATCTAGTAATCGTAACAAAATTTTTATTTTCGAGGAAAAAAAAATACTAAGATATATAATATTAGTCAACACTAATACATATTTTTCATTTAAACTTTTTTTTTTTCAAATTGAATCTCCAACCGAGCCGAAATCAAATTCGGTTTGATATATGACATTTTTGCAAAATCCTAAAAAAGCAAATGCATAGGCGTAAATAAAATGGGCTATAACAGAATTTTAAACTTTATAAACAAAATGATAACACTATAATCATTTAAAAAGTAACTTATTTTATTTTATTATAATTTTACAGTATATACAACTTATGAAATGGGTCTACACTGCAAGAGTACTCACATGATGTATGTCACATCTACTTATTATAATAACAGCACATCTTATACATATGGTCTAATAGATTTCGAAAGAAAATAGACGTATATCATATAACTTTTTAAATACATTATTACAAGTTTTAATTTTGATAAATACATAATCACATGTTTTGAGCCCTTACACTTAGTAATTAAAAAAATTAATATCTTACTATATACTTCGATCATAAGAAGTTGTACCAACAAAATAAAGAAGAATATTTTAACCTGCGCTGCAGGCTTTTATCAGATTTTCATAATTTCACATTTCAGAAAAACAAAAAGGAGATGTGAACACAGTCCATTAAATTCGGCCTTTATCTAAGGATATCGTAGTAATATCTTATTTATTCCACCACTTTTAATTTATTAGAATTAAAAACGCCGAGATTTCAGATTTTATAACGTGTTTCTTTCCTGATCAAAAGTTGAGTCAAAATCACAAATGTGATGTAACCATGTAAACAATTCTTTTTTTTTCATGTAAAAAATTTATTCGATATTCTACTACCATTTCGATTTCAATTGTATGATTACATAGTTCTTTTTAATTTTCGATTACATCATTGCTTATAATTGTGGTTGAATCATATATCCACGGACAAAGGTCTCTCACCTCCCACGAATGTCTCATCTCATCGCTTGAGAAATAAACCAATCTCTTTTCTGAGATCTTAAATCTTTTATTATTGTGATTAGATAATATAATTTAAAATTTTACAGTAATAAAAAGCACAAGTATTTTTTATAAGAACAGAAAGAAAAAGAAAACAAGTTTTTGTGTTCACATTAATATATATTCCCATGCACATGAAACAACACCGTTCCTTGTTCACACTAGAAGAACATATGTAATTCGGATCAGGATTTAATCCTATACGTATCCCCCCATCCGAATTATCCAAAAAAATTTGGATAGCAAATAAAAATTATACATTTACATCAACCAAATTCTTGCTGATAAAAATATTAATCGAATAATTTTAAATTATTTGTTGAGTAACTATAAAGATTTTCAAATTTAAAATTATTTAGAATCTTAAAATTATCAAAATTATAAACTTTTAAAGAAAATATCCAACTTTTTGATATTATCCAAATGATCTGAATCCAAGTACGTTACTCATTTGGAAAATTTTAACTATGGTTCAAAAAATCGATCTAGTTGATGCTTACACATTTGCCTGGTGCTCATGAACAAATTATTATATGGTTTAGACTGTCAAAATTGATATTAATCGACCACATATGCTAATTTATTCTCAAAAAATTTAAAGCGTTCTATAATATGACTTCTAAGTGATAAAAAATTAAAATAGAAGACGTACGCTTCAGTATTCAAGTTATAAAATCAGGTTTAGCTGTTTCTAAAATTTATCTCTTAATTAAAGCTTTGTTTATCTAATTTTTTTTATTTAACTTGTGATGATTTTCGTATTTATATTTAGAGATTTACTTTTTTACTATAAACTTTTTAAAATATTTTTAAAAATAGTTTTTAATGCATAAACTCTTACTAAATTGATCTAGACTAGACGGTAAGTCATTAGCAAACGTATAACAATTTTAAACATCGATTTTAACAATAAGAACTTTTGCGTATTTACTCGCTATCTACATTACTTAATTTGTTTTTTAAAAATCTATTTTAAATGATAAATCTTGTAAATATTTTTAACCGTTCCATAACCAGATACAGCCCTGACATAATAGAGAATATAGACGGAAAAAACCGGAGATCCACATAGTAAAAACATTATTTTTCAAATGATTCTGAGTATCGAAAAGTAACATGAAAATGAATTTTCTAAGACAAAATCCAAAAATATATGAAATTGATAGTTAAACTATCGATTAATGCACTTTTCGTACAAAATCAATCATCAAATTTTGATAATCGAATTTATTTAAACCATATCTCTTTTAATTGATAATATAGATATACCATTCAATATTTCTTTTGATATATTCGATCGTAAGTAATTTGAGATAAACATAAATTACCACTTAATAACTTATGTTTGAAAGTAAATACATGTCATAATTTAGAAAATGTTCTAAGAGAAACAAATGAGAGAAATAAGTTAAACTCTATTGAATTTGAAATTATTTTGAGAAATCCTAATCGCATAGATTTTAAAGGGATTTTACCAAATACTATCTGGTATTTGGAATCATTGATTTTTACTATCAATTGTACCTCAATTAAATCTAAATCAATTTTGACATAATAAACCTAGTTTTCCAACAAGGTAGGATTTGTAAAAATTATTAATCTAATAACATTGGATTTTGAAATAACCTTTAAAAATATTAAATCCAATAAACTGAGATTTTGAAAAAAAATTGAAATCCTCTCAAATCCATGATCCAAAATACCTCCTATATTGAAACATGAATTTGAAATTATTTTGAGAAATCTTAATCGCAAAGATTTTAAAGAAATTTTACCAAATACCATCAATTGATGTAGTATTTGAAATTATTTATTTTTAAATATCATTTGTCCCTCAAATAATCATAAATCAATTAGAATATAGTTTATTAATGAAATTCTAATTTTTAAGAGTTTTGTCAAGACGAAAGATGAAAATTGTGTGAAAAACAAAAATTAGCTTAATAATATATTTTAGTGAGGTATGATTACTAAAATATTTTTTCATTTCCAAGTTATCTATAGTTCTAATTTTTTTTCATTCATCAAAATAATTTTTTATTGATATATATATATATATATATATTTATTAATAGGAGCCTTAAAAAAATAGAATTTTAGATAAATGATTTATTCGGCTTTGCCCAGCTTCGCGGCTGTCCATAGCTAGCCGCTACTATCCAATTCTTCACGTTAAATAAACCTGCTAGTTCACACACTTAACAATAAAACCGGTTGACCACTGAACCAGTCAGAACCCAAGACAGTATGAAACCATTTCACTGTCTTATCTTACTTAACGCGTTGACCAATGGTCCAATGACTACAATTTTTGAACCACTTGGTCGGTGACCGGTTACTGTAACTCTCCGTACTATATATTAACCTACTATCACCAGTCACCCAAGAAAATCTATCCCCATTTAACACAGAGATACTCCATAATAATTATCCCCTTCTTCTTTCCTCTCTTACCACCAAAAAAAACATTTCACTCTCTTCTCTCTCTTTTAACCCTAAAAAACCTCTCCTTTAATCGATTTAATCGAAAGTATAGATCTTTTGAATCGTTTTCTCATTTTTTTTTTCTCTACTGATCTCAGCTTTCGTTTTTGATGCGATTTCTCTGTTTTTGAAAACAATGGAGTTTACAGATTTCTCAAGGACGAGTTTGTATTCACCAAGCGTTTGGGATTTTGGCGATTTAGCGGCGGCGGAGAGGAATTCGTTAGGGTTTATGGAGCTGTTAGGTTCTCAGAATCAGCAACTTCTCGAAACGCCTCAACCGCAAACACAAACGCAAACGCAGACGCAAACGCAAGCGTATGAGAAACTTTCTCAAGCTCCACTGTCAAAGGTGGAAGAATCTTTATGTTCGGAAATGAATCCACCGGCGACTCCTAACTCGTCATCGATCTCTTCGGCTTCAAGCGAAGCTTTGAACGAAGAGAAACCTAAAAGAAAAGACGACGAAGACGAAGATGAGGAACAGAAGAAGAATGTTACTAATAAACAGTGAGAGATTCATTCTAACATTTCACCTTTTTTTACTTGTTTTCAGTTTTTTATTTTATTTTATCAAATATAAACTTTTTCTTTTGGTCAAATCTTCTATTTTCACATTTATGAGTCAAGAGAGAAGAAGTGTTTTTTTGTGTTCATAAACTTAAGTTTTTTTTTTGTGTGTGAACAGATTGAAACCGAAGAAGAATAATCAGAAGAGACAGAGAGAAGCAAGAGTAGCGTTTATGACAAAGAGTGAAGTTGATCATCTTGAAGATGGTTATAGATGGAGAAAATATGGTCAAAAAGCTGTCAAAAACAGTCCTTTTCCCAGGTAAACAAAAAAAAATCCATCCTTTGACCATATGTATTTTCTGAAGAAAACTCAAATCACTTATGTTTCCAATAATAAGGTTTTTACATATGCATCAAAAATCCTTTTTCGTTTTTCTTTTTCTACTTTATTCTATGATTTGTTTGAGGACATGCATTATGTTAGTTTGTGGTGGGATCTAGTGTTACATTGTTGTCAGTATCTTTGTGTGTTAGAGTTTACTACCTAAACTTACTTTTTCTTATTTGAAAAAAAGAAAGGTTTAACTTTCTTAACCTACCATCATTCAAAAGTTATAAAACACAAACATAAAATGTAAGTTTGATCGGAGTTTTTGTAACCTAGTGGCTTGTAACGTCACAATCGAAACTTGAATCTACTAGTGTAGCGTTTACTAGTTAAATGTACTTTAATTATAAGAAAAAAAGCAAAAGGTTTAAACTTTCTTAAACCACAACATCATTCAAGAGTTAAAATAAAATTCGAATAGTCTAGTGAATTGTGTTAATGTCATTGCGTCTGTAAAAAAAACTTTTTTTACTTTGCGTTTATAATTTCAAAGCATTTTCAAAGAAAGGTTGATAAAAAAAAAACTAAAATGCTAATTAACGCAAAGTTTTTATACGATGCTAACTTTGATCTTACTGGTGTTTTGGTTTGTGTTTGTAGGAGTTACTACCGTTGCACCACGGCTTCATGTAACGTAAAGAAGAGAGTAGAGAGATCATTCAGAGATCCAAGCACTGTGGTGACAACTTACGAAGGTCAACACACACACATTAGTCCACTCGTGTCTCGTCCAATCTCCACTGGCCAAAGCTTCTTCGGATCATCTAATTTAGCTACTCCAAATCTCGGTAATTTCGGGTTTCCGTTAGAGAATACAACGTTCATCTCTCCTCAATTTCAACAACTTGTTCATTACCATCAACAACAACAACAACAAGAACTATTGTCTTGTTTTGGAGGAGTTGGTGAGTACCTTAATGGTGTAAATGGTTATGCTTATGGTGATGATGATCATTGTGTGAAGAAGAGTAAGACTTTGGTTAACGATAATGGACTTCTTCAAGACGTTGTTCCTTCTCATATGTTAAAGGAAGAGTAGTATAGTCTTATAATATTATACTAGTATTGTAATTTAGGTTTCTTTTTTTAATTTGTATAATTTGTCTAAAGAAAATGGATCTTTGATCTTTATGAGGGGAGATGTTTTCTTGTGGATCTTGAGAATTTTTTGAGGTAATTAATCTAACAAAGTACTGATGATTTTTCATCGATGAAACCATGTACTCACTAGGCAAGAAAATTTTAACTTGCTCGTAAAAGTATACAATGGTGATGAATACTAGATATGAATTTGTTGTTAAAAATATAACATAAAAACGAAACATTATTAATTCAGCTCAAGCTACAATGTATTCAATCATTCAACTATTTTAATTTTTTTTTGCTCACATACCCATCAAGCATGATTTTAAAAGCAAAAAAGTAATTTTGTTAAATATTGTGGAGTATTTTACGCGATTTTGTAAATAAATGGTTGGCAAAAATTCGAAAACACATGACAATTTTGTGTCGTTATTGTGAATTAATACAATAATATATATATATATAGTTATAGTGGTCTTTTGAAAAAAGTTTTTATATGGGTTTTGCATGAACTCTATGTTCATAGCTAGGCTATGTACTTTGTGTTATTTTAATAAAATGTTTGAAAACTAATTTGATCTACGGTTCTAATGCATTCTAGGGTTTCAGGTTACTCTTTCTCTACTCAAAGCCAGAGTCAATTAATGTTTTTTTGGGATTTTCTCTTGTCTTGGAATCTGTAAGAACTAACTAGTTTTTTAATTAACCAGATTAATTACTTGGGATAACTAAAAAGGAAATTAATGCGAAATTGGAAGCATAAACTCAACTACTCTTACCTACTCTTTTTTTCTATGTTTTGATCGACGTTCATGATTATTTTAAAATTTGAATTTTATTTTATTTACCTCTTTTGTTATTCATGCTGTTTCATGATTACACTACGGTGAAGAAAAAGACGTGTGCACTGTATCATGTCGTTTGCTATTTTTCCACTTTATTTTTGAAAACCCAAAAGGAAAATTAAAAGAGAAAAACAAATTTGTTACGCTCTTCACTAATGTATTTTTGACTTTAAGAAAACAATGCATGTGAAGAAGACTCGATTTTCTTCTGGTTAAATTTAAACGTGTTTAGTTTAGCTTAGAGTCTCTCTGTCTTTACTTAAAGACACTTTCAATAAATTTGTGTGACATGCAATGGGATATTTTGTCTTATCCTTGATTTTTTTTTTCTTTCATATGCTAAAATAAAATTAGCATGTTAGTTGAATAGAAACAACCGAATGACTAAATAGCAGAAAATTCAAGCTGATATTTTTTTTCGGAATAATAAAAATATGAAATGCTAGGTTTTAAAATTAATAAGTTCTCTTTTGGTTACATTTTAACATCTTTAAAATATAAATATCATCATTTTTTGGAAACGTGAAAGCTTATGAATGTTCTAAATGGTAAAAAATAACATTCTCACTTTAAAAATCTGAAAAACATTGTATAATTTTCATCCTAAATTTTGAAAATAATGTGTTTTTTTCTTTTTGTTAAAGTTGAAAATAATGTGTTTTTAGTGTAAAAAGTTAAAATTTGTGTGTAATAATCGCTAAAGCAAATTCCTTTTATTTTTTGTTGCTTAAAATAATTGAACCTTAAAATATCTATGAGCCAATGCTTGAACAGTGAACACCAATTTAGCTTTGTGTCTTTAATAGGGTTTGGCTAAAATGGTTGTAAAACAGAGCATATAACAATCAAACTTTGTGTCCCCTACGTTCATAGACTTATGGGAAAAGGGTAAAAATCCAAAAACCCATGAAAGAAAATAAACAAAAAATAAAAAAGCAAAGGAAACAAGTTACCATGCAAATTCTCCTTTTTCTTCTTCTATTTATTACTTTTTGCAGCCATGTGTGTGTGTGAGTGAGAAATGTTCAATAAAACAGAACAAAAAAAAAGAAGAGAAAAAACAATCTTATGAGGTAATATTTACTTTTTTGTTGTTTTGTCTAGTGAGTGCATAGCAATGCCATTTGGCTTTAGTGTATTTGTATTGGCCTTTACGGTGAGTGATAATCCCAAACCATAAGGTACATAATCATTGTCTCAAAACAAAGCCACGACTGCAACCGAAAGCAAAAATGTACCTAAAACTCTTCATGCTTTAAAAAGTAAGTAACTAGAAGACAAAAATTAATGAGACCCATTGAGCCAAGGAAGCAACAACTTACAACTTGTGCTCATTAGCAATATCTTCAAACTTGATGAGTACATCGGAAACCACTCAATCCATGACTAGGAGATGGTGATTTAAGTGCCTAACATGGTAGAGAACTCTGAAAAAAAACAAGGTACCAGAAATAATGAAAGAGAATTCGAACAAACCAATGAAAAAAGAGACATGACCGTCTTTGAAAGGTCATGTCAAAAATGAAGGAGAGACATTTAGTTTTTATGTGATCAAAGTGGATTCAACAAGGCTGGTCCTATAGAAAATGTTGTGTAAAGTATAAAATAAATTTATCAAATTGATGCTATTTAAAACTTTTATTGGTTTCTAACGCACAAGTTTGTTTGGTTTTAGGTTAGGGCCGACCCTAACGAAAATCATTGGATCCATCCGTATGTAAGTATGACCCAAAACATGAAATCTCAAGCCCAATTTTGAAGCGTTCTAACAAAATCATCTCGACCGGATTTAACAAAACACAAAGGAGTCAAACAAGTCAAGATCTAAGATCGGCCCTAGCCTGATAAGAAATTCAAAACAATTCCAACGACTATAGTTGAGTCTTTTTAAGGACTTTTCAAAGGAAACCGACCAAACCACATTGAATTATCAAAGCCTTTTGGTGATTAGAAACTCTCAAGTTATACCAAGGCGATTAAAAAATGTAGAAGAAATATGTTTTGAATGCACTTTCTTAAATCGGATATGTGCATATATATGGCTGGATTTACCTCAATAGCTACTTCCTTTGCCACAGGTTGCCACACACAGCTACTGGAGTTTTTTTGGTTGATCAAAATGTTTCTTACATATGATTATTTTTCTTTTACTTGTTACTATTTCGGAATTGATTGACAAGGCTACTTGAATTTAAACGGACGAGCAAGTTCTCATGTCTTAAAGATTTAACACTATATACAAAAATTTAGTATGTAACGACTTATTCATATTTTTTGAGTCAATTAAGAATTTGACTTTTTTTTTTTTACATCATAATAGAAAAGCTTATATAAGAGCTTATGCAAAAGGTTTGGTAATCTAAGCCGGAGAACACAACTTACATAGGTGAACTCCTATCCTCGAATATTAGAACTACACGCCAAACAATCCGCCTTACCATTAAACTTGCGTGGGATGAATATTAGAGAGAAATTTTGAAATTATCCTCTGAGGATAGAGAAATCAGCAAGTAATGCCACAAAAACTGTATAGTCTTCCATCGTTGAAGTCATCTTCACAAGCTCCGAACAGTCAGTATCATGTGTGCTCTGATACCAAATGATGTAAAATCAAGGGAATGATTTCACAAGTGGATAGACGTGGGTCTAAGAAGCTGGACTAAGGTCACTCTCTTCTAAGACAAAAGATGATCGATGATGGATGTATGGTTCTGTTCAATTGGACTAAGGTCTCTCCTTGAACAAAAAGTGGATGGACGTGGCATTGAAGATGGGTTGAGGGTCGCCACACAAGCTATGGAATACTTGTGATAAGACAGAACTAGAGTCGCGTTGATATCACTCACAAGGAAAGACTAGAACAAAGGATTTTCTCAAAAAAACTCTTTGAAAGAACTGCGTTATTTTATTAATCAAAAAGGTGTGTGTTACAAGGCTGCTAAAGGAACCTTATATAATGGTTCGTGCAGCTAGTGGAACCTTAGTACAGCAACTCTAAAATGACAGAAAAACTAATACGTAATAACTATTACAATGGCTACAAATCTGATCTAAAAAGGAAAGAACTTATTCTAGTTTTAAAAACCTGCAAAATGAGCAAACACAAATATCTAAATGAAAAACATACCTTAGAGTCATTTTAGGAAGCTTGGGGACGTCCTAAGTTGGGCCCATAAGTGGCTGAATTGAGAATAACATCACTTGGCCTTCAAATGACTCATTTCGGGCTCTATCGCGTCCATCTTCATGTCCAGCCTCTTCTTCTTCATTTTTTTGGGCCAGCAAGCTTTGAATTGACTTGTTTAACATTTCTCTAAGTCTTCTTACTCCTGATCTTGTCTTAGGAGGACCTCCCATGTTTGTGACCTCAGGTGCAGCAAGCATGACTTCTAGGCTGTCCGGGTTAGTGTCTATGCTGTTTGGGTCGATGTCCTCATCATTCCCTCCCTGTTGAGAAGGTTCTGACCTCAGAACACTATCATCTGCAATATAAGGAGCTAAGTCAGCAACATTGAAGGTTGGTGATATAGTTAACTCACCTGGAAGTTCAAGACGGTAGGCATTGTTGTTGACTCTTTCTAGCACTTTGAATGGACCATCTCCTCTTGGTGCTAGCTTGCTCTTTCTTTGATTTGGGAACCTCTCCGGTCTCATGTGAACCCTACATACCAGATGGACAATCATGCACTTCATGGCCCAGAATAGGGCCTCCAACTCTAAGTGGAGAGGAGACAAAAAATTTCGTTGTCCTTTAGCTCCCATCAATGTAGACGAGCTAGTCGGACTGTTGAGCCACCATCCTAGGTCTACGAATTGGTAGTATTTCTTTCACAATCCATTAATTTGATATACGTTTCCAGAAACTTGATCAACAACATCCGAATAAGCCAAAACCATCGGATCATGCGCCAACTGAGAGCCATGAGCCTCAACACATGAGTGAGCCTCTTCAATTGCATGCTTGAGAATATTTGAGGGTTTTCGATCAATATATTTGTAAACCTTAATATTCTGAGCCTTCCATATAAACCATATGATCCATGGAAATGAGTTAACATGAAAACTTTGAGCATTTTCCTTTGTCATCCGAGAAAATAAATAATTCATATTTGATAATACATAGGGAGAAAAGGAGGACAAAGCCCCACTTGGGATAAGAAATAATACCCAAACCTACACCACAAGAGGACATTCAAATACAATGTGATTAATAGTTTCATTATCCATTCCACATCGAGGATAAGCACTATCACTTTTAATACCCTGACTACGTAACATACGGTAGACCAAAGACAACCTAAAGACACTTACCAAAGAAATTTGACTAATTTACTTTTTTGAATTTTATTCCATTACAATTTAAGATATTTTCTTATAAGAATTATTGACCACTATTTGTTCAAGGGTTTAACTAGATTTAGAAATCTATGTGGGATTTGAAAATTTTCATTGATATAATTTAAATTAGCATGTTCTGAAAAATGACATGACATTTACTTAAAAACTTGCATGAAATCCATTTTTTTTTTTAAATACATGCAACAAATAAACCAATTTAAAAAAACACATGTACTAAATAAAATAATTTATCTAAGATTTTATTATCCATTCTTTTGCAAATAAGATGGTAGAATCTAGTTATTTGTTTTTTGTAAATATCGAAAAATGAGTTTTAATGTAAGAATCAAACACTTCTACGTAACAAAAAGGAATAGAACATCCCCTATTTATTAATTGAGAAGATGGAGATGTGTCAACGTGAGAATAAAAGAAAAAATTAAATTTTCATGTATTATTATTAGATGGATTTTAGAAAACATTCTAATTAAAAAAATATTAGATTTTTTTAATATTCAAAGACCAATATATATAACAATACAAATTAGATAATTTTAATATATTAATCGCATGAGAATTAAACAGAAAAAATATTATAATAATTTTAACTAAATAAATATAAATTTTTGTAAATATCAAGTTATAACTAAAACGCATTCATAAAAATACATAATATCCACACTTAATTGCGGGATATAGTTTACTTTATATGTAAACACCTTTTTTTTGCTTTAAAATCAGTGAACCTTAAATCCAATGCTGGACACCAATTTGGCAAACTGCTTTTTAAAGGTTGTGAAACATAGCAATAACAATTAAAAAGTTTATGCAATCCCAAGTGCATAGACTTGTAGGAAAAGGGTAAAAAACCAAAACCCACAAAAGAAAATAAACAAAAAGTGAAAAGCAAAGAAACAAGTTACCATGCAAGTTCACCTTTTCTTCTTTTTATTGTGTGCGAGTGAGAAAATGTATATTTACTTTTTTGTCTAGTGAGTGTATAGCAGGTTTGTACTGATTTTTACGATGAGTCATAATCCATAACCATGAGGTAGGATGACCAAAAAGAAACCATGAGGTACATAATCATTGTCCCAAACAAAAACACGACTGCAACCGAAAGCAAATAATGTACCTAGAATCTCTTGATGGCTTAAAATGTTACTAGAAGACAAAACTCAATGAGACCTATTGAAACTGAGAGAAAGCAACAACTCACAACTTGTGCTCATTCCCGGTACAGGTCTTTGGTCCGGTTTTAGTTACGAAGTTTTTTTTACTTTTGACATTTTTTTCGGATTTTTGGTTTATGAATAATAGTAATCAAACCCGGTCGAACCAGATTATCTCTGTTTTAAGAACACTGCTCATTAGTGACCTAAATGGTCTTTTGCAAGTCTCAACGTTTATGCTCATAAAACAATTTCTACTCGATCAAATAAGCCGCAAGAAAGTAAATGACAGAGAATATTTACCAAAAGGATTTTACTCTCTTTAAGAAACTAACTTCCTTTTGAGAATCAAACTGTTTTCATTTTACCTGAAACATATTTAAGAACATGTTTCAACAGGTAGTCTTGTTACCGGATGTACTAAATTGTTCTCTTGATCCTGCAAAAACACACAAACACGTCAAAGATTAGAAAAGTTACCGCAATTCTCTTTAACGCTGACCGAACCGAACCGAAAACGGAAATCGAAGTGATTGGAAAGTTTATCACTAACCGTTGTGGTCGATGGTTGTTGCAATAGATTAGCCTGAACTTGCTCGTTGCTTTCGACTTTCCTTTGTTGGTTGAGTAGCTCGGTTTGCTCTTGGAACCATTTCTCAAACAAGGAGTATTCCTCAGGTTTCTCCCACTGTGAAACCAGTTTTTCTTAAGTACCCATTGGTTTCACAGGAAGTATACACAATGGAAATAGATTAAGTATTTACCGTGCTTTCGCAAGTGACACAATGGAAGTAATACTTATTCCCATCAGGACAAGTGTGTTCACTCCAATCACACTCAGTGCTCATTGTATTTTGATCTTCACTGAATGTATTTGAATCACTTCTAGTCTATAAAAAAGTTGTAACAGATTTGTGAAAAACCTAAAACAGAGTTCAAGAAGATCCTAGAAGAAAAAGGAGAGAGTACCTCTTCAATGGCGGTCTCAGCTTTTTTCTCGAAATTTTGTGGGGGAGGTTTATGAACCTCGGAGGATGTTACTGATTGAGTGTTTTGTTGCTGCGGGAAGTGATTATTATGTGGAACGACGTTGTTTCCCCATTGAGGATATGGTGGTGGTGGTTGTGGTGAGTGCCAATTCGGATCGAATTGTTGTTGCATTGGAGGTGGAGGTGTGTTAAAAGGAGGTCTACGAAACCAACCAGAACGAAACGTTAACAGCTAAATAAACGGTTAAAACCATAAAGATTAAAGTGTAAGAACCTTGCTTCGCCTAGACGAGGTTTCTTTGGATCGGCGAATCTCACAATAAGAGGTTGATCAGAACCCTGAAAAAGAAGATACAAAAAAGTCATTAACATTTTGAGTTATTGAGATAACAAACAAAGAAACTAATTCTTGAACTCACTCGCATTGTAAAGATTCCGTTTAAACCTTTGATTGCCGCTTGTGCCATCTCTCTACGAGCAAACTGAACAAACGCATACCCTGAAGATAGCACAAAGAAGTTATTTAGTTAGTTATCAGCAACAAAATATTTTCTTGAGTATGAAAGGAAGCAAATGCACTAAAAGACATACCACGACTAATCTTCATGTCGTCTAGTGCCATATAGATATCTTCAATCACACCGTACCTACCAAATACCTGAGACGAGTACACTTTTTTTAAGAATTTATTCAATTGTCGTTGATAAAAGAATTCGGATTAACGGAAAGTTATAAAAGAACTCTTTTTGCTACCTCATGAACTTCAGCTTTTGTTGTTTGTCTGTTGAGGCATCTAACATATAGCTTATCTTGAACTTGCACTACAGGAAAACCTAAAAAATCATCCCATACGAAAAGAGACTACGCGAATGAGATAAAAAGAAGAACGAGAATAAGTTGAACAAGACATGAGAAAATCAAATACTAGCACTAAGGTAAAAAATAAACTAGTTTCAAAACAAGTTCTTACCAATTCGTTCCCGTTCTGCATCGGCGTATCTGACTTTAACCGGAGCTATTTCCTGTACAAAATAATAAGAATCAAACTTCTTTTGAAAAGGAATCCGAAATACAGTAAAGAGAAATGTTTGAAACATAGACTTACTCCAGGAAAAGTATATTGCTCTGCTAAACCAGCAATAGCTGCATTAGCTTCTTCTAATTTTAGGTACTTAACAAAACAATAAGCTGCAATACACAAAAAAAGAATGTTATTAACCAAAAAAAAAAAAACCGATCAAAAGATTCCGGTAATCGCTAGTGAAAAAATATGTACCTGCGCGTTCACCAGTCATCTTATCTTTAGGTAGAATAATCTCTGTAACATTACCGTATTTCGAAAATACTTGACGAATCTGATATACAACAAAAAAATTATCACAAGTTTGATTTGGATTCATTAACTATGTAGAAACCAATACAAGCAAAATCAAAAAGTGCGAGTTTTAGCAATTTTCAGGAAAAGTCAGAATCTGAAGGAAACAGTTCATAAAACGATATTAGTAGATGAAGAAAACACTCACATCGTCTTCGCTCGCTGTCTTTGAGACTGGTGCAATGTATAACTTAGCAATGCGTCCAACATCACTAGTAGGATCTTCTCATGTATACAAAATAAAAACAAGAATGCAACAATATTCAGAAAACTCAAAAACCAAAACCAGAAGAAATCGATGAGACAGATTCAAGTATCTTCAACAAGCTAAATCAAAGCATTACTCAAATCTTTCACTACATCTCAAGAAAGTATAAGAATGTACAATATCAGAAACTCAAAACTATACAAACTCACAAGAACTCATGAGACAAAATTCAAATTGGGATATAACCTGGAGATAATCCAGGACCTTAATAGTTAATACCTACACCATGAAGCAGCAAAAAAACTCAGAAATTGGAATATAACCTGGAGATAATCCAGTATCTGATTGAGCTCTTCTCTTCCTCAATCCACCACCACAGGGACTAAATCCACCATTTGGTGGAGGAAACGGCTTCGTATGTTCACCGATCATATTCTGTTGTTGTTGTTGTTGCTGGACGACGGGGTACTGATTATTATCAAAATGCGGCGGCGGCTGATTGAAACGCTGATCTCCGTTTTGGGGAAATTGATGGAATCCGACGGCGATGACATGATGGTGCGGCGGTTGCGGCGGAGGAGGATGAATCGGATGATGATGATGGTGGTGGTGGTGGTGATTGTAGTTGTTATGATAGTACGGAACTGGTGGTTGTGGTGGAGGACCAGGGAAGGTATTTGCGACGCGTCTTTCCATCCAAAACACTTATTGAGTCGATTAATCGAACTTTCGGTCACAGTTAGTAGTCGAGAGATCGTGTAATCGGAAATTTTTTCCGGTGCCGGTAGAGAGAACGAGCGAGAGAGAGATTTAGTCCTAAGGGTTTTTTTTTGTACCGGACTGTAAAATTTCGATATGTGTTCGGTTAAGTTAAATCTGAGTAATGAGACGACAACGTTTTAAAGGCTATCGGCCAAGATGTTTTAGTCAACTATCATATGTAGGGAAGTGGGCTAAAATCCACTTGGAAGATGGATTTAAGAATAAATCATACGTGAATTTTTAGAAGGTGTCAATCCATATTTGTATTTTTAAAATTGTGCTGCAACATATTTAGTCTTTATTAATTGTGTAAATTCATGTTTATAAACTCTGTTAAAATTTCATTTCATTAAGGGTGATGATGTGACACGACACATACATCATGACGTGGATTAATTTGTGATTATGAATACACAGAAAAAAAAAGCAAAACGATGCCGACATTATTTCGCTGTTTCATCTTCAAAGCATCGGTTCTTCATCTTCGTCACAACATCGATTTTTCGTCTTCGTCCACCGTCAACTGATTACTGATAGAACTACATCCGAATCATCATCAGGTTTGTCTGAGCAGTTTGAGAGACGATATCTCAAGTTGAACGAGTTTTGGGTGAAGCACTGTGATTTTGGTCCGTCTTCGGAAATTGAACAAACCGGTCGTCGGAGTCAGATGCGCCTCCACCGGAAATACCTCTGTTGTGTTCTCCGCCTACTGCACTGCTGCCGGAATTTCGTCCATCGTCTTTTTGTGAAAATCGATCTCTTTTTTGTTTGCAATTTGGGTTTGGTAAATAAGTAATTGTAAAATAGAATCTGATCACTTGTTCCTGTTTCTGTTTCTATGTAAAAAATTTGCAGAATTTTTATCTCTTGGAGAGGCCACGAAAGCCAGAGATTCACTTAATAGCATTTAATTAAGACAAACAGAACAATAGTCTTGGACAGTCTTGGTTGCCAGTAGCATCTAAGTTGGTTTTGCCTGTAATTTTGATTTTGGGTATTTTATCAACCAATTCTCCTGTTAATACTATTTCATAGATCCATGAAAATCATTTCGTCATATGGATGGTGCAACTCTCTAACCATAAATCCTGAGATATCCATAACTCCCTAACCTCTGGTTGTTTATTCATAAGTTAGTTTGGATGAAGAGATATCTATAGCTGCATAATACAAATGAAAAAGATTCAAAATCAAATAAACTTATAATTGAGCATAATCATAAAAATACGCTACCAAAAACATCTACCATCTACTGGACTAGTTGACAACAAAGTTGAGCACAGAGAGTTTGTGTTTCAACAGTTTTAGAAGGGGACTTACATGCCAATAAGAATGAGAACATATGGAACTTAAGAATGCTTCTAAATTGTTTTTGTCCCGTGATTTTGCATATAAGCTTCTTACACTTTCAACTTTCAACAACTTAAAAATCCTGCAAAATTTACAAAAACAAGTACAAGGAAATCAAATTCCGTTTTACAATTACTCATTTAGCAAAGCCAAATTGCAAACAAAAAAAAGATCGATTTTCACAAAAATACGGTGAACGGAATTCTGGCGGCAGTGCAGTAGGCGGAGAGCACAACGGAGGTATCCCCGGTGAAGACGCATCTTACTCCGACGATCGGTTTGTTTATTATCCGGAGACGACGGACCAAAACCACAGTGCTTCACCCAAACTCGTTCAACTCAAGGTAACGTCCTCGAATCGCTCAGACGAACCTAATGATAATTCAAATGTAGCTTCATCAATATTCAGTTGACGATGGACGAAGAAGAAGAATCGATGTTATGACGAAGATGAAGAACCGATGCTTTGAAGATGAAACAGCGAAACAACGTCGGCATCGTTTTGCTTTTTTCTGTGTATTCACAATCACAAATTAATCCACGCCATTATCTATGTGTCGTGCCACATCATTGCCGTTAATGAAATTTTAATAGAGTTTGTAAACATATATGAATTTACACAATTATTAAAGACTATGTATGTTGCAGCACATTTTTGAAAGTGCAAATATGAATTGGCACATTCTAGAAGTTCACGTATGATTTGCTCCTAAATCGATCTTCCAAGTGGATTTTAGCCCACTTCCCATCATATCTAAGTAAGGAAACAAACGACGCCGTCTCTAGTTAGAAGGTGTTGTTTTGACCTTGGATAGGGCTCGGCAAAATAGACAGACCGAACCGAACCGACCCGAAAAAACAAGGAAGCAAACTGAACCCGAACTGACAAAATACTCCAACGGATCCTGATCTCCTATACCCGAAGAACCAAAACCCCATTAGAACCGATTCGAAAACCGAACAGATATCCGAAATACAATTATATACCAAAATTATTAATTATATTTTTATTTAATATAATCAAATTGTCCAAAAAAATTATATACCTAAATTGTAAAAAATATTTTTAACTTAAAAAAAATATGTTGATTTTATATCCATGACAACCATTTATACCCTATAGACTCCAGTCACTCCATTGAATGCATCGCCATAAAACCTCCACTTATTTATATTTTCAAGACATTGTGCATGTCCCTCTTTCACTATCAAGAATCTGCCACTTGTTAGTTTTTCGAAATTCTCTCACTGACAGGATACATAAATAAGACATGAAGCTTCATCATTCATTCTCATCAACTATTTTATGATATATTTGTACACAAAAAATTTGGATGTCTCAAATCTTTAATGGTGTATTCTACACAAAAAGGTGGAGGGATCTAGATTTGGGCATGACTAGCATCAAATATACGATAGCTAAAAGACAAAAAGAGGTCGATGCTGCCATTAAAGCCCTCAAGTCAAATTCCAAGAATCGTGAGAAGTTGATCGGTTTGAGCATGATACCAACTGAAGAACCAAACAAGAAGAAGAACCATTACAGTATATTCTCCTTTGCGATGAAATTCAATGCGTTATAATCGATCTTTACTCCTTGCATGTCATACCAAAATCTCTCTACGATTTCATTACTTTTTCGAGATTTTCCTTCGTAGGTTTTGAGATCAAAGATACTATTGCTCCTAGACTTGAGAAGTATGGTTTGGTGTGTAAGAACGTTCTTGAGGCCGGACCATCGTTTCCTAAAACGCTTGATATGCTTTTGTCTCTGCGTCCAGGAGATCGTAAGATGTTCGTTGGTGCTTCCTATACTGACCAAGTTAAACTTACTGTTGTCTCGATCTCAAAAGCTTATTCTGCGTTTTATCTTGGACGCATGCACGCTAAGGAAGATGGTGGGTATAGTTATACTTATACGAAAGTTTGTTGCTTTAATGTTAAATTATAAGAAAAGTTATGTCTACCGAATACTATTTAAGCGTTTGCAGTTATAGTAGGGTAGCATTTCAATTCAAATCTAGTCCATGATGTATTGCTTTCTTTTTGTGTGTGTTCTTGGTTCATTATATACTACCAAATCTCTCGTTATATAAATAAATGCTTTAATTGCTTTTTGTAATATAATATAAATAAAATTGTGATCATATACCTAAGGTCTTAAACTAAAAATTTCAACTAAGATACTCTCGTTGCATGTCTCTCTTTCCTACTCCTAATGTCATTGCTAAAATGGTTAAAACCAGTCAAAATAACTGATTGTAATTAATCTGATGCATATACGTCTTCCACTAGTACATTTCCAAGACAATGGTTTGTTAATTTCCAATACACCTCGGAGGAATACAAAATAAGGTATTTTTTAATGATTTAAATTACATTTTCCCGTATTATTTTGTTATTATAAATGAAGTTATAGTTATTTAAAATTTTCAAATATTTATTTAAATATTTCAATTAAGAGATTGATGTTTTAAATAGGGATATGATGGTGTTACCGAAGGGTCGAAATGAGAAAAATTACTATCATTAGTTGATTTCCAATATCTTGTTCATACGGTAAAGTCCTTGGAGTCTCTCTACAAATGTATATAAAAAGACACGCAGCTTCATTACATAACATATTTAACATTCTATCTCCACACACTCTAACTCTAAACAGACATGTCAACACATATTGTAGATTTGAACATAACTCGAATCAAAACGACAATAGCTACAACATAAGAACAAGTGGATAAAGCCATACAAGCCATGCTATCAAACACCAAGAACCACAAGAGGTTGATCGGTCTAGATACGATAACGGTCCAAGTGGGAAATGAATATGCAACACCTGGAGGAAAATCCTTAACTCGTGTCCTCCAGTTCTACGATGGAAGTCAATGCTTTATTATCCATCTTGCGTCGTTACATAAATATCCCGGATCTCTCTTCAACTTCCTCAGCTTTCCGGGTTTTACATTCGCAGGTTTTGGAATAAAAGATGCATTAGCTAGGCTCGAGAGAGAAAGTGGTTTTATATGTAAGAATTTCATCGAGGTTGGACCATCTAGTTGGTCCCATTCTCCAATGATTCATCCTTCCATGGCTGGTATTTTTTGGTCTATGCATATACCAACTCGTGTTTCAGATGCTTTGAATCTTGACGTTTATCTCACGGAGGATTTGACCAAGGTCGTGGTTTCGAATGCTTATGCTGCGTTTTGTCTTGGAGACAAAATGCTAAAGTTTTTTTTCTTTTAAAAAAATGATTATTCATGTACTCTGCTTTGCGTTTGTTGTTATGGTTGCGATTGCGTTTGCAACGTAGTGATTTGTTTCATATTTCAATTGTTTCAAAAGTATCTTTTTCATCATCTATTCTCGCTTTTTATTTTCTCTTGGTTCATGTAACAAAAATCTTGCTATATTGTTTTTTTTTTTTTTTTTTTTTTCTGTTCTTAATTGCAGATGTAAGATCTAAAGTACGAAGTAAAATGAAAATAGAAAATGATATAGATCAAAGCTTTTGTTTAAATTTAAAATTCTTGATTAAGAAAATAAATTTGATCCATGGGAGGACTTTTTGTCGTCTCCGCATATCAAGCTATAAGTTTTTCTTTCAAGTATCATTTCCATTACAGTTATTGTGAAATTTTCCATATAAGTATTAATTTAAGATAATTTTTTAGTAAATTATATGATTGTGATCTCTATTTATGTGGATTCCGCCCTATTATATAAGAGATTCTTTAGAAAACGGAGGTTTCCACTCAAGTCTTCTAACGTTTTCGCAGTTCACTTTTTGGCTTCTCTATTTCCACTTGTAATTTAGGAAGTTTTCTTACAAGAAGTTGCAATCCAACGAGGCATGTTCTGAAATAGTCTGGGCATACGAAAAAGAAGGAGAAATTATTTTCAAAAATGCAAAAACAATATATACACTTACTCCAAAATAACATGAACAACAATACAATTTTACATAAATTCATATTTCTTATCTATTGCTTTTTTATAATACATAACAAACGGCTGTTTTGTTTTATTTGGGGTCCAATTTTATACTGGTTGGTTCAGTTTTGCTTTAGTTTGGTTAGATTTGGGTTCGGCTTCGAATCAGTGTTGACATAAGATTACAAAACTAAAAAAATTAATGAAAAGTGTAGATATATATTTTATATACTTAATTAAAAAATATTAATGTTTTTTAAATGTTGTTTATTTCGGTTGATTTAGTTAATTTATTTGATTTCATATAATTCAGGGTCGGTTCGGTTTCGAATTGGGTAATTCAGTATACAAATTTCTATATATACGGATTAATTTATATTTCGATCCGGATTCGGTTTTGTTCGGAAATTTCCGAAAGTTTTCAGTTCAGTTGGGAAGTTTCCGGGTCTGAAAATAAATAATGAATACCTAGAAGATGGACCTCATATAGGCCGAACCACAATAAAACGATCATGACCCAATTAAACAGAACGGGCCACGGTGCCGAAGATAATATTAGAAGAAACGAGGGATTAAATTGTAAGTCCGCTGAAATTTATCGTTTGGCTTTTAATCTCTCTTCTCCAACTCCTCGCGCCACAAACCCTAGCTTTCCTTTTTCCGCCACTACTCGTTAACGCCAAGTTCCTCAGTTTGTTCGCTCGTCATGGGTACTGAGAGAAAACGGAAGGTTAGTTTATTCGATGTTATGGAAGATCCATCTCTTTCAGCGAAGAACACCAAATCCAACGGTCTCGGAGTTTCATCGGCGGCGGCGAGTTTTAACAATCTGATCAACAAATGGAACGGAAAGCCGTATTCGCAGAGGTATTTTGACATACTCGAGAAGAGAAAAGATCTTCCAGTTTGGCTTCAGAAAGACGACTTTCTCCGGACTTTGAATTCTAGTCAGACGCTGATTCTCGTCGGTGAAACCGGAAGTGGTAAAACTACACAGGTGAGAATTTCAGCTCTCCCAATTTGATCGACTATTGAATCTGGATTAAGGGTTTAATGTCCTCGAATGTAGAATTCAACAGTGTAGACTCTTTTCCTCCCAATTTGATTAATCATTGATTTGGTTTTAGGGTTTAGTGTTCTCAAATGTCGAAATTTAACAGTGAAGGCTCTTTTTTTTTTCTCCCAGTTTCATTAATTATTACGGATTTCGGGTTTAGTGTTCTCCAATGTGGAAATTTTAACAGTGAAGACTTTTTTCTCCCAATTTGATCGATAAGTGAGTTGGATTTAGGGTTTAGTGTGCTTGAATGTGGAATTTGACAATGAATGCTCTTTTATCTTCCAATTTGTTCAACTATTGTTGATCTGGATTAAGGGTTTAGTATGATTATACATCAAATTTAACAGTGAAAGGTGTTTTTTTTTTGTTGCTACAGATTCCACAGTTTGTTTTAGATGCTGTGGAGGCTGAGAATACAGATAAGCGAAAGAAATGGTTGGTTGGTTGTACACAGCCTCGTAGAGTTGCTGCAATGTCTGTGTCTCGTCGTGTTGCTGATGAAATGGATGTAAACATTGGAGAAGAAGTCGGTTACAGTATCCGTTTCGAGGACTGTAGTAGCTCTCGTACAATGCTTAAGTAAGCGTTTTATCCTTTTATTTAGCTTATCGTTTTAGTGTTTTGTTGTTGTTGTTGTATATCTGATTATAATCCGATTACAGGTATTTGACTGATGGTATGTTGTTGAGAGAGGCAATGGCTGATCCGCTCTTAGAAAGATACAAAGTTATTATTCTCGATGAAGCTCACGAAAGAACTTTAGCTACCGATGTTCTGTTTGGTCTTCTGAAAGAGGTTTTAAAGAATAGACCTGATCTTAAGCTAGTTGTGATGAGTGCAACTTTAGAAGCTGAGAAGTTTCAGGAATATTTTAGCGGTGCGCCACTTATGAAAGTTCCCGGTAGGCTTCATCCAGTTGAGATCTTTTACACACAAGAACCCGAAAGAGATTATCTTGAAGCTGCTATTAGAACTGTTGTTCAGATACACATGTGTGAACCACCTGGTGATATTCTTGTTTTCTTAACCGGAGAAGAAGAGATAGAAGATGCTTGTCGTAAAATCAATAAAGAAGTCAGTAATCTCGGAGATCAAGTTGGACCTGTCAAAGTTGTGCCTTTGTATTCTACGCTTCCTCCTGCGATGCAACAGAAGATTTTCGATGCTGCTCCAGAGCCGTTAGTTGAAGGTGGTCCTGCTGGTAGAAAGATTGTTGTCTCAACCAACATTGCTGAAACGTCTTTAACAATCGATGGGATTGTTTACGTTATTGATCCTGGTTTCGCTAAACAGAAAGTTTACAATCCAAGGATTCGTGTTGAGTCTTTGTTGGTTTCTCCCATTTCAAAGGCAAGTGCTCATCAGAGATCAGGTCGTGCTGGTAGAACTCGCCCGGGAAAATGTTTCAGGCTTTACACTGAGAAAAGTTTCAATAACGATCTGCAACCACAAACGTATCCAGAGATATTGAGATCGAATCTCGCTAATACCGTGTTAACACTGAAAAAGCTTGGTATTGATGACTTGGTGCATTTCGATTTCATGGATCCTCCTGCTCCCGAGACACTTATGCGAGCGTTAGAGGTTCTGAATTACTTAGGAGCATTGGACGATGAAGGTAACTTGACAAAGACTGGTGAGATAATGAGTGAGTTTCCTCTTGATCCGCAAATGGCGAAGATGCTCATAGTCAGTCCTGAATTCAACTGTTCAAACGAGATTCTCTCAGTTTCTGCAATGTTATCTGGTACGTACGACTTATTTTACGTTGTCTTCGCCTTAAATTGCGAATGTGAACGCATCTATAAGCATGCCATATATACATGAACTTCTACTGCATACAACCATGCCATCATGCATCTGTGTTTGCCATTAGACTTTTAGGTTGTTATATAGTTCTGGGGTTGTCCATGTTCATGGTTTTGAGTATATCTCTCTGATGCATTTAGTTGCAGTTTCTCAGTATTCATCTGTCAAGCAAATGGTATCAATCTGTGTCTGATCGCCTCTCTATGCATCTGCTGACCTCTTCCATGGACATATTCTGTTATATAAAAAAACACAAAAATTCTTTCTTCTAGTGCCGAATTGCTTTGTTCGGCCTAGAGAAGCTCAAAAAGCAGCAGATGAAGCTAAAGCTAGGTTTGGACACATTGATGGAGATCACCTCACGTTGCTCAACGTCTACCACGCCTACAAGCAAAACAGTAAGTTTATTTTACTATCTCTCTTTCTTTTTCGTTTTCACGATACTGAAAATCGGTTTTTTTTGACAGACGAAGATCCAAACTGGTGTTTCGAAAACTTTGTCAACAACCGAGCGATGAAATCCGCAGACAACGTTAGAGGGCAGCTAGTGAGGATAATGTCGAGGTTCAATCTCAAAATGTGCAGCACGGATTTCAACAGCCGCGATTATTACATCAACATAAGAAAAGCCATGCTTGCTGGTTATTTCATGCAAGTGGCTCACTTAGAACGCACTGGTCATTACTTAACCGTCAAAGATAACCAAGTACGTGACTCTCTATTACATAATTATGATTTTAAAAAGAGAGAAAGTTCTTATAAAAAGCTCCACAGGTGGTTCACTTGCATCCATCGAATTGCTTGGATCATAAACCGGAATGGGTTATTTACAATGAATATGTTTTGACTACTCGCAATTTCATTCGTACTGTTACCGACATCCGCGGTGAATGGTTAGTTTTTTACCATCCTCTGTTTTTTTTTTTTCAACATGCTTAGTAAAACTCTGCTTTTGTGCATTATACAGGTTAGTAGATGTTGCACAACATTACTATGATCTTTCGAATTTCCCTAACTGCGAAGCTAAACGAGTTCTTGAGAAGCTTTATAAGAAGAGAGAAAGAGAAAAAGACGAAAGCAAGAACCGTAAATGAAGAGAATCATCACTGTCTCTTGATTCCTTAAGCTTTATGTTGCTACTTTGCTTTGTTTAAGTTTCATTGAAAAAAAGGATCTTTTAAACATTATCCAAAAAAACTCTGTTTAGTTAAGAGCTTTCAAATCCAACTACTAGCATCTTGTTTCTTGGCTTTAGTTATCTTCATCAATCTTCTTAACTCAATAACACTACTCCAATCACCATTTTCACCATGAACTCTACATAACACATCATAAGCTGCAGGATGCTCCTTTCTCAACTTCGAGATTCCTTCTGCTGCAACTTCACCGAGTTCTAAACATGAATGTAATCCACAAGCACCTAGCAAAGCACCCCAAATAACAACATCAGGCTCAAAAGGCATTTCCTTTATCAATCTCTCTGCTTTACCTAATTGACCTGATCTTCCGAATAAATCAACCATACACGCGTAATGTTCCTTTTCCGCGTTTATCCCAAACTTACTCATCAACATGAATAGCTTTTCTCCTTCTTCTACTAAACCGGAATGAGCACAAGCTGATAATACGTTAATGAAAGTCACCTGATCAGGTTTGTAACCGGATTCAATCATTTTCTCGAATTCCTTCAAAGCTTCATTACCTAATCCATGTCTAGCAAACCCACCAATCATCGAATTCCATGAAGCTGAATTCTTAACTGTCATTAACCCAAACACAGTTAAAGCAACAGTAATCTCACCTGATTTCGCATACATATCAATAAGTGAAGTCGATAAAACCACATCATTACCCATTCCACGTTTCACGATCATCGAATGTACTAACTTCCCTATAAGAATCGACGAAGAAGAAGACGCACACGCTTTTAAGACAGTCGAAAACGTGTAATGACTCGGCTTATTATTATTGTTATTACTCCAAGAATCATCAACCATTTCGCGGAAAAGCATCAACGCGACTTTGAAGTCTCTGTTTTGTACATATCCATTGATCATCACTGTCCAAGAAAAAACATTCTTTGAACTCATTCTATCGAAAAACTCCCTCGCTTTATCGATCTTCTTGTTGTTTACGTATCCGATTAACATTGTATGCCAAGTAATGATGTTCTTCTCCGGCATTTCGGTGAACACTCTCTCACCATCTTCCACTAAACCTAATTTCATGTAACCTGTAATCAACAGATTCCATGAAACCACATCCTTCACCAAAATCTCGTTGAATACTCTCTCTAAGCTCTTTACATTCGTGTAACCTCTTAACAAAGCAGAACCAGTATACGCGTTTAAGTTGAGGCCTAACCGAATAGCAAGCGAGTGTAATTGCGTGACCAAAACCCTAAACCGAGATCCTAAAACTGCGTCTATTACGGAAGAGATCGTAAACTCATCGGGGTTGATTCCAGATCTACGCATCTGTAGAAAATAAAGAAGCACTGTTCTTGGATCTTTGGTTTTCTTCAAGCTCATGAAAATGTTGTTCCATGAAAGTATATCTCTCACAGGCATTTTATCGAACAGTTGGTGGGCTTCTAAGATTAGACCACGTTGAACATAAGCTGTGATCATCATGTTCCATGTTGAAATGTCTAGTGATGTTGGGTTCTGGTTAAAGAGCTTCCGTGCTTCCACTAAACCACGGTCTTCTCGTCGCCGTAAGTGATCGTTGATTAAACGGTTGAAAGTAGCCGTTGGTAATGTGAAATTCCGGCGGGAGAAATGTTTCCGGAGAAAAGTTGTGCTTGTCTCTAACATGCGCATTTAAAACAAAATCTCTGATATGTTAATCTAATCTTGCGCGGGTTCTTTTTGATTGGTAAGGAAGGATTTACATGCAATCCATAGATATATTAATATTACCAATAAACCCCTTAATACATTTCACTCAATTTTTCTATCTATCTCTCATTAGGATAGTAATATATAGGGAACTATATTTCATAATTTTCCAAAAGTTTTTATTTAAATTAAAGTTTTAAAAGTGTAAATCTACAATTTTTTGGGTTTAAAAAAAAAAAAATTGCCTAGCTATAGCTAAAATTAATAAGTTATGTGAAGCACAATGATAATTAAGATTACGTAGTCAAGTACTATAAATCAACACTTGACACACTAGGATAATGAGATAAATGTCTTACGTGTTATCATCCTAGTTACATCAAGTTTCTTGGATATGATTATGCTAGTATGAAAACGAATAACCAAAATGCGGTGGGTATGCAAGAAGCCTCATTTGAAGAAAAACTTGATGAGTATCCATGAAAAAAAATATGAAAAATGCTAGGAAATGGAAAATGCAAATTTTGTCATCATGATAAAGAAAAGATCCTGTAAAAAAGGTATAATTATTTTTCTTTGCATGCTTTCATTTCAAGTCACACATTTTTAACAAATTCTTCTCAATAGACAAGATAACCACGTCATTTAATTTTATGTGCACAAAATCACTACATGAATTTCAATATCAGTGACTTTGACAATGTCCAAAAAACAATGCATAATTTTAAAACTTTTATGAATTTTATAATTTAAACTAAAAATATAAAATTTATAAAAATTACAATCTAAAAATATAGAGAAATCAAAGATTCTGAATAAAACACTTCGAACCTTAGTCTAAAAAGATTGGATGTCTTCGTGAAATATGGCAATTACTTATTTAAACTAGTTTCTTTCTACCGAGTATTTGACAAGTCAAAAAATTCAAAGAAAGAAGATTTCCAAGAGCAAGCTTGAAGATTATAAAGTTACACTCGACAAACTTAGTGAGCATCTATCCAATGCCGGCTTAATTTTTTGTTTATTCATTTTTCTTTAATTCACAGTTTTTTGGGTACAATTTCATAATTTCTTGGTTTTTAGAGTTGGAGGTTTCCCAAAACTACAAATGATTAATTAAGGCTGATATTTTGTGATAAGATGTTAGTTTGATCATCTTTTTAACTATGTGATAATGATTAGTGGCATCTAAATATGAATTTCAAAGGTATATTGTCAAACATGAATTTCTTCACTTATATATGAAACAATGGCATATCATTATAACGTAATACAATAAGCCAATATAGAAAGGAAACATGAACAATCTGTGTCATTTATTATAATTCACGCAATCAATTTATTTGCAGTGAAGTGATTGCTTGCTGAACAAAAAAGAGTTGGATGGTCAATATAATACTCTTTAGTAAATTTTCCAAGATAATAAGCAACTAGAGACTTAAAATTTACTTATTTACTTAGTTATTTGATAAAAAAAAAAGACATAAAATATTCATAAACTAAAATTAAATATGGTGTAAATGGTCATACGTACAACATAAACAAGAAAATATTACAGAAAATAGAAGGCTTATAATTTCTAGCAATTATTGATTTATATAAACATTATTATCAATGGCACACACACATTCACAACACTTTCAGTTCTTCTTTGTCGCCAATTTTTGGTACATTTCTTCGATTTCTACCTGTATAATGGAGGATAAGCGGATTGAATGGTTACAAATATTTAAATTAAAAATTAATTAATTTTTACAAAACCAAATTCAAGATAACTTTTAACCTGATAATACTTGAGAAGATTGTTTCTCCGATTCTTCAGAGTCGCAGTCACCAAGTCTCTCTCTATGTCGAAAGGTTTTGTATCCACCGTGACCGCTTTGATGTACTCAAACCTGTTTAGCTATATTTTTTTTCACAACAACAGAAAAATTATATTATTATTATGATTTGGATAAACTAAACTCTAGAAGAATTTGGTTTATGGCAAAAAAATCACACAAACCTTGTTCTTCTCTGCTGTGGAATTCAGTTCTGAGATGATTTGTTCTTGTAGCTCCGAGAGAGAACATACTTCTTCGAATGGTTTAGTTAAGCCGAGATCTTTAGCCCACCGGTTTACGGTTTCTTTGTTGGGAACAATCACCGCAACAAGCATTGATTTGAAGCTGTCTCCATAGACCCAAATCTGAGAAAAAACGAAGGCACAATTTGATGATAATAGCGGAGCAAAATCCTAAAAAGGTTTCGTGGGGGACAAGAAAGAGTCGTGGAACTCACATCTTGGACAATTGGGGTTTGTCCATAAATGTTTTCCAAATGCTCGAGAGCAACATATTCTCCTTGAGAGAGTTTGATCAGATTTTTCTTACGATCGATGATCTTGAGTACTCCGTTTGGAAGAATCTCACCTATATCTCCTGTATGGAACCATCCATCTTTCATGACTTCTTTTGTGAGTTCAGGATTCTTGTAATACCCTGAAAATAAACATTGTCCTCTTATACAAATCTCGCCTGCCGGATTTTCCTCCAATGGGTCATATCCCATTTCCGCCACCTCCTCAAGACGTACCTCGCTGTAAACCGCCGGTATACCAACTGTCCCGAGCATACACATCTCATCCGGGTAACATAAAACCGTTCCTCCCAGCGTCTCCGTTAGACCTAACACAAACAATCACACCAAAATTGAACTTACCTTTTGAAACAAGTAATAAGATCAGAAACCTAGAATGCAAATGAGATATATGTGTTATATGTATGTACCATAGCCTTGGATGACATAGCAACAAGAAGTAACTCTTAAGAACTCTTCAATCTCAAGGCTCAATGGTGCTCCTCCTGATACTAGCAACCGGATTCGACCTCCTAATTTATCTTTAATCTTTAATCCACCAAAACAAAAGCGTGAAATGAGATCAAAGAAGAAACTATCCCAATTCCAAATATGAAGACAACGTATATGTTTCGGCTGTGTTAACCTTTCTAAATGCTATGAAATCAGCCAAAGGTGAAGCTTTACTGTGAGAGTATCCAAGTTTCATCCACGCAAGTTTGCTGCATCATAAATATAAATTTATTGTTAGAAGTAACACTCTTTTTTAGTTAAAAATAACTTAGAGGTGTTAGGATGCCACATCAAAAGCTAGAGGTAGAAGAGACAAACACTAGTATATGAGAGAGACATGGTTCAACTACTCATAATCAATTATTTTTTAGTTGGAAAGAAATGGATTAATCCATTTATACCAATTATTTATACCAATTGTTTTTGAGTTGTAAACTCATAACATTTTGTATTATAGTTCTAATTAATTGTTTATTTCAAATAAAATATTTCAAATAGACTTTATTTTTAGCTCATAAAATGAAAATTGGTTCGAGCAAAATAAATTTTCACCTTAATTAGGGAACATATTAAGATCCCACAGAGTTTTTTTAGTTAAAATTTAAACTCTTCTTTAATTTATTTTTTTACTTGTGTGGGAAATAGCATTTTAAAGCTTTTGTTATAGAAGTAATACATTTTTATTACATGGCGATTTTATTTTAATATTCGTGAGATAAATTGATTTTCTTTTACCTAAGAGGTGTTTTCTTTCTTAATTCTTTTTAAATACTAGTTTTCAAATTTACTTTGGAAATACCAATAAGACTTACTATTTGTAGAGAGCATTGAAGATGAATCTTCTTCTTGGGTTAAGTTCTTGAAGAGCCTTTTGAATCCTCTCATGGATCCTCTCGAACACTCTCGGAACTCCGGCTATGTAAGTCGGTTTCAGTTCTTGAATATCATCGCCTAACGCATTCAAATCCTACACACACACACAAAAACACATCAAAACATACTCAACTAATTTCTTATACTAGTTCTTTTTCTCAATTTGATGATAATTATAAATCTTAAAGAGAATAATTAACATACCCCATGGTAATAACCAACGGAAGCGCCTTTCCGAAAGAAGTATTCCTCACAAGTCCGGTCAAGAATATGAGCCAACGGCAAGAAGGAGAGATAAACATCTTCATGTGTCATCTAATCGTACGACACGTTTAAGCAACAAAGAGAAAACAGAGGATTAGTCGGAAGAATACAAATGATTAATATTTTAACCAAAAAAAAATACAAATGATTAAGAAAAATGACATCGTTTAATTAGTATTAATCCTTTCTCTATTCAAAATTTCGCTAGTGTTACTCCGGGCACGGGTCCAAAAATCGAGAATTTGTGTGAAATGTTTCTAAACGACACTATTAAGATTATGTTTATTCGCATAAATTGCAAAAAAAATTAAGCGTTTTTTGAATTGATTGAGTCTTCACCTTTTCTTCAAACAGATCCATGACTAGATCCATCCCAACAACGCCAGCTGCGGCCGCTTCATGGGTCAAAACCACACCTTTAGGGTCACCACTCGTACCGCTCGTGTACATTATGGTACACACGTTAGACGGCTTAGGCGGGTATATCTCTTCCGGCGTCTCTCGTCCCTAATCAAATAGTCAAATAGTCAACAAAAAGATGTATTTTAATTGTATACCAATCTTTGAGTGTTATATGTTGCACACACCTAATTATTTAAAAGAATATGTCCTAAATAGACAAGTTTCATCATCTTATTTGAACAACAAAAGATGATAAATTGGTTCATTTGAAATTGTGTTTTTTCTTTTTTAAAAATGTTAATTAATTTTTATGATAGCATGCTAATATGCCTTTATTTTTTTTGATAAGAAAGATAATAAATAAATCCGTTCAATTATTTATTTATTTTTTTATAATAATTTCCTCAAGTTAGTTTTCAGTATGCATGACATTAAACAAAAAATTATGTTTCAAATTATATATATAGAAGAGACTTACCATTTGGAGAAAATCGAGCCAAGAGTATGTTTCAACTCCAATTTCTGAAGCCTTATGACTATCTTCTTCGCTCACACTTGTGAAAGAAACTATAGCTTTTAGCCGTTTTGAACATTTGCAAACAGGATCAAGGAGCTGAATTTTAGAAAGATACAAAAAAAAAAAAAGAATATAATATTTACATAAATAAACATGTTTTCAAATGCATAAATTAAGTTAACAAAAATAGTTTCAAAGATCCTAACTCCTTTAATCTTGGTGTCCTGGACGAACACAAAGTCGATTTCCGCGTGGTCAACGATATAATCGATTGCTCCCGGGCCTGAAGACATTGGATAGGGAAAAATTCGATTGAGAAATAGTCTATTGATTATATTTCAAGTAATTTAGAATATCCGCGGGAAATAACTCTATGAAATTGTCGCGGTAAACAACTCGGAAAAATTGTTTCTAGAATCTTTTAAATGCTCGTGTTACAACTTCTATCAGTCTTTTTCTGCGACCATTCCAAATGTATATAATGAGAAGAACACAAAAATTAACTAACCCAATGTATCATATAAAGGTACACATATAAGAGTGTGAGCTGCACAAGCCTAAAAATATTTTCACAAAAATGTGTTAATTTAATTGATGAACTTAGATATATAGAAAAAAAAAAAAAGAAGAGAAATTTCTATTAGAAAGAATTTTTTTTGAGATGGACCTCCATTGCTATGATCCATTGAGGACAATTAGCTCCATATATCCCCACTCGACACCCCTACATATATATACAAATTTTCATTTCGATACAAATTAAGAAAAACGATATGGTTTTGAGAAAGTGTATAGAAAATTTTTACATGTTCAGTTCCGATGGCTCGTAGTGCAGAGCCGATATGCAAAACTTCTTCGTATACTTCCTTGTACGTTTTCCAAATATATGGTCCAACCTAACCGATCCAAACAAATATACGTATAAAACAATATACATGATACGTGTAATGGTTTATATTAGTGTCGTCGAAAATTTAATACGTATATTTTTGGATATTAACCTTCTCATCGGCAATCTGACGCCAACCAAGCATCTTGTTATCAGGGAATTTCTCCACTGATTTACTAACAAAGCCCAGAAGAGAAAGATTAACAATATAATTATACAGAAATTACTAATGAGGCAAATATATAACTATGATGTTATTATAAGAGAAATATTAAACCTGAAAATGTCCCAAGTAGTGGTGAAATCAGAAATCGGAGGAAAACCTTTTTCCGACAAAGGATTCCGGTACACCGGACCTACCGATGGCTTCCCATCTTTCCCTTTAACTCCTTCTTCCACCTTTGCCACGAAAGACTTCATTCTCTCTTATCTTTTCTTTGCTGATGATGGTTGAACTTATATATTCCATTGTTTTCCGTAAAATTGTATGATTAGTGAAAAATACGTCATCGTTGTAACGAAGACATATTGAAGTTTCATTAGTTAATCAGTGACAGCTCTGTGCTTGCGTATTCACTACCTTAAATTTATTACCATATACATAAATTTAATAGAAAACTTTATATTATAATTCCACAAGTAGAATGCCATATAAAAACTCAGTTTCTCTTGAGTAATCCCAGCAACAAATATTTTGGATCACTCCATAATGAATGGGTTTGTTATCACATGTATTGTCTTTATTATCACTTCATTTTGATACCAATTTGATCCAATCTTTACGTCGACCTTCTTCAGATAAATTAGTCATGACATGATCTTCTTGTCTCATTAATTAGACTTAATTCCACACGAAACAAAAAACTAAGAGATAATAATGTATATGGTTGTACAACATAAAAATATAACGCTACAGAGAACATAATGAAGGTTCATTCTATCAAATTATTGATGTATATAACATAATTATCAATAGAGCACACACATCACAAGTCACAACACTTTTAGCTTTTCTTTGACGCCAGTTTTCGGTACATTTCGTC
Source organism: Euclidium syriacum (assembly GCA_900116095.1). Classification (NCBI taxonomy): domain Eukaryota; kingdom Viridiplantae; phylum Streptophyta; class Magnoliopsida; order Brassicales; family Brassicaceae; genus Euclidium; species Euclidium syriacum. Next base: position 2,629,916 of record FPAK01000012.1, on the reverse strand, counting down.
GATTTGTACCTGTGTAATTGATAGTAAATCAGCAGACTGAATGATTGCAAAAAAAATTAACTGATTAATCTATACAAACTAAAGTAAAATTAAGACCTTGTAATACTTGAGAAGATTGTTCCTCCGATTCTTGAGCGTTGCAGTCACTAAGTCTCTCTCTACGTCGAAAGGTTTTGTCTCCACCGTCACTGCCTTGATGTACTCAAACCTTCTTAGCTATATTTTTTCCAAATCCATGAATATTAGTTTAGTATTAGTTTATATAAAAATCTAGAAGGATTTTGATTCAGATAAAATCACACAAAACCTTGTTCTTTTCTGCCGTGGACTTCAGTTCTGAGATGATGTGTTCTTGTAACTCAGGGAGAGAACATAGTTCTTCGAACGGTTTAGTAAAACCGAGATCTTTAGCCCATCGGTTTACGGTTTCTTGGTTGGGAACAATCACCGCGACAAGCATTGATTTGAAACTGTCTCCATAGACCCAAATCTGAGAAAAAACACAAGCATAGAACTTGATGATAAATCGAGAAGCATAAACCTAGAAAGGATTTCTTGCGAGACAAGAAAGAGTTGCGAAACTCACATCTTGTACAATAGAGTTTTGTCCGTAAATGTTTTCCAAATGCTCGAGAGCAACGTATTCGCCTTGGGAGAGTTTTATTAGATTCTTCTTACGATCGATGATTTTTAGTACTCCATTTGGATAAATCTCACCAATATCTCCTGTTGATTCAGCGAAAATAATCAAGAAACCAGAATCAAAACACATTGACAACACTAACACAAAATATCTGTTGATTTAGTTGTTTTGAGTAAATCAATATCACCTGTATGGAACCATCCATCTCTCATGACTTCTTGAGTGAGTTCAGGGTTCTTGTAATACCCGGAAAACAAACATTTTCCTCTTATACATATCTCGCCAGCCGGATTTTCCCCTAATGGATCATATCCCATTTCCGCTACTTCCTCAAGCCGTATCTCATTGTAAACCGCCGGAATTCCGACTGTTCCAAGCATACACATCTCGTCCGGGAAACCTAAAGCCGTTCCTCCAAGCGTCTCCGTAAGGCCTAGTTGAAACAAACATTCCTTGTGAAACACGAAACATAGAGAATAAACCCTAGAAAGCAGAGGAGATGTATATATATGTGTACCGTAGCCTTGGACAACAAAGCAACAACAAGTAACTCTCAAGAACTCTTCAATCTCATGGCTCAGTGGTGCTCCGCCGGAAACTAGCAGCCGAATTCGACCTCCCAATTTGTCTCTTATCTTTAAACAGACAAAACAAAGCCGCGAAAAGTCATGTATATGTATTGGCCAAATACAAAAGAAAATTCCAAAACAAGAAGAAAGAATCAGTAGTAATCCAATCCGAATTATACGAAGTTTTTAGATAAAGTTTGTATGGTATAAGATACTTTATTCGAACTGATAATACTTTGACTCGCCTAATTATCAGAAGTATTTGAGTTACCTGTTAATTTTTTAAAAAATTATCAGAAATGAATCATTCGGAATTTCTAAAAAGTATTCAAAATTTTCCGTTGTTATCCAAAGTTAGCCTTAGTTACCTAAAATACTCGAACGGACTCTTATTCTTACCTATTTGGACAGTGATTTTAACTAGCTGAGTTACATCTATCATACCCACTATCTGCATTATCCGACCAACTTTACACTTTGAACAGTATTTTTTTTTCTTATACCATACACACCATTATTCTCTTATCCCGACTTTTTTTTTATCTGAAATGAATATTCCTACTTTTTTACCTTCCTGAAAGCTATGAAATCCGCCATGGGTGAAGCTTTTTTATGAGAATATCCACGATTCATCCACGAAAGCTTGCTGCGCATTATCGTTTTGTTTCACAATAAATTCAAATCATTAGAGAAACAAAAAAAAAAGGTAAAAGAAGTAAGAAGAAAAGAGAGAGAAGTTGCTTACTGTTTGTAGAGAGAATTGAAGATGAATCTTCTTCTTGGGTTAAGTTCTTGAAGAGCCTTTTGAATCCCTTCATGGATTCTCTCAAACACTCTTGGAACTCCAGCTAGATAAGTCGGTCTCAATTCTTGAATATCGTCGCGTAACGCATTCAAATCCTACAACAAAACAAACATAACATATCCAAATTTATCTCAATTTGATGGTGATTATGAATCTAATTAAGAGATTATATTAACATACTCCGTGGTAATAGCCAACGGAAGCGCCTTTTCGGAAGAAGTATTCCTCATTCATACGATCAAGAATGTGAGCCAACGGCAAGAAAGAGAGATACACATCGTCTGGTGTCATCTACTCGTTTTTAAGCCACCCAAAGAAAACATATGATTAGTCCAAAGTAAACAATTTCTTATAAACATTAGCCAATAGTAATTCAATTTATTCATTTTTTATCAATGTATATAGTTGAGACTATATATAGTTCTAATACATGTTGAGAGTTGTTACCTTGTCTTCGAACTGGTCCATGTATAGATCCACACCAACAACAAAAGTCGCGACTGCTTCGTGGTTCAAAACCACACCTTTAGGGTCGCCGCTCGTACCGCTGGTGTACATTATGGTGCATATGTTAAACGGCTTAGGAGGAGTCGGCTCTTGTGGCTTCTCACGTCCCTGGTCAAATAGTCAACGATCATAAATAGTCAAAAAAATAAGGTATTTTTATCATAGACCAATTGTGTGGGCCAACTAATTCATTGAAGTCTATATGCCATATATTAACACGAATATCTAAATGCCGTCAAGTTAGTTTTCACATGTGCATGTCATTAAATACCTCGAAACTATGGTCCGAACTACTACTTAGGGCCGTTCATATAAGATTTTACTAAACATTGTGTATTTATGTTCACAAGTTTCCGTACTATATTCATACTCGTAGTATATTAGAGATAGTTTAAATAACGGATAAAAAAAAATGAATTTGAGACTGAGTATCCGTATATCCACTCGTATAATATAAATTTCGAAAAATATTTTTAAAAATACAAAAATCTATAAAATATCCAACAATTTTTATAAATTTCTCAAAAAATAAAATAAAAATTGAAATTACCTAAGTATCCAAAATACTTGATCATGATTACTCAAAATTACTGAAAGTTCGGATACTGAATTTATTCTCTAGTATTTTGTTGGATATACTTTAGAGAATAATTTAAATATTCTTTTTTTTATTAAAGAATAATTTAAATATTGGTTTCCAATATTTAGGCGCTATAACCCGTTATGGTATCCAAAATGAAAAATCCTAGTCCGAATATAAAATATACATTGTAAGAATGTTAGAATGAAAAGCGTTTATTTAGAAGATAAAAATAGAGACGAACCATATGGAGAAAGTCGAGCCAAGAGTATGTTTTGACTCCAATTTCTGAAGCCTTCCGGCTATCTTCTTCGCTCACATTAGTGAAAGAAACTATAGCTTTTACTCGTTTAGCACATTTGCAATCTGGTTCAAGAATCTACATTTTAATAAACATAAACAAAATTATATTCCTATAAATAAACGATTTTTCAAATGTATATGAAATTAATTTTTAAGATCTTAACTCCTTTAATCTTAGTATCCTGCACAAACACAAAGTCGATTTCCGCATGATCAACGATGTAATCGACTGCTCCTGGACCTGAAAATACAGTGGATACAAAAGTGTCAGCTTTCTTGAATTCGAGTATCTAAAATGCATATGGTGATAAGAACATAAGCTTTTAACTTACCCAATGTATCATATAGAGGTACACAGATTAAAGTGTGAGCTGCACAAGCCTAAATATATTCACAAAGATGTATATATATTTATTGTTAGACTTAAATTTAAGAAAATCGATAGAAAAATAAAAATTTTATTCAAAAGAAGAGATGGACCTCCATTGCTATGATCCACTGAGGACAGTTAATTCCATATATCCCCACTCGACACCCCTAGATAATATACATATAACATTTCATTTCATTTCAATATATATATCCAATCTCCAAAAACATTTACGAATAATGAGTTTTTAATATATAAAAAGATATTTACAGGTTCAGCTCCGGCAGCTCGTAATGCAGAGCCGATCTGCAAAACTTCGTCGTATGTTTCCTTGTACGTTTTCCATATATACGGTCCAACCTAACATATGTACGTATAAAACAATATGTACACATATAAGTTATAATCAAACAACATATGTTATCTCTCGTTTGTTTGCAGTAGGAACATTTTAAAAATTTACCTTCTTATCAACAATTTGACGCCATCCAAGCATATTGTTATTAGGAAACTTCTCCACTGATTTACTAACAAAAACCCAAGAAAAACAAATTAAACAGTAATTACACAAAAAAAAATAGTGATTCTGATGTTATAAGAGAATCGTAATATGTATATATACCTGAAAATGTCCCAAGCAGTGGTGATATCGGAATCAATTGGAGGAAAACCATTTTCCGACATAAGATTCCGATAAACCGGACCTACCGACGGCTTTCCATCTATCCCTTTAACTCCTTCTTCCACCTTCGCCGCGAAAGACTTCATCTTTCTCTCTCTGTTTTTTTTTGTTCTTTGAAAACCAGAAAAATGAGGAGAAACGTTGAAGTTATTTTTATATATAAATGAAATTAAAAAGATAGGTGAACCATAATATACGATACGATCTAACCGACTTAGTTAATAACTTAATATTGTACAACATTGCCGAATATATGAGTGGTACAAAATTGAAGGAAAATACAAGTTAAATAGAATAAGATCAGAATCACTAACAAAAAAAAAAGAGGGGATTTATTGTATTTATCATATTGCACTTTTTATGTAAAACTGTATGATATTAACGTCTCATGAACTAATCAGCTTGCCGAGTCCGTACTTTAATTTAAATAAAAACTTTATATTATAATTTCACTAATAGAATAGCTAGCATTAATTGTCAACAGTCCGGTCCACCTAACTATAAGTCTATAACCATGCTGAGTGCAAAGTGCAAACCCAAAGTTTTCTGCATTTATCATAAACAACTACTCCATTGAATTACAATTGTCACTATCAATCACATATATCTTCAGAATTAAAAATAAATAAATTTAACATTTTATTAGTTTCCAAGAAAGTACAAGTCGAGTTTCCATTATTTTCACCCACTAATTTCAACTAAAATTATAATTAATATTTCCATAAATTAATCCACTACTTTTAGAGTCACGCCCTAAACGTGAGAGCAAAATGTTGCATCTTTTCATCATCTTCTCTATTATAAAATGAATATATGAAAGCCTCTAAAGGAAAACAATAAGTATGAAAGTGATGTATATGTTGTAGTTATAACGCTCACTAACCAATGTAAGGACATAGAGAGACAGAGATCTTCATAGTTAAAGACTTGAAAGTCTAAACTCTTCCATTATCTTTTCTATTAATATAAGCATGGAGATAGGGTCATGGTTTAACACGTTTAGCTCGAACTAAAAAAAAAAATTTATGATATTGTTTTTTGTATACTCTTCTCTCCGAGATAGACTACCAATCAGAGTTTTATAGTAATTTAAACGTGCGGTTTATTTAAAAACAAAGATAACAATTTATTCTCTGTTTTTCCTAAATAAACAACATTGTTCAAATAATTTCTTTTCTTATTTAAAATTAAAAACATTCTGTTTCATAAATAATATAGAAAATTAATTTTGACTAAATCAAAGAATTTACTTTACTGGGTCTTACTTAGTTGAGCTTTTTACTATTTTTAAGAAAACAAAAAAACTTCAACATCCATATCTCAAAAAAATGAATAGAAAAGATCGAATCGCAACTTTAGAAAAGCAAAGATTAAGTAACTGACTTTAGCACAGTAGCTTGCAGATGATCCTTAGATCACTTGTTCGAATCCAAGTAGGTCGCTTGTTTATGAATCTTTGAAGTGAAAAAAAATCAGAGAGAAGAGAAAGAGAAAGAAGATAAGTTAAGGAGCTGAGAAATGGTAGTTGGTTTATATAATAATATATGAGTTGGTTGAAACAGGCCAGGCCTGTGTTTTTCTATTTTATTTAGTTTTTCTTAAAAAAAAATTAGTCTTCTTCACTGTGATGTCAATAATAAAGAAGAGTTTGATCAACCAATAGGTTTCATTTCATTAATCAATTTTTGTCCTATATAGCTAGCTGATTAGCTATCTATATTTGTTGTTCGCCAAAAGTTGAATTTTTCATAAATCGTCAACAACTATTTTTTTTCCTCATAAATTGATATTACGTCCTTCATAAAATCAACGATCTTTAATAACTTTATAAAGCAAATCATGTGGAAATGATTAAGACACATAATTTGAAAAAATAAAAATAAAAAACCAGTTTCTTTGCTACTTGTGTAACTTTGTATCCTAATTCGAGAATCAATTTGCAGAATCATTTCTTATAATTTGTTGCGACTATAAAATCTTTCTTTTCCAATTTGCAACTTGTAGCCTACTTTAAGATTCAATATTTTTTTTCTTAAACAAAAACGAAAGGTGATACTTTGAGTTTCAAATTTTCAGTGTTTTACCTTTTAGTGTATAATGGTTTTTTAAAAATTGTGACGAAAGCTTTTTTGACATTTTTCCAATTTTAAAAGTTTTGTAGTTCCTTTCATAAAGTTGTTTTGTATATATTATTGGATATACTATTTCATAGATTATTTATTAGTTCCTATTTTATTTTGTTTATAATACTCATCATTCTCCTTTTTTTATTTGTTCTTCTGTGATTTATCTGGAGTAATAAAAAGCAGTTACACATTTTTAGAGTTAAACACATGCAGACCTTCTTTTTGCTATGACATATATGATTATGAATCAAATCTTACAGTTTCAAATATCTTTAATGTAATCTTAATGCCGCTGAGAATGCAATAAAGGATCCTTCGGATGGAGCTTTGAGTAAATAGCCCATATTACAGAAAGTTCGAAGATGTCAACATTTTGTGCCGCCTTGTATCTTTATTCAGTTTCATATCCTACGATACCACCAATGTTTTTGTCATTAGCGACAACATGATGTGGCATTTCCGTTCGAGTGATGCTTGTAACATGTTTCGTCTTTGTTTGTGATAATATATTTCAATCATGCGTGTTTTTTTAATACTTATTACATGATGTGTTCCTATATAAAATATCATTACTTTGCGTCTACCTAGATCCATATTCTATTTAAAAGGTTCAAGGTTCTACTACCGTGAATGTTTATGCCATAAGAAACGACTTGATGTCGCTTCTCCATTGCTTTTAGCATGTCGCGTCTATGTCTGTGATAATCCAGTCTAACCTTGCATGCTTAGCACCCAATTCTTATTCAGATCTTATATATACTGTCAATGTTTTTGCCACTTTTTGTCGACATATATTACTATTTTCTTTCGGAGTCTATTATACTGCCAATATTTCTGCCATTAGCAACTACTTGATGTTGTTTCTCTTGTTTAAGTCCTGCTTTTCATTTCTTATATTTTGCCCGTGATAATCCAACCTTACCCCTTTGTGTGTTATATCTTTGTCCCAAACAGCGTTTGTATTGCACAACGATCTGGTGCAAGATATCAACACTTTGCACTAACCCCTAGATTTATGCTATTTTTCATAGCCTCTAATACCGTCAGACCCGACCCATACCATAAGCGAGTGAAACAACCAATTAGGCCATCCAATTTAGAGTTTATTAAGCTTTTTATTAATGTATATATAAACAAAAGTTTGTTTCTCATTTTTAACGGCGTTTTTGCAAAGAAATACATTTTGAAATTGTCTCTGTTAATTACTTACATGATGTGGTCATCGAACTAAAAGACGAAGGCCACAAGCCCAAGATGATGCAGCCCAAACCTGAGCCACAACATTCCATCTTTATGAGCCTCTCAATAGCCCAGAACCGTGGAGATTCATGGAATACAAGACCAAACAAGCTCGCAAACCTACAATCATTTCAATGGTCCGATAAGAACATATGTGCATCTCTTGAAAGATTTCTGCCCAACCACAACGAAATTATCCAAGAGATGACTTTGTCCATATTCTTGACCCATCAAGTATCAAATAACAACTTAGACTCGGCCCGAACCGGTTCATATCAATTCACAGATTGGCAGCTAACCCGAGAGACATTAAACCGATCAAAAGGTGAAAATTTCATATTTGACACTTTGAGGATTCGTGTATGGCATCCAAGAGATTTTCTAATTCATCTAGAGGGTCTTGAGAATTCATTCAAGTGCACCATCAAGCATGGGATCAAGTGGATCACCCCCACACCTCAACTTTCCTTATATGCAATCAATTAGATCAAATCTGGTCCAATGGATATATCCATTTGATTTATATGGTTTTGGCAGATTTGGTATGTTCCACACCATCAAGAGACCTCCAAAACGTCACTACTTCATCCCCAAACTGTCTAGATACAAAGCACCTTCATCATTTCCTCATATGGGTCAAAATCAAGCATTAAAGACCATATCAAGCCTTTGATTGGTTTACAATTTAGCTTGATTTATTTGAATTTATGTTGATTTATTTTCTTATTTATTGTCTTAAATTAGCTATGCACAAGCATATAAAATCTTAGCTCATCTCATTATAAAATGCACCCTTGAATTTGAGAAAACCTTTGAGATTATTCTCTTTTCTAATAAAGTTCTTTGTTTGGTTCAAACGTGTTCTTTATAGTGTTTTTGTTCTTGAGATAAGAACAAGAGTGTTGATGTATCACAAGTCCTTCCATAGCTTGTGTGGTGTCATCGATACACCTTCATTCCACCTTATCATAGAATTTCTAAATGAGAAACGTTGAGTCTACTTAGTCATTCAACCAATTTGGTTTCAATAAATCTTTAGGGTCTAAGGCTTATATCATTACCCCAACACCATCTTGTATTCTCTCACGACTTTCTTAAGATTCTCACAACTCCGCATGTCGTCTTGGTGAAGAACATAGTATCATCTACAAACTATAGATGGTTTATTCTAGGGAAAGATTTAGCCACTTTGATTCTAACCATTCTACCTTCTCTTTGGTGCTTTATGCATAAACCCAAAAAACCTCACTGCACAAAATGAATAGAAATGGCAATAAGGGATCCCCTTGTCGAATACCCTTTTGAAAAAGTATTGTTTCTTCCTAGTCATTTTAATTGTGACCATTGTCACGCATTGCATCACCCACTCAATTAATTATTTGTGAAAAGCATATTGAGTAACTGCCATAATGCAGAGTTTTTGGGCTTGGGAAACCTTAAAACAAAGTGTAGTATCTCATCGGATAATAGCACTATGTCTCATATAGCTCTCTCCAATACAAACGCCTATTGATTCTAGGTTAAGATGAAGTTAAGAAACGACTGTAGTTTTCTCGTGATGAACCTTGCAAAAATTCTTGAAGTAGACATTGCATAGTGTAAAAGTTCTTGATTTTGGGAATTAGTCAGTTGATGTTCTACGACAATCTATTTAGATTTCTTATGTTACTTTATATGCAATCACGTCCTACTTCATGTGAAAGAATCTTATTAAAAATTTATCTGATATGATGTATTGTTGAAGTAAATAAAAAAAAAGCTTCAAGTTTATAATACTCATTCAAATTTTCATCATCATATCTATATGAATCAACTCAACTGTTAGGATTTTGATTTTGTTGGAAAAAATTAGGATTTTGAAGATTACAATGTTATAGTAAAAAGTAAAAACTGACCATGACCGTTAAGTTAGTCGATCTAATCACTTTTAAATGACTAATGGACCTTGACAAAGGAAAAAATATTTTGATTTTCTACTTTCTTTCCTTTTCTTTGTTTTGTAGATTTTCAAAGACTATGACAATTAAATATATATATATATATATATATATATATACTAACTGTTGAAATTGTTGGGAGTCTCTCCATCATGCAATACTTTTCGCTCTACACTAAATACTTTATTTTATTTTATTAAACTTTCGCTATATATTGAATACAGATTTGGTCCGTACATACTCTTTGATCGGTCTATATCTTTAATAAAAGAGAAAATTGATTTGAAAAATATCACAAAAATTTTTTATGACGTAACAAGTATTACGAAAATTTCATGTATATATATATATATATATATATATATGCATAAATAAATTAAACTTTTGAAACGTTAATATATATTTCAAGGTTTTCAACAACTAATTCCAACGGATTAAAGTTTGGCTTGTGAAGATTGCAATAATTGACCAATAAAAAAAGTTCGGCTTTGTGAGGTAATATATTATCTCCAATATTTAGACTTGATTAAATTATCTCCAATATTATCTCCAATATTGATTTGAAAAAGTTCTGCTTCAAACATAAACCTTCAGAGAATAATATATTATCTCCAATATTTAGACTTAATTCAGGTAATAGCATCTAAAACTAGGCGACATTTATTATACAAGAAAAAATATAAGAAAAAACAAGTCGATTTTAGGCTTAAAAGATTTAATCGAAACTATTACTAGCAAGCTCATTTACACATATAATAATAATACGATTAGTCTAGTCTATTGAAGCTTTCTCATTTGGTGTGATAGCTTCAATCTAGTCTTGTTCAAAGTAAGCGGTCAAATACAAATGATTAATTTTCAACTGTTTATTTAATAGATCTTGAAATTATTTTCAACTTTTTTGTTTGTCAACCCACTTTTTTCCAACCTCTAACTGTTTAAGTTTCAGCTGAAAGTCAGCAAAAAAAAAAGTCGGGATAGTAGTACTTTAAAATCTAAAATTTCTCATAAAACCAACAAAATCAAGTACATAATTTATATTTCTCTTAGTTTTGTTAGATTTGTTTCTAAACCTATGTATACTATTTAGTAAATAATTTAGCTAAACTATATAAAGTGGAACCACAAATTTGTTTTACTTATATGGAAATAAATCATTGTACAGTACTACGCTTACATCCAAATCAAAGTAGGTCGTGAAGCATTTACAACACAACCTAATGAAGTACTATATGACATTAAATATCTTCAACCTTCAATACGGACTACCATTTATATAACAGAATACTATTTCATTGATACAAAAGATAACTAGATGGGTCGATTTTAAATGTTGAGATATTCAGAATAGAATACTATTTCATTGATAGAAAAGATAACTAGATGGGTCGATTTTAAATGTTGAGATATTCAGAATATTTGGTAAAAAGAAGTAAGTAAATGTGATGCATGGACAACAAGACCGTTCGCATTAATATGTGTCACAGACTCGCAGTTGTAGGGTTCATACAACAACTGGTTTTTAGCGAATATTGAAAGTCTTAACTAGTTCTTAAATTCAAAATGGTATTAAATATATATGGTAGTAACCAATCAGAAAAGAGTCTTTTACTGCAAATAGATGAACCATCTGGGACAGAACCTTCTAATAACCAAGAGTCTTAAGCTCTTCCATGACAAAAAAAAAAAAAAAAAGAAGTCTTAAGCTCTTATAAAAAAAAAAAAAAAAAAAAGAAGCTCTTATCCTTTTCTTATTTTTTTAACTGTGGCCAATTTATCGCATATCAGCGGGAAAACTATCTATTTCCCCTCAAAGTTTGAAAGTAAAAAGGGCGCGGTTAAAATAAAGAAAATGAGTTTTATTGAGACTCTGGCCTCTGGGATAAGATTCTACTCTATATATAGTAAAGAGTGAGAGAGAAGAAGAGTATCGAATATCTGAATTGTGAAAAAGGAAGACGTGTGAGAACTCTATAAACAACTCCTGTATTTTCTCTTGATCTATATATATAGAATCTGTCTTTTCTTCTTCTGTTTCTATACATTTTCTACTTGAATCTATATATGATCTTATCAAACTATCCCACCAAAACCCCTATTTTTCAGTAACTTATTTGCTAACCATAAATTTTTTTTGTGTTTTACGTTTGCATTTATATCTTTTTAAAAAAAAACGTCTGATAAACCTTACCTTCTTAATAGTATGTTTTACTCTAAACGTAATCAGAATATTAATAATTGACTCTACAAAAACATATATGTAAAGGAAAGAAAACAATGGAAAAGTCCTTATGCGACGTCGCATTAAACTTCATTCAGACAAATCACAAGTTCAAAGCCATACATCATGTCCGTCCAAAAATAGCTAAATTCTATACCTTCTAATCAAAAACCACTAATCAACCACTAACCATATTCATTAATACACTAATTATTATTACACCACTTAATTAACAGTACCAAAAATACGTAGAATCTTTTAACACTTATTCACCGCTGAACAAATCAGTCTTCACATCTTCATCAAAAAGTTCTACAAAATCACTGATTCTAGATTTTTTTTCTTCCCCTAATCAAACTTATGTTAAAAACTAACCATCAGGGCCAAAATGGTCTTTTTACTTACATCTAATCTAGCTTAGTGCTAATAATCATAGTTTTAGTTTCTAAACTTTTTACCTTCACCAAGGAGCTGTTACAATCTTCTGAAACTCAACTTCCACATCTTCAATCTTCTTATCAAGATCCCAAACACACAACTTCATTTCCGCAATCTCTTTCTCCGAAACCTCATTCTTCATTTTCAAATCCAATTCTTGATCACGCAGCTCAAGAATCTTGATCTCAACGTCTCTCAACTCTTCTTCAACCTTTTGCTTCTTACTAACTTCCTCTATGATCTCTTTCTCCTTCTCCTTTCGCTCTTTCATCGTACTCGCTCGTTTATCTTTCAAACACAAGATCATATCGATACGCAACATAGGCGGTTTGATATCAAATCCATACTTCTCAAGCTCTTGAAAACAATCTTTGAGTCTCTTTAATTCATTTTTCGAAACGTTAAGTTTCAGATTTTGTACTTTCTCTAATAACGTGGAAAAACTCACCATTTTACCCATCGCTATTCCTTCGCGAAACTCTTCTCTTGTTTCGAGTAATAACGGATTAAAATGTGGCGTTTGCGGTACTGACTTAAATACATCCATTGATTCGACGTCTTTCCAAATCGGCGAACGTTTCGAAAACGGCATAGCCATTGTCGTTTTATCCTTATTCGCTTTGGTTTGTTCAGACGATAATTCTATAAATAGACAGCAACACAATGAGAAAGAACTGAAATTTTTGGAATAAGAGCAAATGTAAATATATATAAAAAAAAGGAAAGTTGTCTTTACTCGATATATCTAAACCGGTTGATGATTGGATCCAAGTAGAGAGAGGCTGATCATCATAACCATCATCACTTGTATTAGTCTTTTGAGCTTCCTTTGAACCATTGCAAGCTTTATAAAGTTTTTCCTTGTTGTTATGGTCTTCAGATATCTGTATAAAAAACAACATCAAAAGTATGAAATATCAAGAAAATGAGAATGATTAAAATGGTTTTAAACAATGAATTATACCTTTTCTTTGGTAAAATTATTTCTTAAGCCATTCAGATTCTTAATTGTAAAGGATGATGTCTTTTCTTGAGTTTCGGTTTCTGTTTCTTTCACCGGTGTTGCGTTTACATCCACGGTTACAACCGGAGCGGATTCTCCTGGAAAACAGAGAAAATGTTAGATCAATGTAGATTAATTTCATCACATGAAAAAACCAAAAGAAGATTAAAAAACTTACCTAATGGTATCACTTGCGGTGTTACGATTGACGTAACACCGCCATTGATCGCATCATCGCCCGTTTTATTACCCGATTCTCGAGCTAACGGTGTTCCCATTGTCTATACACATCATTTAGTAAACCAATCAGCACAAGAACATCCAAAAAAACACACACACTTACACAAAAATCTATAAAACTCACATCTACATGTTCGGTAGTCATTGGCTTAGTAGTAGTAGAAGAAGAGCGGATTATTTTCAGTTTTTTCCGTTGATACATGGCAGTGACTTCACTCGAAGCTACTGAATTCTTTATTTTACCATCTAAACTAGTATCTTTCTCGCCTTTTCTCTGAAACGAGAAAACATTATAAACTTAATTCACAATTAAAACAAACAATGCGAGTGAAAAAAGAAACCAATAATAATACCTTTGATTGTCCTTGACGCCAAACACCGTCTTCCCAATCTTTCAAAGGTCGAAGATCCGAATTTTCAAACACTGATTCTTCTTTCATAGCCAAGAAACTAACTCTATAACGTTTATCAGATAAAATCCCTCTCACAACACCATTACACCAACCCGAACCACGAAAAGCTTCAACACGATCCAACAATTTATACTCATCGACGAAAACCGGAGGCGGTATTGGTCTAACATTGCTTATATCAACGGTTATATTCGGTTTAGCTTCATCAGCAGTATTGTTGAAACTCAATGACTTATTACAACACTTTACAATGAGCTTTTTCTGGTTTTCGATTTCAATCTCCTTGACGATTATTGCAGGAACCCAAAGAGATTCTGAATTATCGATTTTGCAATTCACTTCAATCATTGCTCCACAGCTAAACATCGATTTACTCAATACCTTAAATTCGAAAACACACAATAAGTTATAAACTTTAACATGCAAACAAAAATTGGACTGATTCGAGATTTAGAGATATACACATTATTACCTTGTTTTGAGGTTTGACCCATTTGGAATCAATCCAATCGAAATGAGTTCTTAATTGTTTTTTCTCGAATTGAATCACATCTGGTGGTGAATCGAAATAAACAAGAAATGTCTCGTTTTCTAATTTCTTAATCACTACACCGTTCCACCAACCATCTTTTAGATCGGCGTCGACGATTGAACCTTCTTCGAAATCGGAATTTGATTCCGGTGGGATTGGTCGGATAAAGCTTTGTTCGACGATTTCTGTTAACGGTGTCGAGTAATCGTCGTTGATTAAAGTCGTGTAACGGACACGAAGCTTTTTCCGACCAGATTTTGTCGGACTTTCTTCTAGGATTGCTCTGTACCAAGCTCCTATAAACCCTTCGTCTCTAGAAGATACTTCGACTTCAGTGTCTTTTGTAATAGATAAGCTTTGCTCTTTCGCTGGATTTAGCAACATGTTTGTTTATTATTCTGTACCGAGAAAAAAAAAACTGAAATTAAAAATACAAAAACTCACAAAACCCTAAAGAGAAGATGATGAAGAGGAGGAAGAAGAAACTCACCTCTCTTTTTTGGTAATTAAGATACAAAGTAAACTAGTGGAAGAAGAAGATACACCATGCTTTTTTAATTGAGGTAATTTTGTTTTTGTTTTTCATTTTTCTTTGGCGCTTAAAATTAAGAAATAAATAAGGTAAGAAATTAAAGAATGTTTAGGAACCCAAAACTTAACTATTGGGGATAAATTTACGAGCTTAGTGATTGTGAAAGAACCTCTCACGACGAGTTTTGCTCTGCTTTGTAATTGTCGTCATTTGCTCTAATGTGTATTAACAAAATATATTATTCCAATTAACGATTTTTCATCGTAATTAACGAATTTCTTTTTCAGTTTTTTGTCAGAATTCAACGAGTGTTAATAGGGGATAAATGTGGCAAAACCGCCGGAATCTGCGGATTAGTATGTTTTAGTTTTAGATAATCAAGTGCAATCTAATAAATATTTGGTACTTTTAAAGAGCTTTTATGGATAAAACTAGAATAATTTGAAATTAAGTAATATATTTTTGGGTCAAAATTTGTAGGGAATGGAAACGAAATTTATCAATCTAACAATGAACCGGAATTCATAAATACCCAAACAATTTAATTATTATTCGTGAATAAACCAAACCAAACTGGAAACAAAATTCGGTTTTCAGATCCAAAAATTTAAACCACCCAAATCGAACCGGACCAAAACCGAACACAGGCCTAATTTTTAAGATGGGAACACAATACCCAAACGTTATAACTTCATCTTCTACACTGAGTTCAGTCAATCTGATCATCAAAAGATCTACAAAGAATTTTCTGGTTAACCTTAAACCTAACATCTCAAACCACAACCATAAGTCAATTAACATCTTAATCTCAGAGGTTACCAAAATAACAGAAGTTAAGCTAACATCATAACCATAACCATTAGTTAAACTAACATCTTAATCTCATACAAACTGCGTTTTTTTTTTATTACTTACCTTACCACAAAACATAGAGGTTATAGAGCTAATAAATTCATGACAATGGCGCTGCAACAGTTTCCTGAAACTTAGCCTCAACTTGTTCAATCTCTTTATCAATCTTTTCCACGTTCAATTTCATTTCACTCGTCTTTTTCTCTGTGGCTTCCTTCTTCTCTTTCACAACCGCTACTCGTTTCTCAATCTCCAATATCTCTTCTTCAAAGTCACGCGTTTCGTGTTCTCCTTCTTCAATCATCTTCTCAACACATTTCCTTTCTCCATCTTTCTTCATTTTCACATCTTTCAAAGACGAGAATTTCTTTATACGTGATAAAGCCTTTGAAATAACGAAACCATGCTTCTTTAAATTCGCGAAAGACTCACTAAGACTGTTTAATCTCTCTGTGGAAGAAGAATCATCATCGAGTTTCAGTTCTTTTACTTCGTCTATTAAACCGTAGAAAGTAACCATCAATCCAACCGCTGACATTTCTCGCATATCTTCTTCAGTTTCAGATAACGGACTGAAATGTGGCGTTTGCGGTGATGATCTGAAATCTTTCGTAGATTCACACTTTTTCCAATATGGCGATTTCTTCTTAAACGGCAAAACCGTTATCTCTTTCCCTTGCGGTGTTACCTCAACATCGGAAGCAGAAGCGGAAGCATTACTCGCCACATTAGAAGATAACTCTGAACATAATCAATGCAAAACAGAAAATGAAACCGAATGTTTTTGAATGATTAAGTATATTGAAAAGAATTTACGAACCAGTTCCTATCATAGCAGAGAGAGGCTGATCATCATCGTTTCGGATTCTTTTACTTGTATCATTGATCTTTGAGCCAATATCACAAGTCTCATCTACAAAAAATTACAAAAACCAATGAATATAAATCAAGATTTTGATTAAGAACTTAATACCGGTTTAAGACATTACCGGTTTCTGAGTTGTTGTGTTCTTTTTCTTGTTGTCTTTTCCTTTTTCGACTCGTATCTTCGTTGTGCTCCTCCTCAGAAATCTGCATTTGAGTATATAAACAACAATCAGTAAAAGGTAAAACAAATGTTTCTAACGGAAAAGAACTGAAACTTTTTTTTACCGTCTTTCGAGTTGAATCGTTTCCTAAGCCATTCGGATTCTCCATCGGCTCAGTTGTCTTCTCGGGTGTTGTAGCGGTTACGACTAGAGACGGTGTTACAGGTGAAATGGCTGAAAAAGAAACATTAACATTATTAAAGATTCAATTTTTCTCATGAGACAAAATATTTAAACAACAAATATCAGATTTTTTTTTTTTACCTATTGATGTCACTTCTGCGGTTTCTCTGTTGGCGCCATTTTCCTCGGGATTTTTAGTTAGTTTTGTGACTCTTACAGGAGTTGTTATTGGCGTCATGGGCTTCTTTTTCACAACAGTTGCTCTTATAATCTTTCGCTGAAAACAAAAAAAATTCATACACAATAAAACCAAAATTCGATTGAGAATTAGTCGAAAAAAATCGATATTTACCGTTGGTTTGTGTCGCCAAACACCGTCTTCTTCCCATTCTTGAAGGAGTCTAATATCCGAATGTTGAAACAGAGATTCTTCTTTTGTAGCTTCTAAACTAACCATATACTGTTTTCCGGATAAGATTCCTCTCACTAAACCTTTACGCCAAACCGAGCTACGAAACGCTTCTACGCAGTCCAATAAATCATACTCTTCTCCAACCGGAAATGTAGGTGGTTTGGGTCTAACGCGGCGTGAATCAACGACAGTGTTTGGTCTTGTCTCGTTGTTGTTGTTGCAACTTAAGTGTTTGACTATGAACTTGTTTTCGATCTTTTTTATTATCATTGCCGGAGACCACACTTCTTCGTCTTTGTCTATGATTGAACTCAGTTCAACCATGGTTCCAGAGCTAAACGTAGATTTATCCAATTCCTTATAAAAAAAGACAAGAAACAAAGAAATTTAGATTCACAAAACCTTAGCTAAAAACATTCAATCAATTATACAAACTTTTGCAAGAAATCAACAAAAACATATTCAAGAACACAACCCATATTCGATTTATTTCATGTCGTAGTGCATTTTCTAGGCTAAAACATAGTTTTCTACTCAAATGAAAAGATTCACACAACACAAAGCTAAGACCTTTCAACGATATTAAACAAAACCATCTAAAGATAACATAAAAAAAAGAAAGCAACACGAAATTGAGACAGCTTCAAGCAACGAAAGAAGAGAAAAGTTTCAATCTTTATGCAAGAAAGCAACAAAATTGACAAAACCGGTAACCTATTTTAAACTAAATTAACCTCGTACCCTGGTCGGATCCGTTTCTACTCGGTCCAAACAACCGATAAGTTACAGTCTTACTTTAAGATTCAACAAATTCAAACAGGGAAAGAAAAAGTTTCAACCTTTTTGCACTTAAGGCAACAAATTTGAAGAAAAACCCCAAAACCTCGTACCTTAGTTTCTGGTCGGAACCATTTCGAACCATCCCAGTCGAAATGCGCTCTAAGCTGCTTACTCTGAAACTGAAAAAAATGTCCCGGTGGAGAATCGAAATAAACCAAGAACTTCGTCTTCTCATCTTCAGCTTCTGCTTCCAATCTCTTCAACACTACACCACCACTCCGCCACCCATCTTTATAATCCGCATCAACCACAGTTCCTACTTCCAAAACGACGCCGTTGTAAAGATCTTCCGGTGGAACCGGCCGGATAAAACTCATTTCCGTTACTGGAGACGAACCGTCGTCGATTAACAAAGTTAAGTATCTAATACTTGAATTTTTCTTTCCCGATTAGTGAAAAAAACCCTAAAAACAAAGAGATAGAAAGAAAGAGGTTCTTCTTCCACAGAGAAAACCCTAGATTTGCAGTCTCTCAATTTCTGGAAATGAGAAACAGCTAAGAAGAAGTGACGTGATATTTGCCTGATTTCTGAATACATGTAAGATTATTTTTCTTTTCATTTATTTTTGGCGCGATAAAAGTTTACGAAAATGAATGTTTATTGGGCCTAATAACAAGCCCACGTTAATTGTAACTGTCGTTACTTATCGGTCCTCTAATCATAGTTTTTGATGTTTTTTATTGTAACTTAGACCATTGACAGAAATTTGGTATATTTCTTAGTCCAGAAAAAAAAAAATAATAATAATTAAAAATTCGTAAGCCTCATTTTCAAGTTAAGGACCCCTTCTTATAATCCTTGTTTATGGATTTGTTTTTTGATTATGCAGATGACATGATGCATATCGATTGGATCATTTTTTTGTTTTCTTTTTTGTTTTTCAGCAAAAAATATGAAACTTACAAAAATTAAAAATTAAAAAATTGTTAGAAGACTCTCTCTTCAATAACACGGATGGAGATGCTCTTACAATAGAGCAGATAGAATTGTCTCAAACTCAAACTCCAACTCTTGAAACTCTTTACCAAGTTCTCTTGCACAAGATTCAATCTCTATCAGATTTTGAGCTGAACTGGTTATATTCCATAATACTTGATTAAGGTCTTGAGCGAATTCAAAGCTAAATTGGAACACTCCTCTTCCTAAATCTGATCCTGAGGCTTTTCCTTTCAGGTTTTATTTCCTAGCCAGGAGCGGAAACATTGCCATCATCATGTTCCGTTCTTTTTTATTAATGAGCCGACCTATCAGGGTGAGCGCTTGGGCTTCAATTTGTTTCGACGTGTCTATCTCCGGAGCTCGGATCCGAATTCTTGGTGGATGCTCTGACAGCTTCGCGGTTGCTTTCCCTTTCTCGGATACGGTGTATCGACGAGACATGACTTCCAAAACCAGTTGTTTGTTGATGCTTCTCCCTCCTTACACTATAGTTATGCTTTGTGGAATCAAAGGCTTTCGACCGGTAGTGATAAGGTTCTTTCCTTCAGCAATATAGGTTGTAAAAGACTTCTTCTTGAACTGTAGATCTTCGTTTCGGGTGGGGGGGGGCTTGTCTTCAGAGATGCAGTGATGCAGTCGGTTGCCGGTGGTGAGACGGATCCTTTGCCTAGTTAAGGAGCTCCGTCGACCGGCCAGACCGGAGTGACCGCCGGATAAAACTTTCTTTCCCTCTTTTATTACTGTTTTGGTAGGTGAAAAATCTTTTGAATTGTGCGTGTCATCCGTTGAGAGTTTGATTTGTCACCCGTTGATTAATTTAGAAATAGGAATGTAAATTTCTTTTTTCTTGTTTTTTAAATGTTGTAAATTGCTAAAACGGTTTTTTCTTTCAGAATTATTGGATAAAGATGAGTTGTTTACTGGATTTCTGTCGTTATTTGCTCTCACACAGATTAATCAAATATAATTTATTTAACGTTGTTAAGATCAGATTACAGATTAATAATGCGTATAAAGGGTTATAATTTACGAATTAGTTAAGCTTCATTTCTTATATACATGATCATAATGTTAAGACTTAAGAGTAAGCCCTTTTAGTTCACGAGTCTTTGCCACAGTGATGAGATCATCAAGAAGCTACATTAACTCAAAAGGACATTTGACTCTGAGTTCACGACTCATGAGTCTTGGCCACATCAGCTACTTTGACTCAAAGGACAGTTGACTCTGATTTGATTTTAGTGTTTGGTTTTCTTGACGAAGTCAAAGATGTGGTCGTCGATTCAAGATTGGTTTATCTCAACGTGGCCATCGTTATAGAATTATAGATGGAGAAAGATGTTGAGTTATATATTGACATATATTTATATAGAGTCTAGACTAAAAGAAACACTTGAACGAAGGCTAAAAATAGACACAAATGCTGAAAAACAGAGAAGAAGAGGAATAGCTAAAAAGTACTAATAGTGCCACTTAATTACTAACTAACCATGTTATAAATAATTTTATTAACAGAGTCAAGAATCAGACAAAACCCCTCTGTACTATAACAACACACAAGCGATTGGTTATAGATTTTTCAAGTACTTAAAACTAACATCATCACCAATAACCATAAAGGCCACTTATCTCAGACAAAACTTCTAAGTGAAAGTAGAGAGAGCTTATCAAAACTGTGATCTTCTTAAATTCACATTATATTAGTAGTTATCAACAAAAGGTTTTAATTTTCTTACTAATTACATGTTTAGCTTCATTTCTTCTCTACATGACCGTCGCCGACCACCACAAAAACAGATACTAAGACCGATTAGATCTCTAAAGTATTTGTTCTTTGACCCAAAAATTACACATGACTCTAATCTTGATCTACACTTAACACTTTTGTTCTTGTTTGGTTTTTCACCTGAAATCCACAAAAAGTGAAAACGTTGTTAAGAAAGGGCTAAACTGATAAGGAATAGCTAAAAGTACTAATTATGCCACTTCATTACTTGGCTCTATTATTATTAACCACTAATCATATAGTTTTTGTTTAATCTTAACTTACCATGGAGCAAACGAAGTTGTTTTAAACTCAAACTCTACATCTTCAAGCTCTACACCAATATCTCTTGCACATAACAAAATCCAGTTCTGTTTTTTTCCAATGAGATCCTCTATTACGCCCCTGTTGATTATTGGTGATCCGATCTCAAAGCCTTTATGTTTAAAATGAAGAAGTGCTAAAAAAACAGCGACACCCAAACCTCCGAATGAAAAAGAGGTTTTAGGTAAAGCGCGAAAAAATTGAAAGCGTGAAAAAGTTGAAAACTTAAATAATTTTTTTATCAAAAAAAAAAATTACATACATTTTTCTCTAACACACACGTCTTGTCTTCCTTCCGCTAGTAAAGACTTTCTCTTTCATCATCTCTTAGGGTTTTCCGAGAGAGAAATGGGTTTTGTTCAATTTCAGATTTACAGTTTCTAGAGAATCTTCATTTTCGTTTTTGACTTAACCATGGGAAAAGGGGAAAAGAGAGCAACCATGTTATCATCCATTAGAAAAGACACCGAAGTAGAAGTTTCTTCTAACGACGAAGGGTTTCAAGGCTCTTGGTTCAGAGCTACTCTTAAAGATAACCCAACAAAACAAGGACGCAAAAAGCTTCGTGTCTGTTACAAGACCTTGGTTGAAGAAGATGGTACTCCTCTAACCGAGATCGTCCATCAGAGAGAGATTCGACCGGTCCCTCCGGAGAATCTATACGACGGCGTCGTTCAAGTGAAGCTGAAATTGTGTTTGTTGTCTTTGGAACCATAACAATACCTTAATTTGTCTTGTCTTAAAGCGACAAAATTGAGAAAACCCCACAATTCGAAAATCAAAAGTTCTGGTTACAGTCATACTCTAAGATTTTTCACGAACCAAAGTTTTATAACCTTTAATCACTTGCTTTCAACCAACAAAATTTGAGATCTTTTAAGCTTTTGAACCACACATAGCAATTCAACAAGACCAAAAACTGAGATAAAAAAAGATTTCAATTTTTTAAAGCAACAAAATCCCTAAATTTCGTACCTTAATTTCTGGTCGGACCCATTTGGAACCATCCCAATTAAAATGAGCTCTAAGTTGTTTCCTCTTGAAATTCAAAATATCCGGTGGGGAATCAAAATAAACCAAGAACTTGGGCTTCTCATCTTCAGCTTCAGGTTCCAATTTCTTTAACACCATACCTGTCGACCACCCATCTGTAGAACTTTGAACTCTCAAAGTATTTAAGGATCGGACAACACACAGATTTTACTTTGTTTTTGTCTTTCTCTCTTACTCTGTTTCTTATTGAACACTCAGAACAATTTTGTGTTGTAATCTTACTCAGATTTTGTAAAAACACAAACCGCATTCTTTATTAGATAGGTAAACTGTATTTATATGTTTACATGACACACTTTGGACTAAGGGTTGTGTCTCTAAAAGACATCCCAATGAAGAGACACAAACTTTCAACTATGTAACTGTTTTCCAGTTACTAAATACAATCGTATCTTAACTTATGATACCAACTACTTACATATTATAATATTTGACTCTTATAAACTTAAATAAAATGGATATGAAGACTTGATCACTTCCAACACCATCTTCATGATTCGCATCAACTACAGTTCCTTCTTTCAACACGACGCTGTCGTAAAGATCTACCGGCGGAACTGGTCGGATAAATTTCTGATCCATCATTTCCGAT
This sequence comes from Euclidium syriacum, assembly GCA_900116095.1. Taxonomy (NCBI): domain Eukaryota; kingdom Viridiplantae; phylum Streptophyta; class Magnoliopsida; order Brassicales; family Brassicaceae; genus Euclidium; species Euclidium syriacum. Next base: position 2,606,787 of record FPAK01000012.1, on the reverse strand, counting down.
AATGGAGAGAATTTTTATGAAAAAAAACCCTAAAATTGAGACAGAAGGATCGGAGAGAGAGAGATTCTTCTTCCGCATTGTGAAAACTTGAACACTCTCAAGTTCTGGAAAATGAGAAACAGCTCATTTAGAAGTGACGTGATTATTGCCTAATTTGTGAAGAAATTGATTTTTCTTTTCATTTATTTTGGCGCGATAAATGTTTTACGAAAATGAATTGTTAGACCGTGTAGAGGTTCTTTGCCACATCAGCTTCTTTGACTCAAACAGACATTTGACTTCTTTTTTTCGTCAAAAGACAGTTGTATATAAAATCTGGTCATGGTTTCAAGATTAGATTATCTCAAAAGGGTCACTATAGAATAGAATTATAGATGGACTAAGATATTGAGTTATATATGTTGACATATATTTAGGGCTAGTTAGTAACTAGTAGTTACTATAGAGTTTGGACTAAAAAAATATCACTTGGAATCACCAAATGAAAAAATGATTCTTGGGACAATTCAAGAATTCGAAACAGTAACACTGTCCGCAAAATTACCTAACTGAGATTCACACAAAAATATTGTAGTTAAGATTTTTATTTGGAAAAAAAAGGAGAGCAAACTCTTGTATATACATTTTGTTCTTTCTTGATTGATATTTCATATTTCAGCTAAAAATACACACACATAAGAGAAAGAAAACCTGGAGCTAGATATGTTAAGTGGAAATTGGTGGTGCATGAGGAGACTAATTGATTTTTTAGGTTTGTTCTTTGTATCAATTTTTTTTTGTTTTTTTCATATCAGAACCACAAAAAGGTAAAAAATGAAGTTAAGATGTTTTTTTTCTATTCACTTTGATTTTACTAATTGAAGCGAAGGCTTCCAAAATGATACAAATGCTGAAAAACAAGGAAGGAAGAAGAGGAATAGCTAAAAAGTACTAATAGTGCCATTTAATTACTAACTAACCATGTTATAATAATTTTATTAACAGAGTCAATAATCAGACAAAGCCCCTCTGTACTATAACAACACATAAGCGATTGGTTCTAGATTTTTCAAGTACTTAAAACTAACATCATCAACTATAACCATAAAAGGCCACTTATCCCAGGAAAAAAACTTTAAGTGAAAGTAGAGAGAGCTTATCATAACTATGCTTTTCTAAACTTCGCATCATATTAGTAGTTAACAACAAAAAGGTTTTAGTTTTTTTTAACAAATTACATAATTAGCTTCATTCATTCTCTACATGACCCGACTACCAAAAAAAATTACATTTGCCTCTTAGTCTTGATCTAAACTTAACCACTTTTGTTCCTCCTAGTTTGTTTTTTCACCTGAAATCCACAAAAAGTGAAAACGAAGTTAAGAAAATGGCTAAACAAATAAGAAGAATAAATAAAAGTATTAATTGTGCCACTTAATTACATAAGCTCTAAATGATAGTTTTTATTTTATTTTACCTTAACTTACCATGGAGCAGACAAAGTTGTTTCCATCTCAAACTCCACATCTTCAAGCTCTACATCAAGATCTCTTGCACATGATTCGAGCTCACATACCTTTTTATTAGCTGCATCTTTCAGTTCTTTCACCGCCTCCTTATGCTCTTTCAAAACCATTTCTTCTCTTTGTAACTCAAGAATCGTATGTTCTATCTTACTAAACTCTTCTTCAGCCTCACGCTCTTTGCTAGATTCATCCGCCATCTCTTTATCGATACCTTTTCGTTTTTCCACTACACTCAGTTGTTTATCTTTGATAGTCAAAACCTTGTTAATCCGCGATAAAGGCATTGTAACATCAAATCCGTGCTCCTCTAGCTTGGCAAAGGAGACCTTGAAGCTATCTAGCTCGCTTATGGTAACGTCAGCTTTTAGATCTTTTAGTTCCTTTAATAACCCGAAAAAGTCACAATCAGACCTAACGTATCCCCTTCACGGAAATGTTCTCTTCTCTTAAGCAATGGACTGAAATGTGGACTTTGTGGTAGTGCTCTTTTGAAAATTTCCATTGTTTCAAATGTCTTCCAAAACGATAACTTCTTCGCAAAAGGCAAAACCAACGTCGTATACTTTGCTTGTGTTTCCTCAACATTAACACTAGAATTTTTCACCATATTGGAAGTCTGATCCGAGGATAACACTGGAAAAATCAACATAGACCCAAAACAATGAAAAAATAAATAAATTTCTTTAGTGTATCTACTAGTAATAATTATTACTTGCCTGATGGATACCTTTCTCGTTGAAGTCTGATTTATGCTCTAGTTCTCCTCTATTCCTTTTACGAGTGTTGTTATGCTCTTCAAGCATCTATGGATAAATTAAGTTTTTAAACCAAAAGAAAGAGTCATCTCAAAAATAAATAACAACCATGAAGAATATTATGTTACAAACGATACCTTCTCATTTCCTGATCCTTCGGCTGAATTGTTTCTTTTGCCGTCTATAAGAGTTCCTTTTTCGAGTTTTGGTTATAAAATGGAAAAAAATCATAACAATACTTTGAATAAACCAAACTAACAAAACGTTAGACTAAAACCAGTGTTACCTTTAGCCTTTCATGCCAAACTCCATCTTTCCACTCCATTAAAGGCCTAAGATCCGAGTGATAGAATTGTAACGCTTCCTTTGTTGCCCCGAAACTTACCATGTATAATCCTTCATTGAGAATTTCCCTTACTAAACCTTGACGCCATACACAACCACTAAACACCTCTACACGGTCCAATAATTCATACTTTTCAACCGAAAAAGGTGGTTGCTTAGGACTGACTCTTTTAAAGTCAACGTCTATTTTTGATTTCTTGGGAGAGTTGAAAAACTTCTTACAATTCTCGACAAGAAATTTCTTCTCATTCTTTAACTCCTCAATGATCATTACCGGAACCCAAATAAAATCATTTCTCAATTCCACCATTGTCCCGGAGCTAAAAACAGAACTCGCCAGTTTCTTCAAAAGCCAAAAAAATATAGCAAAACAAAAAAAAAGTTGAGAACTTTCAAAATTCAAAACAAAAAGTTGAAACCTTTTCAATACGCAAACACAAAAAGTTGAAACATGTGTACCTTATTCTCTGGTCGGACCCAGTTCGAACCGGTCCAATCAAAATGAGGTCTCATTTGCATTCTCTCAAACTGAATGATGTCTGATTTTAAATCGAAGTCAACCAAATATTTCTCTTTATCCATTTTCTTCACAACCAACCCAATCCACCATCCACTTCTAAGATAAGCGTCGACGACCGATCCTTCTTCCAAAAAGGACATCGTTATATAGATTTTCCGACGGGACCGGTCGAATCAAGCTCCGATCGAGAGTTTTCGTAATAGGAGCCGAACCATCGTCCTCAAACAACGTCGTGTAACGGACTCTGAGCTTTTTGTGTCGTTGTTTCGTTGGGTTTTCTTCTAGGATCGCTCTGTACCAAGAGCCTTTAAACTCTTCTTCTTCGGAAGAAACTTCTACTTCACAGTTTTTTCTAATCGATAACAAAATTCCTCTTTTTTTCTTTCTTCCCCAGAACATGATTACTCAAAAAATGGAGAAATGAAAAAAAAAAACGTAAATCAATAACTCACTTCTCTTCTCCTGAAACCTCAAAACCCTAGAAATGAAGGAGAGTCATAAAAAAAAGTACTAGTGGAAGACGATACGCCATGTGTCTGTGTGATTTCTTTATTAATTTAGTTTTTTCATTTTCTTGGATTATCTATAAGGCCTAAATTAACGAGTACGGTGATGAATACTTTAGAAAAAAATTTACTATGTTCGGATTCTTAATTAAAATCCGTTTGGGTTAATTTGATAAATTTGAATCTCCGGAACTAACAAAGTATAATTCATTTAACGTAGTTTTTAACTGAAAAGGACCTTTTTTGTTCCTTCTTGTTCGCTTTTAGAAAGTTTTCACTATCCGAGAAAATATAGGTTGAAAGACAAAAGCAGAAAAATCCCGTTTTCTTCCTTTTCCCACAGTAAAATATAAAAAAGAGCCTAAATTAGTCACGTCTCTCTCACATTTCGAAAACAGCAATTTACGGTGGACGCAGAGAAATCATTAGGCCTATACACCCTATGGAGTAGAAAATTAGGGATAAGATTTAGAGTTTTGTGAAAAAAAACCTTAAAATTATTTTTCTATTAATTTTTCTATGCATTTTTAATCCATCACTTTTTTTTTCACGTTAAATCTATCACTTCGAGAAAACCCAGCAATACAGGGATTGCGTATATTGCCTACGTGGCATGGACAAACGCTGTTAAAATTTTGATGAAATTTTTCGTACGACATCGTTTGGATTAATGAGTTAAAATCCAATTTTTTTTAAATACAATGAAAAATAATTTTTCTTTAAAAAAAGGAAAAGGAAGACGATGAAGATGACGGAGAGAAACAAGCGGGTCGGGTTGTGAGTGGAAGATGAGTAAATGGATTCTGAGGAGCGACGATTACAGATTCATCAGAAGAGCTCGTTGAATTGAAATCTCTTCTTCTTCTTCCCAGGACTTCTGAATATGCGTGGTGAGTCATCATCGGAGCTCGATCCGTCACCGCTCTGAGTAATTCATGTTATGAGACATGAATTTCCACTCATTTTTCTTCTTCCGGCATCTGTTGCCGGAGAATTCTCTCGACGGCGGAGTAATCAGGCGGCTGAGGTCGTTCGACGCCGACGCTATCGCACCAACCATCGATTGTTGATTTCATGTTTAAATTAGGGATTATGGTGGAGAAATTAGACATTAACGATTTCGAAATCGGACAAAGGAATTCCACCAGAGATTGTTGCTGATTCTGGTTCTGTTGATGCCTTGAAGACAATGAGGACGAAGAGGAAGAAGAAGACGATTTGTGGCTGACGGCTTTTCCTTTTTTTTTTTTTTAAATTATTTTGTCTTCCTTTTCCTTTTTAAAAAAAATTATTTTTCATTGAGTTTTAATTCAATAATCAAAACGATGTCGTACGAAAAATTCCGTCAAAATTTTAACAGCGTTTGTCCATGCCACGTAGGCAATATACGCAATCTCTGTATTGCGGGGTTTTCTCGCGGTGATGGGTTTGACGTACACAAAAAAAAATGATGGGTTAGACGTGAAAAAAAATAATTTTTAAGGTTTTTTTGCACAAAACCCTAAGATTTACGGAAAATATTTATATATAGATATGACTGGAATATGTATGTATATGTATGTTTAACTTTTTTTTTCCGTATAATGTAATCTTTTTTCCATAATCTTAGAGTTCGGGTATTGAAAATAGTAATCTCGAAGAATTATAAGAATGATTTTTCAGAAAAAATTGATGATTTGTATGCATGATTTTAACATGCTTATAAATAGATTTCTAAAGTTATTTATTTTATTACTAAATGATATATCTTTTTAGTTTTCTATTTATGGTCTCATTTTATTCCATTGGAAATTAATAATTTTGTTCAAGCTTACAAAATTCAGATTCAGTGCAGCTTATTGGAAGTAAAAAAAAGTTATATAGCGTTATATTATTTTTAAATTCATTTTAGATCGGATTGATGAATTTTGGTTCAGTTATTTTGTCTACCCCGGACAATTAATGTTATTAAGATCTGATTAATACAAAAATTTTAGTTTACTAATTTAGTAGCTTCATTTTTCTCTCTACATGACTCTTTAGTTCAAACAGAAAAAGACATTTGACTTTGTAGATGACTAAAAAGAAGATAAATCTGCAGAGAAACAAAGAAGAGAAACGTTTAAAGCTTAAAAGTACTAATTGTATCACTTAATCACTTGGCTATGCATAGAAAGAACACAAGTGATTTTGTACAAAATGGTTCAAGTTAAATTAGTTACATACTAAACACCATTTATCAACCATAAGAACCAAAAAGACATTAACCAAAGTTTTCATTTGCAAAAAAAACAAAGCTTAATCTTTAGACCATGGAGCTGACACAATTGTTTGAAACTGAATCCACACATCTCCAAGCTCTTTATCGCCTTCCTCTTTCCGTTTTCGCAACTCAAGAATATTCTCTTCAATCTCAACTTTTTCCCGCTCTTTCTCTTCAATCTCTTTTTCCACATCTTTAAGTTTCACCATTCTCATTGCTTCCTTATCTTTAAAAGACAACAACTTACTGATCCGTGATAAAGGAACTTTTACATCAAACCCATGTTCCTCTAACTCAGTAAACGAATCATGAAGACTATTTAAAGTGCTTATAGGAGTCTCGAGTCGCAAATCTTCAACTTCTTTTACTAAACCAGCAAAAGTATGCATCATACCAACCGCAAACATTTCACGAGAACTTTCTCTAGTCTCTAACAACGGACTAAAATGCGGATTTTGCGGAATTGTTACAAATACCTCCATTGCTTCAAATGTTTTCCAAACTGGTGACTTCTTCTCAAAAGGCAAAACATGAATAGAGTTTCCTTCTTCTCTTTTCCTCTTTAGATTGTTATTATTATCTTCACTACCCTATTATTGCACCATAACAGAAAAACATATCAAAATACCAAGAAAATGAGAAAGATAATGTTAAAGCGAATATACACTTACCATCTCATCAGCTTTTCTCGCAAAACTCTTTCTCCCAGATGTATTTGAAATCTTTAATTTGCTTCTGCTTCTAATATTACGCTCTCTCATTTTCTATAATTCAATGACATATTATGTAAAAATATCATAGACACGTAATAAAACATAAAAATTTCAATACTTACCGTAGCTTTTTCAGTGAATTGGATATGTACAAAATGAGTCCATTGATCTTCAGGAATCATTGATGGTCGCTCTTTAATCGATTCTTCTATCGTATCTCGTCTATGATCTCTCCAAAGACGTTGTTTCAGATCTTTACATCTACTTCCTAATGCAGATAATGCATATTTCTTCCTCTTATTTGGATTATCAAACCAGAATTTTGACTGTTTCTCAAACACAAGACACAATTACTTAAGCAGAAAAGAAACCTTAACAAATTCGAATTCAGTTTTCGAAGTTACCTGAATGATTTTCCAAGCCATATCTTTCTTGTTTGAAGGAACTTTTCTCCAATCTGTGTAGTTTATAGGTAAGAGATGAACATCTTTACTCAATGAGCCTAACCAAATTGCAAATAAACCTCCAGCATCTTTTATAGGCTCTCCTCTTCGATTAAATTCAACCATAACTCGACGATTAAACAATCTCCACACTTGTTTTCCTGAAATTCTATCCTCTGTAATCTTTGCTTCACCATCTAAACACAAAAAAAACAGTGAAATTGAGACGAACTCTCTTTATCTTCACTAATTATGATTAGTTTGACATTATTCACTAACCTATGAGACGAACTGTCCATCTTCCGGTAGCTAATTCCTGTCCGAGAGGTGGTGGAGCTAAGGACTCTTGTTCATTTTCTGGAACTTGTGAATCTGTATCAGTTTCAGCCATTTCTAAACCTGTAAATATATAATAAAAACACAAAATCATAAATAATTAATCAAATAAAGCAAATTATTTTAATCGTGATAATAGCTGAAGTTAATGAATTTTGATTTAGGTTCTGAGATTCAATCGGAACCTAAAGCATTCAAAAACCAAAATCGAATTAAGAGAAACTATAGACAACAAAATCGAGTTAATAAAATTCAATGCGAATTCGTCTGATTCCATAATGTCAAATTTTGGTAAGTTTTGTTCTGGTTGGGCTAATTTTGACTAGGTTAACGAAGGTACTAACCTTGACGGAGAATCCAGGCGGTGGGGACGAAGATGTTGAAACTGGAGCACACCGGAGAAAATGGAGAATCTAGGCGGTTGAAAACGGAGACGGGAATCGGAGCTAAGTTTGGTCAAGCACTGAAATATTTTCTTGTCTCTCACTAATGTCGAATCTGTGAATCGATACGTAACGATCCGACGATATGGGTCGTACTGTTGTATAGGATCTATTGAAACCGAAATATATTTCTGTTCGGTTTGATGGTAAAATATGGGTAACTCAGATTTCGGTTATTTGTTTATTGGAAGGAAGGGACAAATCAAAACCGGTTTGATGTGAATATGAACAGTACGGATTTGACTAATTTCTAATTTTCGATCCTTTTGCTAAATTCTGCCTCAATTGATGTAGCGTTTATATTATTTTGAATTGATTTTGGATCGGACTAATGAATTTTGGTTTGGTTCGGTTCTTTAGTCTATCTCAATAATCAATTAACGTTAATAAGTTAGATTAAAATGTTTATTAACATATTAATCTAACTTACTAACTAATAAATTAAAATATTTATGAACATTTTATCTAGTTCAAGATCAAAGTCAAATGTCTTTTTTTTTGTTTGAACTAAAGAGTCTTAGTCTTGACTTTGATCAAGAAAATTGAAGTCAAGAGAGGACTAAAATTAGATAATTGTCTAAAAAGCAAAGAACAATTTTTTTCAAAGTCAAGACTAAGACTAAGACTCTTTAGTTAAACCAAAAAAAGAAAGACATTTAACTTTGATCTTGATCAAGAAAATTGAAGTCAAGAGAGGAGTAAAAAAATTGGCTGAAAAGCAAAGAAGAGAATGGTTAAAGCTTAAAAGTGCTAATTGTATCACTAACCAAACTTGTTATAATAACTCCATTAGTTTCGATAATAAAGTCAAAATCCAAATCAGACAATGCATAGAAATTAGAAAGAACACAAGTGATTGTGTACAAAATGGTTCAAGTTAATTAGTTACATACTAAACATCACTTTTCAACCAGGACCAAAACACATTAACCAAATTTTTCATTTTCAAAACACAGTTTAATCTTCAGATCTCATAGATTACCATGGAGCTTACACAGTTGTTTGAAACTGAATCCCCACATCTTCAAGCTCTTGATTAACCATTGCTACACGTGATTTCTTCTTCGCAATCTCTTTATCCACTTCCTCTTTCAGCTTTTGCAGCACGAGAATCTTCTCTTCGATCCCAACCTTTTCGCGTTCCATCTCGTCAATCTCTTTCTCGTTTTGTTTCAGTTCCTCCATTCTCATTGCTTCCTTATCTTTAAAAGACAATAACTTACTGATCCGTGATAAAGGCGCTTTTACATCGAACCCATGTTCCTCTAACTCGACAAATGAATCTTGAAGACTGTTTAAAGTGTCTATGGGAGTCTCGAGTCGCAAATCTTCAACTTCTTTTAGTAAACCAACAAAAGTATGCATCATACCAACCGCGTACATTTCGCGAGAACTTTCTCTAGTCTCTAACAACGGTCGAAAATGCGGAATTATTTCAAATACTTCCATTGTCAAATGTTTTCCAAATCGGTGATTTCTTCTTAAAAGGCAATACATTAGCAACGGAAACAGATTTTTCTTCTTCTCTTTTCCTCTTTCGATTGTTATCCTCCTGTACCAAAGTGATTACCTTTGGTGTTTTATGCCAAATCCCATCTTTCCACTCCATTAGAGGCCTAAGCTCTGAGTGATTGTATTGAAAAGCTTTGTTTGATGGATTGAAACTCACCATGTATCCTCCATCGTCTTCAATTCCCTTAACCACACCTAGAGACCAAAAAAGACCTTGATACGCCTCTACACGATCCAGTAATTCATAGTCTCCAACTGAAAAAGGAGGCTGAAGAGGTCTGATGCTTGAAGAATCAACAGCTATCTTGTTCGGTTTCGTGCTGTGGTCGTCGGAGGATTCGTTACAGAACTTGACAATAAATCTCTTCTCTTTCTTCAACTCCTTAACGATCATTACCACATGCCAAGAAACATCATTTCTAAATTCCGCTAGTGTCCCAGAGCTCAAATCAGACTTGACCAATTGCTTCAAAGACCCAACGCACATAATCAACCAAAAAGTTCAAAAACTTTAACATGCAAAATAAAGGATCACATACCTTGTTTTCTGGTCGGACCCATTTTGAACCGGTCCAATCAAGATGAACCCTAAATTGATTTCTCTCAAGCTCCATAATATCTGGATGAGAAGAGAAATAAACCAGAAACTTGGTAATATCTTCTGGAGGATCGACGTAAACCAAAAACTTATCATTTTCTAGTTTCTTTAACACCACACCACTCCACCAACCACCTTTATGATCCACATCCACCACAGAACCTTCCTCCAAAACGACACCGTCGTATAGATTCTCCGGCGGAACCGGACGAATAAATCTCAGCTCGATCCTATTGGTTATAGGAAACAAGTCGTCTCTGTCTTTCTTGAATAAAGTCGAGAAACGAACACTGAGCTGTTCACGACCTGATTTCGTTAGGGTTTCTTCTAGAATCCCTTTGTACCAAGCGCCTTTAAACCCGTCTTCGTCTTCTTCGTCTTCTTCAGAAGTGACGAGTTCAACTTCACATTCTTTTCCAATGTTCCTGAGTGACTGGGCGTAATCGGAATGAGCAATGCCTCGGCAGCTAATTCGCGAGTCGGGTCGGGTTTGATTAGGTCAGATTTGGAAGGAATTGGCGAAATAGGATGGATTTGGGGCAAATCGGAGGCGATAGGTTGTGGCTCTAGAGGATTCAGCGGGGGAGCAACCGCCGATGCCATTGACGTCGGAAAAATTGGGAATCAGTCTCACTCACTGACACTTTTTTTATATCATCTAGTCGGATTAAGGAAATCGGGTTACAATGAGATACGATACCATTTTCCGACGATGATACCGATATTACCATTAAACCTACAAAACTCTATTCAAACTATAAGATATTAGTGGATTAAAGAAGGGATTTATAAGACCTTCCAGTTTAACATTGCCATTAAGCAGAATAGAAAACCATAACTAAACAACAATACAAACCGATGCTACAACCAGGTTATGGTGATAAGCGGATAGAAGCCAAATCAGATACTAGAAACTTGCTGATCACATCAAACCTCTGATCCTCTGCTGAATAATATGAAAAGCTTTGATGAGGAGTTTCAAACTAGTAAAACATCACTTGAATCGCTTTCAGCATAAGCTTTTCCCAAGAGAATCCGACACAAGATAAGCATAAGCAGCCTAGCTAAGATAGATAAGCTGGAAATTCATCGACGATGTATATCACTTCGGTAACAACATGATTAACCAAATGTCTCATACGCTATTTCACATCCGGGAACCGAGACAGGATGGTTCAACCAAAAAGATCAATGGACCCCGTTTCCGTACCGTCGCATAACAAGAACATGAAACACACCACATTTCATGTTAGGATCCGGCGCAAACGATAACCAGTACGATCTCCTACCAGAATAATTATTCAAAAAACTACACAAAAACCACAAACAAACATCGAATCTAAAAGCGTTCTACTCACTGACACTCTCACTCGAACAAAACAAAATATTTCTTTTTTTTATTTTGGATGATGAAGGTACGCCGCCATGAAACGCAAATATAGAATTTTGTATATCATATATATTAAAAGAATACATGTTTCGCCATGTGGTGTCACCACAATCCTCTAGAGAATTGATTTATGAAAACCTTATTAATGTTTAAAATTATATATGAAAATCATACATAATTTTAATAAAACCTTATTGTTATATATAAAAATCTTACATAATCAAACTGAATTATATGGAAATCCTCATATATCTTATATAGTAAAAGAATATTAAACCCTAACATTAAAATCATAATAAATCACAGATTTAAACAATATTTGGTCTCTATATTAAACAACATAAACTCAACCCAACTTATTAACTTACTAAAATTTGAATAACTCAAGTCTTTTACTTTTGTTTTAGTTACTGTCTTAATCTAATTTCTTGTATAAATCAAACACAACCTATTAAACAGTTGGACTTTAACTTAGTTACTTATAGTCCAATAGCCTTATTCCTTCTTTAGAGACTTCATCAAACCGTCTTATCATAAAACGTTTTCTCTTCTCCTTCGAAAACACATTAAATTGGTAAGTTGTTTCTTCTTCAAAAAAAAAAAACATTAAAACCATTCTTCAAGAATTTGTTTCTTAAATTTTTTAACTAAAATTTTCAACATTATTAGGTGAAGAGTATCACAACTCTGATAGCATTGATACTTCGGACACTAGCAGTGCTGATGTAATGGTTTATACTCGTGAATTTCTTTAAAGTGTCAAAGTATCGGGATAGCCGAATCATTGTTTAAAGTTGAAAGTCGTGATCATGTTGCTCCAAAATATAGATACAAGAAATGATTTTGTGTACAAGACTAAAAGTGGCTTAGTTGGCCAATCACGTGATAGATGACAAAAATATTAATGGATACTTAAGTAAGCGATTTGGTTTTTGCTAACTAGGAAGTTTGTATCTCTGGCAGAAACGAAGTTCCCTTTTAAAATACAGTGTAGTGAATTTTCGGTGACAATTGATTTGCTATGACAATAAATAACAACCAAGGTCAAACCATGGAGATGGTTGGTTTTTTCTACCCAAACCCGTGTTTTCTCATAGAAAAGTCTACACAGTTATAACTAGAGTGGATTGGAAATCATGCTTAAAAATTCTCATCGTAGATGAATAAGGAAAATCGCAACACAAGACAATGGATATTTTCTATACAGAGGTCTTCGCAGACCTTGAACCCAAATAAAATATTTAGATCATTAGTTGTAGATATCGTAGAATAATGTATATGAGTGTGATTGGGTTCCCAAAGGAAGTTCTAGGGTTTAGATTCCCCAGATAAACATATCATAGATATCATGGATTAAATATGAATGTTCTTGAGTTCCCAAAGGAGGGTAGAGGGTTTAGATTCTCTAAAGAAAAATACCATAGATATCAAGGACTGTATTTGAATGTGAATGGGTTTCCAAAGGAGGATGTAGGGTCTAGATTTCCTAGATAAACGTATCATAGATATCGTGGATTAAATATGAATGTTATTGGGTTCCCAAAGGAGGGTAGATGGTTTAAATTCACTAGAGAAAAATATCGTAGATATCGTGGATTAAATATGAATGTTCTTGGGTTCCCAAAGGAGGGTAGTGGGTTTAGATTCCCTACAGAAAAATATCGTAGATATCGTGGACTGTATATGAATGTGAATAGGTTTCCAAAGGAGATTGTTGGGTCTATATTCCCTAGATAAACGTATCATAGATATCGTGGATTAAATATGAATGCTCTTGGGTTTCCAAAGGAGGGTAGAGGGTTTATGTTCCCAAGAAAAAAATATCGTAGATATCGTGGACTGTATATGAATGTGAATAGGTTTCCAAATGAGGTTTTAGGGTTTAGATTCCCTAAAAAATGCATTGTAGATATCATGGACTTTATATGAGTGTGGTTGGATTCCCAAAGGATGGTTTAAGGTATAGATTCCCTAGATAAACATATCGTAGATATTGTGGATTGTATACGAATGTGCTTGGGTTCCAAAAGGAAGGTATATGGTATATATACCAAGAGAAACGTAACTTACATATAGTGGACTGTATATGAATGTGCTTGGGTTTCCAATGGAGGGCCTATAGTATAGATTCCCTAGAGAAATATATCGTAGATATCGTTGACTGTATATTAATGTGTTTGGGTTCCCAAATGAGGGTCTAGGGTGTAAATTCCCCTGAGAAACATATCGTACATATCATGGACTATGAATGTACTTGGATTCCCAAAGGAGGGTCTAAGGTATAGATTCCCCAGAGAAATGTATCGTTGACTGTATATGAATGTGCTTGGATTCCAAAAAGAGGGTTTAGGGTTTAGATTCCCCAGAGACATATCGTTGACTGTATATGAATGTGTTTGGATTCCCAAAAGAGGGTCTAGGGTTTAGATTCCTCAGAGAAACGTATCATAGATATCGTAGACTGTATATGAATGTGTTTTGGTTCCCAAAGGAGGTTGAAGAGTCTAGATTCCCTAGAGAAATGTATTGGAGATATTGTGGACTGTATATGAGTTAGCTTGGGTTCCCACAGGAGGGTCTAGGGTATAGAGTCCCAAGAGAAATACATCATATATATAATGGACTGTATATGAATGCACTTGGGTTCCCAAGTGAGGGTCTTAGGGTTTAAATTCCATTGAGAAACATATCGTATATATTTGTGGACTATGAATGTGCTTGGGTTCCCAAAAGAGGGTCTAGGGTTTAGATTACCCAGAGAAACGTATCATAGATATCGTGGACTGTATACGAATTTTCTTTGGTTCCCAAAGGAGGTTGAAGGGTCTAGATTCTCTAGATAAATGTATCGTAGATATTCCGGACTGTATATGAGTCGGCTTGGGTTTCCAAAGGAGATTCTAGGGTATATAGTCCCAAGAGATACACATCGTACATATAATAGATTGTATATGAATGTACTTGGTTTTCCAAAAGAGAGTATAATATCTAGATTCCTAGAGAAACGTATTGTAGATATCATGGACTATATATGAATGTGTTTGGGTTCCTAAAGGAGGGTTTAGGGTATAGATTTCCCAGAAAAACGTATTGTAGATATCGTGGAATATATATGAATGTTCTTGGGGTTCCCTAAGGAGGCTCTTGGGTTTAGATTCTTCAAAGAAACATATCGTAAATATTGTGGTTGGTATATGAATGTGCTTTGGTTCTCAAAGGAGGGATGTAGGTTTAAATTCCTCCACAAGTAAGCATTTATAAGATATTATGATCTCTTACACCTAATTTACGATACGTATATACGTCTCTTCAGATAGTAAACACTAATTTGAGAATCTCGATAAAAATATGCGGAATATATAGTATTTTAATGTATTAAATTTTACTCTCTTACACCACATTTCTGCGCAATTGCATGGGTAAATCCCTAGTATATTTTTTAATTAGGTTATTTTTTGGCGCTTAAAATTATGAAAGAAAATAAGAATTATCAGATGGGCCTATAATAACGAGAATGACGATGAATGAGCCTGAGACTTAATTAACGTTGTTAAAGATAAATGGGCCTGACTCAATACAAAAAGATAAATGGGCGGTACTCGTTTATGATCGACTTGCAACCAGTGTACGAATGAAGACACAATCGTGGGATTTTCTCTTCATGCTATAGTAGTTGAAAATTGTGTATATGTGTTTTACATTTACACTTTTTGAATGCATGACCAGTTTTTGCAATGGTTCAAAGGTAATCTATAATGAAAATTATCTCTCTTCTCATAGTTTTGAGTTTGCGTTGATCTGTCTAGAGTGCTATCCCCGGACCACTTATAAAACCCTTGCAACTTCATGGTATAAGGTCGTGTCTAGGTAATGTTGATAACAAAAAATCAAGCATACTCTCAAGGAACCTTGATTATTACACTTCCCATGTTGACCAAACAAGCGAGAACACACAAAGAATCCACAAACCAAACAGAAATAGGAACAAACCGAATCTTTGGGTTTCATATAATGAAATCACTGGTTATGAAGAACCAAAGCCCTCAAGCCTCAAACTCATACATATTTACTTCATCAGACATCATCATATCACTAATTAAAGCTCCACCTATTGCTCGTCCCAAAAAGGCTGCCCCTAGTCCTAGTGCCGCAATACTCCCACCTTGCCGCTTCTTTTCTGGTCGTGAAACTTGCGCCTGCGCCTCTAATTGTGTCTGCTGCTGAGGTTGAAACTGGGGTTGCTCTTGTGATGAATGCGGCTGTGGTCGAGGCTGCCACGACTTCTCTGGTGGTGGTTGGGATTGTTGTTGCTGCTGCTGTTGCGGTGAATAGTGTTGGTATTCATGTGCCATATACATTGGCATTAAACCGTTGCTTGGTCCAGCATGGGAACCTGGGTGAACATTCACGTAACCTGAATCCGGTGACGTGTATGCCTGATGCGAGATGGGTAGATACATGATAAATGGTTGAGGGTTTGTAGATGGTGGAGGCTTTGGAACTGTAATTTTCTCCCTAAGAAACCTAAACGTGAAACTCAATTTACCTTTTTTTCCGTACGAACCACACACATCACCCGTCACCAACACCATGTCGTTACTATCACCGTTTGTTAACGGATTGAAACCTAAAAGGTCTTGAATCAAGACGTTGACTTCTCCAATTAGCTTGTCTCCAAAAAGCGGCCGATGGCTCATTAGTTCAACGAATAGCGTCAAACGCCCGTCTCGAGCTAACTGCTCGTCGAGAGAGAACTTAACGGCGTGGTCCCACTTTGGGTTTTGATAAGCGGAGAAATCGATAGGTGTATTGCTCCTCTTTATTGTTTTCTCACCCTCACGGATTGTAACCGAAGCGTATACATGCATTTCGTCCAAGATGTTGACTTTTTTTATGTCCTTGGCGTGTTTGATCACGAGCTCTAGGGCTAGTTTTGTTTGACATTTGGTTTGTAGCTGAGGGGAATACATGATGGGGTGGCTTGATATTGCTGGATCCGAGTTTGAGTAAATAGGTTGACCAAACAACGGTGAATAATCCGGTTCCGGAGGCGGATATAGATCGTTGACCAGCATTGGTTTGAAACGGTACGAGAGGGTGAGCCTTGCAGTTTGTTGTTTTTCTCCTATGACTTTGATAGGGTAAGTCACCGACTTCAGTTTATTGAAGTTACGGTTAGCAAACGGTGGAATCGGATTTGAGGCAAGAAGCTCCTGAACCGAGACGTTGACTTCTCCTATATAAAGGTCATTCTCATTTTCTAGCCAATAGCTAAACAATTTGACTTTAATAGTCAAAACCCCTTCCTTGGCTCCTCTCTCGTTGACGGAAAACTTAACGGTGTGATTCCACGTTGGATTGGAACCACCGTCGTAGTCAATGGGAGTTTTGGCTGATTGTTTCTCTCTAGTATCGTCGCCCACAAGTGAAACGACGGCGTATACGTCCATCTTGTCCGTCGCATCCATATGGCTAACGTCGCTAGCTGATACGATTTTGAGCTCAAGAGTTGGGTCCTCTATGGCTCTTTGCAACCGTGGGGAAGACATTTTTTCAAAAGACAAGTATGGTTTTGTCCTGTCTCTGGTCTCGGCAAATGTTAAGTTATATACAAAATTTATGTGTGGACATCTTCTTATGTTACAAAACTATATATAAAAAAAAAATGGATGCCATTTCTCTGAGTCAACGTGAGTTTATTTATATTACATCAAATTGTTCATTTTGAGTGTAAACAAAAACCATGTTGTAGGAATTTATGTCGTATTACCACTGAAAAATTCTGTCAACTGCTTATAAATATTTAGCAACAGTGTAGGACGCACGGACAAATTCAACTATTATAGAACCATTTTATAGTTTAATTAAGATACTTAAAAAAGTTATATACTCCACGCACGTAATCCTTAATTTAATTTAATTTAAAGTAGTTAAGAGTTAGATTAGTAAATTCGTTAGCTTCGTTTCCCTCCCTTTTAGACCGTTCTTCACAATGTAAGACTGAAAATAAACACTTTTAAAGTTGAAATCACTAATGAAAGATTGATTCTTGGTGACAATTCAAGAACTGAAAAGCATCTCTGGACACAAAATGCAGAGATTGATTATAATCAATCAACAAAAGATTTTTATGGTTAACCTCAAAGCCATTATACCATATTTAAAACTAGAACCATAAATTAAACTAACAACTTAATCTTACACAAGCTGTTTTGTTTTTACTTACCAAAACAGAGAAAGGTCAGAGCTAATAAGTTCATTAACATGGAGCTGAAACAGTTTTGAGAGAATGTAAAGAAGAGATGATTGATATCTTCATCATCAAGACAACAACGTTGGCATTGTTTATCACTTAATCGATTGGCTTAATTATTACCAACCACTAACCAAAACTTGTTATAACAATTCCATTAGTATCATTAATATAGTCAAAACCCAAATCAGACAAAAGTGCAACAACACAAATGTTTCGAGTTAATCAGTTAAATACAAAACATCATTTATCAACCATAAGTCCATAAGGGTCAAAAACACAAGTCTATTCAATTACATCTTATCTAAGTTTTCATTTGCCAAAAAGAGCTCATACATTACCATGGAGCCGACACATCTTTCTGAAACTGAAGCTTCACATCATTAACTTCTTGATCAATCGTTACTACACATGACTTCATCTTCATTAGCTCTTTATCCACTTCCTCTTTCTGCTTTTGCAACTCGAGAATCTTCTTTGCTTTCTCTACAATCTCTTTCTCAAAACCTTTGCGTTCCTCCATTTTCTTTACTTGCCTATCTATTAGAGACAACAACTTACGAATCCGCGACTCAGGCGCTTTAACATCGAACCCGTGTTTCTCTAGCTCGCCAAATGAATCTTGAAGGCTCTTTAAAGTGCTTATGGGAGTCTCGAGTTTCAAATCTTTGACATCTTTTAGTAAAGCAGAAAAGGTATGCATCATACCAACCGCATACATTTCGCGAGAACTTTCTATAGTATCGAACAACGGTCGAAAATGCGGACTTTGCGGAATTGTTTTAAATGCCTCCATTGTTTTAAACGTGTCCCAAACCGGTAATTTCTTCTCAAAAGGCAAAACCATTTTTGTTGTGGTATCCTTTGCTTTGGTTTCTTCAAGATTAGCAAGCCAACAATGGTTTAGTTCTCTCTTCCTCTTTCCATTTTTATCTTCGCTACTCTCCTTCATTTTCAAATATAAAGAAGATAAGCCAAACTAACGGAGAAAGTAAAATAAATGATAAAGGCTTTTTTTTTCAAAAAATGAAGAAATTACTTTACCATCTCTCGGGTTGATTCGTGTACTAAGTCATTCACAATTCTCACTAGCTGAATTGTTTTCTTGGGTAATGTCTTTCCTTGAGTTCCGACATGTGCTTGTTTCAAACTCGGTTTGACCAATTGCTTCAAAGACCATACAAGGATAAAAGCTTCACAACCCGAAACTCAAAATCAAGTCGCTCAAAGCTAAAGTACATCCACAAAAAATATACTAATATATTTCCATTTGTATCGAATTTTAGAGTTTTCTTTAGCAAGGTCAAAATAAAAAATATTTTTAACATGCAAAATAACAAAGTTGATAAATAGTTCCAAATCAAAAGATCCTTGTACCTTATTTTTTGATCGTACCCATTTCGAACCAACCAAATAAAAAAGAGCTCTGTTGGGGTGGTTTTAGCACACCCACGACTCTGATTCGGATCAAGATCTGGATCCAAACTGATAGGCCCGTAAAGCTAGCCTAGAATCAGATAGCTGACCTAGAACAATGTAGGCCCAATGTTCGAGCCCTTCTACAATTAGGCACCTTGCTACCACACCTTGGAGGAGCGCTCCCCGAGAACCAGCACGCACGAAGTCAACTAGACAAAACGTGATGTGACCCAAGCCACATCGCACTTTGTCACTTGTCAGAATAAACAAGGAATTGATCGCAGAAACGGCGCCGACGCGTGCACGTCACTTCCTTCGATCAACGAACCCTAGGACGCAGCCAACTTACGAGTCCGAGCTCTTCTATAAATACCCCCTTCATTTATTACGGAGGGGGACATTGAATTCACTTCTCTCACTTGTAATCGTAGTTAAGAAATCAGAGATTAAGTCGAATAGCTTGGTTACTTAGATCAAGGTTAACTCCGTGAGCGACTCCGGTCCACTGGAATTAGGTTCTGATCTCAGTTCAACCACTGTCATCTCACTAACTCTCTCTCCCTTCGTATTTCCGCACGTCGCTTCCCTGAAGCACGTCGCTAAATACCTGTAAACAGCGACCAGCTCGCTCTTTTCAATACTTCGGCACGTCGCCCCTTTGCAGCACGTCGCTAAACATCTATAAACAACGACGACCTCGTTTTCTCTTTCCTCCTTATTCAGTTACCGAATTCAGTTCTTTCTACGGAGAGTTTCGACCCTCTCAAAGTTCACACCACGTGGACGCCACGGTGTTAAAGTCACATCATCCATCTAACACGCTAATCATTCGGTCAAGCCGTCTAATCTCTCGGTCAAACCGCAATTAACCCCCCGAAACACTCACTAAGTATCTTGTGCGCACTCCGGTACGCTCAATCTCTCACATCCTTTCTCTCGAAGTGAACAATGGCGACTGAATCGAAGGAAACCGAATATTTCTCATCTTCCATTTTCTTCACAACCGAACCAATCCACCATCCATCTCTAGTATAAGCATCAACGACCGATCCTTCCTCCAAAATGACACCGTCGTATAGATTCTCTGGAGGAACCGGTCGAATAAATCTCTCATAGACCATTTCGGTTAGTGGAGTCAAACCATCGACCTCAAGCAAGGTCTTGTAACGAACACGGAGCTTTTTGTTTGTTGACTTCGTTGGATTATCTTCAAGAATTGCTCTGTACCAAGAGCCTTGATACCCTTCTTCTTCAGAAGAAACTTCCACTTCACAGCCTTTTCTAATGGGTGATAACATGGTTATTCGTTTTTTCGTTTTTCCTCCTAACATAAAAATTGAAAGAAAAAAATGGTAGTAAATCTTTTTCACTCAAGAAACTGTAAAATTGAAACGAAACCCAATTTTTGGTCTTAGAAAACCCTAGAGATTAAAGAGAAACTCGCTTTATCACTAGTGTAGTGGAAGACGATAGGCTATGTGTGTCGGTGAAAAATTATCGAATTTTGTATTATTTTTCTTTAATTTCGGATTAACTTTCCCGTTTATTGGCGCAGACCCAAATATGAATGCTCTCACCTACGTTATTATGTTTTAAACAAATGAATTTCATTTAAAGTTGTTAAGAGTTAGATTAGTAAATTTGTTAGCTTAGTTTCCCTCCTTTTTAGACCCTTCTTCACAATGTAAAGAATAAAAATAAATACTTGAAAAGTTGAAATCACTAATGAAAGATTGATTCTTGGTGACAATTCAAGAACTGAAAATCATCTCTAGATAAGAAAAAAGACAAATACATACACATGGAAATTGCGAAATTATTTTAATACACCAAAAAAAGATAAAGAGTTTTTTAGAGATCAGTTGCCTTCATCTTTCTTGGACGCTTATGAGCTGGTGAAGGAGTATCTGATTGTCTTCCAGGACCCTGTTAGGATTCAAACAAACATATAGTCATTGAATATCTTTTTCAGATGAATTTGATTTAATAAAAAAAATAAATAACAAAACTCTGATTTGTTGTTACCTTGCGCTTTGGTTCTTTCTTGATTTGTCTTTCAGCTAAAAACCACAAAAACAAAACAAAATCAAGTTAGATATGATTAAGTAGTAGATACGGGATAAACAATCCGGTTTACGGTTTGTTTTGGTTTCTTTAGTCCTTGGTGTTTTTCGGTTTCACAGTAAACATATACAACCGGTTGTCTCTCGTCTGTAAATCTTGGCTTGGGAATTGGTTTAACTGCTCTGGTTTGGTTTTTCGGTTCCGGGCTTTTTTACCCACTACTACATACAATGCTGAAAACAAAGAAAGACAACGAAATGTTACCTCCAAAACCGAATGGCTCCGCTGTGAAAACACGATCCTGATCAAAATATCAAAAAAAATGAATTAGAGATCATTAATACGAAAATGAAAAAAATGCAGCAAAATCACAATCCTGATCAATGATCTCTCTCACCTTTGGAGTATCTGGCATTGCAGAAAATGAACCTTCACGAAGTGACGAACCTTCTGATTCTTTATATTGCAGCTGAAAACAACCAAAAACCAGACCATGTGTTATGAATCTATGTAAGATAATTAAAGGCTTAGATTATATTGGTTTAAAATACCTGTTTCTGAAGATTCAGTAATGTTAAAATCTCTTTACGTAATTCAAGATGCTCATCACATACAGTTTTCGTAGGAACCTTTGGCTTCAAATTAACCTTTAAACAAGAGAAACTCCATAAATTCAAATGATATAAGACATTAGCAAAGATTAATACCGAAAACAAACCCCGAGATCTTGTAGAGTCTGTTCAACACGCTTAATCGTTCGAAGACCAACAGCGGAACTTGCAGCTTGTACCATTTGTTCAAGTCCATAGGTTCTCAAGTATACATGAAGCTGAAAAAAGAGATTCAAATATATTGGAGAAGCAAGAGATCAAGAAGAGAGAGAGATACGAGCTCTCACCATGCGAAGAGAAGCGAGTGTAGAAGCGTAATCTGCCATTGTTAATGTTGATGGAGCTACAGCAGTAATAGGAAGTTGAGAATTCGACGATGGAGATACACTACGACCTCCTGTAACTAACCCATCGGTTTTATCAAGACCGATATTCTCATTCGCTGACATATCAGCCTCTTCCGCACGCTAGAAAGACAAAAAGATTTTTAGAAACAAGACGATGAAGATAAGATTTTTTTTCTATTAATTTTACACTTACCCGTGCAGCTAAACGCATATCTTGGATTCTTTGAGCCTCAGCTAGAATCTGTAGGTATTATATAATGAAAAACGTGTTAAGAGAAAGCAAAGTGTTATTCAGTTTGAAATGGTAGCATTGGAAAATTGAATAGAACCACCTCGGCGTCTCTCTTCTCTTGATGTCTACTTTGTGATAGGACCATTGATAATGCACGTTTACGCTCTCTATCGCGTGAAATATCATAAGGCTCCTGTTTTAGAAGAACATAAAGATCTGAATTTTATTGGTTTTGCTATGAAGAGAATGTAAGTAAAGAGGAAGTTGACCTTCATTAGAGGATGGTTTGCAACTTCTGCTGGAGACTGAGCTCTAGCACGCAATAAGGCTCTGGTTACTACAAAAGAAAGTACGTAAGAGAGTTCTCAGTCCTAGAAACATAGAGAACAAAGATAAAAAACAAATCAAAGGACAAGGTGTAAGTGAAACGGATATATAATGTTCTTCTAAGAAAAGATAAAGGTTCAAAAAATATACCACTGTAGTAACGATCTTTCAATTCTTCCACAGACCGCGATAATGGAAATCGATCAGCTATTACAACAAAACGGAGATCAAACCTTTCACACAGTTCAAACAACTGGTCTGTCTCTTCCTTCGTCCACACCTAAGATGTAGGCACAATGATATGTTTGAGCTATCAAAGTAGATGAAAACGGAGAACGTATTGAATTGAGTTGAATCAAATCTCTCTAGAGGAAACTGTATCTGGAGTTTATCCTCAACCTCTCAACAAGCACATAAACTCAAACCAAGCTACCTCTTCCTACACCTAGCCTTTCTCTCTCTTATTTATACTATTCATTCTCACACATTCTAGTTCCTATCACACAATCAACCAAGTCGATATTATCCAAAGCACGAGACAGGAAAAAACTTGACTTCATATATAATAGATGAAACAACACTTACAGGATCTGTTAAATGATTCTCATACTCATCGTCTGTGTATTTCAAGATATCAACGGACTGCATTCACACAAAAGCAAAGGATAAGAACACTATTTACAACTAAAAGTTACTCAATGAGATTGAAATAAACAATCATCAAGGCAATATGATAATACCTTGTTGTATTTGGCAAAGGAATAGTCAGCTGTTGGTGGAACATCATTTACTACTCTAACCTGTGCAGATATAAAATCCCCAAAAACATGGCATTAGAAAGAGCGACAAGTTTTTTCGATAATGGTGTTTCACAGATAAGGAAGGAACTTACCCAATGGTAAAGCTTCAAATCATCTTTCCTAGCAGAACTCGTAAAGGGAAGCCATTGCCAAGCTACCTGAAGATATCAACACTAATCGTCATTAGGAATCATCACAAAACTCACAAATCAGATAAGACGATAAGTCTTTTTAACCTTCTCATCTGCGGGAGGACGACGCTTTAACTGGGAAATATCAATTGAAGGCATAAGAGGAGCAACGCCACCAGTAAGCGCATAAACCTGCAATTCAACAACGAAAATCAAAATCAAAGCTCGAGAGAGAGAAAGAAAAGAGCTGAAATCAATCGATTTCCAAAGAATTGATTGTTCGCGATTCGTTTTCGAGCTTACCTCGCGAGAAATGCCATCGGGTTTTCTGTGAGATTCTTTCTGGGGACGAGACTTCTTCTCCTGAATTAAAGACAGTGGAGTTTTCGGTAATCCGAGAATGTCCTTTGCGTCTGTACCACCCATTTTGTAATTTAGGGTTCCGAGTTTACTGTGTAGCTGTCATCCGAATCCTGAAGCAATACGACTTATTCACTTCGAATTAGGTTTTTCGAATTCACTGGGTAGCTAACATTCGATCCAGAAGGAAGAAATCCTTCGATTTCACAAGGATCAAATTCGATCTCTGAAATTAGGGTTTTGGAACGAATTTCGTCAGAGATGAAGATTGGGAATTGGGGGATTTTTCGAGCGCGAACTAGGATACTTTGACCTTCTAATTCACCTAGTGGGTTCTCTCAGTTTTCTTTTCCATTCTCCATGCTTCCAAATATGTATTTGATAAATATGCATATGTAAAAATTTATCTGATGTAATAATATTTGATAAAAAGAAAATTAAAACAAATAACGAATCGAAACAAATATAACAAATATTTTCTAAACTGAGGAAAAATAAAGTTATTGCTTCGGATCTCACATATTTAAATTTTAAGATTGTTTCAAAATGATATTTAAATTAACAAAAGTAGTATATTAAATTGCACAAATTTTCAATAATGTGCAAAACATACAGAAACATTCAACTGGTCTTGTTATAAAAAAAAAAAAACATTCAACTGGTCTTGATATAAAATCAAATATTTTTACAATTTTAAATAAGGCATTCTTACTAAACGTTGGACATGGTTTCGGTAGAAAATCAGGGACGCATAACACAATTTTTTCTACTTATTGGAACAAATTCGTATTAAGAAGCACTAAGTATTTTAAAGAGTTGACTAACAACAATACTATAAAGTAACCAAACAAAAACACAGTTTTCAAAAGTATAATCTAGAAGGTTTGTCCAACCATCGTTGACTGATGCAAGAAAAAGATTATGTCAGAATATTTTCCTAAAGATCTATTTTATAAATTCTTATCTTTTGATCCTCTCATTGTTTCTTGCTTAACATAAACTCTTTTCTTCTTCTTCAACATCATCCAAAACTACAAGTCCTAAATGACTAAAATACCCTTTCTTTCTTGTTTGTAGCGGACTCCATTAGGGATAAACTAGTAAATTAACAATACTTACCAAAACTAGATTTCCTCCTGATAATGTCTTTCCTCTCTTTGCCTTGCCTCGTTTCAACATCCAACAATGGTTGTTAAGACTATAACAGACACTGACACGAACTTACACACACGCGCATTTATAAATAGTGATGTCTTTGCAAATTAAAAGTTGATTAGATACGCAATTAAAAAGCTAATTCTATGGCGTCGATAATGATGTTCTTTAGAGCATTGATGAGTTGCCGTCTTATGCCTAAAGACGAGCCGGAGACGGCGGCGGCTTTGTCACCGGCGGTGAAAAAGTACAGAAGTGTCGCTGGAGACGAGAATACGGTGATGAGGAAGAGAGTTTCGGTGGTTGATGTATCGCATGGAGGCGATCATCTCGAGTTTATTATCGTCGGTAATCACTTGTTGATTTGAACATATAAAAGCGTATGTATAAATAATGTGAGTTCTTACGTAATTTTATGTTTTTTTTTTTCTTAACGACATGCATATTTCTTTATGTGTGGTATCCATGAGCATTTTGGACTACCAAAGTTGTATTTGACTATTTGTACAAGTGATCTCAAGAAATAAAACTATATATGTGGGACAACTTGAAGTCTTGAACGAACCAGGTTTTGTTTATGACAAGATCAATTTTATAAAAAGGTTGACTTAAAGTTGGCGTTGATTTCCTATGGTCTTTGATTCGTACGGTCATTTAATTTTGTATATTTAGTTATTTAGTACTATTATCCTGATTCTATTTAAACGAATTTTACTGATTCGAGTTAAGCGATGTTCGGTTGCCTCCCACCGGAGGTTGTGGCTGCAACCTGTGACTAGTGATGTTACAGTCTCGTGTGACCAAACGCCGTGTCTAGACGTTGCATTTTTCGTCTCAAATTTTTATGTAACTAGACCAAACCGAATCAAATAAAAAAATCCATTATATATAATATATTATAGTTATTTCAATCTTACTAAACAATTATAAATTTAATTTAATCCTATATATAACGAATAATTCTATAGATCGGTAGTGTGAAAATTCAAAATTCTAAAGTACACAACTTTTTTTGGCCTTAAGCATTTATGTCTTTGCCAACGCGCTAAACACCGCTCTGTATAAACTAAGAAATTCTCATTGCAAATTTTTGGGAAAAAAAAGTTATATTGAATCATTTACATATATCACATTATATGATCCGATCTTAAATCAATAGACCAAAAAAAATGTAAGAAAAATACATAATTAATAAAGTCAAGATTCGTATACCAAGACCGTATCTAAAATGGCATCACGTACGCACGAATGAAATATTTTACACCAAAACGTGACGCAATTGAATTCCTCGTTTCACTTACGTATCGTAATCGTATATTTATACGTAATACGATGTTGTTTCGGGGCAGAACTGGTCCTGCAATAACCAAAAACTCTCCTCTTCGGTCCACATGTTATGGTCCCCACCACCAATACCGCAGCCCCAATCGTTGAATTCCCCTAAACCCGTTTGACCAACCAGGTCATAACAACCCGACCCGTTTACAACTCCTCCACCTTGAACCTCCGACGATAACGTCTCGGCTGGCGAATGGGACGACGTTCTAGAGAATTCCGAAACCGGTACGAATTGCTGCTGCTGCTGATTGGAATTGAAACTCGGTTCGACCGGAATTAATTGACTTGGATCGGTGATCGTTGAGTCAACTTGCTCACACGTGACTGAAGATGATTGGGCATTGATTCTTTCCACTAGTCTCGGCATCCAAACATTTCTCATGGTCTCCTTGAAAAGATCGCTATTAACATCGCATCTCAAGTGTTTAGCTTGTTTTTGCACTCTAGTCCTCCAATAATTCTTGATTTCGTTATCTGTTCTTCCTGGTAAATATTGTGCAATCTTCGACCACCTTAAAATTCAAAGATAAATTAATCAGCTCTATATGTATATTTAGGCATATTTATAACCTAAAAATCAAAATTTATGTGTATATATACAGTTTTATTTTTTTAAATGTAAAATATATATATTGTAATGGATTTTTTTTGTCAAATATTGTCATGGATTAGATAGCCATTTCTAAAACAAATAAGATGGCAAAAGTTTTAGATAATAAGTGCATGCATATAATCTAATCTTAATTAGTAAATACGAATGTTTATGTTTTAATCTATAAAAACATAATTAAGTAGTTAGTATAATTTACCTATTGCCCCAAAGAGAATGGAGTTTAAGGATCATAAACTGTTCTTCGAGAGTGATATTGCCTCTTCTAACATCTGGACGTAAGTAATTAAGCCATCTTAATCTGCAACTCTTCCCAGTTCTCTTAAGCCCTGCATGTATATATATTAGTATATAATATATTGATATCTGAAACTTTATTTGATATTTAAAGATTTGATGGTTAAGATATACCAGAGGAACGAGCTATATGATTCCAACGAGCATCGCCATGGATAGAGACGAAGTTAACAAGAATAGCATCTTCTTCCTCAGTCCATGGACCTTTCCGTACGTCGGAGTCTTCTTCGTGAGTTAGAGGGTTTGAATTTCGCTCGTAATCTCCCATTTTTTAAAAAATTAAAAAGTGATAAAAATGGAAAAGAAGATAGAGATAGAAGAGAGGAAAGATGGTGTGAAGGGTTTTTGAGGATTAGATTTTGAAGTGATTTAAGCAATGTGTGATTTTTAATATATATATAGTGAAGGAACATGAGGAATAATTTTTTTAAAAAATAAAGTAGTGTTTTTTTTTCGTTAAAAAGGTATTTTTGAATATAAGTAGAAGATTGAAGAGTGACTGGGACACGGCATAAATAAGTGTTGTTTAATTCTTGTTTCTAAAGTGGAATTTTGAAACTATTATAGTCTAATATTCTATTAGTAATTTAATTATTCTTTTGGGTCGATTTTTCTTGTGTGATTTTAAATACTTAGGTTTGACCCTTTGACTTGTTCAGATGTATAGTAACACGCACTCTCACATTCCTTTCATAAGAGCTCTATTCTTATGAAAAGTTTCTAGATTTTACCCACACCGTGTGACATATGTAAGGTTTATTATTTTTTGTAGTCTTGTGTTAAAACTTAAAATGGTTCTGGTAATTACTATTGGGAAAATTATTTATTTATTTTTCTTGTAATTTTTGTCAATCACTATTGTTGTCTATTTACGATTGAATTTTCTTTTAAAATTGTTAAATCAATAACTAGAGATGTCGGAAATGAATTATATTTAAATGGAGTATTTTCTTGTTTTACAATCTATATATTGTTTAAATGTAGAAAGAGTTAACCATTTATAAAAAATAAAAAATAATTTTCGAGCATCTGTTTGAAAAAAAAAAATGAAAGAATTTTCCAGTCAACAATTCTGATGGGTTTTCAGTGTCGGAACTGTCTTTTTTAGTTTGTTCTTAAGTTACTTATTAATTTACAAACTGTGATTTATGCTTCATTTTCTTTTGTGAGGTGAACATTTTTCTCTCTACAAGGGACGGTTAAGTTTGATGGATTCTTAGATAGATGGCTTAGATCTTAAAAAATGACGAGGTTAGTGATAGTTCGTTAGCTTTTTGGTAGATTTAATTTAGAAATTGTTGACATACAAAAAAGAAAATGACGAAAATCATAGGATTTAGAAACCTTAGAGTTTCAAGACGATCTTCAAAGACAGAGAAACTGAAGTCGCTAAGATGAAAAAAATTTAACATTGTTTTGTTTATTTTCTTCAATATCTTATTTAGTTAGGTTATACTTTTAATTAAGATCTAACTATGTTCTTTTGTTATCTATTACAATCTTATGATTGCCGAATTGTTACTATAACCTCTATTCGTGTGCGCTTAACTGTTTCAATTCTTCTTATCCGTTAATACCTTTTGATAAACGGTTGTGTGGATTGCATCTTTGGAACAAAATATTTTTCAGTATTTTAAAAGTGTGAAGCGAGGCCAATTCCTTCTCTTGTCCACCAATCTTGGAGATAATCGTCGAGTCAACGATTCCCCGAATACGCTTATTCACTTTTGAAAGAAAACGGATTTTCATGGCAATGATCATTCCTTTCTTCCACACATGATAAAATGCTCTAAAACGTGTACTAAAAGAGATATAAAGATTTACAATCTATAGAATAAATTATGAGTAAATGGATGATCAAACAATCTGTAGCGAAATTTTGTTGAAGAAATCACTTGAACTGTGATTGATTTGATATGTGAATCTTTAAATAAATAACTAAAAGTTTTTCGATTCAATAGGATCACGAGATGTTGAGTTTATTGGATTCCAAACCACCAGTGGATAACCAATTATGTATACCAACTAGACAAAGAATGAGTATTTATTAGAAGTAGCATAATATAACCAAACTCCCTTGTACCACTCTATAAATGGTTTAAATGATCGAACATTTTTCCATGTGAGATTCTTGAAGAATCAAGATTCAAACTGTTCAATTCACCATCGAGGTATGAAGATATCATGACCCTCACTTCATGTAAGAGAGTGAAGCACATAAAACGAATTTCTAATCATATTTAGGGCCTCGATGGCTTCTAGATATATGCGAGGCAAGAGCTTAAGTGAATATAGAGAGACCTAAGTTAATAAACTCGCAAGTGTCTGAGATATTCACAAGATGACCTGGTCAAATCACAATGAAACAGATTGGAAAGATAAAATTTAATGCAAAGTTTTAAGAGTTTTCTCCACATCCAAAAATCCAAATTATATGAAACTTATCATAAAGAGCATTTTCAAACCACATCCATACGAAATCAGTTAACCCAAAAGGGAAAATGCGAGGAGATGATTTTGCAAAATTATTTGGATACAAAATACTTAATTAGTCTTGGGGTAAGATACAATAATATTTGTGGAACACTATTGATTCGTTCTAATCTCTTATATCTTCGTTGATCTTTGGAATCTTTCGACATTTCTTTACCTTTTCCCATATCTATGAATATCTACAACATGTTGTGTAACTTTTCTTTTTTATGATTTATTTATATTATTCTAGAGTGTTTTGTAAAAGTATTATTCTATTGTGTTTTGTAAAAGTATTATCCTAGAGTGTTGTCGAGTAATATTAATTAGTAATGAATAAGTATAATTTTGTCATTTCTAATACTAGCGAACTCATATCAGAACTCAAATTAATCCTGTAAAATCATCCATGACAGAAAAAAAACATCAATGTCTATATTTTTCTTATTTCCATTTTGAGCAGTTAAATGTGTTTACATAGGTGTTTTTTGTTGTTGTTAGAGTGTTTATATAGGTGAATATTTACAAATTGAGCGAATTTTCATACAAAAGTAATAGTGTATGGTGCAATCATGTACGCGGCTTTAAACGTTGTATATAAGGCGTTTAAACACTATGCATATGGTTGTATTGTACTTTCCGTGTGAAAATTATATGATATTTTACCGTATAATATATATGCCGATATACAATTATAGCAGTAAATACCGTATTTTAGAACACTTCTGTAAAAAAGAACACAGGACTATTAACATTTAAGGCAAAGTCAAATGAGAAATGGAGTTAGGCGAGTTTGGGACTTTGCTTTTGAAATTTTAGCACATTTTGTTTCCGAAAGAAGAGTAGTCAAAGAGACGTCTTTCCTCTATCTATCACTATGACTTATATGCATATGTTAATTAACGAAGAAAAGGTGAGACTAATATGAATTATTTTCAACCAAAATTGTATCGTACATTGTAATTAATAAAAAAACAATTTTTGGATAAAAATAATACATAAAATACAATATACTTATGATTTTTTTTTTTTTTTTTTAGAATCATGAGAAAATTTGGAGATAGTAGGGATGAATGTTCGGGTATCCAAACGGGTTTGGTCCGGGTTATTCGGGTTTTTAGATTTAGACTCATAGACCCGCTTCAGATATTACTAAATTGGGATCGGATGAGGTTCATGTTATGCCGGGTTCGGATATAAGATAAAAACTCAAAATCCATGTGAGTTCGGTTCGATTTCTTGTTTTTTATATCAGAACTAGGTGAAAATCAAAATTGTTCATCTAAAACAAATGAAAGAACAATAAACTTAGAAAACATAGCTAGACAAATATTAAGTTTTCTAATCACATAAGATACAACAAGATTTTGGGGATTAAACATTTAAAATCTGCAAGATGTGAATATCAGATCTTCAAGTTTTCTAATCATAGAAGAACGAAATCGAAACAAAAAATTTGGTAAATATTTTCCTTTGGAGAAAAAAAAGTATAAACCATCAATCCTTATCATTATCCATTTAGTTCGGTTTAATCGGATATCCATTTGGGTTACAGTTCGGATTAATCCAAACTTAATATTTGACGAGTTATTTAGTAAAAATCCATCTACACCGAATCATTTTTTGGGTCTCGATTGGATTTGAGTTTCAGATTCAAAAAATATGTCTATCCTAAAACATTGTAGTATTATAATAATGTACTCTTTGCTTCAACGCTATTATACTTTTTATATTTATGTACTTGTTCTGGAATTGGAAGGTGTATGATATTAATTATATCAAAACGTGTAAAATCTATGTTGTATATCTTTAATGAACTGAAGTTCTCATATATTCTATCTAATCCTTTTAATTGATTCTAATCTCTAGAAAGCATATAAAATATGACACCATTAGTGGATTCATATCAGTTCTTACCATGAATCCTTTTGAATACGTTAATGGTTAATTACATATACCCCCCTCCCCCCAAAAAGAAAGTTTTAAAAAATTCATAGAAACATTTAATATATTATCAGAACCATTGAATCATATCAGTTAAACATTATTACTGGGGATATAAAACATACATGTTGATCTAAACACTTCCAAACTTGTTCTAAATCGAATTCTATATGAGAGAACAATTAAAGAAAAGAAAATACAAAGTTTATTTAATCATGTTCATGACGTAATCACTATATCTGAAGTGGAGATTGGAGTTTAAAAAAATCTATTATCTCCAACGAATCACCGTGTATTATATAGAACCCTCTTTTTTTCTCTCTCTTCACCTCAAACCCTAAATCCCTTTGATACAATGAACCACTATGACATCCCTATGCTTATCCACATACTCATAATCACTCTTAACCAACTCATCCACATACTCATAATCACTCTTAACCAACTCAAACAAGATTATATTTGATACAATGAACCACTATGACATCCCTATGCTTATCCACATACTCATAATCACTCTGAACCAGCTCAAACAAGATTATCGTTGTAACTGACTAACAAACACACTACACATGACACCTGAGATAATTAATTGGAATCCTCGTGTCCATCTAAAAACTCTTCCAACATCTATTGACTTCTTCAGTTTGAACAAAACTAATCTTGAGTTTGAATTTCTCTGAAAAATACTTTTTAGTCTTGCACCGAACCATACTTTACCTGAATTTGAATATCTATATTCTTTAATATCAACAAAGATAATTATCGAATAATATTTTTATTTTTAACTTTTTTTTTTAACCTTTTATCGATCGGTAAGGTATATGTCATTTTTTACGGTTATATTCACTAAAAATTTAGCAGTACCATACATGATTTATCATTTACTATTATTTCGTACTGTTTACTCTTATTTTTCATAACTATTCTGTTATAACTTTTTTATAAAAAATTTACTCTATTATATACCCGTAATATTTTTGATGCATACATATCAGAGCGATCCACTTTACTAAAAAGGAGGGTCCAAAAATTATTAAGTAAAGCAAAAGAGTTTAAGTAATGCAAGTAAACACACTATTATTATACAAAGACACATGAATAGTAGCATCCATAGTTATGGGGAAAGCAACACTCTCGATTAAGTGTATGTTACTTGAGAAGCGAATCAGATCTCGATGTCTTTTATGAGACACTTGTCTGCTTCTGACTTTCACCTTAGGTTAACACTCATACAAATTAATGACGTGTCAACTTGATTCGAAGTTTAGGTTAGATATCAGTATCTTAGACTTTTATTGAAGAAAACACATGTTTTTGGTGTAATTACCCGATTCAGTGCATTGTTACATCGATTGTAAATATGATAAAGAGTATATGACAGCCCATAGAGGTTGATTGGCATGACTAAAAAGACCGGTCTTTTTGTGTCAATTTTATCTTCTTTTTTTCCTCTTTTAGAGTTGTATTGATTTATTATATGTTTAGATTCTTTAGAATTTTCTTTCTTTCCCTCTTTCCAGCTATTATATTGCATATTATTAAGTTATAATTGAAGTCTAATTTTCCTAATGCGTTATGTGACTTGACAAGAAGATCATGTTAACGGTATAAGAAATCAAATGATGTGAGGGTTGGGAAGAATGATAAATCCCCACACCACGGACTGGAGAGGGCTCAAATTTTCTATTAATTAAAAAAAGTCCAATAAAAATATTAAGATCAAATACTCACAAATTTGTTAGATTCTAATCCGTGTTAAAAAAATTTGGAGACTAACCAAAAATTCCTATTTTTTAGTATTATATTTTAATTATCTAGAGTTTAATCGAATGCCTAATGGTTTCGGAAGTCTAAGTAGAGCTAGACGGCCGATTCGTTTAATAAAGCATACAGATATTTTAGACAAATACTTGTCTGTCTTTTGTTATTCCTATTAGATTATTTTTAATGACTCTTTATTATTCAGGTTTCAGAAGTTACTAAAACCTTCTGAAGTATTATCTAAGTGGTAATAGATAAATATGAGAATAAGTTTATATAACTTCAAATAGATTCGAGATTGGTTTGCATTAGTGTACATATGTGTAATGCTTTTTGTGTGAATATACAAGATTTTCCAATTCTTCAGATTTACAGGGTAGCAGAGCCACTAAATGTTCACTATTTTATTTTTTTAAAAGTAAAAACATCTCTTAACAGATGTTAAATAGAATGATTATAAATGTTAAATTCAATAAGTTAAGACTTGGAAAAAAAATGAAAATCCTCTCAAATTTATGATTCAATATATCCTTTGAATCTTTTTGACCAGTTTGACACGTTTAAAAAACTCTGATCAAAAGTTTAAAACAACAAATGCAATAATATTGCAAAACCTTTTTTTAAAAAAAACAAATGAAATAATACAATCACAAAATAACGATGGTTTAGTAATCTAATGGTTTGTTTGTATTGTGATAATAAAAAGAAAAAAAGGCCTCAATATATACATATAAAAAGACGTTTACGATCTATCTAAATCATAAGAACTACCACAAGTACTCAAGTAGAACCCACATTCTTTTTAACTTCCACGCTCAAAATTCTGTCATATTCATATTTCTTTTTTGTCATCTGGTTATGTCTAATTCCAATTTGATGCGACATAACACATAAGCCTCCAACAAATATCTCTATACGACAAAGTATTTCTGTCGACAGATCATTCTCAAAATTTAACGAAAAATGAAAATTAAAACAAATATTACAAGGCAATAGAAAAGTAGATAAGACTATAAAAGGCAAGATGGCTAATGAATAATATTTCAATGTATTATATTGTATTCACAACTTATATATCCGTTACCTGATTCATATTTTTCTTGGAATATATATATTTGGCTTTCGTGTTTGAATTTTTATTATTTAAATACGACTTCTGACTTTGATATTTATATATTTTGGTTAAATATTTTTAAAATATGATTACTCAAATATTTCAATGTCTTAAAAGTCTAGAAAATGATCAAAATTTGGTTATTTGAATTTAGATTGAGATCAAAGATAACTCATGGATATCCATATTTTAATAATAAATGTCTATATCCGTTATTTTATTACCCATAAAACCAAACCAATTAACTAAAGGGTATTCCAAACTTCAAAGGTGTTTATATATGCCCGTGCGCTAATATCTCTCAAGGGCATTTATTTATTATGTGCACATACGCTAATATTAGAAAAATCGAAAATGAAGTCTTGTTACATCTTTTTTTTTTTTTTTTTAAATATCCTTTTCTGGATTCTATTTTTCTGTAATGTGAATTTAAATATATATTGTGCATAGCGTAGAAACGATGACGTAGAGGATGATGACGCAGAAAAAGAATCGTTTTAAAGAGAGTTCAAAGTTTAAAGCATGCGGTTCAAAAACTCGAAAGGCATTAAAAAGTTCACGTTTTAGCATCTCATAAATATACACATGTATCGTGACAAAAATAAAATAAAATAAATAAATATACATGTATGTCTACATTCATATATGCATATATTGTAATATTCCATTTAATAAATACGGTCATCCATGAAAAATGAAAAAAAAAGTATGGTCATCCATTTTCCGGTTAAGGTTCAATGTATCAAATAGTCTTTGATTAAAACCTGTGATATCCCTATGAAATTCCCTCTAAAGAAACATCTATGATCAAAACTTAAAATTCAAAGAAATCCACATCAATATATTTTTTATGGTTTTTTTAACTCGTAGAAAACGAGATTTGATTTAATATTA
The DNA here is from genome assembly GCA_900116095.1 of Euclidium syriacum. Lineage (NCBI taxonomy): Eukaryota > Viridiplantae > Streptophyta > Magnoliopsida > Brassicales > Brassicaceae > Euclidium > Euclidium syriacum. The sequence goes on along the minus strand of FPAK01000012.1, from coordinate 2,571,347 downwards.
TAAAAATTTGTGAAAATTTAAAAAATGTTCTAACTTTTTAAAAAGTTGGAAACCTGTTTTTTCTTAAGATGAAAAAATATATTTATTATTAATTGAGATTTATATCATTTAAAAATATATATATATATATATATTTTTTTTTTCTAAAAAGTATTAAAAGAAAATATATATTATTTTTCTTTTAAAATATTAAAAAAAAACTAAATACTGTTGTGAAACTAAATCATGGTTTATAAATAAAATTATCAAGTTAAATAAAAGGTAAACAAATGTTTAGTATGGAAGAAAATATATGTATTAGATGGTTTCAATTTTAATGGTAAATGTGAAACACTCTATAAAAATATATCATCAAATCATCATACAAATCTTAATTAACGTCGAAATGAGTTTTTGCTTGTGATTTTTTTTTTCAAATTCTGAATAATTCTTTTAAATTAAAATTAATAATGATTTTAAATAAATCTTTTTTTGAAATAGTGGATAATGTTTTTTTTTCTACATCTAAATTCTTATGTTTAATTATTTAAGGTTATTTTGGTAATCTTAATTATAAAAAAAATAGTTTTCAAATTTTTTAAAATGTTATATATTTTTCAAATTAGAAAAAAAAATTGTAATATTTTAAAAAATTTCCTCAAAAATAAAAATCATATACTTTTGTTGGTTATAATAAAAAATTATCCAATAGTACTATAGGTAGTTGAGAACTTTCCTGAATCTAATAATAAAAAAAGTTATTCAATTTGAATATCTAAATTTCACATTGTCTAAATTTTTTTGTGTTATAATAGAAAAGAAAATTACATTACGCGGGGTATATTGAACTATGGATTTTAAAGAATAAGGTTTTCTTAAAATTCACTTTTATTCAACTAAAGATTTTAAATTTTTTTCCCAAATCAAGTGTTATTGAACATGAGATTTATTAAAATCACTCAAAATCATATCAAATTTACTATTATTAAAAAAGTATTAAGATTTTAAAAATTGCAGAGGATTTTAAGGGATCTGATGAGATTTTCTTTGTTAGAAATACAAAGATCTAAATCTCATGATTTTATGATTTTATGTGGTATTGTACGAAATTTAATACAAAATCATAACAATTTTCTTAAAATCACTCAAAACCATCAAAATCATCTAAAGTTTTAACTAAACTCAAATCACTCTAAGACTCTAAATGGTAACAGCTGAATCCGACAGAATCTTGCAGAATGGTTATTTTTCTAGCAGAATCTGGTAAAATAAATGAAAGTTAAATGATAACGGTAGTAGAATGATTATTTTTTGGCAGAATAAATATTTATCTAGGAGAATCTGGAAGAATAAATAAAATTAATTTTATAAATAGTTGTTTATAATTTTTTTGTCAAAATATTAATTAAATAAACTACATTTATCAAAAATAATTACCATATAAATCATAAACTATCAAAATTAAATTTGAATGATTCCTTGTTGCAATTTAAGTTCTAATATTTTTTATGGCTTTTCTATAATATTTAAAATTTTACCTAAACCCAAATCTGCAAGGACTTAACGTTTTTATCTAGTTTGGGTGCAAATAATCCGAACCCGAACCAAACCCGTATGGATTTAACGTTTTTGTCTTAAACCCGAATCCGACACAAACCGATCCGCCTTGATTTAATGTTTTTGGCTGGTTTGGGTTTAAAAAAAAGAACTCGAACCGAATCAGCATGGATTTAATTTTTTTATCTTAGACATGAACCGACGAGAATCCGACACAACCCGAACTGCACCCGACCCAAATTTTAGGAATCCGAATGGGACCAATGAACCTAAATCCGAAGACCCAAAAAAAATAACGCGAACCCGAATCCAACCATGAATTAATACTTACCAAACATAATTATCATATAAATCATAAATTATCAAAATTAATTATTTTTAGCTAAAAATGAGTCATAGGTAGAGCCTACGGATTTCTGACGAAACTTTTTTATGAGAAACTTCACATAAATTTGTGACGAAATAGCATCAGACATAAGTTTCTTGGAAAATTAAGAGAAATTTTCTCCAAAATTTTCGAAAACGATGTGGCAATTTTGTCACAGTTTCGTGAGATCTCACGGTTTAAACTGTATAAAATATAAATGCGAATGATTTAAGACAATCATAATCTAACGACTAGTAGATGCGAAAATTTGTAGGTTATGGGATGATAACTGCACACCATTTGGTAACCTCCGGAGCTTCTTTAGCTATGAAAATCACTTCTCTATTGGCCTAATTGGTAATAGAAATTACTATGGCATCAAAACGCCCGGACACGTCCACCTGCTAGATCGGAGAATCAAGTGGCGGTTGTTGGTGTCATAATCTCGACCCATAAAAGAAGGAAAACGATCCAACAAGATAGATCCAAGCAAGCCGAAGGAAAAAAATCAGCAAAGTCGAATTAAAATAGAAGGACACCTCAAACTAAAGGGGTCATGCCGAGTTCCAAGAATTCTCATGAAGTCAGAAGTCGCATTCAATGGCTAGTAACGAATGGTCAACATCAGATTATGACGGTCGAATCAAGATATTAATGGTGAATCCGCCATAGTTAAGACAATAATAAGAAAATAATGAAGTCTATAAAAGAAGATAGAAACGAGCTATCAAGGATAATTCATTCTCAACTCTCACACCCACACTACGCACAATTTTCTCTCACTTTACTCTAATATTTGTCTTCAAAAAAAATCAAAAATAACTTGTATTCCTATAACCTGGAAACTCATATTAAATAAATCTTTGATCCTTTATGGCATTCAATCTATTATCTACCTACTAAAAAGAGCTTTACAGCTCACCATATTCGTCAACATTTGATTCACATTTCATATTACACTCGATCTTTTGCTATTCAAAGATAATTTGATCCCTAAACAATCAAACCGTATACAAATATATGATTGTGAAATTCTAGCATCCACAATTTTTCATCGTATGTTGAGAGAATGTGAATCTAACCCCATTGCAAGCGAACGAGATGGAAAGATATAACGTTAAAAGCCATGAAAATGAAGACTACATCCAAAAAGTCCCCGAATGACATAACCGAACCAACTATAATGTATCAACCAATCGACTTTACCATGTATCTAAAAAATTTGGTAAAGTTATTTTCGAGCAATAAACCATGACCTAAACCGTTCCAAACTGGAGACATTCTTGACACGTACTCCTTGTCAAGGCGTTATAGTTCCAATTGCTACGTTACCCTCAAAGATACAAGTTCCTTTTGTAGTGATCTCAACTACTCCACCTATTGCAGTCATATCAGAGACAAAAGGGTGATCTCAGTAGTAGGATGCACACCAATGATTCATGTCACTGGAATCCAGGCCATGAATGGGTGAACTTAGGCATCAACTAAAACACATCATATTAGGGAGACACAAACGATGCCCTATGAGAATAATATTTTGTGATCGGGGTAACAAGTACGTCTCGATCCCAAATCCACTACTTCCTTGATTCCCATATGATTTCCTTAAGACCAGGAACTCCGATCCGAGGAGTAGAGAAAACTCGCTTGGGACCCAAGTAAGCCTAAACTTGTCTAATGGGAACCAAGTCGGAGGATTCAATATTGGAAATACCAGCTACGAGCACCTGCAAAGGTCAATCGATAGATCCCATGTAGAACTCAGAGCAGTGTGTACGAGAGTTCATCAAGCGGTAAACGTCGGCCCTCAAATTGATCGCGTTCTAGGATAAACAAAGTGAATCCCTTCTCAGAGAGTATTGAAAACACCTCGGTTCGAGACATCGCGAAGTTACAACTACTCGTATATGAAAGAACAACATATCCCAAACCTCACTTGAAAACGTTTATAAAAGGATTGTTGTTGGCATAGCATATTTTAGCGAACATAAAAAGTCGCAAGACTTTTCAAGCTCCTCACATAACACCTTGTGAGACCCACTATAGAATGGTTCTCTAAATTCGTAGAAATGTCAATTGATAGTTTCACTCGGCTGTTGAATTTTTTTTTTCTTTATAGGAAAAATAGTCGAGAAATAAAAATTTATGTTACAAAAGTATAAATGTAAACCAGTTGGTGGTGATTTAGAGTTTTAGTGATCGAACAGTTCACTATTTATGTTCATCCTTGGCTACCCATATATGTCTTCAGTAGCAAGAAAAATCCAGATTTTTATGAGGTCATGTAAGGATGTTTGTAATTTATTTTTATTTTTATTTTTGGTCACGAGGATGTGTGAAAATAAGTTAGAAATATTAAAGAAAAAGAGAAAATTAATGAAAGGGTTTGTACTAAGTCTATTATTAAACAGTCTACCATTTTACTCTAAGAAAAGGTTAGTAAAAGTCTACCACTAACCGTAAGAAACGAATTTTCGAATTAATAAGTAAATGTAATGCATGTTGCCTAAACTCGGACACTATAGGAGTTGACTTTGATTGGTCGGAAACTCGAAATATGATCTCTCAAAAGCAACAATTAAACCAAAAGAAAAAAAAAACAATTTCAAAGCTTTGTGAAGAGAAAATCATATGTAAAGAAAAGTAAATTTATTAGATGCATATATACAATAATGGAAACACATGAATATATTAAGGAACCGAAAATCAAAGACGACCGGCGATGATTAAGGTGAATTAGTCAAAGCTCAAAACCGACACTTTAAGCAGGAAATGTGAAGACATCGTGAGAGACCCACTTTCATTATTGTTCTCTCTGTTTTTGTCAAATTTTGCAACACAAACACACGCTTAGAGTGAATGATGTTTTGCTAAAAAAAAGAATTTATTACTACAATTCATCATGATTTTACACGTTTTTTTTTCTTAAATATTATGCTATATCACTGTTCCGTTATATATTATGAATATGTTAAAAATAGAACTAGAAAAATTGAAATAACGTTAATCTATAAAAACACCTATTTTCAACGTTTTACGATTATCCAACATAAATTTATTCAACTCAATTAGTTAAAAGATCACAACGTGAACACCATTACTTGTAAGTTTCTATACTCTGTTTCAACCGACTAACAACCTAAACCAGCTCTAGATCAATGTCAACAACTCGAGCTTAACCAAAAGGTTTGAGTTCATTAATCAACAAATTCTGTAAAACTCACAGAGGTACAATGCCCACTAGAATAACCATGAATCTTCTTGTTCAAGTATTCATTTTTGGATTTTTATGTAAACTTTGATATAAATTTTATCTATTTTCTCTCTATTTGATATTATTAATAAACAAGTGAAAACTAAGTCCTAAATTAACTGTTTCTATAGAGGTATAAGAGAACATTTAATTTACTTTTGATTAGCGTGGAAGATGTCTAACGATATTTATGTTGAAAACTTGAAATGGAATGAGTTAACAAAAACACCTTAAAGATCACATGAAACAAGTGTTGAAAAAAAAAAGATAGTGATGATTGGTTTACTTAGGCTTTGTAGGGGGCAATTGCCAAGTAATTCCACCCACTATATCTTTATATATGTTTAATAGCAGATTTGTATATTATAAAATTTTTTTATAGATTTTGTATATTTTTCACTAGGTGAGTTGAAAAATCCATCATATCTTTAATGAAGAAATGTTGTTTTCGTGGATAATAGTAGTCCAGATGTATTAGATATTTTTATAATTGGTTGTTAGTTATGATCATGTCGTACGTTAAATTCTCTTTCGGTGGATAGTGGACTACATACGTATTAGGTGTCCTTATTGTCCAAAAAATTTCAACCATAAGAACACCTAATACGTTTAAACTCTACTATCCACCGAAGAACATCTAACGTACGACTTGATCATGGTTGTATCTGCCAACAATCAACCATAAGAACACCTAATATGTCTGTGTTTCCGCTATCCACAGGAAGCAACACCTCTTCATTAAGAGTATGATGAATTTTTCAACCCACCTAAATAGTGAAAAAAATACAAAACCTCCGAGAACTTTGCAAAAGATACAAATCTGCTATTAAAAAGATATATTGTGTGCGATATATTGTTTTTCTAGACTCGAGATTGTTCGACTAAAATAGCAAAAGAATGAGAATGAAAAAATATCCAATTTTTTGAAAGAAAATTATACCTTGTACTAATTACTATTTTTTTTTACAATACACTGTTTTTTCTAGACACAAAGTTTGATATAAGTTTTTATAAGAAACATTAAAACATTTTAATAGTCTTCTTGTTTCTTAATGAAGATAAACTATGATGATCTTCAAAAATAGTTAAAATCAAGGTTTGAAAAATCGCTAGGCGCTAGTCGGACGGTTGGGTTGGACCTAGCGCCTAATGAAAAACTCGGAGATTACGCGGAAATTAATCAGAATCTAGTTTTAAGGTGTTTTCATAAATATACATGTTTATATATAATAAATTTTAATTAATACTAATAATTTAAGTTGGCCGCGTGGTTTAGTACCCTTCGAATGACATGCGGGTCACGAGTTCGAACTGCAAAACGTCTAGTTCATGTTTTTTTTCATTTAAGTTTAATGAAAGACATTAGTGTCATTAAACAGTTATCCTCTACCTCACATCACTCGACATCTACAGCCCTAATACTCAACTCCAACATCGTTAAACACACTTTTTCATCATTTTCTCTTGGTTTTCGTCTTATTTTCGCTTGATTTTTGTAGATCCGGCACAATATTTTTGATTTCTAGTCTAAAACGAAGCAAATAAGATTTTTTTGAAGGAAACCGATTTTTCATACGACTTGGCCTGAATCGCGGCGGCTTCCGGCCGACGAGCGCCTCGTCGCCGCCGACGCGGCCGCGGAGCCCGCGTTTTAGAACAGAGGTTAAAACCATAAGAGTTAAAAAACATTGATCCCAGTTACAATTAATCTAGTAAATATATTTTACATGGGATTGATATATCATTGGTTAGTTTCTTAATTTCTTCAAACTTTTCATCAATATCTCTTACATCACCAATATATTTTTGAGCCGCCTCTATCTTCTTTTTCGCTGCCAACATCTGCTTCTCTAGACCGAGTTTACTTTTCCAGTTTTTTTCGTTTCTCCAATAACCCTACTAACCTATACAACACGTTGATCCACGATAGAAGGTTTTCTAACATCGGATCGTGCTTGTCTAGCTCGCCGAATGCGTTTTTGTATAGATATTGTTGGCTTATTGGAATGTCTTTCTCATCGAGTTTTTTTTACTTTCTCTAGTAATTCGATAAAAGAGTACATCAAATCTAACACAGTTTCTTTACGCAAAACTTCAAGTTTCTTAAACAATAGACGGAAATGAGGAAATTGTTTTGATTTAAAGGCCTTCAATAACTCATGTATCTTCCAAAAGGTAAAACACTTTCATGAGTTTTTTCTTCCGTTTTATTAATAGAATCATTACAATAATGTTAAAGATTATGTTAAAATTCCAAAGAGTTAACTTTTAACATTAAAAGTTCATCTTGTTGACATATACCTATATACCTTTTGATCCTTAGAAAATAACTAACCTTTTTATTCCTCTAAAATTATAAAATTGAAACATACCTAGTTCTCTTTCTTACGATATTAAATTTATATCTATATATATAAAGTTATTTATGTTCTCTTCGTAGAGTGTCACATCATCAATTTATCAATTAAAACTATGACACCTCATCTTTATTCATTTAATTAATCTTTTTAAATTATTTAGGCCCATTAATGTTGAGCTCTTATCCGATCCATTAAAAAATTAATTTTTTTTCAACTACAACTTAATATATATCACAAATAGCCATATTTTTGTTAAATTACAACTTAATATATATCTAAAATAAAAACTTGCATCCTAAGTTAAGAATTTATCTAAGAAGATATAATTTTAAATAAATGAGCTCTACGTAAACCGAAGTAATATGAATTGGTTTAAACGAGTTAATGAGTCAAAATTTGTAGGTGAAATAAAATTTTATATTAAAATTTCAATAAGAATTAATTGTGTAACCAAAAAAAATAAATAATAATTCTCAAAAATAGAGGCACTTTTAGAGTTAATTTTCTATATTCTTAAAATATTTTTTACATTCAAATTTAGAAATTGATCAATTTATCATAAGAGTTTTTACAAACCTTATATAATCAAATATTTGAGAATAAAGTTTTTAAACATTGGTATTTGTGAATTGAGAATAAAGTTTTTAAACATTGGTATTTGTGAATCAAGACTTTTAAATTTTTAATTATTAACTCAATAAAACTATGTGGATATACATATTATGCAATAACATATAAATTGATTTTAGCTTGATTTTATTTGAAAAAAAAACTATTGACTAGTCGTTATTTAGTATAAAATTTTAGGGTTCGCAAAATAGTTGATATAAAGTAACTACGTTCAATTAAGGACGTTAAATTTCTTATATTTCCGCAAATCCAGGAATGACCGGCTAAACATTGGGAGGGATACAAAAGTACTCATTTATATGGTAAAAATTACATTTTGATATGTTAGATGAGAATTAATTTGATGAAGGAATGTTTGTAGGAGTTTTGAAAACTCATATAAGGACACCGAAGCTTTCGTGGGTTATGGGAGAATAACTCCAATGAGAAGCATACTGATATATTCTTAAATGATAACATTTGTGGAAAAATCCTCGAGAGGGAAATCGGGGAGTCATAAAGAACACAATAGTACTAACCAGAAAAACAAAAAACATGGAAAAGAGAATAAATGTTAGGTTTAAACATACCAAAAGTGATGTATATAGTTCAATTTGTCGCGTTGGGGAATATAGAGAAGAATGAGGGTCGGGAAGAGGATCGGACGGACGTTTCCATTAAGAGATTCATGTTAGATGAATAGACATGTAACTCAAATTTCAGAAAATAAAAGTGTCGGTATGAGTATTTCTCCAGCTCATATTCTTAAATCGGGTTGTACGTGGTTGAACTGAATAATGCTTAGATATGAACATTAGATGATCGACTGTAGGGTTCTTTTCTTTTGTGACTTGACTAGCTGAAAAAATAAGTAGCATACGTTGTGTATCACATATATCTGGAAAAGGCATGTTGACATAGACGAATAGTAGTTGTATTGGTTGTATGTCATCTATGATAGAGCATGTCTATGAGTATCATAAACTTTTGAAACAACAGATAGGGTAATAAAAATCCGGTAGAAAGGTTCCAGAAACCCGAATTAGAAGGAAATACATATCGTATTGGATGTATTTAAAGATGATTTGGTTTCAGGTCCTTCAAAATCTTTTTGTTGATTTAAGCACTCTTACCTTTTACTATTGTGATACTTTTCAAATAATATTATCAAGTATTAAAACCCATATATCTAATTTTAAATTTGTATGTAATTAATAAATACATAATGTTTAGATATAAATTTTAGTTAAAGTTTTATAAATAAAGAAACCCTCTTTTTCACTTTTATAGATAGCTTTTCAGGGCTGATTAGACAAAAATATAGCTATTGGGCCTAATTATGAATGATTCCTATGGTGTCGATGTGGTATCACTGAAATAGTTGTATTGTAAACAATTTCTTTTGGCACCACCACTAATAATACCTAAGGCCCGTCGAGACAAAAAGAATTGTGTATTAGGTTAGGATCAACCCATTAAGATTTAGGAATTTTGTGGCATTGGGTCTCCTTCTATGTTTGGATACGACTTAGTGTATCGATTGTGCCATCAGGTGATTGTTTTATAATTTATACTGATCGCATCATTCGACATAAGAAGCCTTATAATAAGGTTTATGTTATACATCAGCGTTTTTCTATTTAGTATGCTTGAAAAAAAAAAAGTTAACTATTATTTGAGTGACAAAATTAGAAGATATAATTCTTTATACAATTTTAACCCTAAAAAAAAAAGAAATTAAAAAATCTAGAGGACTAAAAGACCTATACAATGCACCTAAACACATGCCATAATAAACTCTTTCTATTTTTCCCACAGTAACGTAGCTGCTTCTAGCGTTTTCCCGTATAACCGTAAGAGTTTTCAAATTTCCCACTTTCCAGAACTTTCACCAAACGCCAATCTCCACCGTCTGATCTCATTCTTACACGTGTACAATTCAGATTTCATATTCAGAGCTGATCCAAGCGCCTATATTAACCCATCACCAATTAAGTCCTCATCACTAAACACAAATCAAACACACAAGCCAGAAATAAAACTCTTCTCTTAATCACATTTCTCTAAATTAATCACGTGCTTTTCAGTTTTCACATGGCTCCGGAGCTCACTCAGTCCACCGCCACTACAATAACAAAACCGTCACCGGTACCGTCAATCCACAGTGGCGATCGAGCTTACGTGACGTTTCTCGCCGGGAACGGTGATTACGTGAAAGGAGTTATCGGATTAGCCATGGGGTTAAGAAAAGTCAAATCAAAGTATCCACTCGTCGTCGCGGTTTTGTCTGACGTTCCGGAGGAGCACCGTCGCTTACTGGTGGAGCAAGGCTGCATTGTCCGTGAAATCGAACCCGTTTACCCGCCCGAAAGTCAAACCCAATTCGCTATGGCTTACTACGTCATTAATTACTCCAAACTCAATATCTGGAAGGTGCGTATAACACGACGTCGTTTTTAAGTATCTTTTTTTGTTTGTTTTATAATTTCCTAATTGATACGTCGTCGTTTTGCACCCCTTATTAATTTGTCTTTTGTGTTTAATCTTTACAGTTTGTAGAATACAGTAAGATGGTATATTTAGATGGAGACATTCAAGTTTACGATAACATCGATCACTTGTTCGATCTCCCCGATGGTCATTTATACGCGGTGATGGATTGTTTCTGCGAGAAAACATGGAGCCACACGCCGCAGTACCAGATCGGATATTGTCAACAATGTCCTGAAAAAGTCCAATGGCCAAAAGCTGAGCTCGGAGAACCACCGGCTATTTACTTCAACGCCGGAATGTTCGTCTTCGAACCGAACCTCAAGACTTGCGAGGATCTTTTAAAAACACTTAAAATCACTACTCCTACTCCTTTTGCTGAACAGGTAAAAAGGGAATTAAGATTTGCTGAGTTTTGCTTTGCTATGTTTTTCTCTGTTTCTCAATTTGTGGAATTTGATTGTTGCAGGATTTCTTGAACATGTACTTTAGAGACATCTACAAGCCGATTCCTTTGGTTTACAATCTCGTTTTGGCAATGTTGTGGCGTCACCCAGAGAAAGTAGAGCTTGATAAAGTCAAAGTGGTTCATTACTGTGCAGCGGTGAGTGATTCTTGTTTCCGAGTTTAAAAACATATTTTAAAAAAGTTATATTTTTGTGTATGAGTTCTGAGTCATTGATTTGTGTTATTCTGATTACAGGGTTCGAAGCCATGGAGATACACAGGGAAAGAACCAAACATGGATAGAGAAGACATCAAAATGTTAGTGAAAAAATGGTGGGAAATTTACAATGATGATTCCTTGGTTTACAAGAAATCTGTGACGAATCTCGACAAAGAAACTGATGTGGCGAATCTGAAACCGTTCATCACCGCGCTTACTGAAGCTACTCCTCCGGTCAAGTACGTGACCGCACCGTCCGCTGCTTGAAGTTAAAATTTGTCGGTGAAGTAGGTTTTTTAATCTTTTGTTTTGGTCAAGCAAGTGGTTTTCGAGGGTACGTGTTGGGTCGATAACGACACATGCTCTCTGGTTTCAAGTACTTTGGAAGTTGATATTGTGAATTGTTTCTTTTTTGTCTATAATATGTGCTTTCCTGAATTTTTGTGTGTATTTTCAATTTGTTAAATATGAATAAGATGATAAATTTCAGAAACCAAAGATAAAAAAATATACTAGTGTCAACTTTTGTAAATACTCCAACTCTGTAACACCGGAGGCGAGAAAAGTTGTGCATAAAAACTATTTTAAACCAAAATTCATCTAATTTTCAAATAATTATTATTTATCATCTGTTAAAACACGAACGAGTTCAAATAGGACGGCAACTTTTCAGACCGTACGGAAACAAAATTCAGTTCTGGGATCTATTTTTAAGTTTCAGATTTCACAGTTCAGATGAGAAAGCAACACTGAAGAGATAAAAAAGACATAAAAAATGATGTAATCAATACAGGTTCAGGAAGATAGAAATCCAAAAAAACTTAATGAGTTATTAAAGGAAAATACAAAGTGTATGAAATGATTTGAAGTTTGAGATTGGAGAGACAAAGTAGTAGTAGTAGTAAACGAAGAAGAATATGATAATAAATCTTGGTTTCGTTTTTATAGTAAACTAGCGAAACAGACCTCTTCTCTTGACCAAACCAAAGCAAAAGAGGTAATCTGGCTAAAACCTCTCCCTTCTATGCCTGCACAAAATCATAAAACATTAAACCAAACCGAACCAAACTGAAATAACTAAACCAAAACTAAGTCAAAATTTATCTATAAACCGTTTGCTTTTTGCAAAAGAGAAAATCAAACTGAATTAAATAGATATTTGAATAGTGATCCTTTAAAGCTAACCAACCCAAGCAGAACCGAAATTGCATCAAATGAACATAACCAAACTAAAACCGAGAAGCCAAAGAAACCAAACCAAAATCAAAACCATAAAAAAGAGAAAGTAGTTTGATACCTTGTTTGCGATGTTGTTGGAGAGCCAGTCAAGTCCTTCGTAGAGTCCTTCTCCAGAAGTGGCACAAGTGCTCTGAATGTACCTGTTCATTATCACACAATGATATTACATGAGATTGGATTCCTATAGATTGCGGATAGAGAGAGTTAAGATCGTGTTCGTTATTGGTCTTTACCAGTGTCGTTGGCGAAGAGAGTGAAGTCCAAGCTTGTCAGTTATCTCAGCAGCGTTCATCGCGTTGGGAAGATCTTGCTTGTTAGCAAACACAAGCAAAACTGCATCCCTCAATTCATCCTACACTCAACAACAATCACAAAGTTCAAAAACCAACTTATGTTTATGAATCCTGTAATCGAAATGATTCTTGTATATATATATATTACCTCGTTCAGCATCCTGTGAAGCTCATCTCTGGCCTCAACAACACGATCACGATCGTTACTGTCAACGACAAAGATAAGTCCTTGTGTGTTCTGGAAGTAGTGTCTCCACAATGGACGGATCTGAATGACACCAAGACAAAAAAAAATCCATTTCAATCACAAATTCTAGTACCATAACTCAAATGAGATCACATTAGTAAAAGTTTGATCACGATGCTAACATTAGTAACTCAAATTGAGAGATAACATAGACTCGAATTGCGAGTCACTTATTCTATAAAAGAAATAGAGTGTTATATATGGGAATGTCAGCCAGAAAACACGACATTGCTTCGAGAAATCAAAGCATGCTTGAAATTTTCCAGCTGAATTTTTGATATAGCTTATCAATTGTAGAGTGTGGGTATACAGGAAAATGATACCAACACTGAACCTAATAAGCAAATCCTATTCTTGAACATGGATGATAAAGTAAGCAATAATACTTGCAGAATCTATAATAGGAAACCGAAAATTAATGAAATGAAGATGATATACCTTGTCTTGACCCCCGACATCCCACACGGTGAAGCTAATGTTCTTGTATTCAACAGTCTCAACGTTGAACCCTTAAAAAAAACAAATAAGAACTGTGTGAGCTTCCCCATACAAAACATTCAGAAACAAAATCAGATTCATCAACGTTCATCTATAAGGAAGTTTACTTACCAATGGTTGGGATAGTGGTCACGATCTCTCCAAGCTTGAGCTTGTACAGGATCGTCGTCTTACCAGCAGCATCGAGACCAACCATGAGAATACGCATCTCTTTCTTAGCGAAGAGCCTGCTGAACAACTTTCCGAATGATAGCCCCATTTTTTCTTTTCAAAATCCTGATTCACAAAACACAGATTCATAAAATTCAATTAGACGGAAAGTTCTGAATCCAAAAAATAAAAATAAAAAATCGCAATTGACGTATCACAGCGACGGAGATTACAAGATGCATCGGATCTCAATTCGTATTCTCAGTTTTGAAATCGAATCTAGATCTTAATTCCCAATCAAAGATCTGAATTCCCGAGAATCATCAACGAATATCAAATTTGATTTTCTATAACGCAGATTCAGATCCAACATTACAAACTAACGAATCAGAAGAAAACACATCAATTCGTAATAGAAAACGGAAGGAACACAATAGATCTGGAAAATCGGCGAGCTCATGAAACACAAACGTGCGAATCCAGATCGCGGGGAAAGAAATTCGAAACAGAAGAAACGGTAAAAATCGATAGGGAAGAGACGAAGATCAGAAACGTACCGAAGAAACGAGATCTAAAGCTCTCTTTCTGACGCCGATGCTCGTCCAAGAAAATGGCTTTGGAACGTTTCACGATGATTTTTTTTTTGTGGGACACAAAAAATCTGTACTTATAACCCAGTGAGCGTTAAAAATACGTCGAATATATGTTTTTAATTAAATATATTTCATTTTTGGACCCTCTAACTCAGTTAAAAGGTCTAAAACTGGGTTTTCAATATGAGTCAACATAAATCGGCCCATTGGGCTTCCCATCGCAGGAGTTCGAAAGTGTTTTTTTCTTTTTGACTCACTTATTTAAATCTTCTTTAAAAAACGACGTCGCAAGATACCTTCTTCTGGTTTTGGTAAACCGGGTATCAATTAATTGTTGGTGATGGTTTCTTACTCGACTTGTGTCTTGAAACCCATTACTTTTAAAAAGCTCTTTATTCATTACGACGAAAACTTTAATTTCATACGTTTTCATCATTAACCAAAAGACTGGATTTTGACATCAACATTAATCAACTAATTAAACCGGGGTATATAGTAAAAGTGGTCGTAAGAATGAATCATATTCATTCATTATTTTCGAATTGGTCGGTCCTTATGTCTGAATCAATTGCGTGTGCAAAAGCTATTTTAATCGATGGTAATAATTTGCGCATTTGATTAAATTGTATGAAGTCAAACTATGAGACATTATTACAATCTAGAGGCTCTAAAATTTCCGATTAATTTTAGTTTGTCTATTGAGTGATTTTATATAGAAAGATCAAAGAATAATAGTTATGGTTAAAATAAAATTTGTTTTGGCTGATTAAAATTGGGGGGATTGGAAGCGGAAGTGAGACATGATAATGTAAAGACCCTACCACAAGCATTATACATTATTTATAGTCATTGGAAGTCTAGCCTTCATGCATCTATGTTTCATACTTTATTTTATAAGTGGACGACAAAATACTTCATATCACTATTTTTTTCTAAATTTAACTTGAGAATTATACCGAAAACTCTGGATGTTTTGCTTTAAATATGTAAAAAACTTAACAAATCCTTACGGTTTAGGATTTTTCTAGATATATTACATAATACGTGTATTATTATGCTATATAAAACTTTATTATCTTATATTAAATGCAATCATATCAAATTATAATATATACTTATTAATTAAAGTAAGAAAAAAAAAATCTCTTTCTCCTATTTGGGTTATCTTATATTTTTAGTTAATGTTTGGTTGAATTAATTAAAATTATTTATTTATAATTACGTAAATATATATATATATATATATATATATATATTACAAATAAATAAACGTTGCAAACTTTTTAATTATGCTATTCTGTAGAATATATTCAATATAGTCTAAAATTTTGTTGTACAACTTAATATATTGTATTTATTTTGTGAATTTTATATATATATCTACTATCATATATGCAGGTCAAGGCTATAAAATGTTTTATAAACACATTTGTTTTCAACTATTACACCAGTCGAAATAAATCATTCAGTAATTTTTAAAACAATACTATTTCGCTTTCGAAAAACTTAAAAGTATTCATTTTTACTGCGAATGAACTGATGAAGTTCCATATAAATTAGGAGTATCCACATTTTTAGAGACTCCTAAAATTCAAGCTCTTATCCATAACCCAATATAAGAAGAATAATGTAAGAAATTGATATATTTTGTAATGCGTAAGAGAGATTCAAACGCATTAACAAACAACGCAGAAAAGTTAAGGAGATGTCGTATCAAACTAGGCTAATCAATATTGCTTTGTTTTCATCTTTTTCTTTTTCGTCACATTTAAACATTTTCATTAATTATTTGATTTTTAGAATTATAACTTTGGTCAAAGGTTTGCATGACATGTCGATCTTACTCTTAGTGTATATCAACTTTTTAAAGATATAGAATCGTTTTGTACTTGAGATCGATATAACTAGACTTCTAAATAGCTAAAGTAATTAACATTGTTTGAAATTTTATTTTAAACCTTGAATCGGATAATATATATTATTGGATAACTATATATGCACAAAACAGGATGGATCTTGATACTGACTTCAATCTGAAATATTTGAACCAAAGTTATGAGGCAATTTGATAAATATATTTATTAAGACTATTTGGTAAAACATGATGTCTTTATGGTCGAAGTGACTTAACTCTACCCAATTTTTTTACTACTTTTTTGGTAAATCTAAAACTAGTAAGAATTTAGTTATTTTTTTGTTGGCTCCTATCAAGCCATGATGTTACATCATACATGTTTAGAATAAATTGTTATTATTATTTTACTTTTGAAAAAACGACTCCTAATGCATAGTGAGGTAAAAAATTTAATATATGTGAAAAAAATTTTTAATATAAATGTGAAGAAGAAGAAGAAAAAAAAGATGTCATAATAATATGAAGTGTTGTTGAAGTGAAGGGTGTGTAAAAGGGAAAAAAATTGAGAAATGATGAAGGAAAAGGGTCTACCACTTTGATAAATGTTTTACATTTTAATATATTAATTTTGAACAATTAATTATATATTTATAAATAGAGAATAGAAGTGGGGGTTCGACCTTTTATGGCCCCATCATCTTCTTCGGCTTTATACACAGTTGGTTTTTGTCTTTTCTCACTTCAACATTTTTGTTTTCCTGAATATAATATGTTTTAAATGTTTTCGTTTTTGTATTTTTTTTTAAAGGTATTTTCGTACTTCTCCTCAATTAGTTTTTTATATATAATAATCTTTCCCCTAATTAGTTTATCTTTTTCCTCTTTTTAGACGACTAATAATTCGAATTTATCAAAAATAGAACGAGATTTTTTTTTTTTTTGGGTTATGTGGTATATTTGAAAAACAAAAAATGAGAAAGTCTTTAATAGAAAGAATGTTTTGTCAAAGAATACACTTCAAATAGCAGTTTTAGAAACAGAAAGTTGGACATCGTCCAATGACTAAAGCGACGAAGACGAGAAAAGTATGGAAACAGAAGAATTAGAGACGTCTCTTGTTCCATCTCAATCCCTTACATGCTAGATTGATGCATCTTGGCACGATCTTGGACCAGTTAGTAAACTAGGGTGGTGTTTTCGAGATACTGAGTGCCGATAATTTTTGGGTATGTAAGGATGTCGACGCAATCTTTCAGCTTTACATGTAGAGCTTGACGGCCTTCTCTGGGCTATGTCATGTCTTCTTGAGAGGCACTTCCTATCAGTCACGATAGAGACGGACTGCCAACGTTGATCTAGATGACGGATAACCAGTCAGATTGGCCGCCTTTTACGCGGATCTAAATTACTTCACACTCTTGGTTTTTTAGAGTTCTCTATAGTCTTCATACCGAGATCATCTAATGTATGTGCCGATGTTGCAAAAGGGCAAGAGCACGAGGTTCGTTATTTTCCCATGTTAGCTATGTAAGACCGGTGTGGTTTAGCACTGATGCAAACCTTTTCTCGCCGGTCTAACTAATGTATGTTGTTTCTGGTGTTAAAAAAAAAAAAAATTAGTTCGCCTATCTTGATAATAGAAATTGCAATTTTATTATTTTACTTGTTGGGTTATTGTTGGTATGATGATTTCTAAATTAAAAGAATATATATGTGTCTAAATCTAAATATTCTAGCTAATATATGTACGAACATGAACATATAAAATTTGTTAACGAGGTTCAGTTTTTCTTACATTCCAGAAATCTAGTCTAGAATGATTCCACTATAACAAGATAACAATTATAGTTGCACAATATTTTCTACATGGAAATACTGCTAACAGATCTTACATATATATCATGACATCTCGTCTGTCTAGTGTCCATCATTCAACAATAGATCTTATCACCAATAGATCTTACAGATCATTACACCTTGTCCATCTAGCATGACAACTCCTACACACATCTTGTGTACGTCTCCTCGATAATACCCTAGACACGTAGCAATATATTGCTTTCGTCTCCTAGTATCTATCATACTTGCTTAACCCTAGATTTTAGGATTCTCACGACATATTCTCAAAGATACAACTTGCTCTCCAAGTTGTAGAACTTATTAAATCTGTTGCATGTAATATTTTATTATTCCAGCAACCTAACACAACTCAGCAAGACACTTTCCACTTTAGCCTTCAGCCACGCCAAGCCCTTTGCCTCCTGATGGGACCTCTGATAGATCCTCTGATTAATCAGACTATACATGATATATTCTCTAATGAATCAGACTCTAACACTCTGTTTGGTACATCCTCTGATCTCACCAACATCAGTCTTTAAGATCAGCATGCCACTTATCACGTCAGCTCCTACTTAACGTTAAATTCTCACTTCTAAAATGTCGTCTGATACAACCTCTGATGCATCAATACTTAATATGATGTTATGATACATCTCTCGATGAAACCAATAGCAGTGTTCACGATCACCACAACATATTTGTATTTTGTATCAATACATGTGGTATCACCTTAACTAGCCCTTAATCAGATCATGGCCTAACCTCGTTCATCAACATACCGCGATATGATCGAACAACTTTTCCTTACTAGCTTATGGCCAAAGCTTGTTCATCAGCGTACTACGATCTGATTGAACAACTTTTTCTTACTAGCTCTTCGACTATGTCTATTTCACCAGTTCTGTACAATAGTTTTTCAAGTCTCTCACATCGTGTCTCAACATCCCTCACTTAATAACTTTTCAACTTGTTCAGTAATACACTAACATAAATTCAATACTTAACAACTTTTCAACTCGTTCAGTAATACACTAACATAAATTTAATACCATAAAATTGATATTAATCATAACTTCTCTTTACACCTTTAATAGTTACAATTATAGGAAAAATATCCATTAGCTCTTAAAATTTGTTGTTCCAAGTTTTATTTTAAAGAATAGGTTTGGGGGAAAAAGTTTTTCACTTCTCATCGCTGACTTTATTGTATTTTCAATATGTTTGTCTTTAATCAGTACAAGATTTTAATTATGCTGGACAAAAATACAAAAATGTTTTAGCTTTTTGACTTGCATACAGGAAAATAAGGACACATGCATGTTATGACATCATTGACGTGTGGGTAAATCATGGACTTTGATGATTCATTTACATAATAAACAACTTGATATACAAAACGTTAAAAAAAAAAAAAGATTTCTAAAAATTTGCAAGGAGACGTGGAATAATTAAGTGGTGTGTATAGTATAGCCAATTTTTACGTAGTCTAATTGACTAATTTTGTGATTGATCAAATGATAGATTGTGGCGTTTCTGTACATTCGGTATCCAATCTCTATAATCAAACATTGTTGATGATCAAATGACAGATTGTGGCGTTTCTGTACTTTTTAAAAATAAAAATATAAACAATAGTAAATATATATTTATATATACTTTTTAGTTGCAGAAGAGAAAAGCGGACGTCTCTAATAATTTAGAGCTTTTTTTTTTTTTTTTGCATAAATAAAGATGTGAATCAAGTGTGAAAATAGGGACAAAAATTAAGCGAGTACTTCCATATGACATGTTATATACTTAAATACTTTTAACATAAGATTCTTTTCGAAATTAAGTCTTGAAAATAAGCACACCAGTTTAAACATATAAACAAAAATGTAAAACGTAAGAATAAAATTAGTCCAATAGAATTTAAAGAGATATATAAGATTTATCTTATCAATATATACTTTCTTAAAGCAATATATGTGCATGCATGACGCGATAAGGCACTAAGTGAGAACCGATTAAATTCATTGACGCACGGGGATTTTCTTAGATACTTCGCTTGCCTTTTCAAAACTTTTAATGTCTATCGTTTTCAAAGTATATATTATCTATTGGTGTGATTGATAAAAAAATAACGGTATGAGAATTTAGGTGAGCATGGTTATAGAATAATGTAAAAAATATAAAAATGATTGTAAAAGAAAATGGTAAAAAATGAGAGTATCGTTTTTATTGTAGATTTTGGAATCGCTTTTATTATTAATAACAACTAAAATGATATACCCTTTTTGCAGCCATGAGTTACTAAGTGGAGTCAATCCCACCAATTTTTTCTATTAAGTTTTATACTAATCTCTAATTAAATCGATTAATTTTTTACTTATGACGTAACCATGTAACATATTGTGGTTCTTTTCTTTTCATATCTCATAAACCATGTTTTTGGAATATGAGTCTACAAATGTGTGTTCACTTAATAAGTCTTGTTGATATTGTGGTTCCAAAATACGGGTCCATAAATAAAACGAAAAAGTATAAAAACAGGCCTTGCGAGGTGAAAAGGAAAACCCACAAAGTCAAACCAAAATATAAGATCAACTCTAAAATCAAGAAGTTTTCCAAAGTCTAAAACATCCAAGGTTAAGAACATGTTACAACGGCTAGTAAATGACAATCAACACTATTTTCATAACGACGAAATCAGCGAATTATAATGGTAAATTTGTCAAGTTGATGAGTAGTAAAGATAAGAAACACCCTATAAATGAAGATAGAGATAATAAAACAAGAATATATAATTATTCTCACACTCACTTATATACAAAATACTATACTTTTCTCTTCTTCTCAGTTCAATATTCAAATACGACTTATACTTTTGTTATTCATACACTTATACTCAACAAACTTTTATACTTTGCATTCATACAAATTGTCGAGTCCAAGATCACTTCTAGTTCAAGCTCCTTGTTTTAACTCGGTTCACCTCTCGTCTAGTATTCAATTCTTTGCTGCTATCCAAAGATAACCGATTCCAATTTTTTTACGTGAAATTTTAGTGCCCATAGAGATAATTACCAAAGCCATAATATTGTAATAAAAATTGGAGGATACAACATCAAGTGTGTGTAGATAGCGTTACAAAATAAAGTGAAGAAGGAAAATTGAAGAAAATATGAGATTTCATTAAACGATGCAACATGGTCTAAGTCTTTAGAAAACATGCCCATGGCCAATACAAACACTGACAAATACATTGGATCTCCCAAGTACTTTATTCCACATACAGAGCCCACACTAGTTCACTGTTGGGAGCAATCAAGCACTTCGTAATTGATATTTATTTCTCTACTCCAGTTAAAAAAAAAAAAAAAAACATAAGATCAAAAATTCTTAAAATGTTCAGATCGTCCAAGATAAAATTAGGATAGAGAAATAAGATCCAGAGATTGACTAGAATTTACCGGAAGATCGAAAGGTGCATTAGACTGCATATATGATACGAGCTAATGCTCATTTATCAAGGACCTATCCAAATTTATGGCTATTAGATTTAGCAGCTTTCTATAAGACCATGTGTATAAACAATCTTCAAACGACAAATCAAATAGCATACTCGATTGAAGACAACTTTGAAATTCCATAAGATAAAGGAGAACTGATACGAGAATAATGCGTAATGTTTATAGTCTAATAGGACTTGATTACTTTCGCCCAAGATATTATCCTTAGAACTCGAATGAAAGAAAATAGCAGGTATCTCCATCAACTCTTCTAACGTGTTCTTTTATAAACTATAAGATCTTTAGCGTGTACATATGTCGTTGAGGTTACTCTTAAGATTTCTAGTATAGATGGAAGTATATAATTTTTGGATAATATAGGGGAGGAGGGAGGGTGAAGGGAGAAGTAGGTGGGGTTGCGTGGTAGCTGTGTAAAAGCGCGAGAATATTGCAAGTAAGCAGCAAGGTTGTGATGCTTGACTTGTAAACCCTAGCATATTACTCTTTCTTCTCTTGCTTCTGCTATATATTTGAACTTAGTGTAGATTCACAACCCATATCCAACTTAAAGGGTGATTGGCACTAGAACTTTCAAGGCTTTAAGAGTTTTAAAAGTCCTCAAAGCTTCTTTTTTTTTCCCAATCACAAGACTTAATTTTTTTTTAAGCCTTCACAGTTTTTTTTTTCTTTGCTGTCTTATTTTTTCTACAACATCGATTTTGGTGCTTTAAAAAATGAAATCCAACTCCTTCTTTTCGTTTTATTATTTAGCGCCACAATCATTTTTTTTCCACGCAACTATTATTTTTTTATTTTACCTTTAAAACAATTTCAAACTCTTTTCACCTCTATATTTGTTTTAAAATTTTAAATTTTAATTGATTAATATATATTTTTTAATAATGTTCTTTTGAAACCCATTTTCCATATAACTTTTTTTATTTCCGATAGAAGCAGTTTGAGTGTTTCTAATTCAAGATGAAATCGACAATGTATATTTTTTATATAAATATATGTTCGATTTGTAAATAAAAAAGTTGAAGAATAAGAATTGGTGAAAGTTATAGAATTTTTTAATCCAAATTAATACATGTAATGATAAAAGGATTGAGCTTTTGTTTATTTACTTTAATCATTTCTTAGTACAAATAAATTGTGATGAAAAAAAATTAAAAAATAAATGTGTTGAGTATTTATTTATTTATTTCAGTTTGGAACATAATCCATATGATATATTGTGGTATTATTTAATTTTTATTAATAATTAAACATTTACAAGAATATAAATTTTATTAAATTCTTTTAAAATAACAATCAAAGTTTCCAAAAATTTTGTTACCAATGAGACTTTAAAATTTTTCTAAAGTGATAGTCACAATTTTGACTGCTAAATTTTTTACAATAAAAAATCTGAAGTGAAAGGTTAAAGTGAAAATTCTTACCAATCGAACCTTTAATGACTAAGTGAGATCATTGGGTTCACAAAAGACTATAACAAATATATTGAGTCATTTCCATAGTTTTATACAAATAGAGTGATTGGAGAAAATATTTTTAAAAACTCCACTCAAATAATAAATAATCGTGGAAGTTATATTGTATTGTGGCTGTGAGATTTCGTCGAGTTGTCAATAGCACATGGGTGATAACCTCTCTTTCCATATTTTATACATTACACATACATGTCACAGATGTGTCCCTCAAACATCTGTATTATCTATTTACTCATGTAACAACACATCCACAGAAAAATTTCGACCTCTACAATACACTTTCTTTTATAACAAAATACACTTTTTCTGGGACCAATCCACAATTATCCGTACACTCAAATATTTCAAAAGAAAAAAAAAAATCATTAAACACGTATATATTATAGAATCTGTAAACAAAAAAAGGAAAAAAAGTAGCGGGCCATGCATTCCACACGTAGGAATTATACTATATACTCTCTTTTTTTTTTTTTTTTTTTGTATTTGATTGGCCTTTAATTAATTACTCTAAACTCCCTAATGGGTCATGTTTAAAGAGCCAATTTAAGCTCTGCCTGCGAAACCGCAGCCAAACATTTGATAGACAACTTTTGAACGTATCTAAACCGAAATCCTAACAAATAATTAAATTGATTTAATTTAGTGAAAAAGTTAAACTAAGACAAAAAAGTGAAAAAGTTAAGTTAATTTTAAAATAATTGGGATGGGATAGTTAGGTCATATTTGCTTCTTAGTTCTTTAGATTGTTCTGTGTGTTTGGTTGAGTTCTTACTATTGCCACATACCTGCATGATTACATATATATATATATATACATTATCTCGAGCTTTTTGTTTTAATACAACTAATAAAAAGTGTTATTTTCTAAGTTCTATAATTTTCTTAATGGTCACAACATGTGATACATATTAATCCATTTCTGGATAAGATCGCCTTTTATAAACCATTCGTAAATTTGATATGTAATGATGAATATAGAGTTTTCGTTGCTGATAAAAAATGTTGTATATAGAAGAAAAAAAAATCTCTTGCGAACTAAATTGCAAACGCTTTAATTAAAAACAATAGTCGATTCTAATTGTTTTCCAAAAAGTTTAAACCTGCAAAAAGATTAAATACATATTAATCCATTTCTGGATAAGACCGTCTTTTATAAACCATTCATAAATTTGGTATGTAATGATGTATATAGAGTTTTCATTGCTGATAAAAAAAAATGATGTATATAGAAGAAAAAATAATTCTCTTGCAAACTAAATTGCAAACCCTTTAATAAAAAAAAATAGTCTATTTAAATTGTTTTTCAAAAAGTTTAAATCCGCAAAAAGATTAGTCGTTTCCGCATCCATTCAAACCTAAATTTCATATTTAGTTAAAAATTTAAACTATTTTGGAGATATTTTAACCGAAAAGCTATCTCGAATTATAACTTTAGTCGATAGATATGTTCCAATCGATTCTTTAGACAGAAAACACGAATAATATCCTCGTTAAAGTTGATTTCTTAAGCATAAATTCAGTAAACACAAACATTGATGGAGTTTTTAATCATTATTAAAACGAAAAATCGAAGATATTCTAAGAGAATGCAAGTTGACGAATTGATTATTGAAACGATAGAAAGATAGAAGTAAGCAAGATATTAACAAAACATTAAAACTCGATATTTAACAGATTGAGACAGCCAAAACAAGTGATTCCAAGCAGACGCATGTCAATCTCACTCACCTTCATTTTTTATTTTAAGAAACCTTCTTTTATATTGTAACGTAACCTATAAATATAAAACCTATGTTCCGAGCGAGTTCCAAAAAAACCATTCCCGGTTTTCACGTATATATAATCAATCCATTCTTAGTACTAATAAATGTATCTAAACATTATGTGGTACCCGAGTTTTAATATGAAAGGTGACACGAACACAAACCATTAAATTTTTTAGACATTATGGATATTTAATGTTAGCCTTTCATTTATTGTTTTCTCTTCTTGAAGTAAATAAAACCATTTTATTATCGAGTTATTATCAATAAAGTAATATTTTACAATTTTCACAAAACTAAGTCATCCTAGACTCATATCTCCCCCCCCCCTCCCAACTTATAATGAAGGCAAGTTTTCTTTTTCTTAAATATTTTTCTAGACTATTCTATATTATAATGATCATCAATCTACCTAAAAGATTTCACGATCGATTTACCTAAAAGATTCCACAGATAACCCACAGTCATAATTCTCCTCGTAACACACGAATCCACGACAAACGACTATATTTGATACCATATCACGATGAATATCTTAACCATTGACTCCCGACATCAGACAATTTTACATGCAACACTTAAATCTTTGATAAGTCTTGTGTCAATAATTTGTTATATTGTGCACTCTTAGATCTAGAGTAAAAAACTTCAAGATCCTAAACCACTAATTAGGTGACAATACTTCCACTAAAAAGGAAGGTTATACTAGCTTTTATTTTGAAAAATTCAAATAATAAAAATAAGGAAAAACAAAACATTACTCCCCTATTTCAATTTTCCTATTTCAATTAAAATATCACTTTAGGTTTTTCATACATATTAAGAAAACAATCAAATTTTCTATTTTACTCATAATTAATTACTTTATATAATGTGATAACACTTAATAAGTTAAAAGGTAGTGATAAATCAAAGAATTTTACTTTGAAAATGTAAAACAACACTTATTTTGAATAAAAATTTAATTGAAACAAAAATTTAGTTCTCAAATGATATTTAATATGAAAAATGGAGGGAGTAATTAAGAATTAAAAGGTCAACTCCAATATATATAATCCACTTTGATCGAAATAGTATATAGTTTAATGATTTACATTAATACAACCACTATACTATATATTTTTTTTTGATAAATAACCACTATACTATAATCCGACCATAAAATTGGAAATATACGTATGCTACAGTGTTAGTAGTTTAGTTAAAAAAGAAATTATAGTTTTGAATGTGATGATAATGATGAATAAACAAAAAAGTAGTTCTTTAAAAAAATTCTCTACAACAATTGCAAAATTCACGCAATTCTTACATCTCTCCTATATCACACACACATATTTATGTGGTGTAAAAATACAATGATATATATATATATATATAATAAAATTATAATATGATGTTTATATATATATATATATATATTAAAACTACATAAATAAATAAAACAGTACTAACCAAAAATACAATGGTATAAGGTGTTTAAAAAATACATATATGGTGCGAAATTTTTTTCTTATATATAAAATAAAACAATATTTATGTGTAAAAAATCACACATTTTTATTATTATTGTACTTTTTTCGACACCATGTATCATTGTATTTTTGGTTAGTAGTATTGTTTTATTTATTTATATAATTTTATTTAACTTTTTTGTTTCATAGCTTATAAAAATGGAGATTCCTTCGGCTTCTTCATCCATGCCAGTTGCCACCAGAACATCAAAATATACATTGCAAAAGCTGATGTAATTCACAACCAACTCACTACCTTTCTTCTTTGTCTTTCAAATCAAAAACTCTTCTCTTTCTTCATCAATTTCCTCCATTATCATGTAAACTAAATTCCCCTTTTCACCATTCCATGTATCAATCTCCAGTTTCTTCATCGAGATTCACGAACCTCTTTATCGGGTTTCTTAATTTTCCCCACATTTCTCTCTCTCCTGTTCTTCTTCACTAACCTCGAATCGAAACATGTTCTTCAAAATGGGTTTGTTCGATTTCAAGTAGTCCATTACTCGTTTTCCCCCTTAAACCGGGTTTTGAGCTCAAATCTTCAAAAGAACTCCAAGTGTTTGACGAATTGTCTGACAGAGAAAAACAGAGTCAGTGAGTGAGAGAAAAGCTATGGAAGAAACTTTTGTTCCTTTTGAAGGAATCAAGAATGATCTTCAAGGAAGATTGTTGTGCTATAAACAAGATTGGACTGGTGGGTTCAAAGCTGGATTTAGGTATATACTAAAACTCAAAACATGAATATTCCATTGAAATTTTTTATTGCGTTTCTAATCAGATTTTTACGGATTTTGATTATGTAGGATTCTTGCTCCAACCACTTACATATTCTTCGCTTCTGCGATTCCTGTTATCTCATTCGGTGAACAACTCGAAAGAAACACTGGTAAAACAAATGGCATCTTTAATTTTCCATTAACAGAAAAGTCTATACTTTTGAGGATTTCGAAATTGAAAAATTCTGAATGTTTTTTGCAGATGGAGTTCTCACAGCTGTTCAAACTTTAGCATCTACTGCTATTTGTGGTATGATTCACTCTATTATCGGAGGTCAGCCATTGCTTATACTCGGAGTTGCAGAGCCAACTGTAATTATGTATACATTCATGTTTAACTTCGCAAAAGCAAGACCTGAATTGGGAAGAAACTTGTTCTTGGCTTGGTCTGGATGGTAAGTAATTAAAGCTTTTTGTTTTTTTTTCAATTTGAAGTCTTGAATTTGAGTGATCAAGTTTTGAATATCTGTGTGTGTGTGTGTGTGTTGTAGGGTTTGTGTTTGGACTGCTTTGATGTTGTTTGTGTTGGCTATATGTGGAGCTTGTTCAATCATCAATCGATTCACTCGTGTCGCTGGTGAATTGTTTGGTATGCTTATTGCTATGCTCTTTATGCAACAAGCCATCAAAGTAAGTAAAAGCAAAGATTCTTGATTTTTCGATATTCAAGTTCTTTCTTATCATCTCTAATGCTTTAATGATTATTTCAGGGATTAGTTGATGAATTTCGCATTCCTGAACGAGAAAATCAGAAACTAATGGAGTTCTTACCTTCATGGAGATTTGCTAATGGAATGTTTGCTCTGGTTCTCTCATTCGGTCTTCTCTTAACCGGACTTAGAAGCAGAAAAGCCCGATCATGGCGATACGGATCTGGTAAGTCCATAAAAACAACATCAATATCACTAGATTCTTGAAGAATCATACTAATTTTTGATTCAACTTTCTTGAACAAAGGTTGGCTTAGAAGCTTAATAGCAGATTACGGCGTACCACTAATGGTGCTAGTGTGGACCGGTGTCTCCTACATTCCAACAGGAGATGTTCCTAAAGGAATCCCCCGGCGTCTTTTTAGCCCTAATCCTTGGTCCCCTGGTGCTTATGGTAACTGGACCGTCGTAAAAGAGATGCTTGATGTTCCAGTCGTCTACATAATCGGAGCTTTCATTCCAGCTTCAATGATCGCTGTTCTTTACTACTTCGATCATAGCGTAGCTTCACAGCTCGCTCAGCAGAAAGAATTCAATTTAAGAAAACCTTCTTCTTATCATTACGACTTGCTTCTTCTTGGCTTCCTGGTAAAAACAGAATCAATACTTTCTTCTTTATCTTTTTCTTCTTTTTTGGTTACTAATGATGAACATAATCGATGCAGACGTTAATGTGTGGTTTACTCGGAGTTCCTCCTTCAAATGGTGTCATTCCTCAATCTCCAATGCATACCAAAAGCTTAGCAACTCTTAAATACCAGTTGCTTCGTAACAGGCTTGTGGCAACAGCGAGAAGAAGTATCAAAACGAACGCAAGTTTAGGTCAACTTTATGATAATATGCAAGAAGTTTATCATCATATGCAAACACCATTAGTATACCAACAACCTCAAGGGTTAAAAGAGTTGAAAGAATCGACAATCCAAGCAACTACATTCACCGGAAACCTCAATGCACCGGTTGATGAAACTTTATTCGATATCGAGAAAGAAATCGATGATTTGTTACCGGTTGAAGTCAAAGAACAGAGATTAAGCAACTTGCTTCAGTCTACAATGGTGGGAGGATGTGTTGCAGCTATGCCTATCTTGAAAATGATTCCAACTTCAGTTCTTTGGGGTTATTTCGCTTTCATGGCTATTGAAAGCTTACCCGGAAACCAATTCTGGGAAAGAATCTTACTTCTCTTCACTGCTCCAAGTCGTCGCTTCAAGTAATGATTCAATCTTTCTTAATCTCATTTCAATCCCTCATTTTTTGCTCAATTCTGTTACATTTTGTTTTTGGTAGGGTTCTTGAAGATTACCATGCGACTTTCGTTGAAACCGTGCCATTCAAGACGATAGCGATGTTTACGATATTCCAAACGGTTTATCTTTTGATCTGTTTTGGTCTTACATGGATTCCAATCGCAGGAGTTATGTTTCCATTGATGATCATGTTCTTGATTCCGGTAAGACAATACATACTTCCAAGATTCTTTAAAGGA
Organism: Euclidium syriacum; assembly: GCA_900116095.1. Taxonomy (NCBI): domain Eukaryota; kingdom Viridiplantae; phylum Streptophyta; class Magnoliopsida; order Brassicales; family Brassicaceae; genus Euclidium; species Euclidium syriacum. Next base: position 2,542,112 of record FPAK01000012.1, on the reverse strand, counting down.
GCTCATCTTCAAGATTTAGATGCAGCTGAGTATGAAGAATCTCCAGCTTTGCCTTTCAATCTCGCTGCGGTAATAACTCAATTACTCTGTTTTCTTTAGCTTTTTTTTTCGCTCGCTTTTTTTTTTTTGTTAAAAAGGATTAATAGCATTTTTAAAAAACGTTTTTATTTGCAAAAAATATGTGTTTTATAATCTCGCATATTTTCTAGGATTTCATGAATATTCAAGTTATTTTTTTTCTCATAAAACTTTATATTACATAATAACATTTCTTTCTAAAACAAGCACAATAAAATATACCAAATTTTCATTCAAGCATGAGTTTCGTTTTTTTAAAAAATATATTAATTTTTTAAAATCACGTTATTTCCCATAATATCAAGTTCTTCTTTTGAATATATCCGATAAAATGTACTAATAGCACTAAATAACAATACTTTAGTATTTTATTTCGAAAAACTGGCAAAAGACATTTTCGAAAATATTGTGGTTAATATATTTCATTTTGTGCATGTTTTTAAAAAGTATCATAAAATTCAATTACTCTGTAATTTTTTTTTTTGCTTTACTCTGTTTCTTTAGCTTTTTTTTTTTTTTTTTTCTAAAATCAAATTTTTATTTATATTTCAACAGGAAACGGAAATTGGATCAACAACTTCATATCCAGGAGATTCAGAGATTCTTGATGAAGTTATAACACGAAGCAGAGGAGAGTTTAGACACTCGTGTAGTCCTAAGGTCACGAGTTCGAGTTCCACTCCTGTTAATAACCGGAGTAGTCTGTCTCAAGTGTTTAGTCCACGAGTGAGTGAGCTCAGGTTGGGTCAGATGAGTCCTCGACTCGTCGGAAATAGTCCCAAGCCGCCGAGTCGTGGAAGGAGTCCCTTGAACCAGTCGTCGTCTACAAAGTGATGAGATTATTATAGATTCAAAGAAGCTTCAATAAAACAAAACCCAATGAGGATGATGGATTATTAATGTTTAATTAGTTAATTAATTTGATCGTTAGGTCTTAAGTAAAGAAAAAAAGCTTCTTGAATCTTTTTTAGTTTATGTGTTGTCTGTGTGTTTTTGCCCCTTTTATTGTGTTTGATATTGAGTATTATTGTGTAAAATATCTTACTTGTTTCGTAATTTGTGTAATGATAAAGGGGTGAATGTGTAACAAAAAATTTAAATGTTAACGGTAAACAATCTTTATATAATTGTCTGTCTCAGTTTCAGTAACCCTTCCTAATAATATTATCCACACGTCATGAAATAAACAAAAAACTTAATTTTTTTAACTGCAAATATATTAAGTAGAAAACAAAGGGTTTGATTTGATAACAGAGACGTTGTTTCAGGCCTCTTTAGCTATGGAGTCCCCAACAGACTTTTTACTTCTACTTATAAAAAATCTTGATAGAATCTAAATGTGAGGTTTCAACCATGATGTGATTAAGAAGACAATGGATGTCTTTGTTGCCTTCGAGTCTGATTGCATCTAATGCCTATGATGTCATCAACAATTTGAGCTACCTAATGATCGAAACTGTTTGATGGCTTCGAGGAAAGCCAGAGCATTCGTGCACAAAGGCATACTCACATGTTAAACTAGTATGCTCCCACGTATCGTCGTGTTTGACTGTTGGTGAAACAAAGTCTATGAGTTCCATCGTCTTTGTGTCTTTATTCCAAGCAACGTTCGAATGTCTGATGATGTAGTAATCCTAGGGTTGTATCTCTTGAGTATGCTATATTTTGTTGAGATTCAAGTCCGTTGCAGCAGGTTGTGCAAGGTGTCATTCCTTTGTCGATCGAATTGCTCCATTGATGGTTTTCGTGATTAAGATTTTTCTGCATTCGAATATCCATTTTAAAAGCTTTTGATGTCTCGGAAACCCAAACCCGCATTAGATTTTGATTTCGTGAGTTTTGACCTCCTTGTTGTGCACCTTAGGTTGGATCGCAACTCATGGGGACGATCCTATGCTTTGCTTTCGTGCCATTTTTGAGTAAGGCCTAGTAGCGGGTTTTTCTTAATCTTTATGTCTCCGACACTCCTAATCCACAAAATGTAACCATACTATCGGGTCTTGGGGCACACATGCCCTTGTGGTTCCCTTGATTACGGATCGAGAGTCCCACGTAATCACACATGAGTCCTCTATGAGTGTTAGTGTATTGCGTAAAGAGATTCGCCTAAACTATAGTTACATGTGACACTAAGATTTTCGTCTACACTAAGTTACACATAGTTCTAAATGATTCATCTAAAACGAGTTATACATAGCATTAAGAGATTTATCTAAAATGAGTGTCATTTATCGTTGTTTAATAACAATAATTTCCATATAGTTTTATGTATAAATTATATGAGTGTATATGTGTTTGTTATTATAATATTATTGTTATTTTATTATTCCTAAAAGATCATCTATTTTTCGGTTTAATCGGTTAAAAACCGAATCATACCCGCATATATCGGTTACCATAAAATCATATTCATACGAGTTAGTTGGTATAACTAATATTCAACAGTATTCTCTATCTTGTTTCGTCTTAGATTAGTTTGGATCGGTTTTATCTTTTTTTTTATAATCATGTGAACTTCGAACCAGGTCGCGGAGACGTTAATCCCTAGTTGATTCTTGGATCAACGGGTAATGAGATCTGACTAATCTCGCGGCCGATGAGAGTCAGGTGAATACCCATGATTGGTGTCTGACACAATTGAGACTTTTTTTTTAAAGAGGTTTGAACTTGGTCTCACTTACCAATAAATCACAGTTGTGTTGGAAATTTTGCGTTCGGGGTAACGACGCATTTAAAGAAGTTTTATCATTTTGAACACTCTTAAATTATGTTTTTCAGATTTTAATATGTATGAAATTTTAGATTTTATGGATTATGGACTTTTAGCATTTTGTTTTTATTTTAGTCACATAACCTGCAAATATATTGAACAGTGTAATAATATTCAAAGATATAAACTAATCGCTCATGGATGTTTAGTCCTTTCAGTAGCTCAATTTCCAAATAAAAATAAGCTACTAATCAATGCATATGCAATAGAAAACTTTTTCTTTGATGGAATGATGAATATTTCATATATTGATTGAGTTATTTTAAAATCAAGAGATACAATAATGATTTTGTTTTATAAACTTTGAAAAAATGATTTGGAATAGACCCACTGACACCAAAACATTTGATTTCCTACGAACTTATTATAAAAAGGAAACCACGAAAAAAATGATAACCCGAAAATAATTTGTATCAAAATCCAAACTAATTATTTAGATCTATAGAAAACTGGATTTTCTTGCCACTTAATACGTATGAATAATGTTTACAAAGTTAACGATTATGTTTGCATGAATCGATCTATTTACACATGCAAATAAACAGTCCTTGAATAAATTACATTATGATGTTACGTATCTTTCATTCATACATGAAGAAAATAGCCAATGAGAAAAACAGTGGGAGACATATGGAAAAGGAAAGTGAATGATAACAAATTAGAAGAAAAAGAAAATGCTTTTGAGCAATGAAGAAGAGTGGCTATCTGGATGGCTATCTGGTTAAAGTTAAGTCATGTCGTTCAAAGAAAGTACTTTGGTACTATTTATATAAATAAAAACAATATAAGGGTCAACTTCTATTACCAAAATCGAACCAGACGAAGACAAAAGTATAAAAGAACACGAGTGTTTAATGCCAATAAGGAAAGGTGATGTTTCAATAGTTTATAAGCTTTTTTTTTTGTTTTTTGAATTTTGTCATTATGAGGGTAAAGATGAAAAGGAATGGTCTCTAATTATCCTTTTGAAAGTGTGAAATGAATTGCACTGAGTACAAAATGTTATGTTTGAGAGGTCAAGAAGTTCTCTTGGAAAAAGAAAATTATTTTTTTGGTTTATTTATTAAAGTTAGGGTTTATTATTAATTTGGTGGTGCGTGTAATCATATAGTTCAAAAAAGAAAAGAAATTATATGATGATATATCATATATGACTTGTTGGTAGTAATGATTTAGTATCACATTATAGCTGATAAACTATTGTTAAAAATTTGGTTTGAAGCATAGAATCACACATTTGTATTTTTGATGTTATATTAATACATTGCGAACAATTTGTTTTAGTACTATTAATTTGGTCTCGGCTTGAAGTATAACCAAGTAATTTTTATCTAAAGTGGATTTTCGATTTTAAAAGAGATGTTATAACTTTAAAATCATCATAGATTATCATTGATTATGTTTAAGGTTTGGAGGTATGAACGTATCATTCAAAAAAAAAAAAAATATTAAGTGAAATTTTTTTTTTTGATAATCACGTTTTAGACGTATAATTTAGATTCGAATTAAATATGATAATATACGCGTGTGAGTATATTATCATGATTTTAGAGGTATAATCATGTTTTATGTTTAAGGATTCTGATAATCATGATTTAGAGGTATTATAAGAACTCGAATTCTATTAGACATCTTTGCTCACTATATTTGTTTACTTAGGCATATTCGATCGAGATTCTGTATAAGATACTATAATTATAACTTTAAAATTGATATGGTGTATAAACATGTGATACCAATAAAATGATAATGAATGCTATAGTTTTCAAAATAGTGTTTTAAATATATGATATAGATTCAAATTCGATAGTATACGTGTGCAAGTTTTAGATAATAGTCTAATAAAAAAAAAAAAAGAAACATAAGGTATATTACGCATCTTTGTTTGCTATGTTTTAGTATTATTGAGATTCCGTCTAAAATACCCGATTACCAAAATAAAATTGAAAGAAGAAAACGTGGGTGGCCAACAAAAGAAGAGAGCTAGTAAAGGGAACTCTTGCTTATCCATTTTTTGCTAATTTCTGTTTTCTTTTTGGGCATTAACCATTGACTCGTTCGATAGTGAAATGTATTTTATGTATCATTGATATTCTTGCTGTCTGCAATAATGTTAAATAAGTTGCCTTAGGGATTGGTCACTGTCTAAATCATGCAATGGATCTTTGTCTTTATAATTTTGTGAGTCTTTATTGTCTTACGCTTGGACTAGAATAGAACTTGTTCGCATACATTCCTCTCATCCTCACTTTAAAAGCAAACTCCACATTCTTCAACTTCACTTTTGATGGAAGGAGATAAGACATACTCGTTGACCCTTTTTCACGTGTCAATACCACATTTACTCATTAAATATGTCTAGAAACTTTATATTAGTTGTGGTTTCAAATTAGCTAGGCCGTGTGATTCATTGTTCATACTGCACGCTGATCGATCTTACTGGTCAGCGGGCCACATTCTTCGAAGCTTAAGTCTGGTCGTTAGATGGATTTGATGATGGACTTCGTCTTCAAAAGATGATTTTTGGGCCGTTTCAGATGGGTGTGGACAATTTTAATGTTTACCTCTAGGGGGACTTACATGTTTGGGGACTGGATATTTTCGAGGTCTGAAGCATCCTAGTATGGGTTTAAACAATGATGGACCATGACTTAGAGCGAGGTTCGATCCACCAGAGAGCAGATCTCCTGTCAAAACAAAAAAAGCGTGAACTTCTAGAAAATTATGATGGGTTGTGTTAACTGAAGATACTTTGATGCTCAAGTCACAAAAATGTTTGAAAAATAGGTAAACCACGAGACCGAGGTTGGGAATCGGAAAGATTTAAGAAAACGAGAGGGACAAAAGGATTTTACTTAATTACGGGCCGGAAAGAGAGAGTTGTCCGCATAGTACTTTTCCGTTTTAGAGAGACTTTTCACAACAAAGAGGGCACAAGAGGGGCGGTCCCTATGTTATCCCCTCCAGCGATTGTTGGATCGAACCAGTTGGTACTTCTACATGAAAATTTTGTCTCTTGTGTTCTTAGTCTAAATGGCGTAACGGCACCACCGATGTTTGAGGCGTAAGAGCTTGGATGGTCCGTCTTATAAGGGTACATGGATCCTCACGTAATCAGACCCGAATACCACAAGATTATTAAGGCATAACACTATGATGTTTGCCAAAGTTAGGTTATATGTGGCGATGTTCAAAAAAAAAGGAGGTTATATGTGGCTCTACAAGATTCATTAAACTAAAATATGGCCTATATATAATTCACTTTGCTAGTGAATTTTATCCACATATCATTACCTGAAAAATAATACATGTTTTCGTCACGAGGCGTCATCATAACTCTATAAAGAGTTGGCTTGCCCAAAATGTCATTAATGAGTTTTTTTATTTACGAAGCTATGCCACTGATTATGTGGCGTCATACTATTGGTATATCTAACGATAATATTTATATGTAGTTATAAAGATTTCTGGTTTTATAGATAATATCAAATTTCCAAAAAATCATGTATATATCTCATCGATTAAATATTTTTCGTTTAAATGATAAACGAGAAAGTCCCCTAAACTTTAAAAATTAAATATTTTACAACTTTAAGTATATATACCATCGCAAAGCAGATAAGAAGAGGCACCTTTGTGGTTAGGGTTTAGAGAAGCCGTTTCATGATTACAGTTCCATATATAATAAGCTTACTTTTGTTAACTATATATATTACCCCTATAGATATCAAACTGTGTAACCCTAGCCGTTGAGAAAAATTCTAGAAACGGCGAAGAAAGAGAAGCTTCACACCTATGTAAGCTTAATCCTAGCTGCGCCAGAGAAAATCTAAAAATGAAGAAAAGTATCGCTGAGTATATATGAATGTGTTTGGATTCTCAAATGAGCGTCTAGGGTATATATTCCCCATAGAAACGTATCGTTAACTGTATATGAATGTGTTTGGGTTCCTAGAAGAGGGTCTAGGGTTTAGATTCCCTATAGAAACATATCATAAATATAATGGACTGTATATGAATGTGCTTTGATTCCAAAAGGAGGTTGAAAGGTCTAGATTTCTTAGAGAAATGTATCTTAGATATTGTGGACTTTATATGAGTGTGCTTGGATTCCCAAATGAGGGTCTAGGGTATAGAGTCCCAAGAGAAACACATCGTATACATAATGAACTGTATATGAATGTACTTGGGTTCCCAAAGGAGGGTCTAGGATCTAGATTTAAAAAAGAAACGTATTGTAGATGTCAATGATTTTATATGAATGTATTTGGGTTCCCAAATCAGGGTCTATAGTATAGATTCCTCACAAAAATGTATCATAGATTGTGGACTGTATATGAATGTGTTTCGGTTCCCAAAGGAGGCTCTAGGGTATAGATTTTCCAGAGATTCGTATTGCAAATACCGTGGTGTGTATATGAATGTGTTTTGGTTCCCAAATGAGGAATGAAGGTTTAGATTCCATCAAAAATAAGCATTTATATGATACTATGATCTCTTACACCTAATTTACGATGTTTACTAATTTGAGAATCTCTATAAGAATATACGTAAGGTTCAAAAAACCATTAGGTGCTAGTCGGGGGGACGGAGTGGGCTTAGCACCTAACGAGAAAATCGGAAATTAATCGAAAATTTGACGGAGATTTAGTTTAGGGTTATTTTCGTATATATACTTATATATATTATTTTACCGCAGATGTACAATTGAATAACCGTAGTTCTACTGGTTAAGAGCTACCCACATACTCTATGAATCTGGGGTTCGACTAGCATAAGTGCTATTTTTAACAATTTTTAGTTTATTTTTTAAATAAGGGTAAAAATATAATTTTTTTCTCATTGTTTAGGTTAAATTATGTCACGACTCTACAATTTTTTTTCAACGGCGGTCATGATTTTTCTTCACAAAATTCACTATTTTATCTTATTTTCTTGTTGTTATGTCCTAATATGATAGATCTAACATATATAATCGCATTTTGATATGAAACTAAATTAAAAAACACTTTTTTATTTCAATCGATTTTTTTACCGATAACCACCAAATTGCGGCGGCTAACTTCCGCATAGAGCTCGTTTTCGAACAGAAAATATATATGATATATAATATTTTAATATATAAAGTTTAGTCTCTTATACTATTTTTCCGCATAATGCGGACAAATCCCTAATATGTTCTGAAAATAGTATCATTGATATGTTATTAGGCTTATATGTATCATGACAACAATAGGTAGCTCCAACAACAATAGGTAACTCCAATTTACGGAGGTAACTTTTTTTTTAAAAATCTTAATTAATTGCATTTTTCTCTATTTGGGCATTTACAAAAAAGATATTAAAATCTTGGTTTTTTTTAGAGAAGATTTTCAAAACCTTGAGATATCACTATTCAAAAATTTTGAAATGATATTTTTAGTCCCTATAATTTTGTTACTTACAAATTATACTTACTAATTTACTATTTATCATTGTAGTCCTTATATATATCCTAAGTATTTCAAATATAATCTTAATTATCACTTATAAAAGCAAAAAAAATCTTGAAATAAAAATAAAAATATTACCTAACATTAAATTCTTTTTTACACAACAGTAATATTACTCAAGAAATTTAATATAAATAATGTAATACAAGAAAATAAAATTACATAAACTTATACAATTTCCATTTCTTAAATTCTCTTGATAAAATTTCAATCTAATGATTAACTAACGATAAAATCTAAACTATCAATACATATATATATGATCATAGAATATGCTCATAGAACTGTTCTCATGTATTCTATTACCATTAAGTTTGTTAAAATGTGATATTTTCATTTAGTTCTAATATTTATACATGATAATAAATGAATAAGAAGTTAAATAAATGACCATATTTGGGAATAGATGAAATTACTTGGTTTTAACAATATTTAGCTCGTAACTAGAGATAAAAGTAAAGAAATTCATTTATCGCTTCGAAATACATTGATAGATATTTTTAGACCATTACTAAAATAGTTTTATTGAATAATTAATTTGATATTTTATTTGTAATTTTTTATTTAGTATGTGTGTTTTGTAATATTATTTATATGTAATTTTGTATCAATATGTAAATTCTTATTGCTTGTAATATATTTTTAATGTTTCTCTTACAGCTATTTATGAAAGAGAGAGATTTAAGGTTATCATGGTACAAAATATCAAGTTTCAAATTGAGGATGATCAACCTCAAAAATGAAGTTACTCTACAATAGTTTTATTGGTAAACTTTAGGTGTAACTGAATTAATTATTCGCTAACCTATTCTAATTCTCGATCTGAAACTACTACAAAAAATCGCAAAATCCTAATCTCATATGTTTTTTATATATAAAAAAGTGGATTCATGCCAAAGTCAGAGAGTGATAACTTTTTTAGTGATCAAACTCATTTGTATAAAATCCTAATCTCATTTGTTATATGTTTCTTTCAACCACACAAAATCTAATGATGACCTCATGGGCCTTAGCTTTACGAGCAAGGAAACAACTTAGCTAACACAATGGGCCTTTTATCATCAGGTTATAGCTTGATAGCCAATGTCCTATTAATATAAGACTAGGTTTATAATGTGATCAATATCTCAAACTCATGTTATTATCATGCATAACAAATTAACCGTAGTGTTTTAGAGTGTAATGTAATATTCATGTGTCATCTTGTTGCAATTGCTAAACTATTTAATTTTGAGTTTTGTTGGTATGTTAGTTGAATGGTAAAATAACAAAATTAGGTGAATATAACATAAATCTTTGAGTTGAAAAGAGTATGCCAAAAAATGTAAAATGCAAAAAAACTGATGTTGTGGATTAATGATTCTTCATCTTTAAGTTTTATACATAACTATTTTTCAAAAATATGAAAAACGTGAAAATTCATTTAATATCGTGAATGGTAAAGAAACAGTAGAATTATAAAGTTTTCGAGATATGAAAATGTGAAACTGGCATAACACACTTTAACAAATAAAAAAAAATGGTATACATTTATTTGTTTTTTTAGTTAAAGTACACAAACACCTTAGTATTTTCAATCAATTACAGTTTCATAAAACAAAAAGATGTCAATATATTTTTTGTTTTTTTTTGTAAAAATATGTACCATTGATTAAAAAAACTGTTTTTACAAACGCATCGTTTTTGTTTCTAAGAAATTAAAACTTCAACGAACTAACTGAAAAAAAAAATGTCAATAGAAATATGATGTGGACAAAAATAAATAAACAAATATTGTAAATAAAGACGAAAACCAAACAAACAATCAAGAATTTGGTGCAAATAAATTCTTTTTCTGGTTTCTATGTTTCTACTAGTTATTGGACTTTTCAAGAAACACGTTTCTTCTATTGATTAGGTGGTGGATTTTTTTGCATATCTTGATGGAAGTTTACTAAAATTAAATTAGTTTAACTAGTAAAACTTCGGTAAATTAATTATCTATAAATTAATAAACTTTATAAATTAATAAATTTTTCTAGTTCCGAGTCGGACCAATATAAAATTTAACAAAATTCGATAAGATAATAAAATAATAATTTATTAGAAACTCCTATGTAAATATATGATCCCAATAATATCATAAATTAATAATGATGTATATAAATTTATACATACATAAAATATTATGAAGACCTTAAGACACGATAATTATTTCTTTATGTTTAACCATTTCGAAAGATGAAGTAATATCATCTTCAGTTTCACGATTCAACATTAGCGATTGGAAAATATGATTATATAAAAAAATTTAAACAATTTAAAATATATTTTTCATGAAAATAAGTATTAAAGATTTATTTCTTTTTAAATTAATAAATTATTAATTTTTTGATAAATTAATAATTATTAATTTATCGATAAATTAATATATTTATAAATTAATAAATTTCTCCGGTTCCGACGTTATTAATTTATAGAGGTTTTACTGTATTGTACTTTCCAACTATAGAAGTAATGTTTATTATATTCACAAAGCTATTAGTAGAGATGACTCATCTGTCGCTAAAACAAATAAGTTTTCTTTATTTCACACACACACACAAAAAAGTGATAAACCAAACATGTTTTGGATTGTAGCAACAACTCAACTAATCCATCCATCATTAAAAAAAAATTAATTAATATCCACGATAATATTATTGATTTGTATGAATTATGTAGGTGAACCTGTCACGTTTCTTTTCTTTATGCATTGGCGATAATCTTTGTGGAGAAGAGAAAAGGCAGAAAAACAGATACTACATCTACATGCCTGCGTAGCACGTCAATGTCGGTAATGGATAATATACTTCTTTACAGTTTTAGGTTTTTATTCTCATTAGAATTTAGTAATTACTATATTGAACATCCTTTAAGTTTTAAATTTTACTTTTTTTTTATTACTTTAAAAAATAGTTCCGTTATATGCTATTAATGTGATAAAATTTAGATGATGATATGAAATCATGAATGTTATCCTACTCTTTCGACGTTTCTGATTTTCACTATTTAACTACTATAAAAGTTATTCTTAAAATTCTTACATTTTCATGTATTTTAAGATTAAGTATAACGAAAAAATAATAATGTTTTTTTTATCAAAAATATAGGATTACCCTACCAATATTCTATATAATATAAATATTTTTTTTATTTAATCATTTCAACAATTCCGCGATTTCACTATTTGTCAAATAACTAATTTTAACGTTTTTATAATTGCTTTGAAGAAATTAATTTATTCATTTTTCAGTTATCTTAACCCTGTTTTACTATTCAGATGAGATATTAATCAAAATCCAATAACCATTATTGAGTGCCAAATGATTATTTCGAAACTTTGAGAAAGAAAAAGAAAGGAAAAGCATTTTAGATATTGCATTTCAAGTCAAGACGCGTCTAGAGTTCTCTGGACCGTCGAAAGACATGGGCCCAGTCTCAGTACGTGGTTTGAACGGTCCAGATTTGCCACCCTATCAACAGAAAAAATGTAATTTCAGACAAGTTTCCTACTTCTCGAACAAGCTACGCAACTCAACTCTCGTGTGAACACGCAAAAACCTCTTCAGATTCTTGTCGGTTATTCACATTCCTAAACTACCCCTTAAAAAACCGTTAATTTCAAAAACATCCCTGAAAAATCCACTAAAAGTCAGTCATAGTCAGTTACTCAACGGAGGGTGAATAAGTCATTTAAAACAAAAGCAACGCGCGTCAAAAAACATAGACCATAAAAGAGACACGTGTTATACGTCAGTCTCTTGTGTTCGCCGTGTAATCCATCCAAACACAAACCTCAAGAAAGCCACGTGTCCTCCCATTTAACCTGTAGCCACCGGTTACCAGTCACCCACCACACCTGAATTAGATCATTAATATAAATATGAGAAACAGCACACAAGTCTCAAAATTTTCGTCCACGCGGATAAAAAAAAGAAGAAGAAGCACGCAAACTTTGAAATTGTCTTCCACGAGTAGAAAAATTGAAGTATTTTTAGGAAACGATCGAATTTTGGGGGTTATTTTTGGTGATTTATGTGAAGAAACAAAATAAAAAATGGTGGCTGAAGCAGAGATTATGTTTAAACAGAGTATGCCGGTGGTTTTAGATGTTCAATTGTTCGGAGTTACAGATATCGACGGCGTCTCGGCCGTGAAATCGCCAGTTTCTTCGCCAAAACTTGGTTTGCGTCGTCCTGCGGCGTCGGTCTCCGTCGCCGACTTATCGACTTCTCTTTCGGTAACTGTTTCCTTTAACCTTTTTTTTTTACTATATGTTTTGCTCTTATAGGATTTCAATAATTGGAAATTTACGTAATTGCTTAGATTTAGGGTTCGTAGATACATCAAAGAGGATACTTTAATTCGAATTAGGTTTCTTAGTATTTGCTGGTGGAGTTATCTGAATTGTTATCTGAGATGTGAATAGTTGGAATTTAGAATCTACTTCTGGGATCTTTTTAGTTTCAAGAACTCAAATTGAGTGATTCATCAATTTTAATTTGCTTTACAGGGTTTAAAATCTGGTGATACGTTTTCGGATGAAGATTGTAGTTCAAGTGTCCCGTTTTATGTTCCGGTTATTCGATCTGGGAGTTATGCCGATATTGGACCAAGACGGTTTATGGAAGATGAACATATTTGTATAGATGATTTATCTTCTCGAGTGCGTTCGCTTTACAAGTTACCAAAACCAAGTGCTTTCTACGCGGTATTGCATTTGAACATTTCGTGTCATTTATTTATTTTTTATCGGTTTTTGTTTCACATTTTTGTAATATGTGTAGGTTTTTGATGGTCATGGAGGACCAGAAGCAGCAGCTTACGTAAGAAAAAACGCGATAAGACTATTCTTTGAAGATGATAAGTTTCCAAAAACATCGGAAGTGAATAGTATATTTGTTGAAGAAGTCAAGAGTTCTTTGAGGAATGCGTTTCTTCAAGCTGATCTTGCTTTAGCAGAAGACCGTACCATTGGTACTTCTTCTGGTACCACTGCTCTCACTGCCCTTATTTTCGGAAGGTAGGTTTTGCTCGACCATATCGGTTTATCTCAGGTTCTGTTTTCGGTTTGATTAGACTCTGGGTAAGACATTTTTATAGGTAGGGTTTGCTTATGGATTACTTTTGTTGTTCACTTGGTGCAGACATTTAATGGTAGCAAACGCTGGAGATTGTAGAGCTGTTCTATGTAGGAATGGCTTAGCAGTAGACATGTCACAAGACCATAGACCAATCTACTTACCGGAAAGGAGAAGAGTAGAAGCATGCGGCGGATTCATTGATGACGGTTACCTGAACGGTATGTTATCGGTGACACGTGCTCTTGGCGATTGGGACATGAAACTACCGCGAGGCTCGCAATCTCCGCTTATCGCGGAGCCAGAGATCAAACAGATCAGTTTAACGGAAGAAGATGAGTTTCTGATTATCGGTTGCGATGGAATTTGGGATGTTTTAACGAGTCAAGAAGCGGTTAGTATTGTTCGAAGAGGTTTACGCCGTCACGACGACCCCAAAAGATGTGCTAGAGAACTTGCTATGGAGGCTTTAAGGCTTAACACGTTTGATAACTTGACGGTTGTTATCGTTTGTTTTTCAGCGGTTGATGACGTGGCAATGGCAGCGGTGTCGGCGGAGAAACAACGGTGTTGTAGTTTGACGGCCGAAGCGTTTCATAGCTTGAGGGGCTTATTGGAAGGTTGATGGATGGGAACGGTGCGTTTTTGATGATGATGAATAGTTTATAGAATGTTTTAGTTTCGTTTCTTGGCTGATTCTGGTAAATTTGATTAGAGATTTTGAAGCAGCTGAGAATTTTTCTTTGGTCTTGTATTTTTGTTGTGTGTGTTTTTATGTATGTGTGGATGTTGATTATATACGTGCTCGCATTTTTGTGTAAGTAGTTATTCTTTTTGTGTTCGTATATATTTAGTTTTTCTTCTTCACTTTTGATATTGATTACAAAACGAATTTGGATGCCTGGTTCTTAAAATTGAATGATCGCGCAAGGCCATACAAGCTTGGACTCCGCCACTGGTTGGAGGCAATACCTGCTGGCAATGAGACATAAAGATATAATGGTGCGAAATGATTGAGTAATATCCTCAGTTACAGAGGTAACCAAAGATCCCATTGTATCATAAGACTTGAAGAGACCCAATTATAGAAAAAATTGACAAAGGCAAAGGGAGTACTTTGGATATAAGCGTTCAACAAGATATAAAGATCAAATTTGGGTGAGAGCTGCAATCAAAGCTGGAACAATGCACTTCAGCAGCAGAGTTCATGAAACCTATGCTTTAGGCACTAAAAATATATAATAAATTTAAAAAATATCAAAAATGTAGTGTATGCCTAAAAAAATATAATAAATTTAAAAATATAAAATACCAAAAATATAGAGGTGCAAAATTTAAACCAAATATTTGTATTTATGGACAAATTTTTAATTTTGTTTTAGTCTGTAAAATGGATTGGAACAATCCTTCATTTCGCTCTTCGCTCTAATAGGTGAAAATAAAGATGTGAATAGAATTAAAAGAACTTGATAATCTTAGACTGGTTCTTTTGGATCTAAGATAGTGTTGTTCGTAGTGTTCGGTGGCGAGCAACTAATTGTTGTTCGTTTTGTTGACGCTAGTGGTTGCGACATGATGCGGCGGCTTACGTATGCTAGTGGTTGTGGTTGCGGTTGCGGCATGATGCGACGGCTTATGTTTTAAAATTTTGGATGCTAGGAAAAGTTAGCGTCCGACGGTGAAATTGTTGCATCTAACTCTAAAAAAACCAAAATAACTTTATTTCTACTTATGAATTTATATCAAAAATACCCTCTAACCTAATATCTTTAAAACAAGATGAGATTCATCTCTCTGCTTGTTTCACGTTTCATGACTGTGCAAATTGAGATTTATCATTGCTGATTCTCGTTGTTGGTAATGCAAAATCTCTCTTTTTATCTTCTAAAAACCCTTTAATCCATCTCTGCTAATTCTCGTTGTTAGTGACTCAAATCTATTTCATCGATTCTCCCGAATCTCTTTTTTTGCTTCGAGAAATCAATTTCAGGTATGGCTTAAATTCTTTTGCTAAGTTATTTTTTGTTTTGAGCTTCAATTTCTCTGAACTTTTGATTGAATTTGCATATGGTTTTGTTTAACATTTGCATATGCATCATTCACCATATCTAGATATCTATCTTCTACTACTTTATCCACTTCTTCACTCCCATTTACTCACTTCGTATTAACATAACTGGTTCCTAAACCCATATCGATTTCTTCTACTCCCCGGCATAAATTTTATGTTCTTGCAAATACTACAAGGACATAAAAATTTACCACCATTGCTTTACACATGAGGCTTGTTATTGTCGTGAATTGATGATCCACCCCCGCTACGAACTATGCCGATAAATTTTCCGTCGCTTCATCAGACCTCTAATACACCCATTGTCGACCAGTAGTATAATTGTAATTTCTCGACATTTTTTACTTGGAGAACTTAATCTCTCAATCTTTTCGTGTTTCTACGAGTGAAGAGAAGGAATGTGGAGTGAGGGGAATGAATCTTTTCGTGTTTCTACGAGTGAAGAGAAGGAATGTAGAGTGAGGGGAATGAATGTGTGAAGTTTGCATATATAGATATTTTTGCAACGAATTTGCAGACAAATTAGGAACTAAATTGCGACTACGGGTAATAGTCGCAAAAAACTGGTACACCAAACCCAAAACGGAAAACACGTGTCTTTGTATCGGGGATTTGCAACTAAAACGCGACTATTTAGCAACATTCCAAATTTAGTCGCAAATTAGTCCTACTTTTACGACTACCTTGCATCCAACTCTTGTAGTCGCAATTTATCGACTGATTTGAGACTAACCAATTGTAGTCGCAGAATAGTCTTTATAGTTAGCGACTACAAATTTAGTCGCAACTTAGAGTCACAAAAAATATATTTTTTTTAGTGTTATTTTTTTAAAAAAAAATTTCATGTAAAATTATCAGAAAACTTTTTTACAACTGGTGCTAACTTTATTCTTTTTAGCTTTATATACTAGCCAAAACTTTTCTTAATCTACTTCTGTTTCCTATACATTAGTTCACTTATCTCATTGCAAACCAAGTCTCCATAAGCTTGTTATATCTTCCATAATCCCTATCTCTCAACACTGTGATTTTGTTGCGAACTTCCTTATCCATCATCCTCACCAAACCCGCCACAGGAACTGAACTTTCCCCATGTGTTATTGCGGCGCATTAGATTGTGTATGGTCTGATCCAAAAGTCTTTAAAGAATATAGGGTTCTGAATACTATATATCTAAATCCTATGACAAATAATACGTCATATCTCTACATCAGTTATGTGCTCTTAGATATCTCAAATATTTGTTAAAAGGTGGACGAAGTTAGAGCTTAACCTTCTCTTAATGATCTAAAGGACTAGGCCTGATTCAAACGGTTCCCAAGATCAAAATTTATTGTGGAAGATGTTAAGTGGAACATTACCAATGGTCGAAAAGCTTTCTCATAAAGGATTAAATGTTGATCACGGGTGCCAGCTAGGTGATCTTAACAGAAAACCAATAACCATGCTATTTTCACATGTTCATTCCTAAAAGAGTTATGGGCTCTCTCTTAGATATCCCTAGTCTAGAAAGAGGTTTTGAGGCAAAATATATGTATATAAATTCAATCACATAGTGATTTTAGCTAAGTTTTAGGTAGTTATATAACTTCAATCACATTTTGCATCCAAATAAGTTTTAGGGTAGTTCCAAGTGAGATTAAAATAAGGATTTGTTGAATTATTTGGTTCATATGGAGACACATATATAAGTTTATTTTTGAATGAACCAAGTTGCAGACTCTTCTTACATTATAAAAGGCAAAGGAAGCTCTTTAGTGATTCCTTGCCTATGAAGTAGAAAAAGAGAGAAGTTGTGGAAGCTGCAGAGCGGTTGGTAGTTCTCAAAAGTTGGAAAAAAAAATTTAGATAAGTAGGTGAAATGTAATGTTGGAACAATTAAATCAAAAGGCCTCAAATTAGGAGGAGAAGCATGTGCTATAAGAAACTGGTTATGGAAGACTATGTTACATATTAGACGATACATTTTTGAACTGACAGTAAGACGAAGTTTTGTTTCAAGCCTTGTTATAGGCTGTTAATAGTATGAAGTTTCAATGAGTAGACAATGTTATCTTTGCTCTGGAGTACTCTAACTTGGTAGAAGCAATTAATAAACCATTATCTTGGCCTTCTTTGAGTGGAAAATTGTCAGAGTTCAGCGTTTTAGAAAGAAATTTTGTACAGCGGAAGTTGGAGTTCGAATCTAAGGCAGCAAGTAAATGTGCCATTTGTATTGCTCAAGGTGTCAATCAATATGACTTCAAACAATTATATGTGGCCTAGGGCCACTCAGACTGGCTGCATGAGATCTATAAAGATGTGAGTATGATCTCTTATGGCTAGTAGATTTTACAGTCTGTTCACCCCTGTTTTTAGGAGTTTCCATTGATGGATTTTGTGTTACAATTCTTTTTTTAGGCATAAAGTGTCTACAATGGGTCATGACTCATGACAATGTTTGTAATTATAACAGGCGGAGCCAGTGGGATTGGAGCCGAAGCCGCTAAGCTATTCACGGATCATGGAGCTAAGGTGGTCATCGTTGACTTACAAGAAGAGTTAGGCCAAAACCTCGTTGTTTCGATCGGTAAAGACAAAGCTAGTTTTTATCGTTGCGATGTTACAAACGAAACGGAAGTCGAGAATGCCGTTAAGTTCACCGTCGAAAAATATGGAAACGTTGACGTTCTGTTAAGTAACGCCGGTATCGTAGAAATACCGGGAAATTTTCTCGATATAAATCTTGAACAGTTTAATCGCATAATGGTGGTTAATGTTTGTGGTGCTGCTGCGTTTATCAAACATGCAGCACGTGCCCTGGTGGCTAATGGGACACGTGGATCCATAATATGTACAACTAGTGTTGCGGCCGAGATTGGAGGCATGGGAGCTCATGCATACACCGCATCCAAACATGGACTTTTGGGACTTGTTAGATCGGCTTGCGGCGATTTGGGAAAGTATGGGATTAGAGAAAATGGCGTCGCGCCCTATGTGGTTGCGACGAGGATGAATAGTGTTGACGATGAAACAGCCAGGACGGTGGAGGAATATGGCACCGCCGTGGGGATACTCAAAGGTGTGGTGCTCAAGGCTCGCCATGTGGCTCAAGCGGCTTTGTTTTTGGCTTCGGATGAGTCGGCTTACGTTAGTGGCCATAACCTCGTCGTCGACGGTGGTTATAGCGTCGTTAAGCCAGTGGATTTAGACTTTTCTAATTAATGAAAAGGAATTTGGGACTTTAATTTACTTGCTTCTTCTTTTTATTTCGTCAGTCGGGACTTTTCTTTTATAGTTTTTGAATAAAATGGTATAAAGGAACATATCCAACATTGTTATATTCAACAAATATGACTTAGTTGTAAGCATTTTCGTGTGTCATGGAGTAATTTCGAATAAAACAAGAAAACATTATTATTAGTAAAACTCATTCTTGTTTAAATTTCAAATACAAATATCAAATTTTATATTTCTACTTTTACTCATTATATAGTTCTAAATTCCTCCATCGTTCTACGCCTATGCATTTCGAGTCGGATAATCTTATAGATATTCAACCTAAATTACCGAATTTTGTGGGTAAAGGTAATAGGGATTAGCCATTTGAATAACATTAATTTATTATAACAGGTATGTACATACTCTGAACTATCTGTTTGGGTTTTAAAATATTTTGAAATTTATGTAAAACTATTTATAAGTTCTTAACTCAATGATGTATCCAAATTTTTCAAATAATTATTTAAATTTACTAAAAACTATCCATAATATTCCAATATTATTCAAAATTACCCCTAATTACTTGTTTGGATAGTGATTTTAATTAATCAAACTACCCATTTGGGTAGTACTTTTTAAATAGCCAAATTATCCTTACTCACTACTATCCAACACGTTTTTTAAGGATATTTTTTGGATAATGATTTTAAAATGTCCTAAATACTCTTACTCGTTACTAGCCGACCCTTGCACCGAAATATCCATATCTAATAGACGCTATAGTTCTAAAATTTATCTTAAAATCAAATTTATAGGTGAGTTAAAATTTTAATAAATATCCGATGTAGTTCAATTAGTGAACTTCTGAACACCTAAAGAGGGAGGGAGAGTCTTCGAAAAAGAAATTACATTAATTTTGCTATGATCTTCCGATCGAGAATTTTGAGTTTTGGTCTAGAAATTCTTGATTAGTATTTTTTTTCTAAGAGATCTGTATTACTTACAATACCTAATTTTTAGAACAAGAGTAGTAAAAACTATCTTATATCGGTTTGGGACAGTCTAACGAAAATGAAGGGTGAAACCAATTTATTTGTTACCCAATTTCTAAATATTATGAATTAAATATGCTAGCCTAAAACCGTTAGCCTAAAATATTATGAATAATATTAGAAATTCCGATGAGTCTAAAGCCGTTAGCCTAATAACGATGTTAAATATTATGAATTAATTTGTAAAGCCTAAAGGAGATACAAACAAAAAGCTCGATAGATTTTCAAGCCCACGATTAGCCCAACTAAGTTTAGGTTTCTATGTATTCAACTGTAACATATATATAAACTTTCATCAACCACAAGAAATTAGAGAAAACTAAGAAAAAAACATTTGTTGCAAAATTGAAGAAACGAGGATGATGATTTTTGACCTTCCATTGGTATTGGTAGAGGAGATTCTCTCTAGGGTTCCATCAGAATCTAAGAAAGCAATGCAAGTAACTTGCAAAAAGTGGAACACTAACTTAACAAGGATGCACCAAGGTAAATTAGCAGCAGAGGAAGGAGAGTCTCGGAAAATAGTGTTGATCCATAAGACTCTTTATTTAACGAGCGTCGTCATCAGTGAAAATCCATCAACAAAGCATATAGGGAAACTTACTTGCCTTAACGAACAAATCAGGATATCTCAAGTCTTTCATTGCAAGGGTTTATTGTTATGCATCTTAGAAAACGATGAAACTAAGGTTGTGGTTTGAAATCCATATTGGAGGCAAACGAGGTCGATCGTAACTAGATATCCTGATATGAGACTTGGGATTGGGAACAACTACATGTACGCTTTGGGGTGTGTGAATAACAAAAAGGAAAAATCTCTTTGTAGCTACAAAATCTTGAGATTTGTAAATTATAACTACCGGCAAGTTCGTCATGCATCATATCAAATCTACGATTTTGACTCTGAAGATTTGTGGAAAAGTTTTGATGGCTCTTTACATTGGAAAACGAATCAGTCAGACGTTTCTCTTAAGGGAAACATTTACTGATGTGTGTCACAAGAAGACGGATACGACGAGGATCACATCATCTGTTTTGACTTTACAAGGGAGAGATTTGGACCGCTCATGCCTCTACCGTTTAAACGGCATGATAACTCTATCACGTTATCTTGTGTTAGAGAAGAGAAGCTTGCGGCTTTAGCTGATTACATGAAAGTAAATATTTATGTGATTGACATATGGATTACAACTAAGATTAAGACCAAAAAAGTTTTATGGAGCAAGTTCTTGACAGTGGATATGGGAAGATATTACTTTTCGATGTCACTTAGAAAAATCTTCACTGATGAGGAAAAGAAAGTCATGGGTTTTGATCAAAGCAATGACACCCCGTCTCACATCACACTTTGGATCTTTGGAGAGGCTGGATACTCAAGAAATCTAGAATTTGGAGGGCGTAAAAGTGGATACTACTTTATAAAACACTTTGTGTGCTCTTATGTTCCAAGTTTAGTGAAATCAAGCAACATGCAAGTGGATACAAAAGGAAAAACCAAAGCAACTTAGACAAGCGTCTATATGGTGAAAAGAAGCTCAAAAAGTGTGATATGTAGAATATAGCAAGATGACTAGTCTCAATTTGCAAATGCCTACTTTATTTACTCTTTCTCTTTGAACAAATATTTATAATACTAATATTTATATGATATGATACTTAACAGTTTTTGAATAAGAAGAGCAAGTCATGGTTTAATCCTCATTTATCGCCACTAAGATCACAAATAAGACTAACAGCTTCTTTGACTTTCCGAAAGCATTTATTAACATAGCATTGAATTGTTCACCAACCACCACTACACTCCACAAAACAAAAAAAGCTTAAACAGAACACTAAATGCAGAAATAGAGGACAAAAAAAATATGAACGGCCAATTGTCTCCAATCCTCTTAGTGATAATCTTGCTTCTCCTGGTTCATGGAGAGAACGGATCTTCATTATCGCCTTTATCAGCAGTTGGGGATTCCGGAATGCGAAGAGACGGTCTTAGAGTTGCGTTTGAAGCTTGGAATTTCTGCAATGAGGTTGGTTTGGAAGCTCCTCACATGGGTAGTCCTCGAGCCGCTGATTGTTTTGATGTCTCCCCTAAACGCGAAAATAACACAAGTAAACAGCTTCTTCTTCTTCATCTTTTTATTTTCTTGTCACTTCCTAAAAAGATGGAGACGCTACATTGTGAATCTTTCATGTCTCATTTTCTCTGTTTCTAAACCGTAATTTCGAGCAGGTGGTTACTCCTTGGTGCACAAGGTAACAGACTTGGATAACAAGCTAGGGGTTGGACAGCGTAAACCCGGAAACATATCAGAAGCAGCATTACAAAACCCTGATCTTTATGCGGTCGAAAAAGAGCTTTACCTAGGTTCTCTCTGTCAAGTCACAGACAAACCAAATCCATGGAGTTTCTGGATGGTAATGCTCAAAAACGGAAACTACGACACAAGGTCCGGTCTTTGTCCCAAAAACGGACAAAAGATCCGACGTTTTGATCAACCCGGAAAATTCCCATGTTTCGACACCGGTTGTATGAACCAACCGGTGTTGAACCATGGTAAGACCGCACTTTTAAAAGACGGTCAGACCATGAAGGGATGGTTTAATGGGTCGTACGATCTTGATGCGGATTTGGGAAATGGGTTTGAGGGATTAAGTTATTATGAGGTTGTGTGGGAGAAGAGAATTGGTATTGGTGGTTGGGTGTTTAAACATAAACTTAAGACTTCACCAAAGTATCCATGGCTTATGCTTTATCTTAGAGCTGATGCAACTAAAGGATTCTCTGGTGGGTACCATTATGACACTAGAGGAATGCTCAAAAAAGTAAGTGACAACACTAAAGTCTAAAGCTTTTCTGAAAAGTTTTTGTTTTCTTGTCTACAAATAATATTTAGTTTGAAAAAACAAAAATGGGTTCTCATTGGTTAGTAGTGGAGAATTTTACAAAATTTACAATTTACGTTTAGTTAAATGTGGTTCCGCTATTCATTTTACTTTTGAGATTCTTACAAATAAAGTTAAACATCTTTTTCATATAATCTCAAATTACTAGCTAACTTTTGTCTAAAACATTAGCTAAATTCTCAAAAAGAATTAATCTTCTTCTTCGTGTTTTTTTTTAGCTTCCGGAGTCACCAAACTTTAAGGTGAGACTAACACTAGACATTAAACAAGGAGGAGGACCAAAAAGTCAATTCTATCTCCTCGATATTGGAAGCTGTTGGAAAAACAACGGCAAGCCTTGCGACGGTGACGTAACCACGGACGTAACTCGTTACTCTGAAATGATCATAAACCCAAAAACCGCACATTGGTGCAACCCAAAGAGTCTTCATAATTGTCCACCATACCATACGTTTCGAAACGGCACTCGAGTCCATCGTACGGACGATCGGAGTTTTCCTTATGATGCGTACCATGTTTATTGTGCGCCGGGAAATGCCAAGCATTTAGAGATTCCGGTGGGGACTTGTGATGCTTTTAGTAACCCGATGGCTCAAGAGATTCTTCAGCTTTTGCCTCACCCGGTTTGGGGTGAATTTGGGTATCCGACCCGGTTAGGTGATGGTTGGGTGGGTGATCCGAGAACTTGGGAGCTTGATGTTGGTGGTTTGTCTAGCAGGCTTTACTTCTACCAGGTGATACTCGATTCTCTATTCAGTTCGGAATTTTCAAGGGCTTAAAAATATTGGTTTGGTTCAAGTTAGGTTCAGATATTCGGTTTAATTCGTTTAAGCTTAAAAAAATATTGGTTCGGTTTATTCTTGTGTTGGCTGACTGATGATTCAAGTCAATTCGGTTTCTGTGCCTAGATTGAACCGGATTTTTTTATTGGATCTCGGTTTTGATTTGGTTTGGTTATATTGTAGGATCCTGGTACCATTCCGGCAAGGAGAATTTGGACATCGGTGGATGTTGGTACAGAGATTTACAGTACTGATAAAGATGAAGCAATTGCAGAATGGCATTTTTCTGATTTCGATGTTCTTCTTACATAACTTAAAAGACTTTCATTCACTAGGGGTTTCATTTGAATAAACAGTTTCAGACAAAAAAAAAAAAAAAAAAAAACCCTGATTTAGTAATTCTAAAATTTTATGTAATTGCTTAGATTTAATTCTGAAAATGATTTTAGTAAACAAAAACAGCATTATTGATGACTATAGTAGTACATCTTCAAACCAAACAAGTCCAAAGTGAAACCAAAAGACAAAACTAAATTCAACAGGAAAAAGAAAATTAAATAAATATTTTATTTAATGAGTATACTGTTTTTAAAAAGTATTCATTATTTCTAATTTTCATTCAAACTTTTTCCCAAAAAACCGAACATAACGTAACCAATCCCGTGACCAGAAAAAGAAAAAAAAAAAGAAAAACGTAACCAATCCAAACCAAAAAATAAAGTTACGTTTTCTGAATCAAACCAAATAAATTCCGACGTATGAGAACTCTTGAGTAGTAAACGGTACCAGAAAGAGAGAACAGTGTACTAATTTAACATTCAACCAACACGAAAGAAAAAAGTGTACTACCGATGTGCTTAGGTCCTACCACGTGGCAGCTAAACACATAAAGTCGTATAAAAGTACAAACCCTCCAGCTAACTTAGAAGGTTTAGCAATACAAAGAAAATCAAATAATTGTACAGCCTCTACCAAGAATGCAGTACAAAGATTTATAATGAATTTTCGTGTAGTACATCACAGAAAACACGATTCCAAAATCTATTTAAACCTAAAGAAATAAATATCAAAACACAAAATGAAAACTCAACGAACTTGTAACCAATTTCCAAGGCTTTAAAGCAAGTTGGTAAATGAGATAGACAGGGAACAAGCAGAGCATGGATTGAGTTTACTAAAACATCTAAAACGACTGTGTTTTGTCTCTTCCCATGCACTGCCTCTTCCCTGGCTCTCTTCTCTCTTACTCTCTTTATTTCTCTCCTTTCAATGAATTTTATTACTAACAACACACTAAAGGGTTTTTGAGTTTTGGTCTAACCTCTGTGTTTCATGTAGTGGAACTGAAAGAAGCAATAGCATCCATTTCTTGACGCAAGAGAAGCGCGTCGATGAATGAATCAAGATTCTCTCCTTGCATCATATCTTCAATAGCATGGTGAGTGATTCCCACACGATGATCCGTAACACGCCCTTGTGGGAAATTATACGTACGAATTCGTCCTGATCGGTCTCCACTACCAATCTGTTCATAATTGATGTAAGATTAACAGAAAGAAAAAAAGATAAGAAAAGAAAAACAGATTGTTAAACTTCGTTTATGTTACCTGATCTGATCGTAGCTTTGATCGACTGTTCTGTAATCTCAACCTTTCGATTTCGTAAAGCTTTGCACAGAGTACTTTTAATGCTTTGGCTTTGTTCTGTGTTACAAAGTATTTTCAGTTAAGGATGTGAAAAGTTCTGAGTGTTGAATAACTAACTTACCATATGTTGTGATCTTTCGTCTTGGATTGAAACCATTATTCCCGTTGGATGATGGATTATACGAACTGCACTGTTCGTTGTATTGGCGTGTTGACCACCGCAACCACCTGATCTGTATGTATCAATCCTCAAATCTTCATTCCTTAGCTGAACATCTACCTGTAAAGACAAGAGTAATGCAAGTTTTAAGATTAGTCCATAAGAAAGATAATCAAAGGAAATGTAAGTTTGTAAGAGTGGAGAAACTTCGGTACCGACCTCATCAGCTTGGGGAAGAATGGCAACAGATACAGCGCTAGTGTGAATACGTCCAGATTTCTCTGTGATCGGAATACGCTGTGGAAACATGTTTTAGTGTTAATAACTAGAGAACATTATATGAAAATCCAGAATGTGATTTATATATTAATATACCTGAACTCTATGAATTCCACTTTCGAACTTAAGTTTTCCGTAAACACTACGTCCACAAATCGCGGCACTAGCTTCCTAGCAATTATATTCAAGATCTTAGTCACACTAGAACAGAACAATAGTGGAATACTAATATTCACAGACGGAAGATACAAACAACAAATAACACTTACTTTATATCCTTTCATATCTGACTCAGTGATGTCGACAATATCAAACTTCCAACCTTTCTTCTGCGAGTATCTTTCATACCTATTCAACATTCCAACAATGTAAAGTTGAAAGTACGAAGAAGAATGAATACTAGCTTCTACGTGGAGCATGTAAAGGAACTTACATTCTAAATATGTCCATAGCAAATAAAGAAGCCTCTTCTCCACCAGTACCTAACCAAAACATTCAAATTGTTGTCAAAAAGAGGAAACGTAAAACTAGAGATTGTTCTCTGAAATTCATCGATAACGTTAGAAGTTCATAAGTCTCTACCTGCTCTCACCTCCAAAATGCAATCTCTCTCATCAGCTTCATCTTTAGGAAGTAAAGATTTAAGCAGCAAAGTTTGAAGTCTTTTTTCTTCTTCTAACGCTTCGTCTAATTCACTTAAAGCCATATCAAGCATGTCTTTATCATCCGAACTCTCTGACACCAGAGATTTCAATCCATCAATCTCCTGCCAAAGAGAAGTTAAACATAACCAATGAAGATCTTTGGAACATATAAAAAAACTGCAAAAGGCAATTTCACTTACCTTTTGTTTGGCCCTCAAATCATTAATCAGCTCCATTGAATCTCTCAGCTTCCGAAGTTCCTTATTAGCTCTTGAAAACTCTTCTTGCGAGTACTCAGGCTATCTTCAATCAAGAGAAAACACAGTTCATCGAACACAATCAAAAGTAAAACAATGTGGTGATATGGATTTGAAAAGATATAACAAAATTTTTGGAATTACCTGGTTTACACACCTCTGAAGAACAGCATTTCTGCGTTCTATCGCTGATAGTCTCTGATCCATTATCTTAATAAGATCTGGAGACAACTGAGGTTCCATTTCTGCTAATCATAAACCCAAATTTCAATCAATTCGTCAATACCAAATTGAAAATCTGAGCGAATCACGATTCAAACTAAATTGGAATTCAGTGGAATGTTACATAGCAATCGAGATTTGTTTACTCTTAACGGAAATTGATACGAAGTAATCCAGATTATAGAATCTTAAGGAACTAAGGAAGTACTATGAGAATATAAGTAAAACCTACCTGTGGTGTACAAACGAACCATCTTCGACGAGAGAAACGATCGTATGTTACGATCAATTGGACGCGTATTTTTCGAGCAAGATCGAATCAAATTGCTCAAAAAAATCGCACGAAACATCCCGCACGCAGAAATCTTCCGACTAACTGTCGATATGTCTTGTTAATTTTCAGATTGTAACGGTGTAGATGAAAGAACTTTTGCCGGAGCTTGTGACGGCGTTTTTCCTCGTCGCCGTCGAGAAAAGATGAAATGTGAAACTCAAGAAGGGATGAGGGGTTTTGGTAAATTCGCAATTCAAAATCTGAATAAGGGTAGTTTCGTCATTTCTTCCGGCGTCTCCGGCGTCTCCGGCGTCTCTCACCTATCTACTTGGCTTAATCATCCCATAATTGATTTTTATTATACACGTTAATGATGATTGTACACACTACATTTTATTTCTTTCAATGCAAAAAAAAAAACTTCATATCAACAGCTAAAACATTATAATTTATTTCGTAAAAACATCATAAAAATTTATTTCGTAAAAACATCATAAGATATTAAAGTTTTATATGCTTCACTCAACAATATTGCAGAAGATTTCCAAGAAAAACTTAGAAATATTAATTGATACATCGGTAGTTTTAAGTTGAACATCTTTTAGTAATTGTGACATTAAGTCCATGCTTCATAGACAATATAAAACCAAGAACTGGCTCAATCTTCTGTCCTTTGATGACTTTTATGTCATAGTTTTGTAATATCTTAACGGCTACCATCTTCATCTGAGCCATAGCTAAATGTTTACCTAAACAAGTTCTTGGACCAGAATTAAACGATAAGAACTTGAAAGATGGCACATGCCTTAAGCCTCCATTCTCGGAAATCCATCTCTCTGGCTTGAATTCCAAAACATCTTCTCCCCAAACCGTTTTCATCCTCCCTAATGCATAAAGACATATAATAATCTTAGAATTTGCATCGACATTATGTCCACTTGGAAGCACATCTGATTCTATAGATGATTTTCGTCCGAAGGAAACTGGTGGATAGAGTCTCATTGCTTCACACAGCGCCGCGTGTAAGTACACCAATTTTTCCAAACTCTCTTGGCCATTTTCAGTTTTGGTTAGATTGGTGTTGATAATTTCTTGACGAATGTTGGTCACCACTTGAGAGTTTTCGGAAAGAAGCCAGAAAAACCAAGTGAGAGCAGAGGCAGTTGTGTCTCTTCCCGCAAGAATGAAAGCTAAGATAGTGTCTCTGAGTAACTTATCGTTATTCGGATTCAAGAGCTTATACTTAGTTGTATCTAGCTTCATGAACGAAGTTAAAAGATCTCCACCTTCTTCACTGGAAATACCTATTGTGCTTTGTAATTTGATTATCTCTTCTCTCTTGGCCAATATGTATTTCGCACAAACATGGTCAAAAGTTTCTTTAGCTTCAATCATCTTCTTCTCTTGTCCGAATCCCAACAAGTTTTGTAGCTTCCAAAAGAATCTTGGTTTAACATGCCTATGCACAATCCCTTCTCCAACATCGTCGAGAGCTTTAGCTAATTCATCATTGGGCATTTCAATGGCGAGAGATCTAGGATCAGAGCCGGTTATAAGGATTAATATTGTATCGAACGTGAACCTCCCGAAAACATTCTGCAAGTCCACAGTTGTGCCTTCTTTTGCAAAATGATTAAGAAGAGGAACAAGCCCATCCTTGAGTTTACTTCTTGTGGTACTCATTGAAAACTTTTGAAACCCTTGATGATAGATCATGGCTTCGTAAGACTTCCTCAAATTCTTCCACAGCTCCGAGTCCGTGGTGATTATCCCGTCTCCAAATACATCAAAAACTTCTTGGAACTCTGATCCTTTGATGTAATTTGAGAAGTTTGAACTCATTATATGATGAATATTAGCTGGGTCAACAGTGGCCAACATATCCATTCCAACGAACCACGGTCCCTTGAATACAAACGTCAAGTTAGAGATTTCGAGAATCTCAACACTGTACTCATAGAATCGGTGGAGTACCATGAGCAGACCCGGAAGCATCCCGAGAATCGGCCAGTTCTTGAGGAAGTGGCCATGAGGTTTCTTGAAAAAAAAGTAATGGAGGATTAGAAAGCAAAAGATGGCAATGGAAGCTTCAAGTAATGTAATTGAAGCCATTGGAGTATGATGCTTCGTTAACACATGCAAGCACACACCTTTGTGATGATTACTTTGTTGGAAGGAAGCTTGATTTATATACACACACTTCAAGACACAACAAAGGAAAATTTAATAAAATACACTGAACTTGTATGCACACTGAGACACAGCAAAGCGCAATTAATGTTGAGATAAGACCCAAAGCGCAACGAGCAACACTATAAAAAATAAATTACCAATACACCTACCTCTTTTAATAACTAGCTTATCCACGCACGCACACTCTTGTTCTGATTTTTAAACACATATGAAATATACAAGCTAGTTTTTGATGAATGTGTGCCTTCAACCATCATATTTACAAGGATAATATCTGCAGATTTAAAAAATATCTAGAAAATATAGTTTTTGTGCTATATGTGCTATATCTAGAAAATACAACTGTCAAAACAGCTAGTACAGTTATCATCCATATTTGGGATGTTGTCTAAAAGACTAAAACAACTGATCTATGTGTTTGGGAAGTTGTTTAAATGGCTTAGAATGCTACTGGAAGGTTCCAGAACCACCTACGAAAGGTCCACCGACATTCTTAAGGTCCGAATATCTCATGAAAGAGGTCGGTAACCGCCTAACGACCCGAATCTACTAAAATATAGGATCCGTAGTTATCCAAGATACGGATAACAACTAATAGAAAGATCATAATCCGAAGGGAACTAGGGTAAAATACTTCTTATAAATAGAGGGGTCACATAGCGAAGAAGGGGACGAAGCAATAAGTAACAAACCCTAGCAAGATACATTCACGCAGCCTCCTAGAAACAATCAGCAACCTACGCCCGCGACCCCCGGTAACTCTAGTTCAAGAAGCAACTTTCGCTAGTTACTAGGGAATCCCTTGGCAGTTGTTAGGTAGATAGATTCAAAGGACGTTGTAATAAGATCTTGTTTCATCAATAATACAACTATTCTTTGATCGTTCCGTAGTGTTTTAGTGTCTTAAACCAAGTTCAAAAATCAACGAAACACTATAAATCAGTTATGTTCAAAAATCAACGAAACACTATAAATCAGTTATAAGATGGGGGAAAAAAGTTAGATATATATCTATGAATACCATAATGTAAATATAGTAGAAAATGACAACGAAAACTAAACTAAAAAATCTATATTTTTAAAGAATATTATTATTAGACAAACGTACAACACTTTGGATAAATTGATACTTCATACATAAAATATATAAAAATAAAATCAAACAAACATCACTTTTTAATATTTTTTTTCCCCCCGCATCTTTGCATACGTGAGACAAACAAAGAAGCAAAAAGCTTACAACTTCCTATCGAAAATGAACGTTGCATTTTTCACCTTTTACATGAGAGCCACACGTATATACTCTTTTAATTTTTTCTCAATTTTTTCTCATACGATTTATAATCCAAGCGTGACCGGCACATTAGCTTCTTGGATCCAGTTAATCGGACCTAACCAGTTAGCCACGGTGAAGTCTTTAACTTCAGCCGCGGATCTAGCCATCTTAGCCCAGTTAACTCTTCTGTTAGTGATAGCTCCTGGTCCACGGTTGTTGTACTCAACGTACCTACATGTCTTGTGGAAACTCTCACCATCCCACTCTCTCCATCCTTCTGGTCTAATCACATCTCCGATCTCGGTGTTCATGATCACGGTGGTTGAGTATTGCTTCCATGGTCTTCCAAGGTATGACTCAACGGTAAACCTCTCAGCCGCGAGTTTCTTGTCGGGAACTATGCGGCAGTTTTGGATGACGATACCGATTCTCATGGCCAGACCCTTTTCGTTTCCGTCGGCTGTGATCGTGTTGAATTGTCCCTTGTTTCCTTTACGGACGACGATGAGTGAGTTTTGGATAACGGTGGCGGATTTTCCGAAGATGAAGTCCACTGTTCCTGAGACGACACAGTTTCTGTAGAACTGACGACCGTTGTTGACGTACAGTGTGTCTTGGTAACCGTCGAATCTGCAGTTGAAGATAACAGCACGGTCTCCGTTCACTCTGATAGCCACGGCTTGGTGTCCCATTGGACCGGCTGTGTTCTTGAACCCGATCCATTTCGCCATAAATCCTTCAGATTCGACCTCTACGATATTGTACAATGTAATATGTGAGTGAAAACGTTCGATATATTATATTGGTTTGTATTATTAGGGTTTGATGAGACTTACGGACTGTGCCACTAAGGGAAGTGGTGGTCCCAGGGCTGAGTTTAACACTTCTGTTGTAAGTAATAATGGTCTTTCTTGCACCATCACCGAACATGAAGATGTTGTTCTTCTTCTTAGGGATGATGACTTGCTCTCTGTAGATACCAGCCTTGATGTGAATGATGCATCGTCCAGGGTTCTTCTCGGGACAACTGTTAACAGCTTGTTGAACCGTCTTGAACTGTCCACTTCCGTCCTTAGCCACCACAAAGGTGGCTCTGATCCTAGCACCGCCACCGCCGCCTCTTTTGCCACGTCCAGCCTTAGCCATGAGCTTCCTGTCAGCACCAGAGACCCATGTAGGGATTCCAGTCTCGTCAATGTCTTCAAGAAGACGACGAGCAGGACCGTCAGGGTCAGCAACTGGAGTATCAACGGCACCACCGGCAGGAACAGCTGGGGTTGCTCCTGATTTGTCGGAAGGAGAGAAGATTCCGGTAGTCATGTTCTTGAAATCGTCAACCTTAAGGTTAAGCTTAGCCATCGCGCTAACGACGGTGTGGAAGATGTCAATAGCATTGCTAGTGAGGATCTTGGAGCTGGCAATACCTTCACCAATAATCTTTCTCAAATCATCTTCTTCGATATCGTCAAGACAATCGGTTTGGTAATTGTAAACACCGGTCAACCATTGTTTAAGCTGGTCAATCTTGCTCCCGATCTGGTTAAGATCTTCACCCATTTCCTCAACAATGGTACCAAGATCCTCAAGCGCGTACATGAAAACTTTCTTACAGTATTCAAGAACGGCTTTGTTGTTTGGTGAAATGGTTGGACCCATGTCGCCTTCGGTTTTGCCCGTGAAATTCGACGATTTGGTCAATGCATCGTGTACAGCCAGCATGAAGGCCTTGATGAGCTTGTTTGGGTCATCGCTCTTGACCGGCTCGAGAGTTTTGACACATGAGGCTTTGTCAGAAGTCGCCTGGCAAATCCCTTGAACCGCTTTCATCTGCGGTGAGAGAGGAGTATTGCTGTTTTTGTTAACGATGGCAACAACTCCTATGGCTACTCCAACAATTAAGAGTATGGAGGCCACCGAGACAACAACTTTTCCAATCATTTTTTGTTTTGTTTTGTGTATTATTTATATTTTTATTTTTTTATAATCACTCCCTCCGGTTTATTTAGAGGTTATTCGGAGAGGGAGGGGCTTTTATTAGAGAAAAGCCAAGTTGTTTAATGACTTGGGCCAGTGGGTATTATGATAGATTCGTGAGGTTTTTATAGTAGCTTTTTTTGTTTCTATAATTAGGGATTTTTCGTTGGTTTCTATAATTAGGTACGTTGCATGGTTTTTACATGGAGATAGAGATTTACGGTTGATGAATGGCTGCGAATATTTGGTAAAAAAAAGAGCTTAATTAAGCTTTAAAGACTTTTTTTCTTTTTTTTGTTAAAAGCTTTAAAGACTTTTTAATATGTAATATTTTAGTTGTGAGGTTTAAAGTTGGTCACCGGAAAAATATGTCCTACGTGATCCTGTGGTGGATACTACTAGAAAATAAAGATTACATTATCTTATATTCACATATATTAAAATTACGTTTCTTCGTATACTATTCGCATATCATCTGATATGGTCACAATTACAATCACTATTTATGTATATCGCTATATTATCGACGCGGATATTACCGACTATTTGGATATTATCGACACATTAATCCATTCACTATTTTAGACATTCGATGAGTATCATCAAGGATTTAAATCTACTACTTTAATTTATTGCATATCTCCTCTGGAACCTCCTCTTGAGTAATAGATGGATCTTCAATTCTCTTTTAAGCTTCCCCTTTAATTTCATTTGGAGTCACCTCTCCCGAAACAAATGCATTTTCATAACCGTCTTCGACATCTTCTCGAGCTTTCCCTCGAACCTCTCTTGAGTAGTAGGTGGATCTTCATATCCCTTTCAAGCTTTCCCTTTAACTTCCTCTGTAGTTTCCTCTTCAATAACATGCGCCTTTCAAAAACTGTCTTCAACATGCCCTTGAGCTTCCCCTCGAACCTACTCTTGAATAGTAGGTGGATCTTCAGATCTCTTTCAAGTTTCCTTTTGAACCTCAACTTGAGTAGTAGATAGATCTTCTGATCCCTTTTGAGCTTCCCCTTTCACTATCCCTTTCGAGTTTCCCTTTAGCTTCACATGGAGTTTCCTCTTCAATAACAATAACATGTGCCTTTCAAGAATCATCTTCAACATAACATCAAGCTTCCCCGAAAACCTCCTCTTGAGTAATAGGTGGATCATCAGATCCCTTCCGAGCTGCCCCTTTTTAACTTCCTCTAGGGTTTCCTTTTCGGGTAACATGTGCCTTTCGAGAACCGTCTTCGACATCCCATTGAACTTCACCTCGAACATCCTCTTGAATAATATGTGGATCTTCATATCCCTTTCAAGCTTCCCCTTTTGCTTCTTCTGGAGTTTCTATTCAATAATAGACGCCTTTCGAGAATAGTCTTCAACATCCCATCATTCTTCCCCTCTTACCTCTTTTTGAGTAGTAGGTGGATTTTCATATTCCTTTCAAGATTCCCTTTTTAACTTTTCTAGAGCTTCTTATTCGATAATAGGTGAATCTTGAGAACCGTCTTCGACATCCCCTTGAACTTCACTTTGAACATCTCCTTAAGTAGTAGGTAGATCTTCATATTTATTTCAAGCTTCCCCTTGTACCTAATCTTAAATAGTATGTGGATCTCCATATCGCTTTTGAGCTTCCCCTTTAATTTCCTCATCAGTAACATGTGCATTTTAAGAACTGTCTTCAACATCCCCTCGAGATTCCCCTTAAATCGTTATTGAGTAGTGGGTGGATATGTCGATCACTTTCGTGCTTCCCTCTAGCTTCCTTTGGATTTTCCTCTTATGTAACAGGTGCTTTTCGAGAGCCATCTTTAGCAACCCGTCGAGCTTCCTCGCAAAGTAGTATGTGGATCTTCAAATCCATTTCGGTATTTTTCTTTAATGTTCTCTAGAGTTTCCTCTTCAGTAACATGTGTCTTTCGAGAACCGTCATCCACATCCCCTCGAGCTTCACCTCGAACCTCCTCTTGAGTAAGAGGTGAATCTTCAGATCCCTTTCGAGCTTCTTATTGAAACTTTCTCTTGAGTAGTAAGTGGATCTTCAGATTTTTTTCGAGCTTCCCCTTTAACTATCTTTTTGAGCTTCTCTTTACCTTCTTCTAGAGTTTCTTCTTCAATAGTAGGTACCTTTCAAGAACTTTCTTCAACATCCCCTCGAGCTTCCCCAGGAAGTTCAGATCTTCAGATTCCTTTCGAGCTTCCTTCGACCCTTCTTTTGAATAGTAGTTGGATATTCAGATCCCTTTCGAGTTTCCAATCGAACCTCCTCGTGAATAGTAGTTGAATATTCAAATCCCTTTCGAGCTGCTCCTTTAACGATCCCTTTTAACTTCCTATGGAATTTCCTCTTCAGTAACATGTGTCTTTTGAGAACAATCTTCAAAATTTCCTTCACCTTCCCCGCGAAGCGAGCATTCCCTTTAACTTCCTCTAGAGTTTCCTCTCCAATAACATGTGCCTTTCGAGAACCCTCTTCAACATCCCCTCGAACCCCCTCTTGCGCAGTAGGTTGATCTTTAGATCTCTTTCGAGCTTCCCCTTTAACTTCTCTGAAGTTTCCTCTTTAGTAACTGATACCTTTCGAGAATTGTCTTCAACATCCCTCGAACCTCCTCTTAAGTAGTACGTGGGTATCCCTTTCGAGCTTCCTCTCGAATCATCTCTTGAGTAGTAGGTGGACCTGATTTGGTGTATTAGTTGAAATACAAAATAAAGCATGAATGACCATGAAATTCCGATAGACGTTAATGAACATAACATACTACTCAAGAATATTGATACTTGATGGTGCTACAAAACTCTGAAACAATCAAACCATGTTGTAGTTTGCTAGATACCTAAAAATTCAAAGCATTAGAACCATTATTGAAATAATTGCAAAGTAATTTAAAGTTGTTACAATAATCATTACCTCCTAAACCCAATTTTGGCAAATCTTATTGTTCTTCATTCTTTTTCATATTATCTTCTTTTTTTCGGACTTGTAGTACCATTCATTTTAAAAATGTTTATTCGTTTTCTTCATCGTATTATTCTTATTATTTTTATTCTTCTTCTTATTTTCCTAGACTTTTTTTTTCCTTTTCATCTCCTCAAGCGCGTGTAATGCGCTTCAAAGAACTTGAATTTGATCATTTCAAAGGTTGATCATTCCTTGAATTTTTAGTTGTATAAATAAATGGTAAATGTATACATATCTCGAATAGTAGAATATTTCCAATAAAATTTTGGGATATGAATTTTAGAATATTTTTCATTTTTTCAATAATGCTTTTACGAAAGCATAGTTCAAAAACCTTAAATTAAACAAATGGATTTCTCTTTACAAATTCAAATGTAAATATAATTAACACTTACAATTACATATTCTTATAAAAACAAATAAATAAAACAAAAATTCAAATTTTGAATCAACATCCTATCTTTGCTTTCTGAGATGAAGAATCCATTAGCTTATGGTTTTCTTACCTCTGTATCAAAGCATTTATATTCTTCTGCTCCTCTTCCTTCTCCTTCTCCTTCTCCTTCTTGCAAAAAGAGAATCTTGCGTTTGCAATAACCACAAATTGAAGAACTTGTGGATGTCCGTTTATGCTTAATGTTCTGATATTTTCCAGGTAGTTGTTACTGCTCGTATTGGTCTGTAACTTCTCATGTGATCCGGATGCTTAATGATCCAATATTATCCTGGTAATCGTCACCGCTCGATGGTGGATAAAGTATTTAGGTCTTAAACAAAGTAAAATATGGAAGATGGAAGGGACATCTGATAGCAACGAAATAGGTCTAGGAACGGTTTTTGGTGTTTAAAATCTTTATGAATGTTGTATATATAGGGGAAACAATAAAGATTGTAATAAACATAATTTTTCATTTTCTTTTCCTCATAGATATGTACAAATTCCATTATTATCTATTGTAGTCACATTTTTCAACCAAATCACCAGGAACCGTACCAACTATCCGATTACCTTGTGCAAAAATATCGATTGATGCAATGTGAAAATCGTCAATATTATTTCTTAATTTTTGGGAAAATCGATTTATTTTTTTCCTTAAAATAAAATATTATTCCTTAATTCTTTGTAAATTTGTTTACAATTTAAATAGGAAGATTTATATTTATCTAAAGGATATAGAATAATTCCATATCTAAATTAGAAGATATACATTTATATTTATTTTTTTCCTTTAAGATATATATTATTTCTTAATTTTTGGGAAATTCGATATATTTCTTTCTTTAAAGTTAAATATTATTCCTTAATATTTTGTAAATTCATGTGCAATTTAAATAGGAAGGGACTAATTTGCAATTATCCAACAATTTATTATGTTTTTTTTTATCAAAACAGAAGTTAAAGGCAATTAATTGATGGGCGATGAAGTGGACAGTCTTAAAGGCCATTATGCTTCATAGTTAATTATATTGTAGTACAATATAATATTTAGACACAATATTCCACTTGTGTGCTCTTTTTTTCTTTCAAGTGTTTCTTGTGTGCTCTCAAACCGTGGCCATATACGGCTCCTAGCTTTTCAAATATGTCAAAGCTATTGTTATTATCACTTTGATCAGCCGACCCTGCATTTTTTTTTAAAAAAGGATCTTCAAAGATACGAAGAGTTTTACACAAATTTAAAACGATAAAATAATTTAGAAGAGTTTGCATACCGAGCCGTTTTTCGTTTTGTCGTTTTCTTTTAAGTATGTTGAACCGCTTCATCATAGCCAACACATGATCTTCTTTGTTGGTTGAATAATCATGAACCTTTAATTTTTCAATCATGTTGTACATATTAGCTATATACTCTTGAAATGGTGGAAGAGATATATAAGATATATGTGTGTGTGTTTTTTTGTTTATGAATGTGCAATGCACAATCCTTATAAATAGGAGATTTCAAAAATTTTCATTCCTTCTTTATATGTTGAATGTAGAATAATTCAATATCTAAATTAGAAGATGTACATTTAGATTTTTTTTTTTCATTTAGAAAATATTATTTATAAATTTTTGGTTAATTTTATTTTTCTCTTTAAAGATATAAATTTTAATTATGTCATTTTCGTTTTTTTTTTCCTTTAAGAAAATATTAATATAAGAATGTAGAATAATTCCATATTTAAATTAGAAAATATATATTTAGATTTTTTTTTTCCATTTAAAAAATAATATTTATCAATATTACATATCTAAATTAGAAGATATAAATTAAGAGATTTTTTTTTCCTTTTAGATAAAAATTATTTATCAATTTTCAGGAAATTCTATTTTTTTCTTTTAAGATATACATTTTAATTTTGTCAATTTCGTTTTTTTTCCTTTAAAAATAAATTAATTATCAATTTTTGGGAATTTTTAATATAAGAATGTAGAATAATTCTATATCTTAATCAGAAGATATAAATTTAGATATTTTTTTTTCCTTTTAGAAAAATTTATCAATTTCGTTTTTTTTTTCTTTTAAGAAATATTAATTATCAATTTTTTGGGAATTTTGTAAGATTAATAATAAAAAAAAAATTCAATTTAAATAGGAAATGACTAATCTGCAATTATCAAAGGTTTGATCATACTTTTTAAAGCGAAACAAAAGTTTAAGGCCATTAATTGATGACTGATGACGTGGACAGCCTTAGAGGCCATTATGCTTCCCAATTAATTATATAGATTTCCTTTTTGGTGTAGGCGGACGTGGAGCTAGTTCTCTCTATGAAGGAGAAGCTGAAATGGTCTTGGGTCAACAGGATATTTAGTTCCCTAAGTTTTTATTGCGCAAACTATCATAAGGGTGATATATGCTTGTTCCAACATAAGACCTCACATTAAATAAAATATAGCTGGTTGCAAGGATCAGCCCTAATCTAACACCAACAAGCCAGTTTTTCAACAATAGAATACTAACAATTTTAAAAGGCATCATTTTTCTAAAAGCTCGTGGTGCAACAGTTTTTATAAGCTTCAGTTGCTAGTTTCAAATATCATATGCCAATATTTGTGATTTTTTATATTAATGTTTATAAATGGAGCAGGCCCTGTTTGAGATATCGTGTTGACATGAAGGATGTTGAGGAAGTCATTCTTAATTTGATTTTGAACGATATCAATATGTTTTATCCTTTTTATAGATATGAGACGGGGTTTGTGCAAAACATATTTATTAGGGTGAGATAGGCTTGCTACCAGCATACGAATGGAGATTGAATGAAACATACCAATGGAGATATGCTTGATAGTTCCAAAGCATTTGTGAAATTAGTGTTCCGACATTTTATATTAATCACATCTAATTGATTCAAAAGGTTCTTGATTATTCACAAATGCTTTGGAATTGGGTATGTTTCATTAACTATTTTTAATTATTTTATAGTTATAATTTTTAATAATATAGCAGAATTATTTTTCAAAAACATGAGAACGTAAATAAGTGATGAATATTATGAAAAGTTAAGAAAATCGTAGAAACGCGAACAAATGGTATATCATTTCTCAAATATCATCTCTTACCACATTATCTTCCACAATTAGCAATTTGGTCAAAATTTACATTTTATCTATATGAAAATAAGTAAAAGTTTAGGCAATATTTCTTACTTATTACTAAATAAAAACGGATTCTTTACAAAACAAATTATTGTAAACCACGAGAAAAAAAAACAAAAAAAACAGTTTTTTTTTTTATGTTAAAGGGCTTTCTAATTAAATTGCAGAAAAAAAATTAAGAGTTTACAATACTAGTGTTTTTAATTAATGGAAGCCCAAATAATAAAATCCATGTTAATAGTGAAACCCAATAGTAATAAGTAAGCCCAGAAGAGAGAATCAACCCAAGTAGGGTAGTAGGTTTGTCGTTGGCTGGTTGCAGTTAGCCAAATTGATGACGGAAGATCCAAGAGTCACGAGACAGAAGATCATAGCGGAGAAGAAGTATTCTTCTGCGACTAGGGGATGTTCGGCGCTGGTGGTGGAAGAGGCAACGGATGGGCCGGAGAGAGAAGTACCGATGACAGCCAAAACTGAAGCATATCCGATGCTTTCTTTGGAGATCGAGCACGGTAACTAGAGATCCGGTTTCTAACCGTCGAGTCGACAAGACGAAGGAGAGAGTAGACTGGTCGATAGGTCTGTTGGTGGGAACGTGAATTTCGCTCTTGCCATACAAAGTAGATCACTGATTGCCAAGCTAGAAGAGTAGTGGATCTAATCGGCTTAGAAGATGACAAATTTTGCATTTGATGAAGAATGTGATGGGGAGCGGAAGCTATATAACAAGAAAGAACACGAGATCTCCAGGAGATGAACGTGATCCAGCTCGGATCTTGTCGGTTTGTTGATACTCTCAACAAAATAGACAATTAGGATTTGAAATAAACGAAGATCCTCTCTTCGTTTAGATCGATACAGGTTGGGAATACTCTTCCCCGTGCTCAAAAGCTCGACGGCTATGAAAACTCAAAATTATATTCAATAAACGATTACTTACAAAACTCTAAACAAAGTGTTTATAAAGAAACTAAAAAATGAGAACAAAACCTAAATAAAACCTAATTAAAAATGTCCAAATATTATCTAAACAACAATTTACTTGAGAAATACGTAAAGTTCAATACAAAGCCCAATAGACATGTTTGTTGTCTAAGCCCAAATGTATATAGATGCACTGCATCAGTCCCTCCGGGTTCGAAAGATTCGACCTCGAAACTGAACGGTGATCTCGGCTCCCAAACATCCATTACAAGCGTCAGCTTTGTTAACTCGTTCTCCGCCTCCGAGGCTTCCAGGATCTCGTACGTCTCGTGAATCTCTCGAATGCATGTAATTACATATTGTTCCACACAATTGACTTTGTAGATGTCGGTGGGGACTTTTGCATCGCCATGCGCCACGGATACTGTGAATGCTCACCTTGAATTCTTCCACCATTATAACTTGAAGAAACTTTACGCCCATAAACGTGTCTAGAGACCTCACAATGAACACACGAACCGTGACGAGATGTGTCCAGCGTAGAAAACGATATAGGTGATAGTTGAGACATCCCAAAAACACGATAGGTGTCGGTGAAAATTTGTTGTACCAATGAAAAGGCCTGATGTGCTTACCAAAATTGACACACAACAACTTACTTGATTTGCAAGTAACCTTATTCTCACCAACAAATTTCGTATGTATGTAATTGGAATCCACATGTCTTCTATGCAACCCTATGATATTCACAGTAGAAGCTCTCCAAGCCGAAGGTGCTTGATAAACACCCTTATAGGTGAGCCATTCAACTGTATCTTCCTTATTTGTATCCATCATGCTCACAAACGTACGAGTGTGTGAGATATACGCGACATATGTCAACGCTTGAAGAATCTTATTACTTGAACCATCAACAACTGTTATGATAAATCCGACAGTCATTCCACTACACAACTCAACATGAGAAGATGTGATCGGGAATAGCACCACCCACACGACTACGGACTTGTGAGAAGGAAACACAAAAGTCACCAAAGACCAGAATTGCGTCAAAATCTTGAACTTCTCCATCTGTATAAAACTATCGTGAGTATGAAGTCGGAGCCACAAAGGTAACAACGTATATTTCGTAACGACTTTTACTTTCCTCCCAAGTCTAGTAGCATGAGCATCACAATTGTCAACACCACTTAGTGTCACATCTTCCGCCGCTTCATTATACCATAAAAGGGCTCTGCAACAAATACTCTACTCATGCTCCAAGCCTCACGTCCACTTGCCGCACGAATAATGAAGTCAAAATTAGCTGCGTTAAAATCTCCATGAACTTCAACGATGAATTTCCGACTTACTTTCACGAGGCGAACCAAAGAAGTATAAGGCCGGAAAAACTCATGAAATCCACCATCACTAATGTTGATGTTGACTGTACCCCTATAAAGCTTACATTTAGAAGCAAATCTCCATGCTGATAGTTTACCATTACAAACAGCATAGCTCGGCTGTTCAATATGGATATCAACAACCAGATCAAAAACAAAAATAGAATTGAACACCATAATTCCATAGAGAACATGAAGAGCAGTGAAGCATTGAATTTTCCTTGTTTGCGAGGCAATTATAATCCACCCAGTCTGCCAATATTGACCTTGAAATTTTTTCAATAGCACCTTTTTGAAATCATCAAGAAAAACTTTTATGAGACACACGATGGAAAAGAGTGTCCGTGATGAGAGAACCGAGCCGTTACTAAACTCGAACGTGATCTTCCTTTGGAAAGGTGCACGAGGGCCTGTGAAGAAAGAACATAGCAGCACCGAATTGTAAGAACTTGTTAAGTCACCTGCAACCTTGCGTTGGTTTTTGTCATTGAGTTGGACACATATCTTAGACATTAAGTAAATGTCTAAAACCTTCATGCCTCTCATCTCTTGAACTTCAAGCAATTGTATTACTTTGATGTATAATTCTAGAATCACATATTCATGCTTGGCAAGATTTTTATCACCAAAACCATCGTAATTGGGAGAAACATAGATATCATTAGAGAAATCATCCTCACGGCTACGAAACAAATTTTTCCTTTGACCCCGATCTGGAGACGCGTTAATGATCAACGGATTACGAGTTACGCGATAACGACAAGTAACTTGAACTCCCAAATACATGTGTCCATTGTACTCGAGAATTTGATGAGGACATGAACTTCTTGTTGAGACTTCTTTTTCAAGAACCCAATTCAAAAACTTTGAACTGTACTCGTTGATGTTGTCATCCTCTAGATTTTTCGCATAGTTCACATGAAACTCTTGTCTTGTTATTCCACATTGACAAAGGGATAAGAGCGGTTGTGCCTGATCAGTAACTTCATCATCACATAACCTGCTGTCTCTTTCCTCAAATGGAACAACGATTGGATCTTCATAGGTCTCGTTGGAGAGAGCTTTTTTAGCCCGACGGAACCGATTTGTGCTACAACCACCACGATCTGGTGGCTCCCACTCGAGACGTCTTTTGCCAATTGCAGTAGAGACAAAATAATATTGGTGTTCCTTATCCGGAGACGTATCTCCGTCCTTCTTGTTGATGACAAGAACAAATGCCAGTGGTGCAAAATTATCTTGGTGGCTCTTCTCCGGATACGTATCTTCTTCCTTAAAATCCCAAGGCGTGTGCTTCTTCACACTCACACATCTATCTTCGTTCCTTTTATTGTATTGTAGTGGGTTGTTGATTGTTGTAGATAGTATTAAGCCACTTTTATGAGAAACTATTATAGGACTCACCGGTTTCACCTCGTTGAAATTGACTGATGTATCATGACCTTCCCTTTGACTAACCTCTTCATTATCATGCTCAGAAAAAATAGGACCGATGTTGTTCACCTGAAGGCGATCCGTGTCATTTTGATGGTAAGGCTCATCAGCAGCTTCTAAAAGGCTCTGCTTGCCGCCGTCAACCTCGTCTTCTACCAACGAATCATCCTGGTGAGGAAAAACCGTGGCACGGTGAGCGTCGGAGATATGCTGCAGTTTGGCGCCCATATCTTGGTTAATTTTTTTAAACGATTCTTGCAAAGCATGAAAGTACTCATCACGGTGATTATGTCTTGGGGAAGTGAAAGAAGAGCCATTTCGAACATACGACACATGGTTACGAAGCTCATCCTAGTCTTCCTTAGAGGCTCCACAAAGAGATCGTTGAAGGCTAGTACCAGTGTTGAAGTTTTTGTCGTAATCATCTATTAAACGAGAACCTTGTCGCAAATTTTGACGGTGAATGTAAGTAGTTCGTTCATAACTATGCGGGAGAAACGTTTTCCTCAACTGCTTAGTTAGCTTATCCCACGACTGAATTGGTTCCTTGCCGCTCCGCTTACAAGTGGCTTTCAATTGTTTCCACCAAGATGCTGCGTGACCGCGAAACTTTGTAGCCACCAACGGAACACACTTATCAGCAGGTACCTCTTCGAATTCCAAGACTTCTTCCACTGCTGTGAGCCAATCAAGGAGATCATCTCCTTTAATACCACCATAGAATTTTGGAATCTCCACGTTAAAACCTGTTTCCCAGCGGATGTTTTTTTGGTTATTATCGAATCGTTGATTCCGAAACATCTCCCGCCGTCGATTCCGTTTGTCTTCACCACCGTATCGTGTGTTTTGATGGTATGATTGCATTGAATCAAACTTAAATGAAGGACCATTTGAATCCGATACCAACTGATGGGGAGCGGAAGCTATATAACGAGAAAGAACACGAGATCTCCAGGAGATGAACGTGATCCAGCTCGGATCTTGCCGGTTTGTTGATACTCTCAACAAAATAGGCAATTAGGATTTGAAATAAACGAAGATCCTCTCTTCGTTTAGATCGATACAGGTTGGGAATACTCTTCCCCGTGCTCGAAAGCTCGACGGCTATGAAAGCTCAAAATTATATTCAATAAACGTTACTTACAAAACTCTAAACAAAGTGTTTATAAAGAAATTAAAAGATGAGAACAAAACCTAAATAAAACCTAATTAAAAAGGCCCAAATATTATCTAAACAACTATTTACTTGACAAATACGTAAAGCCCAATAGACGTATTTGTTGTCTAAGCCCAAATGTATATAGATGCACTGCATTAGAATGTCTGACCATGAAGCAAAGGGAGAGAGAGAGCATATGGTTGCTATCAAAGACCAAATGGAAGCAGTGAAAGGGTAGGAGAACAAGATGTGATCACGAGATTCAAGAGCAGCATTGCAAAGGATGCAAGTTGGATCCAATTTGATTCCCTAGCTAAGCATTTGATCTTTGGTGGGGCAGCGATTGAGTACAAAATAACAGGTCAAGAAGCTGTGTCTTGGGATTCCACCAGTGTTCCAAACTGTTTTATACCATGGAGCTTGAGTTCTGGGATTTCGGAGAAGAGAATAGACATGGCTGGTGACATATTTTGTTGATGGAACATAGCCGGGTTCCCAGCTATAAGAATCATGAGTCCGAGATAGATTTATAGATGCCAAGTGAATATGCAGTGAAACTTGTTTGTCTGAATCAGGAGGAATATGCCACAGTCAATCGGAATAGAGTTCATTTAGTTTTACAGTCGGACAAATAGCGCGAGTGATAGAAAGATCCCCCGCGGAGAAATCAGAGAGTCTACCAAACGGAGACCAATATTCTTCCCAGAATCTTGTACATGTTCCATTTCCAACCTTCATTTTGATCCAGTCATAAATCAACCCTCTTGACCTTATCATGTTATTAACTAACTATGAATGTTTTGTCTTTTCTTTTATAGTCCAGAAGTTGCTGAGATCACCGTCTATAATCTCCTCCACAAACCATTCAACCCAAATAGATCCCTTCTTGAAAAACAAGAGCCAAATAAGTTTCAATGTAAACGCCATGTTCCAGGTAACCAGTTCTAGGTAACCAGTTCTTTAATCCCTATTCCTCCCTTTGCTTTTGGGTATGTGATGTCAGTCCATGCGACCCTTGCAGAGTGCTTACCTTCAACACCCTCGTTCCATAAATAGCCACTACACAAGAAATTGATCTTGTTAATCACTTCTTTGGGCAGAACAAAAGTCGAAGACCAGAAATTAGTGATGTCGGATATAACTGATTGGATAAGAAGTCTTCCAGCA
Source organism: Euclidium syriacum (assembly GCA_900116095.1). Taxonomy (NCBI): domain Eukaryota; kingdom Viridiplantae; phylum Streptophyta; class Magnoliopsida; order Brassicales; family Brassicaceae; genus Euclidium; species Euclidium syriacum. The sequence continues at coordinate 2,497,130 of FPAK01000012.1, read as the reverse complement.
AAAGATAAAAATCTTGCAGCCCAGGTTGATATCTTCCCTTTTATTCTCATTAAGAGCGGCTCACAATTGGCTATAGATGATTTCTTGGAGTTTAGAGAAATCCATAAATATCTGACAGGTAGAGAGCCTACAGATAAATCGGTAACTGATACAATATGCTATATTTCCTGCATAGATAAACTAGAGGAGTAGATAGTGGTCTTCTGAATGCTCACTGCAAGACCAGATAGGTCTTCAAATCTCTTCAAGATTGACATCACACTTTGGACAAATCTACAATTGCCTCCAACAAATATCAATAAGTCATCCGCGAAGCAGAGATGAGTGAGTTTTGACTTTTTGCACTTGTAGTGATTGTCAAACAATCATTCTGCAGCGACATCATTTGCATTTTAGATAGATAGTTCATGGCTATTATAAAAAGATAGGGAGACAGGGGATCTCCCTGTCTTAACCCCATAGAGCTTTTGAAATAGCCTTGAACTGTACCATTTTACCCAATAGTGAAATTAGGAGTTGTGATGCAGCTTTGTAATCATCTGATGTATTACTCTGGGACTTCAGTACTTCTTAACATAGCTAGAATAAACTCCCACCAAATTGTATCAAATGCCTTAGCAATATCAACTCTTATAGCTATCTTCTTAGGTCTTTTAGTCTTGTGATACCCATCCATTAAGCCAGTAGCCAAAATGGTGTTCTCCACAAGGAGTCGGTCTTGCACAAAGGCTGTCTTATTAGGTACAACAACTGATAGCCCTGTGGTCAGTTAGGAGAGAAGCACCTGGCCTCTTGGGAACAACCGCAAGGATAGTTGAATTTGTTGCTAATGGTAGGAAAGCCGTGTGAAAGAAACCAGAGATAGCATTAAGTACCTCAAGATCCTAGTATTTCCTATGAGGCTCTAAATAATTCTGAAGTTAGGCCATCTGGACCAGAAGCTTTGTTTGAGTTTAATCTGAATAGCGTGTTCTTTATCTCTGCAGGTGATGGAATGGAAGAAAGGCAATTTTTTTGCTCTAAAGTGCATCGAAAGGACAAAATAGAAGACACCAATTGAGGAGTAACAAATACATGAGGTAGAGAAGACGGATCCAGAATCAACTTGAAATGGTTTTACCGCAAGCACACTGATTGAAGCTGGATCTGACATGACTTGTCCTGAGGATAGCAAGATAGATCTGATAGAGTTATAAGCAGCTCTAGCCACACATACACGATGGAAATAAGTTGTGCTTTCGTAACCATTCTTGAGAAAGTTGATCCTAGATTTTTGGCGGTAGAAAGCCTCTTCAATAGATATCAGGAATGAATATTTGTCTTGTAGGTCATTTTCATGTTGACAGAGAATGGGATAGGGGTCAGAGAAGACAACTACATGTACATCATGCAACAAACGGTTAGTATTAAGCATTCTTTCTGAATTTCTGAAAAATTATCTTTGTTTAGCTGTTTGATAGACAGCTTCTTTTTCTTCTTTTGGTCACGATATAGATTGCTTTATAAGTCTGAGTTTATAGTAAAGAGATGATAAGTCAATAGCTGCTCTTCCACTCTGATTTCAGGCTGAGTCAACCATTGGTAAGAAGTCCGGGTGGGATGATAGAAGGTTGAGAAACTTGAAAGGATAGGATTGGAGAAGTCAAGAATACAAGCACATTGGCCAGAGAGTGTGCTAGGAGGGATAAAAGAAGCAAAACTAATTGGATGAAGACACTGCCAATAAGAGTTAACAAGAAGCCGATCAAGCTTTTTCCATATAGGTTGAGAAGCTCTGTTGTTGGTCCATGTATAGTGAGGCCCTTGATATCTTATATCGTTTAATGCCAAGTCAATAAGACAATTTTTCATTTCCACCATACTTGTTGAAGGAGAGTCAACTGAGCTTTGTGAATCTTCCGTAGGGTGAGTGATAGGTTGAAGTCACCACCCATTATCCAAGGAGTGGAATCCAGATTGAAATACTATTGGAGATTTAGCAGCTCAACCAAAAGATCAGTTCTCTCGTGGCCTTCATTTGAAGCATACACATATGTAAAAGTAAACTGAGGACAATTAGAGATCACCACTAAGCAAGTAAGAGACTGCCTTGACTGGTGAATAATGCTAATTGTAACAGGAGCTTTCCAGATTAATATAATGCGACCATCTTCGTCTTGATTGTGATTAGAAGAGAATTGCCGGCCATAACATGTACTACTCAGGATTGATAAAAGATTAAGGGCTGTTATATGGGTTTCAAGAATAGCTCCAAAATATGGGTTATGGGTATTTAGCCATTGAGAAAAAGGCACATGCTTAATAGGGTCAATTAAGCCTTTTATATTCCAAAATATATATATATATATATATATATATATATATATTCATCATTGTGATGTAGGTGGAGACTCCTCCGATGAAGGAAGAGGATCTTGAACAAGAAGTGGAGGAACGAAATTAAGTGGGTTTGAAGGAGTCTCTGTGTTAACAAAGGATGACTCCTCCAACAAGTCAAAAGGGTTAGATGTGGGGATCACAAAAGGTAGTGGAGAAGTGTTTTTAGGAGATGGAAAGGGGGATTTTGAAGAAAGCGGATTGGGAGGATGATCTAGGAGAGGTTATGTTTGGCCATAGCTTTTAAGAAATCAACTTCAACTTGAAGAATCTGGCTAGTTGGGGAAGAAGTGGTGAGGGTCAATTGGTTTTATGTTGATGGGGAAGGGAATGAGTCAGTTTGTAGTATAGAGGATGGACCAGAGCCAAGAGGGGTGATGACAGGTAAAGGTGACGGCTTAGGTAGTGGAATATGAGGTGAGGCCAGGGAGGAGGAGGGGGTGGCCTGAGTAGTAGCCTTTGGAGTATCTTGACTAGACACTGCTTTTTTTCAGAACCCACATAGTGGATGTGAGCAAACATTTCTTCAATATGTGGCCAACTTATTTGCAATGAAAGCATTTTGGTGGGAGCCATGGATATTCAATTTGGAGTTCCACCAGAAACTCATCCTGCCTTTCAATCTCAGCACACGTAGGTAATTCTTTAGTAACATCAGCAATAACACGAATATAAGCCTCGCTAATACTTGTTAGCTTTTTTTTGTAAACTCATCAACTTCCTTTGACAGACCAACACACTCACCAATTGAGCTCCAACCAGCTAGATGTATAAGATCAAATGGAACATTATTAAAATGTGCCCAAAGGGGAAGAGATGATAACACTGTCTCATCAGGTTTGAGCTTGGCACTCCACTGATAAGTCCTAAACATACTAGCATCCACATACCAAATACCTTTCTCAAGAATCTTGTTGCGCAGGCTCTCATTATGGATACGGATTGACATTGTGTTGGCAGTGTTGAGATGTGTGAACGAAAATTAGTTTAGGCGAATACTCTTTTGTTTATGATTTTTTTATTAATATGTGAATGAATAATAACCAAAAAACCCTAAAATTCATTTATATAAGTCTTAAACATAACACAACTAGGATCATGATATATATTAAAAAAACTTATTCGCATTTATGAAAATACTCTATTCTCTACATGTATCGACCCTCTCACCCCATGTCCTAAATAGTATAGTCTAGCTAAAGTTATGTGACATTCTATACTCATTCTAATAGGCTTAACCAAAACCCGTAAAGATTTTTAGTCACTTTGGAACAACACAAATATTACATTCGTTGAATGGTTTCAAATCTGACCTATAATTATGTCACCGTCCTGTGGGCCGAACATCGACTTGCAGCTCTCAATAAATATTAACATTTTTCGGTGCTCAATTCCGGGAAAAATCAGATAATCTGGTGATAAATTTTTATGTTACGCACATTCTAAACACCCGAGTTCGATTGACAGAAAGCTTTGTATGTAAAGCAGCTTTTTTTTCTCTAACTTACAACCATCTAAATCCTTGCTACGACTGTTAACGTTTAATGTGTGAACGAATAATAACTTACGACCATCTAAATCCGTCAAATATTCTTTTGTAGTAAACGTTAAAAATGTATAATCATTAATAATAATCACGTTTATTTTCCATATCCTTTCCAATCACCAGGTCCATACATGATTATAATCCATAACATATTAATTACAAACATACATCAAAAAGGAACCTCCTGTTACAAAGATTCCCAAAATATCTGAAAAGACCCAATCGATGCCAAATTATTCATCACCATCGACGACGCCATACACATTTTTTTTTTTCATTTTTTATAATATATATTTTAATTTATAAAAAATAAATTAATAATAATAAAACGACAAAGGTGGTGGTAGCAACGCATCGGTATCTTTCTGGTTAAGTTTAGTCTTAATGTTTAAAGTGTTAAACACTTTGTCCATTCCTGCGAACACATCCACTGACTCACCACTCATTCTTTTTCCAAGACCAATTCCTGATTCCACTACTTTCTGTAACGTTTTGTCGTAAATATCATCGAGACATGTCGATTGGTAATTGAAGATCGAAGTCATCTTCTTCTTACATGTGAAATAGTTATCCGCCATGCTCGTAAGGTTTTTCCCCGCGGCTTTCCAGAAATCGGCAAAGTCTTCCAATGCGTTGTTTAGCTGTTTCTCACAACCTGTTAGGATTTTACATCGGAAGAAGTCAGAAATATTATATAAAATCATGGGCCATTTTTTATATGATGATCCTTATTTGATAACTAATTATTTTTACATTTAACCCAAAAAAAAAATTTCTTTTTATGAGAAAATACAGACACATAAAATATCTAAAGCAGCCACTTACTTGTGATGCAAGTTTGTGCAAAGGCGTTTCCTGAGTATTTTGGTTTGATTCCGGCGAGGAACTTCATGCCCTTTTTAATGGAAAATTCCGCCGCGGTGGCTAAGTGACGGACCAAAACAGCGGGATCATCGCTTCGAACGTTTCTTAGAGTAATGCTACAAAGATTTTTGTCTTGCACCACGCTGCAGACTCCCGCAACAGCTTTTTCATGTTGTTTTGAAATCTCACCGCGTTTTGGTGGGACCACGGATGCGGTTGCGGTTAGGGCAACGGTGAGAATGAGAAAGGCGAGCTTTATTGGAGTGTTCATTTTTTTTTTTTTTTTGGTTTTTCTTTTTGGGTCTGGACGTGTGGATTGGAAAGGAATAGAAAAAAGAAGAAGAGAGGTTACGTTTTTATATAGATGTTTATATGGTTTTGCTTAATTTGGATGCTTTTTGTTTACGGTTTTGACTAATTCAGAAATGAATGGATGATAATGAGTGAATTGTGGCGTTTTAAACCAATGGAGGTACTATAACTTTGTCTAAAAGAGACAGTAATTGTCCTTCTCTTGGTTTTGCAGGAGGCACTAATTAGAATCAATTATTGTTAGAAAATTAGGTGTGAGATTATATTGTTAATAAATTTACCGTTCGTAAGACGGTTTGCTTTTTAACAAATTCAAGCAAAAAAATAGAAATTAGAGTATTTAATGCCAATGGTAAAAAGTTTAATTAGTGGTATTTAAAAAATAGTAGTCAATGAGCAATATTAGCGGAACGAGTGATTTTTTAATATATTATTTTTTATATAGACATTAATATATTGAATGGATGTAAGGGTGTTAAAATAGGTAGTTATTTATGGGTTAACGCAATCCACTCATGATTTTAGTAGTTATGGATTTTTCAACCCATATAAATAAACGGGTTTTGATGGGTTACCCAATTAGAGTTAGCGGATCTAATGGGTTAACCCATTAGGGTTTTAGATGGGTAACCTATGGGTTCATGACTATAAAAAAATATATGGCACGTGATATGTTTAATATTTTCATCACTACCGTCGTTTTAGAGTCATCTTTTAATATCAGTTCTCGTGTTCTTAACAAATATTGGAGTCTGACTTATTCCTAAGCATATTCAAGTTTTATTTTGCACTAGATCTTTTTATTCAACATTTTGTTAATCTATCCAAGTTGTTAACTTCTTAAAAAATAATGTGTACACAATAAATCAAAAGATGAAATCAAAGAGAAAGAATCATATGCATCTAAAAGAAAATTAAAGGATTTTTGAAGATTGAAGTATTTTTTAGTTAAGAATGGTTTTTTCATGTTATTTTATGATTTTTGGTTCTATGGTTTTATGATGTTTTTTATTATATCTTAGTTTAATTTTTTGATTAAAAACTTTTATTACTTTAATTATTATGTTTTTGGATTTTTATCATTTAATTTAATTTTTATATGGACAACCCATATAATTCATTGAGCCAATTGGTATAATATATTTGGGTCTGGGTACTAATTTTCTATCCATGAAATAAATAAACAGGTATGCATTATCTATTAATACTCACGATCCATGCGGATTTGGGTCGGGTCGGGTCGGATTACCCATTTTAACACCCCAAAATGGATGTTAGAGTTATAAATGTAGATGAATTAAAAATATGGCAATTGACAATAATACTATTTTATCATAAATTTTTTCGGAAAAGAAATATATTGATTACAGAAGGCTTTTCCGAATTGTGTTTGCAAAAATACAATTCAAGAAAAAAAACACTATTATTCGAAAAGGAAAAACACTAATTCGATAAGGGGTTCCCAAATTACAAAAATACCATAAAATTTTTTCCATTAATACTAATATTAATCCAAATAGTGTTATTATTATTCAATATATATTTTTCTCTTAAAAATAGTATACTTTTCTTACTGTTACTTAATTTATCTTCAAAATTCGAAACTAAATTAATTAGGAAAAAATGATATTTAATTTCCCAACTTTCACAAAAACGTCAAAAAAGTCTCATAAAAAATCGAGGTATAAAAAATTTCTCAATTTTTGTTGATTTTTTTTTTAACCCAAACTTTGCGTTGACAACACCAATTTGTGCTCGTCGTTAAGTAGACTAACGAAATCTATTGACGAGGTTAATTTTCGTTTACTGTTTCTTTTAAATGCGAAACGAGGGCGTTTTAATCATTAAAAATCTCAAAATCGAATTAAATTTTCAAAATTGGGATTTAGAGACCTTTCTTCGAGTTTTCATTTTGGGATTTTGGGATTTTTAATGATTTAAACGCCCAACCAAAACGACGTTGTTTCGCAATTAATATGAACAGTAAACGGAGATGAACCCGTCAATCGATTTCGCTAGTCTACTTAACGACGAACACAAATTCATATTGTCAACGCAAAGTTCGGATTAAAAAAAAAGTCAACAAAAATTAGATAATTTTTTATACCTCGTTTTTTACGGGATTTTTTTGGCATTTTCGTGTAAGTTGGAGAATTAAATATCATTTTTTCAAATTAATTAGTTAGACTCTAAGATCTCACTTTTAACCACATGTATGTCAAAGTAACGGCTAACGGGAATTTTTTTATAGGAAGAAGAAATAAAAATCAATAAATAAATAAACATTACGAAGATTTCTATACATATTAAGTTTTGATTGGTTTGTATATGGAAATTAAAATTTCCGGTAAGAATTACAAACACTGATGGCTAATGTAATCCTTCGCTTGGAGTTGCTACGGCTCGAGCATTCAACAAAGGTTGAAGAGCTTTAACAACAATACTCATATTCGGCCTAAAATCTGCTTCATATTGCACACATAACGCTGCAACCGCCGCTAACTGCGTTTCAAGAACAGAAGCGTTTTTTAAGTATAAAAGCAAAAAAAAACAAACCCCACCAAATCGAAATTGCATCAAACCAAACCAAACCAAAACCGGATTCGATTTTTATTTTTTAGTACCTTAGCAACGGCTTTTGGAGGATAATCGCCACCAAGTCTTGCATCAACACATTGTTTAACTTTGTCTTCACTTAGTTTAGGTGTAGCCCAAGTGACTAGACTTTGTTGACCTCTAGGTAGTCTATGATCAACAGGTTTTCGACCTGTAAGAAGCTCGAGCAATACAACACCGAAACTGTATACATCACTTTTTGCATTCAATTGCCCTGTCATTGCATATCTGTTAAAAGAAAAAAAGCATTGAGTTTTGAGATCCAATTCGAAAAATGTAGATAAAACCACATAACAATACTTACTCAGGAGCATGATAACCGAAAGTGCCAAGAACACGAGTTGAATGAAGACGAGCAGCCATATCAGGAGCTTGATTAGAGAGATCAAAATCACCAATCTTCGCAACATCTTCATCAAAGAGTAAGACATTGCTTGATTTTATGTCCCGGTGAATGATATGTGGATTCGCTTTCTCGTGTAAATACTCGAGTCCTCTTGCTGCACCAACCGCGATTTTCACTCGTTGATGCCATGTTAATACTGGACCTGGTTGTGCTCCTTTCACACCTTTTCTTCCTGAAAGAATAAATCATATATAAGAATGTTAAGAAATTTAAAGCAATGTTTATAAAATAAGATTAAGTGAAAGTAGTACCATGAAGAATATCGTGAAGAGATCCGTTTTTAGCGAATTCGAAAGCAAGTATCCGTGAGTTCCCTTCAACACAGTAACCAAGAAGCTGAACAAAATTATCGTGTTTCAATCTCGACACCATGGAAACCTACAAGCAAATCAGATAACAAAATTTAGAGACAAATAGTTACTATTTTTAGAAAGAAAGAAAGCTAGAAATACCTGAGCAAGGAATTCATTGTCGGGCTGTTTATTAGAATCCAATTTTTTAATCGCTGCAGGTTGATCATTACTCAATACTCCGTAATATACTCTACCGTAAGAGCCTTCGCCGATTAGTGAATTTGATCCGAAATCTTCTGTTGCTTCTTTTATTTCACTAATAGTGATAATAGGTACTTCTATAGGTTGCACTTTCACAACTTGAGCAATCTTTTGTGCTGTTTCAGATGCACCATTGTGTCTTCCATCGTTTCCTGCATCAACAAACTCCAATAAGAAAGACTACTCCAAAATCCAAAACCAAATTTATACGGGAAACAAAAGAAAGTATGAATTTAACTAAGCAAAGAACTTGAGCTTCATTTCTGCAAAAGATATTACCTCCAAAGTGTTTAGCTTGATTATGGCCTCCATAATCAGCAGCTTTATGCATATCATCTTCTTCGCAACAACTGAAGCAGCTCATTCCTAATTCCTATCTGTGGATTCAAAATCAAAACTGGAATGTATCTGAAACATGCAGACAGAAAAAATCAAGTATAATGAATCCTTTAACGTCCTCTATCATTTCTAGTAACAATCAGCTTGAACTAGATCACACTTCAGAATCAAAATTGGACTAATGAATGTGAAAACACAAGTAAACAAAGAAACTCAAAAGGGCAAAAATATAGAGAAGCCTCTTATAGATATGGCTAACGATTCAATACAAGATTTTCATGTAGCAGTGGATTCAAAATCAGAGTTGGAATTTACCTTCTAACCAAAATAGTATGTGAAACACAATTAAGCAACAATCAGAGTTTAAACTTTAATAAACCCTAGCTTCCTTCAGCATCTACAGAAATGGAAGCATCTTAGATATGGCTAACGATTCAATACAAAGCGAATCATGTAGTCGTGGATTCTAAACCAAAATTGGAATTCACATCCAAACCAAAATAGTAAACAATGAAACATAAGAGCCAAAAACTAAGTACGAATCGAGAAAAAATCACTTTCGACTTCAAATCGGGAAATCGAGAAGCAGAACAATTAAACAAAACAAGAACGAAATCCAAAAATCATATTTACCTCGATCCAAGCAGAGAAACCAGAGACGAAACAGTGTGAATGTGAGAGGTTTTGGAGATCTGAAGAAACCCAGCGAAGAGATGCGTACGATAAGAGTGGCAATCTTTACGAAATTATACAAGAAGAAAATGGAAAAAACGCGGAAATTAATCGTTTTTAAAATACATAAATTATTTTTTGGGGCTCTCCAAATTTTGACTAAGTTTCAACGTTGTCACTTATCTACGTGTCAATATAAACGCCGTTGGATTTCTGATAAACCAAAAAAGACAGCGACCAGATTGCCACGTCATTTTTATTTGACTATGATTTATCGAGTGGAATGAAAAATATTAATTCCGGAATTATCGGTTTAAAATTTACGGCGTGAATCCCGCCGCCGGCCGCCACTCAACGAACCATGTTTTTTTTTTATTGAGTTGGAATTGTTCGGTATTCTGAATGATTTTGATGAATACCAATTTTGTTATTTCAGCCTTTTTTAGACCATTTCTAAAACATTTATATACCTTTTAGTGATATTTTATATTTGACTAGTAATCAGATGAATAACAAGTTAACAGCAAACAACCTCACAAGTTGAATTAATTAAATTAAAAATCACCATTTGTTTGGATGATTGAATTTTAAAACATGCGTGATAAAAATAAAAATAAAAATTTATCTTTAAAAGTTTATTATTTTGTGCAAAATATTAAATAGAATGTAGTTAGTGGAAACACATTTTATAACGTATAAAAAGCATTTAAAACTATGTAACGTTAGTCACATTTTTTTCTCTTAATAATCACTGGTGATCAAGATCAACACCCGACTAATTCTTTTGTGGTGAGTGTAGCACATTCACCAAATTTTTTTATAGGCCCAAAATTTTACAACATCTTTGTATAGTCAAATCTTATGGTTAAATAATTTCACGTTTGAGGAATATCAATCTCTAATCTAAATCTACATAACCAATAACCAAACGAAACCACTAGTCAACTAGTTGGTTTCACATTTTTATATGTTTTTTTCCGTTAAACACTTTTTTTAATATGTTAGTGCCACCTTTTAGCAAGGCTTACTTTACTAGGTTCATAAAACTATTAGTTATGATTCTTATGAAAATGTAATACATCCGATGCTACGTTTTTATGCACATTTAACCACTAGCTAAAGCGGAAACGAGTAGCAATCGTAATAAAATATTATGTTAGATATTATTATTTTTATCGTTTTGTGTTTCCGCGTTACCTATTGACAATAATATTGCTTTTGTAAGAAAGAAAAAACAAACAAAAAATATGTAGATAATCATGAATGGGGTTTGGTGTGAGTTGTGGGTCGTATATGTAATATATATATATGTGAAGTCGTCGTTATCGTGCATGTGAACAAAATCTGGGCATGTTCAAGAGAAATCATGGTGTCTTTTGGTCACAACATTAATTTTAAAAAACGCTAATCAATCTTTTCACAAACCATATGATTAGCCGTTTCTATATTTTCTTGGATTTTTTTCTTTTAGGTTATGATAAGTATATTTGCCGAAACTATGCCGCTGTGGTTGGTATAATACTTTTTTAGAACATGATTGTGTATTTATTCGGTTCCTAATTCAGTTTTTTTAAAAAGTGGCGCGTATTAAAATGGAATGTATAATTGTATATCACATACAAACAATAATTATCAGCTTTATGAATATTAAAATGTGGAATAAAATACACTTTTAGGACGGTTATGATATTACATAATTTAATGGAATTAGATCCATTGAGATTCTAAAGCTACCAAGACGAGGAACATGGAAGTCTTGGGAGAATACGATCTTTATGTGGCGCATTGGATTCCCCGTTTCTATTTGTCATGTGATTGGTCTCTTTCTTTTTGTACTCACTAACAAAATTCGATTTCTTTTTTATTCACAATGCATGACTAAAAGTCATAAACAAGAACAAAACTTGTGAAAACCCTCTTGGCTCTTACTCTAGTTGTCGACCAAAATCTATACACTTTTTCAATGAATAATATTAGAATGAATATTGAGAGGTCATTTACAAAAGGTTGTTAGCACCACACTATACCTTCTACCGCCTCATCACATAGTAAAAAAAAAATACCCAATTTTAACTGCCTCCTATGATTAAATAAAAAAAACAATCAGTAATGATTAGCCAAAAAGGAAGCTATCTCACTATCAATACATCCTTTAGCTACACCGGAAAGCTTAGATTGCTTGTGATCGAGCCTACTTAGAGCAATGAGATTGGCTCATTTGTTAAAATTAAGGGTTTCATTAGACATTTTCTAATCACTCGCTCCTTAGATACAAAAATGAAGTCTAAAACTTGGCTGCATAAAGATGTCCATGCTCTTGGTCTTGAAATGGCACCAATAAAGGAAATCTCCTTTTCCCTTACCTGTTTATCCTATGTTCAAAAGTACTTGGCCATCAAATTAATACTACAACACAAAACCGAAAACTAAATGGAATAAAGATAGAAAATAATGTTCATGGATTACTCATTGTTTGCAGATGAATCTTTATTTGTATGTCAAGTAAATGCCAAAAATTGTCAATCTTTAAAGAATATCTTCTCTATATATATGAACAAGTTTCGAGACAAATGATTAATCCATTCAAATCTATGATTACGTTTGGTTCTAAAATTCATAATGCTCTCTAGAATCGATTGAGAAGTATTCTTTAAATTCTAAACCATGAAAGTAACGGTAAATATCTTGGTCTACCTGCACAATTTAGATTGAATAAAAAGTAAATATTCGAATAAATTATTCAAAAGATCTAATCATCAAGTTAGTAATTATAAAGATTTAATCATCAAGCTTTAACATATTCTTTTGAATGGATAAAAATTTATACAAATGATAATAATAATATCAATGGCAAAAAAATTATATGTTCAGAAAGCTGGGAGAGACGGCAAATAGGATTTTACAAATGTAATCGTGACGCAAATTTGATCCAAACACCAAGAAAATTACTGTTGGTTGGGTTCTAAGAAGTCATTATTCTGCAACTGTTTTATGGGCCAATGTTGATCTTGGGAATGCGACTTCTGTGATCGAAGCCGAAAGGGAAGCTCCTTTACAACACACCTGGTCATTAGGTTTCAGAGAGATAATATTTGAAGAAGATTATCAGCTTTTCTTAGTAATCGTATCAAGACAAAAATATAATAAATATGCACGTGATATAATTCATTGGAACAACAAAATTTAATATTTAATGTTTGTAATTTTCAATTTTTAAAACGTTCTTGTTATTCAATAGCTTATGTTTTACCTAAACTAAATCATAATTATGTTATATCTATTCGTGATGGTTATGTTTCGTTGCCTTTTCTAAAAGAAACATAAACTTGCAAGACATCCTATAAAACACAACAAAATATAGTTATTTAAAAATATCTTATATAGTGAAAAGAGAGAATAATTTTTAATAATAAAAAAAAAGAATTTAAAATATCTTGTAGATGACAAAATGAAATTAATAATAAACTAAATTTAATATTAGAAAAAACATCTAATAATATAGTAAATTGCAAGTGGGTTAGTAAGTGGGCCAAATATAAGTGGGCCAATAAGCCCAGACCATTATGACCACATGGAGACGAAGATTGACCCATCCGGGTCCCGTTGCGATTTTCTTTCGGGTCAAAGTCAAAACGCGTTTACACACCGACACTTTCCTTGTCAATTAGCGATCACTACGCTTGTTCACTAGTTCGCTCAAACAGAAACTAACTAAAAACCTTATCCTACGTCACCACACACACAACAAAAACTCTTAAGTGCACCAGAACCATCCCATGTTCCGCGACACACCTGATTATTGACTAACATTAAGTACACTGCATCACATGGGAAAAGAAAAGAGGAAGACAAAAGTCACAAAATTATTATATCATTTTTTTAAAAATTGAATTTTTGATTATTTTTTTCTTATCAGTGTTGAAGTGGTCCCCACCACTATTTTTGTTTTTCCTTACAAAAATTAATTTTCTGTACTAAAACAAAAAAACTTCATCTTTCTTCTCTCTCTCTCACTCTTTCTTTCTCTCCCCTAACCTTTTGTACTACCATAACCCATTACCATACATACTCTTCTCCAAATCACGCCACACAAAACTCACAGATTCACAGAAACATCTTCTTCCTCTTCCTCTTATTCGCCCTTCTTCCTCTCCTTCTTTGTTGCTTGTTTTATACTCGAAGGTGTCTTCTTCTCTGTATTGATCAGTGTTCGGGCAGGTCAGTTTTTATCTCTTGATTTCGTAGCGTTAAAGAGCTAATTCGATTCGACTTTAGGTCTAATTTGAGGTTTTTAATGGAAATAGGTTTTTGATTCGTCGGTGTATCGAGGTTATGAGGTTAATTAGAACCATGGATCTATTCACTGTATTCGTTTCTGGGTTTTCGGGAAGAAGAATCGAGATTGATTAAGAAAACGAAGCTTTGCTCTGTTTTTTTTACCTTTCGATCTACAAAATACCAATTGGGTTTTGTTTAATTTCTTCGACTAGTCCTGAATTTGATCCTTTTTTTTTAATTTGGGGGGAAGTTTGTAATCAAGTGATGGAGGCTGAACATTTCTATGGGTTTAGAGCTTCGATGGATCTAAGTAAAAGGAAGAATGTAGAATGGGATTTGAATGATTGGAAATGGGATGGTGATCTCTTTGTAGCTACACAGCATAATCCGAATGGTAACTCAACGACGACGACGATGGGACAACAACAACGACAGTTTTTCCCGTTAGGAAACTCGTCGAATAGCTCTTCGTCTTGTTCCGATGAAGGAAACAATCATAATTCTGAGTTAGTAATGGTTGAGAAGAAGAAAAGGAAAGGAGAGAATGGTAATGGTGATGGTGGTCTTAGTTTGAAGCTAGGAGATAATGGTTGTGAAGCGAAGAAGACGAAACTCGTGACGACGACGACGACGAATCGTGCGGTTTGTTGTCAAGTGGAGAATTGTGAAGCTGATCTTAGTAAAGTTAAGGATTATCATAGACGACATAAAGTTTGTGAGATTCATTCTAAAGCTACTAGTGCCATTGTTGGTGGAATTATGCAACGGTTTTGTCAACAATGTAGTCGGTAATGTGTTTTCATTCTTTGAAATCTAAATTGAAGTTAATCGTAAATAAAGGTATTAATTAACTTTGTTGTTGGATCTTTCCAGGTTTCATGTTCTTCAAGAGTTTGATGAAGGAAAGAGAAGTTGTCGAAGACGTTTAGCTGGACATAACAAACGTAGAAGGAAAACAAATCCCGAAACTAGCGCCAATGCGAATCCGCTAAGCGATGAACAGAATCATCAATCAAGCAATTATCTTTTGATTAGTCTCTTGAAGATCCTCTCCAATATGCATTGTATGTTCTAATCTCTTCTCATCAAACCTTTTTCGGTTTGTTCGTTTTTTAAAATCGCTAACGTTTGTGTTTTTTTTTTCCGGTTTGCAGCGAACCAAACTGGTGATCAAGATTTGATGTCTCATCTTCTCAAGAGTCTTGTAAGTCATGCTGGTGAACAATTAGGTACAAAACTAGTTGAACTTCTTTTACAAGGAGGCGCAAACTCGGGTTTGCTTGCGAGCTCTCAAGAGGATTTAAAGCAGCAGCAGCTTCCGGTAAACGTATCTGATCATCAACAAGCTACAGAGAATGGATCGGGAAAACAAGTCGTCAAAGTAAATGATTTTGATTTGAATGATATCTACATAGACTCAGATGATGGAACTACAGATATCGAAAGATCTCCTCCTACTACGACTACGAATCCAGCTACTAGTTCTCTTGATTATCCGTCGTGGATTCATCAGTCTAGTCCACCACAAACAACAAGTAGAAATTCAGATTCAGCTTCTGATCAATCACCATCGAGTTCAAGCGAAGACGCTCAGGTAATACATAACTATCTTTCTCTTTACCTTATCTTGATCCATTTGACCTCTACTGTAACTTATTAGTTCTGATTGTATCTTCAGATGCGAACGGGTCGGATTGTGTTCAAACTATTTGGAAAAGAGCCAAATGATTTTCCGGTTGTCTTGCGTGGACAGGTAAACTCAAAAGCTCTTTACTTTTTTTGGTGATTTCGTGTGTTGATAATCTTGATTGGTTTATTTTCAGATTCTTGATTGGTTATCGCATAGTCCAACGGATATGGAAAGCTACATTAGACCTGGTTGTATCGTGTTAACCATTTATCTACGTCAAGCTGAAACCGCTTGGGAAGAAGTAAGTAAAAGCTTTTACTCTTCAAACTATCCTTCTTTCGACGTAGTTATAGACACTCATGAAAACTTGTGTATTCTCTTGTTAGCTTTCGGATGATCTTGGTTTTAGCTTAAGGAAGCTTCTAGATCTTTCTGATGATCCTTTATGGACAACTGGATGGATTTACATTCGGATGGAGAACGAAGTTGCCTTTGTATTTAACGGTTAGTTTTTCCTTCGAGAATACTTAACAACGGTTAGTTTTCTTCGAGTATTTATCGTAAATCCGAGGTTTTGTTTCGTTGTTGCAGGTGAAGTTGTTGTTGACACTTCTCTACCTCTAAGAAGCTCTGATTATAGCGAAATCTATAGCGTTAGACCGCTCGCTGTAACTGCTTCAACAAGAAAAGCTAAATTCACATTAAAAGGCATCAATCTTCGTCGACGTGGCACAAGGTTTGAATTTTTACCCTTCATTGTCTTCTTCATCTTATTAGTTAATGTTTAACAATGCTCGATCGACCTTTTGTTACAGGTTACTTTGTGCTGTAGAAGGAAAATACTTGATTCAAGAAACAACGACGAAAGAGAATGATGAGGATGATGATGATGTGAAGGAGAAGAATGAGACTGTTGAGTTTTCTTGTAATTTGCCTATAACAAGCGGTAGAGGATTCATGGAGATTGAAGATTCAGGACTCAGTAGCAGTTTCTTCCCTTTCATAATCGTTGAAGAAGAAGACGTTTGTTCTGAAATCCGAATACTCGAAACAACATTAGAGTTCACCGGGACTGATTCCGCTAAACAAGCGATGGATTTCATACACGAAATCGGTTGGTTTCTTCACAGAAGCAATCTCGGAGAATCAGATCCAAACCCAGACGCTTTCCCGTTAACACGGTTCAAGTGGTTGATCGAATTCTCAATGGACCGTGAATGGTGCGCGGTGATACGTAAGCTATTAAACATGTTCTTCCAAGGAGCTGTCGGTGATTCTTCGTTCTCCGCGTTATCAGAACTATGTCTTCTTCACAGAGCCGTTAGGAAAAACTCTGAACCGATGGTCGAAATGCTTCTGAGATACGTTCCTATGCAACAGCAACGAAAAGGACATAGCTTGTTTAGACCGGACGATTCCGGTCCAGCCGGTTTAACTCCTCTTCACATTGCAGCCGGTAAAGATGGTTCAGAAGACGTGTTAGACGCTCTAACCGATGATCCCGCTATGGTAATTTTCGAACTTTTCCCTCTCTATAACTTGATGGTCTGAACCGGGGCTGGATTATTCGGTTATTTCTGTCAATTCGGTTCGGTTTTCAAAATTTTTAGCGAAAATAACCGAACTTTCATTTATTTTTACCGAATTTTACCAAAATATTCGTTTCTTTTGGAAAAAAATCGGTTAATTTCGGATAAATTTAGTTAATTCGGTTAATTTCGGGTAAATTCAGTTTGGTTCTTCATATTCGGTTCGGTTCGGTTAATAATCTCACTTATATCGGTTTTGTGTCTGATTCAGGTGGGGATTAAAGCGTGGAAGACATCTCGAGACAGCACGGGGTTCACACCAGAAGACTACGCACGCTTACGAGGTCATTTCTCATACATACACTTGATTCAACGCAAGCTCAATAAAAAGACAACGACAACAACCGAAGAAGATCATGTTGTGGTCAACATACCTGTTTCTTTCTCAGAGCATGATAATAAAGAAGCAAAACCAAATCCTTCATCAGTCTTGGAGATCATCACCACACAACAGAGTAATAATAATAGTAACCAATGCAAGATTTGTGACCATAAATTGGTTTACGGGACAACACGCCGGTCTGTAGCGTATAGACCAGCTATGTTGTCGATGGTGGCGATTGCTGCGGTTTGCGTTTGCGTTGCGCTTCTGTTCAAGAGTTGTCCAGAAGTGCTTTATGTGTTTCAACCATTCAGGTGGGAGTTATTGGACTATGGAACAAGCTAAAGTGTTTGAGTGTAAGTCTTACTTTATATATAATATAAATGTTTACTTATATATTTATAAAAGAGTGTGATTTTTATATGTAACTATAAATGAGTATAGAGACAATGTTGGGGTTTATTAGAAGATTGTTGTTGTTGTGTTTGTGTAAAAGCCTCTCTTCTTTCTCATTTGGGAACCTGAGTACTCTCTGATTATTAGTATATTTTTTTTTTCTTTTGTTTTTGACATAACTATTTGTAATTTTATAATGGAGAGGATCTTGTATTATTATTTTCTACTTCCTTTTTTGGTTTAATAATGGAAAACACATATATATGGCTTTGACCTTTGAGTAATGTGGCAGATGAATAATGAAACGGCTTTAAGGATATAGAGAAATTATTTTTTTCAATAAAATTACGATGAATGTTTCGAATGGTAAAAGAATGAAGATTAAAGTTTTCAAAACGTGAAAAAGATGATATTATTGTCACACAAATATTTGTCAATCATTGCTTCGATACGTTCATGTACTGCAATGCAGATTCCAATACGTTCATGACTTCTTCCTTCTCTGGTACATGTACTGCAATGCAGATTAAAAGCTTTAGAGACGGGATTCGAAACTCACAACCTAAAAAAGATAGTTTGATAAGTTGCATTGCAGCGCCAGCTTCTGCTATTGCTCTTGAATGATATAAGTTTAAGTAATTACGCGGACTAGCGAATTTAGTGAGTGCTACTATTGCTTCTCTTGATACCTCTAGATCTTGATGACCAAGAAGCTTCACCAATTGCTCTATGATTTGTGTATCAGACGCTTTGAATGCTCGTGCAAGGTTTCCTATTAATGCGATGTATGAAATAAGTAACATCGCGTCTCGGTTTTCGTCGATGAGCTTATGGATTTGATCCACTATGGCCTTGAAAATCGGAGATTTGGAATTGAAAGCTGAGTGTCTCAAGTCAGAATCTTGCTCTGCCACAGCAGTAATCTCTTTTAAGACCATTAAGGTGTTGAATTTAACTTCTTTGTCATCAATCTCAAGCAAATCTTTGAAACGCAAAAAAGTTCTTGAATCGGTGATGATTTTGCAGATAGATGAATTTCCTTTGGCTAGCTCTCGCAAAGCTTTTGCTGCCATTGCTTTCATGTGGAAGGAGTCTTCGAGCTCTGAAGTATTTCCATGATTTAAGGAAGTCGTTAAGGCATTATTATTGTTCCCTCTGTTTCAAAATAACATATCTTTTTGTCAAGCTTCATGTTATTCAACTCAAAACTAATTGGTAATTAGTAGACGTAAAACAATACTAAAAAAACTTATTATTAAATATCTCAATTTTCATTCTAAGATGCTTTTACGAGATGAAGGTGGAAATCATTTCAAAAATACCAATACAAAACGATTAGTATACAACATTATTTTATAAATTACAAGCTTATGACAATAATTACTATTATAGATGTCAGTAATATATACACTTCAAAACATTCTAATATCATAATATGGAATTAAGAGAGTATGTTCTTGGACAAACCTAGACACCAAGAGGCTTAACAGGAGCTGAACCGCACCGTGTTCCGCAAACACGTTTTGGCACTCAGGAAAACTCGCGACCAATAGTGACGTGGAACAAGCCACCTCAGCTTGAGCTTTCATCGACCCTTGTTCAAGGATCTTAACGAACATGGAACATAATCCATTACGGATCATTCTCTCTGCGAATCTCGGGTTCTTACTAGCCATTGATCCCAGGGATTTAGCTGCTTCACAGGAGTCATCAACTGTTCCCGTGTAGAGAATCACCATTTGTTCATAGATCAAGAATAGAATTGGGTCGTTCATGGCGAATGATGGGAGACCAAGAAACTCTTCTTCACCAACACTCGTAGGAACCGAGACATTGAGAAGCCACAAGACGTCACCGATCGAACTTTCGAGCCGAACATGCATCTTTTGGAAAGATGACGTCCGGATAATTGTAAAGACGCGATTACTTAGTTTTGGGATGCATTTGTCGAACAAAGTGAGAGACTTGTGAAGCATAGTCTCGGCGATTGCGATGATGTGGCGAGTCGGAAATTCGCATAGAATGGAGCTGGAGATAACCGCTAGCTCAAACAGCTCTAAGAGCTTCTGTACCTTGATCTTGACCCCGTCGCCCTCTTTCTTGAAGATGGTGGTTTTGTCTAAGGCTTCGATAACTTGAACCGCGAGTTCAATCGCGGAGATAAGGATTTGCTTCACTACCTCCTCCATAGAAATGAAATTTGAGTAAAGATGTGGGAGCAAAGCTATGTTGGATCTTATCTTACATTTTAGTGAAATCAAGAGAAGAAAGAAATATGCACTTTTCTTTTCTCTGACTCTTCTCTGATCCAAGCAAAATATATCTCTTTTTTTTTGTCAACAATATCTCTTTTCTATACTCAGTTGATGTAATTTTTAGTTTTGTTTGTATTAGATATGAAGAAGCGTATAGGAAAAGAATAATGAAACTTCCATATCTCTTCTTAAAATTTGTCTTATACCATACTAAGAATTTAACATCGTCAGTGTTGCCAATTAGTTTTGAATAACGCGTGATCATTATTGTCAATTGGTTTTGAGTAAACCGGTTTTGTCGCCAACACATGTCTCTACCAAATTCAGTACATTCTTCAAGGGTCAATTTGGTATAAAACATGTTCTCTGGGGTATTGTTACTGCAATATTTACTATTAGTCCCTTTACTCTAAACACCATTATGATATATAATATCAAGCTTTTCTAATTATCATCTCTTTAGATTGCATCGGAAAATCACCTATGGATCAATAATACCCGATTAAAGACTTTAAAAACATTTTATAATGTATCAAAAATTACATATTAGTCACTCTAGAAGCTGAACTGCACCAATGGAAGAAATATTTTCCCTTAATTTCTGAGTCAAAGCGACACGAACAGTCATGACTTTAGCAGCCGGTCCAGTGAGCCGAACCTTAACCACGTAACCATCAATCTCAACCAGCTCAAGCCCTCCACCTCCCGTACCGGATAAGTACGGTCGTAGCTCAGATAGAACCTGAATTTCAAAAACCAATTTTTTAAAAAACAATAAGCAACAAAATTGGAATTTTATTTTATTTTCTTAAAAAAAACCAAACCTTCTCGACGTTGTCCTCATTTAGCTCTAACCCTCCTGTCTCAGATTCAAGAAACTGCTCAACGGACATGATCTCCGGGATCTTGTCTCGGAGACGAGACTCGATTCCCATTTTCAATGTCATCGATGAGCTAGGGCACGAACCACAAGCTCCTTGTAGCTTTAGAACCACCACAAGTCCGTCGATTTCATGCAACGCTACGTTTCCTCCGTCCGCCATTAACGACGGTCTTACTTCGTCTAGCACTAACTCCACATTCTCTTCCGTCAATGGCATCACGCATACCACGTGGCTTACCCGTTTTCTCAAAGGTCGAGTACGGTGTACCGGAAAATGTTTTCTAACAAATTGACCCTTGAAGAATGTACTGCATTTCGAAAAGACCCCACAACTATCTGAAACTGCATTCTGGCCCCAGAAAAACCCATGCCAACAAGAAATCAGAAAAAAACAGTCTAAATTCTGAACTGAATACTATGATGACAGTAACAATATACCTTAGAATTGAGAAGCGACGAGCGAAAATTAGGGTTCTTCTCAGCCGACGAGACGGAGAAGTTCATCATAGCAGCAATTCGGGTTTGGCCCGAGACCGAACCCATTTGAATCCGCGAAATACGATGGAGAATATTTCCAGAAACGAGAGAAAAACAAAAATAAAAACCTTGAGTTGAAGAAAGGCTGATGAAGATTGAGCAAATTCGACTGGATTGAGATTCTTTTTTCCGCCAGGGAAATTTTGGTGTTTGGCGAGAAGAGATTTCGAAGTGGCAAAAAATGAAGGAGCGTTTTATTTGGTGGATGATATTGCGTTAGAGATGATTTCATTTTGTGGCCAAGATTTTTTACATAAATAATTGAAACAACAAAGATACTTGTCAAGTTTTCTTCCTTTGTCAGTTTTAACTTTTAACTCATTAGTTTGAGGAATATTTTTAAACTAAAATTAAAACCCAAAGCAGTACTAGAAATTTTTAACCATATGACTCTAAATTATTGACTCTTTTTTTTTTAAACCACTTCATTCTTTATGTACTCAAAAAAGTTATCTTCTCAAGGTTGTTATGCCACATTTGCATTCATGTATTTTCTTGGAAGATCCTACAAAATGGATTGGAACAAAACACACATCTCATACCTAAAACTAACCAATATTTATAACAAAATTGGTTTGATGAACTTAAAAATTCCATGGTATCCGGATCCATTAGATCCAAATATTGAATCTTGAATAATAATTCCATCTAAATAAATTTACCAATTTACAAGCTTTGACATTTCTACGTGTGAATTTTAATATCATAAATCGGATTTTAGTGGATGGAGATCATCTCTCTTGTTCTAAGTTTTCTTAATCTTATTTTCATTATTACGTTCTTCTGAAATTAACTTAAGCATAAATAGATTATTTATGGTCAAACTCAAAAACCCTTAACATAAATATTAATTTATAAATAAAAATTCAACTAAATAGTTATTATCTAAATAATAAAGATATTTGAAAATATCACATATATCTCAAAAGAATCTACAATGAAGTTTTCTTTTTCTTTTGAGGTATTTGTAATATTTTAATCAAAAAGATGCTATCATGTTTACTCATATTTCCATCCGTTAAATAGAACGCAAAAAACAAGAGTCACGAGACCATATATTCTCCATATTTCTTATTTCCTTCGTATAGGAAAATAATGTTTCTCATCTCTACTATGGAAAGACCAATAGCGAAGATGAAGATCTCTGATGATGTAAGAATAAAGTAGAGGTACTCAAAAAATTATATGTTCAAGTATCTTTATTTGTTCTCATATCATTAGAGATTTTTTTTCTCCGCACTAGATCTTTCTATGATGGAAATGAAAAACATTTTTTCTGCATGGAGAAAAGAAGAAATGAAGATCGCGGCTCTCACCTTATAAGTTCTTTTCAAATCAAAGAGTTAAACGGTTGGGAAGATGAATAAGCATGATACATTTTTTAAATTAAAATCACACGTTTTCAGTAGTAAACATCGATAGATAACTATCAACCTATCACACACCAAAATGACACAACCTTGCTTATTAATACAAGGTGTTTGTCTTGTGTTTTGCGCGAGAATATATATTTTTATTTTTAAAACATATAATATTTTTAATTAAATGTAGACATTAGTTTCATTGTGAAAATTTTCAGTCGTCTATTTATTAATTTCAAAATTGTATGAAAGTTAAGAGAGATATACATACAAAGACCCAGAAATTAAATGAATTAATGTGAGAAGAACTCGAAGCAGATTTAAACACGATCCATGATATTGGATTCGTAAGTATCTTAATATTTTTGTAAATATTCGAGTTCCAAATATCCATACTTACATATCCAATTCTACTATTAAAATTTGAATTTATATCTACTTCCACATATCCAATTCCGGATAGTTAAATCTCTTAATATTTATTTGAATATTTAACCTTGCATTTGGTAAAACTAAATCTAAATACCAAATTGCTATATATTAATCTACCTTCACCCTTGATTGTAAAATTGTACCTATCTATGTTTTCTATATTATTTTGAACTATATAAACATGCACTAAACTTTACAACTATAATTTCAATCACTCTTTCCAACGTAGAAGGCTTAAAATATGATATGGTGATTTTGAATCTCCAATAATCAACTACACAAATCAACCGTTACTTGACATGTGGACATTTGGTTAACGGGGAATGTGTGTAAAGAGAGATAGATTCAGATAAAAACATAAACTCAAATCCAGAGAGTACATTACATCATTACTAATTAAAGAAACCCAAACCAGATTCAAGACTTAGAAAAAAAACAACCACAAGCGACATAAAAGAGTTTTCAAAAACAAACATAATAAAACGTAGTCGTTTTAATTAAAACGATAAACAAACCAAAGAGCTCTTTTTAAGCCTTCTCTGCCTTGAGTGGCTTAACAACTTCCCAGGTAAAGTCAGGATCGTCCCTACCAAAGTGTCCGTACGCTGCAGTCTTCAAGAACCTTCCATTACCACCTCTCGTAAGATCAAGGTTAATCGTCATCATGCCTGGCCTGAAATCGAAGTTCTCTTTCACAATCTTAAGAATCTCCTTGTCTGGAATCTTCCCTGTTCCATAAGTATCAACGAAAACAGACAACGGCTCAGGAACACCAATGGCGTATGAGACTTGAACCAAAGCTCTCCTGGCTAGATCACTAGCTACGATGCTCTTAGCTGCTTGTCTGGCTATGTAAGCACCGCTTCGGTCAACTTTCGATGGATCTTTACCTGAGAAAGCACCACCTCCGTGAGCTCCCCAACCACCGTATGTGTCGATGATGATCTTCCTTCCTGTTAAACCAGCGTCACCGTGTGGTCCACCAATCACGAATCTACCAGATGGGTTCAAGTGGAAAATGGTTTTCTCGTCAAGGTACTTCTCTGGAATCACTGGTTTGATCACGTGCTCCTTGAGGTCACGTGCGATCTCATCGTTGGTAACAGTCTCATCGTGTTGAGTCGAGATCAGAACTGTGTGGACGCGAACCGGAACCATAGCTCCATTCTCGTTGTAGTACTCAACGGTGACCTGAGTCTTCCCGTCTGGTCTCACCCACGGACAAGTTCCATTCTTCCTAACCTCAGTGAGACGAGCACCAAGCTTTGTGGCCAAGACATGACTCAACGGCATAAGCTCAGGAGTTTCATCAGTCGCGTACCCAAACATGTGACCTTGATCACCAGCTCCAATCTCTTCAGGACGTTTAGTGAAATGACCATGGACTCCCTGAGCAATGTCGGGACTCTGCTCTTCGATGTTGACAAGAACTTTGCAGTTATCGGCATCGAGACCAAC
Organism: Euclidium syriacum; assembly: GCA_900116095.1. Taxonomy (NCBI): domain Eukaryota; kingdom Viridiplantae; phylum Streptophyta; class Magnoliopsida; order Brassicales; family Brassicaceae; genus Euclidium; species Euclidium syriacum. The sequence goes on along the minus strand of FPAK01000012.1, from coordinate 2,472,304 downwards.
GTCGTCAGAGACGAATCCGATGGCACGGCAAGTGTCACGGACGATCTTCTCGTAATCAACTTTGGCCTTTGTGGTGATTTCTCCGAAAACCATGACCATGTTGGTTTTGGTGCAAGTCTCACAGGCGACTTTGCTTTCGGGGTCTTGCTCGAGACAAGCGTCGAGGACTGCGTCTGAGACTTGGTCACAGAGTTTGTCTGGGTGTCCCTCGTTCACAGACTCGGATGTAAATAGAAACGATTCCATATCTTAACAAGTCTGCAAAAGTTTAAAATAAAGATCAATCAAAAGTGATGCAGAATTGAGATTCTAAGATGATTACGAATTGGAGAAGCTCAAAAATTCATATAATTAGGCAAAAGGGAGAGATAATCCAGTGGAGTTTTCATCTATATAACGAATCCAGGAATTGAAAGAGCTCAAAATTCATATAATTAAGCAAAACTGAATCTCATACTTAAATAAATAACGAAATGAAAAAGAAACCTTAAAAAATTGCATTAGATTAATGGAATTTATTCAAAAGCGAAAATAAAACATCAAGTGGAAAGTTAAATTCCGATACAGATTAAACAAAATTATCTATATAAACAAAAATTAGCACTAGATTTAACACATAAGCAAAACGGAATCACACAGAGATAACGAAGTATTGGAATTAAGAAACCCTAATTTCAGCAATTAGATTAGTGGAATTTATTCGAAAAGAATCAGAAATTAAGTAGATGGAACAGTTATTAAAATTAACTTACGATACAGATTTAACTAAATCCAGATCAGTTAGTGAAAACAGAGACTAAATCTGGAATCAATCGTAGCCGATGAACAGCTAAATCTAACAATCGATCAAATACTAAACCTTAACCAAAAACAATAAATGTCTGACGCAGATCTGGATCAAATCGCGGGGAAAGAGATAGAAAGAGATTGAGAGAGAGAGTTCCTAAAATGGGATGAGAGATTAAGGTAGAGAGAGAAACCTGTGAAGGTAGGGAAGATGCAAATCTGAGGAAGAAGAAGCAGCCGAAAACACCAAAGCACTGGACGCAACCCTTAAAAGCCACTACACGTCTTCTTTTTATAGAACTTTTTTTCACTCTATACCTTAAGTAACCGGTTACCGGCTAAATCGGTTAGATATTTTTTGGTGGAATTCCATTAGTGATTAGTCATTTCTACAAAAAAAAAGTAAATAATGCTTTAATTTTTTCATAATAATCTATAGTGTTTAGTTGGTTATGTTGATTGTTGAGTGACTAATATATTTTCTAAAAAACGATTTTCTACACCTTTACTTGTTAGATCGAAAAAATAGATCTACTTCATTTGAAATAGAAGAAAATTACTAGAAACAAAAATAACATAAAATACTAATATTGATTAGATAATACTCCTCAGGATTTCTTCTTGTACCATCTTTTTAATTTTAGGGTTTTAGCATATAAGTGATATTTAATTTTTTGAAAAATAATAATTTATTTTATCACTAAAAATATAATAATGTAGTTTTTCGCTAGTAGCGTCGTCGTGTTACCACACGGATTTAAAATTCATGTATTTAATTTTTTTGACAAAAATAAAACAACAATTGTTTTAGTTGAAAATATATAAAATATGAAATAAATGTTTTAATATTATTGTCAAAATGACTGATCTAAATAGGTAAATAAACAACTTTTTGTATATTTGGAACTTTCTCATTATAGAAAAATGAAGCAGAGACCTGACAGCAATACTGTGAATGGGGAAGCTTTTTTATTTAATTCAGTAATTCTTTCTATATATTACAAAAAATACGAACACAGTCATAGTTTTTGTTGTGATCTTAAACCTCCAAATAGAGAAAAAGTAGCAGGTTTTTTTAGCTGGATTTGTGAATCTACTGGATTATGTTTCTGATGAATCAGAGTCGTTGGATACAATATCTCAATGGCCAAGATCTACAATAGTTGGTGATAGAGAATGACATATACCAGTTCCCGTCTCATTTGCATACATTAATTAAAATATTTAATTTTCTAATTTATTGTATTTTTCGTAAAGTGCGAATCTTGCTTTTTTAGGTTTTACCGGTCATCAACAACCCCAGCCGGTTAAATTCGACTTGACGGCATGAAATGAATATGATGCATGAGTCAGCACGTCACCAATCACTAAATATCTTTAGTTTGTTTTGCCTCAAAGTCAGTAAAGGAATCACCAACCAAACCGAATCTTAAACCGGAAATTGAATGTATAGACCGGGGAGTTGAGATTGAACAATGTCGTTCTCGGAGGAAGTGCGTACGGTTGGTGTGATTAGTGTTTTTTTTAGCTCAGCAGTCACAACATAATCATGACTTAATTTAAATCAATTTATAACGCCGTATTATTAGATTCAAGATAATTAAGATACTAAATGAAAACATTTTAGCCTCATATATGTTCATTTCCGATATAGGTCTTGATTGGTAAAACATTCAGATGAGTTTAATGCTTTGTTATATCTAATCAATTATTTTCATTTATAATATTAAACAAAACATTTGGAGTTAAATGCTCATTTCGCTAATGCTAAAGATTAGAGCTTTTGACTTAGCATTAGCATTATAAATTAAGAATTACAATAATATTCTTATTTAATTACGTTTTAAATTATTATCTTTATGTCATTATGGTAATTTTGTATTCAACTGCTTATATTTTTACCAATCACATAATTTAATAAATTATATGTAGTTTATAAGAAGCTAATGCTGATGCTTATGCTACTGTTCCAATATAAATTGTACCAATCAAGACCATAAAAACATGTAAATAGCAGGTACGAGTCAAAGTCGATAAATTCATATATGTTAAAGTTTTGTATATGAAAAATTACAGAATAAACGATTTGAATAACGAGACAGGTCTTAAAAATTTGGCTTCACTAAATCACCATATTGGGACTATCATTATTTGGATTAGGAAATGTGTAAGATTTTGTATTTGTGTGATTTATATAATTCTAGAAATTTTTGTTATTATTCATAATTCTTTTTAAAATTGGTATTTCAAATTATATTTATATAAGTTTTTAAAAAATTTCTTTAATATTTTGATCGAGTTCTTTTATATCCATTTCATACGTGATCTATTCTTATATCCAATTGAATACTTAAGTTAACTTATTTTAAAACGAATATAACATAAAAGAATGACAATTGGCCAAGACATGGAGGGACCAAAGCACCGACATTCGAGTTCCATTTGTACCAAATGGACCCATGACACATTATGAGCATGAAGTTGCACTACACGTTCAACACCTATGTGGAGCTTAATTATCTTGGAACAGCTAGGGCTTGAAGACCAGCTCAACACATTGCCAAAGTTGCTTATTTGTGAACAACCGAGTTCGAGGAATCCTTATTGGAGGCCACAACTAAAGAAAATCTTTGATCATGGCAATTTATAAAGAATGCCAAAGACCAAACTCATCACCAGTAAGTTATATCTAACGAGAACGCCGTAAATTAAAAGAGAACGCATGCCTTAACATAAAGGACGATGTTTGGATGCATCATGGTCTATCGTTCCTTAAATCCAATATACTTCTACAAACCATTTTGAAGCCTTAACAAAAGCTCACTTTTCTATTATCTAATTCCATATAGGAGAAGACGAAAGGCTCTATTTTCGATAGAGGGAATGACCAAGATATATTATGATAAATATGATCACATGAAAACCTATGTTCTCTTATCCGAAAAACCAAATAAATTTGATTTATATTTGAAACCATGTGTTTTCCTTTTTTCCGACCATGAGAGCGAGTTTCCTTCCATATTCTATGAGATGACACCTCTCAAACATGTCATTAGAGGGCGTTAAGGATGATTATTATCTTGATGCTTCACTACTCTTTTCTTCATTATTTTGGATGCAGATAAAGTGTCCACAAGCCAACTAAATTTCATACCTTGATTCTCTAACAATGTTAAGCTTATCCAAGAATTGAGGTCTTAAATGTGCCAATGGTTCACCATAAACGAAAGTAAAAAAAATCCCACATCCTCTTTCGTTATTTTTGTATCAATAATGTTCTTGTCAGCAAAAAAACTTGATGATTAATCGAATCTTTTCAAAGTAGAGCCAAGCCACTAGATGTACCAATGGAATATAGAGTAGATAAATGATCATATCCATACTTCTTTTTAATACCAACTAATGCCTTCGATTTTTATTTGTCTCTATGAAATTGTGATAAATTGAAGTGATGATGACACATTTCTGTTAATCATTGAACTGTTAAGAGATTTTTCAACCCCCAAGAGTTGCATGAGAAGATCCCTATGATTGAATAGGAAGATGGAAGACAAACATATGGGATCTTGACGGGGATGGTAAATTATTATTGAGAACTACTCTCAATTTAGAATCTCTTTTGATATCCAGATTCAGGACATGAGGAATGATAGAATATTTAGGATTTATTTTGGAATGAAACATTGAGGATTTACAACAAGTTTTCTATTGACCGCGTGAAAAAAATGGATTAGAACAGTAATGAGATGGAAGGTCAATAGAGAGTATGCCTTTAAGTTATGAGATTGAAAAAGACGATGGGAAGTGTGGTCTGAAAATGACATAAAAATGATTGATAACTGCCAAAAGTAGTTGAGGAATAACTAAGAAAAATGGATTAGAACAGTAATGAGATGCACTTCTTCACTCCAAGAGAGAGAAAAAAAAGTTATCCATTCAACTAAAAACGTTTTTTTTTTTCTCTCTTTTCTTATTAGTACATCTCGCAATAAACTCTCGTTTACAAGGATGTAGTAAATTATAAACTAGGAAAACCGCGAAAGGGGTATGTTCTTCTAAATCGAGTAAAAACATAATTGTTGCAATGCAAATGTAACTGTGAAGATTTCAAAAACAAAAATGCAACCATGAAAAATAGATCACTTGGCTTATATTAGATGTTTATATCGTGAAAGCAAAGTAAATGCCTTAACAATTGTCTGAGATCATGATCAAACACTAAAATTAATTATGATTTTTTATAAAATGCGGTGAGCGTGGATTGAACACGCGACCTTCAGATCTTCAGTCTAACGCTCTCCCCGCATTGATGTTTAGCAAAGTAAAAGTGTAATAATTAACCTATGTTTTCTATAATTCAACAAAGAAATCTATTTTTAAAATAAATGATAAAATAATGTGGTGAACGTGAATCAAACACGCGATCTTCAGATATTCAGTCTGATGCTCTCCCAACTAAGCTATCCCCGCTTTGATGCTAATTAAAACGACAACGTACTAAATTTATTTGTTTTGTCTTCATACTCGTTTCGACTTTGTCTTCTCTCAAGATCAAGATAAGCAAGAAGAAAAAACACACACGACGAAGCAAAACCTCCGGTGAGCGATTTGAAAGATGAAATCATTCAAAGAAGAATTCACGTTAGGTTTGTTCTTAACTATTTCACCGATCTGATTATCGTTTCCTACTTCTTTGAAAAAACGAATATAAACGTATCTCTTATTTTGCAGATGAAAGACTCGCGGAATCGCGAGAGATAATCGCCAAGTACCCTACTCGTATTCCAGTTAGTCTCCAATTTTATCTCTTCTTTTCTCAACTGAATTTATTTGATCAATTTAATTAATCGGATACTTTTTCCTCTGCCCTAAATTTTTCTTCTCATCCAATTGTGATTTTGTTGCTTATTTTGCAGGTAATTGCTGAAAAGTATTGCAAAACCGATCTTCCTGCGATCGAGAAAAAGAAGTAAACAAAAAATTCCCATCCTAAGTTGTATTTTTTCCATCTTCTTCTTCATTTTGCAGGCAAGAGATGAATTTTTGAAGTTGTTTATTTCAAATGTTTTATTAGGTTTCTGGTTCCAAGAGATATGTCAGTTGGTCAATTCATCTACATATTGAGTGCTAGATTACAATTATCTCCTGGTAAAGCCTTGTTCGTGTTCGTCAACAACACTCTTCCTCAAACAGGTGAAACTTTCTGCAACTTTCTTTATTAGCTTTTTTCAAGGCAAAGTTGTTTGATTTGCTCTCTATATCTCTTTATGCAGCTGCTCTAATGGATTCGGTCTACGAAACTTACAAAGACGAAGATGGATTCGTTTACATGTGTTATAGCAGTGAGAAAACCTTTGGTTGAGATAGTTGATAACCATTACTTCAACATAAGCTTTGTTCATTACATCAACAAAAGACACAAAACACTACTTTGTTCGATACTTAAAACATAAATAAGCTTTGTTCATTACAAAATATCTGTTTTTTTCGTCATTATCATTGTTACTTAGAGGAAGAGTTTCGCACTTCCTCTTCGCCAAGCACCACGAAGTGGCAACACTCCACCGGTTAAGTTCTGGTTTCTACTTTTCGGTCCCGGTTCAGTCTCTGCGTTCGAATTCCCTGCAGCCGTTGATTTCTCGCCTAAACGTGCTCTAAGAAACTTCGAAGTCTTCTTACATTGTTGCTTCCCTGTGTTATTAGCTGATGAAGAATCCGTCACTTTTGTTTTGCCTTTGTCTTTCGAATTCACTCTTGTAGAGTCACTGCTACTTTCAACAACCTTGACAGCTTCTTTTCCTTTATTCAAACCGTGACTCTCTTTCGTGGCGTTGTGTGTATCAATGAGCTCTTTCTGTCTTTTAGGGTCAGGACAGAGTTTAGCCATATCAAGAACTAGGTGAGACAAACCGAAGCCTTTCACGTATTCTAAGTAAGTTCTTGCATCGATTGAACCATGACGGTATTTTCCTGACGTATCTTTGAAAGCCTTGAATAAAGCTTCGTCGTGACCTAGAGTGGCTCGTATGGTCTCAACCAAACTCTTGTTATCAGACTGTGCATCAGATACACCTTGAGAAGTCTGCTGCTCCATTGATCTTGTAGGAGTTGAAGAAGATGATTGATGATTATTATTCCGCTTTGCATTACCTGAAGAGCCAGATTCGCTTCCTCCAGTAACTCTGGTATGTTCATTACGCGTATCCTGTGCAGTCGCAGAAGCAAGAGGAGGTCTCCTAATTTCAGGTCTTGCAAGGTGCCTAGATGGAGACTGAGCGGAATTACCACCGTTTGTAACAGATGCTTGTCCCGGAGCTCGGTTTAACGCTGGCCACGCACGAGAAGAACCAGCAGTTGGGATTCCACTTGTTTGATGTCGAATACGAGTAGTCGGAATCATGGTCTCTGAGTTCTGTCCAAGTCTTGATTGGCTTCGGTTTGCTTGTACAGAGAGTGGAGGAAAAGAAGTTTCTCCAAGACGTGAATCGTTGTTAATGGTATCAGATGCTTGAGATTCCAGAACTGGGAAATTAGGCTGGCGATGAGATGATCTGCGCCTTCCACGGCGACTGTTCTGGAATTGGAAACTCTCTTGTATCTAAAACAACAAAATACTAAACATAAGTCAAGCAAACTAAAAGATTGAATAGATATTAATCCCAAGAGCGATACATACCTGTAGCGATTCGGTTTGCTGAGACCGAGACACTCTACTTCCATGATCAATAGCATTATGCTTCTACAAAATAACAAACGAAAGTGATTCTTATAAACATCATTGTATCACCATATAGCAGAGAAACAGTGAAGATTTACTTTCAATTCCGCTTCGATTTGGAAAACTATGAACTTCTTAGCAAGGCAAGATTCATCTTCACATAGAAAATGGTCGTTACGGAAATGAACCTGTTGCAAACAAGAACAAGTGAGAACACAATGCAGCCACAACAATACACCATAGACATTGCATTCAAACCTCCAAATCATCATAGTTTCCGTAATATTCATACTGTCCTGGTTTCAACCTGCATTGCCAAGTCGAAGTGATTAATAATCATTTCGCAGTCAAATCATAAACTTTTGATAAGACACAATTTTAAAATTTTACCTCTGGCAGATATGACAAGTGTAATGCTCTCTAGACATATGAGTGTATAACTCATTACCACCATAGAATGGAGTCTTACAGAATTCACACATTGGATGACCAGTGAAACCTCCTCTCTCACTTTCATTACCATCTACTTCCGAGTCACCGCTACTTATGTGTTGAATCAGTTGTTTCTTTGTAAACAGCTTTTGCTCACAAATGAATACCTAACATAAACAACGAATGAGAATCAAATGCACCAAAAGAGAGTAACTAGAAATCGATGGTTTCAGATTTTGGATTTCCTGACCTTACGACCTACGAGACATAAACTGCACATATGCAACTTGTGCTTCTGATTCAAATGATCTTTCAAGTGTTCAACGCTCTTAAACCGCACACGAGAAGAGGTCGTCTTGTTGTTGTCACAAGAAGTGCAAGAGAGTCTGCACATTGCCTTGATCTTTGTGTATTGTTCCAAAACATCAAAGAATACTTTGGTTTCTTCATGATACCAAAACGTCCCTACTCGACCTTCCTTTGGTGTTGATGGGAAAGTTGAGAAATCAGTAATCGTCTTTGTATAATCACCCAAAGCCTGCAACAGTAAGAGCACATAGTATCAAAATGTAGCACGAGATTCGAGCAGAATAGTTTCAGTCTGTCAGATGTATACGAGATTCAAGCAATTTCAAGCAGATTATACAAGTTTTCAGTTCCGATTTCTCACTATCTTCCAAATATTTCTCGTTCCCTTAAAAGCAACAAGGGTTCGACATTTGAAAAAAAATCGCTAAATCACACAAAGCATGCACCGAAAAGAGAGATTAGTGTAAATGAAGACGAGATTCAAGCAATTTCAAGCAGATTTAACGAATTTCAGTTCCGATTTCTCACTATCTTACAAAATTTCGGTCTTTTTGGGTGTTATAAGCGATAGAGTACGACATTTAAACCCTAACCTTAGTAACGAAGACGACGGGACATTCGGTTTTGCAGATACAGCAACGACGATCGCTGAATATGAACCGGAGACGAATGACGCATGTAGAACAAACTTCTCTGTGACCGCAAGATCCGTAAGCGACCCAATCGAGATTCTCTGCACAAACGGCGCAACTATCATCCATTTTTAAGCCTCTCTTGTGTTTCGGACTCAAACGAGAGAAACTCCGTCGACACAGAGAAAAAAAAAGCACAGAGAAGATTTCGAAGTGAGAATGGAAATGTATGAGAAAATGACTAGACGAAGAATCGCAAAGGTCTTCTCAATTCCCGAGAGACGACCACGGAAAATTGTCTACTTATCGTTATGTCAGAAGTTATGAACATTTCGGGGATGTAGCTCAAATGGTAGAGCGCTCGCTTTGCATGCGAGAGGCACGGGGTTCGATCCCCCGCATCTCCAACTTTTTTATAATTCCTATCCTTTCTAAATCAAATGGGCCAACTTTTAAACCCGTTTAGTTTATGTTCTGTTTGGATTATTTGGTTTTCAGGTTACTGAAAAATAAGTTCAAAATGGAACCAAATTAGTTTTAGACATTTTAACAATAAAAATAATTAAATTTAGTATATTTAAATGATAATTAAGATAATAATATTCAGTAATTTTAGTTTTGGTTCGTTTTAAACATATTTAAATTTGGTTTAAATAAACCGGCATAAAAGTTTGTAAAATGAAAAACGATTTTACCGAACGGTATCATATTTTGGTGATGAAAAGAAAAACAGTTGTAAAATTCGGGATTTGTTTAGAGAGAAATTTCGTCTTCTCTCCTTTATTTGCAAGCGATTTCGAAAAAAAACCCTAAATTTGAATTACAAAAAAATTCGGTTGTAAAGTTGGAAATATACCACAAAACAAAAAATGTTGAATTAATTTGAATTTTTTAGAAAAATTTAAAAATTTTGAATTAAAAAGTGGATGTGAATCTCTACAAAATTTTAATAAATTGTGACATGTAGATATCGACTATAATGAAGTTTTTCAAGAATACTTTTTGTAATCTCAAAACGCTTAACAAAAATTCCTATAATCGTTTCGTAAATCAGCTACAACCATGTTAAAATTAAAAATTCAACCGTAAGTTTGGTCAGTAAATCAATAATTAATGATGTTTATATGCTTACTAAATCAGTCTAAACCGGTATATTATACAAACAGTCATCTTACAACCCTCAAAATTAGTAACCCTAAGATCAATTTATCAGCCCAAAGTCTATTTATTTTCGCAGCCTAAAAATGAGATTATATTTGTGAAAATATGACATGTACAATTATCATTGGCTGATAAATAGTGGTAGCTAAAAATAATAATATTGTATTTATGAAAATAATTGTCATGATATCTTCATTTAAAAATAAATAACAATTTAACCCGAAAAAAAAAACAAAAATATTACATAATAAGAAAATTTGGATTATGTGAACCAATTTCCATACACAGTCACATTTGAAAAAATAAACTTTGATGTGTATTCGAACTTAAAAAGCTAACACTCTATAACCTACCTATTTAAACACTCCCGTTATTGGTCAAAGTCCTATATCGCTGGCTATAAACAATGGATGGCTTGGATGAAATAGGAGTCAGCAAAGCAAACTTTCTAGTTTGAAACTAAGGGTTGTCTAGTTTTTCATGGTCAAATCAATCTTCATTTTTAAACGATCGTTACAATGAAAATGATTATAAGCTATTTTGTTGTAGTGGTAGTCTCGCTCCGGAACAGCTTGTATTCCCTATAAATCTAGTATTTAGTGGAAGGGATTGTAGGTTACTTTGTTTCATTTGTTATTATTTTAAATATTTACTTAATTTAAACTTTCGATTTAACTAGTTTTTATAAAAAATTTCGCTAATTCGTTGCTAGTTAACTAATTGAAAAATAAATAAAATTATAATTTCTGAATTTCCATCTAATTCCTCGTTACTTAACAACGATTTAATCAAAAAAACTGAATCAAATATATATGTTGTTATGCCATTTTTAATTAGCAAGGAAAAATCGACGGTGTATTACCAATGAATTAGTCACAATAAATAACAAATTTACCAAGGAATAAACCAAAAGATATTCGAACTAATACCTCCTCATCCCCGTAAATTAAATTCTTATAGAGTTGCAACTAGAATAACTAGTGAATTCTCCCATTTCATCCAATTTCGAGTTACCAATTCTTATATGTTGGTTCAATTGTTCGTTAGTGAACTACTTTTGCTCGCTAATTAATCACTGGTCATATGCAAAAGAACATTAATTAAGAAAGAAAAAAATCTTAGAGTAAACAAACTCACTCCTTCCCAATCTCATAACCGTAGAAATTTAAAGTAGTAAGTCGTAAGATGCGAGACATGTTAGGTATACACTAGAAAAGATAATCCATTGACTCGAATAAACTCATAGTAGAACTTATAACTTGTTACAAGTTACAATACTCTATCTATTAAGAAGATCAAACTCTTAATGAACGTATTAGGTTTTAGTAGATACATGTTAGGTTTTAGGGAGCAATATTTTTATCAGGGAACTAATTGTATAGGTCTCTTCACATGTAAAAACCAATATTCATATCACATGATATTCACAATTTAGTATAAAAAAAAACTCACTTAAAAAAAATTCAAAAGAATTGAGGTTTTATTTGCTTGACAAAGAGATTTTACGAGATCAACATAAAAATAGTTTAAAACAAAACAACCAATGGTCAAGAGAAACACAACACACGTACGTAAAGATTAAAAAAGAGCAGAACATAATCAAATTCAATTGTTTGCAAGCTACTGACTGGATCATTATCACATGGCTCAAACTTTTGCATATTGTTGACAGAAAAACAAAGCCGTTGACTGATCATTACCATATAAGAACCATTTATCAATATGCAAAAGTTTGAGCCATATATCACACACACTCCTTTCTTACACCATTTTTCATTTGCAAACTCAAATCTTTCACAAGAACTATTTAAGGTATTTTAACAAGTTATATGTTCTTGTACCGCACAAATTCAGGTTTTCTAGTTCGGTTGGATTTTCCAGATTCCAGATTTTGGAAAACATGTTTTGAATAGAACTAAGTTTTTATATTGATTAATAATTTGGTTTAAACAATTTCGGTTCAGTTGGAATTAAGATAATTCGAATGAGACTCTATATATTAAAAACCATACACTTGAGATTATTCCAAAATTCGATTAAATTTCAGTTCGGTTTAGTTTTTATATGTCCACCTTAAGCCATTTCACTTGGAAGCTAACATGATTATCTTCAAATCCCAAATGTCCGTTAAGTTTCTTCTCTATTCAATAACATTTGAACAAAATATTTCTATTACAACTTCGTTTCAATGACTAAATCTATCTACTCTCTGTTTAAAACACTTTGTACAACTTTAGTTAACTACGTTTCTCTATTCAAAAAACCTGTCAAAAAAAAAAAAAAAAAAAAAACTCTTTCTATCACAACTTTCTTTACCTATTTGTATTTTCCTAAACATCATAGCTCAAAACTTTTCCTTACGTTCCAAACCAATCTCATCAGTAGTTTTCTTGGTCCTCCTGAGAATCATCAATGATAGGTTCAACCATCACATGAGCTTGAGAAGTGTTCAATATGGCATTACTTGTATCCATGAGCTCATGCTGTATCTCAGAATCATTCCAGAACCTAGGAGCGAAATCAGACAAACCATAACTTCCCAAATGCTGCAAAAAATCTTGTCTTGTTGGAGGAAGAGGAGCACGGTCACTAGATTGAGCAGAAGAATGGTCTCGGTTTGGTTGTTGTACAAAGAGTGGAGAAGGATCAGATGATTGAGCTTGAGAACTGTACAATCTGGCATTATGTGTATCCACGAGCTCCTGTTGTCTCTCCGAGTCAGTACATAACCTAGGAGCTGAACCAGACAAACCATAACTTTCCGAATAACTTCTTCCATGAGCAAGAGGAGCACAGACACTAGATTGAGTAGAAGAATGGCCTTGGTATGGTTGTTGTCCAGAGAATGGAGGAGGATTAGATGATGGACAAGCCATTTCAGACTCTAAAACAGGGAAACCACGACCTTTCACATAGTCCGAGAAACTACTTCTTGTATCAGGAGCTGAATATGACTCATGAGTTCCGCTCATACCAAATCTGGCTTCTTGTGGCTGGCCTAAGTATGCTCGAGCGGAGGAACTCATATCTGAGTTCTGTCTAGTTCTTGTATCAGAGATTTCAGGAGCTGAATATGACTGATGAGTTCCGCTCATACCAAATCTGGCTTCTTGAGGCTGGCCTAAGTATACTCGAGAGGAAGAACTCATATCTGAGTTCTGTCTAGTTCTTGATTGGTCTTGGTATAGTTGTTGTACAGAGAATGGATGATATGATGATGATGATGGAACTTGTGACTGGCCTAAGTGTGCTCGAGAGGAGTAACTCATATCCGAGTTCTGTCTAGTTCCTGATTGCTGTACAAAAAGTGGATGAAATGACGATGATAGAAACCGAGATTGAGCTAAAGGTGACTGAGTAGTAGTATTCAGTGAAGAAGAAGCAGCATGACCAAGACCAAGATGAGTTCTAGCCATTTCAACTCTGCCTTGTGCATGGCCTCGGTTTTGATTTGAGTACTGTCTTTGGCCTCCGTATGGTTGTTGTTGTGCCTGGCCTCGATTTTGATTTGAGTACTGTCTTTGGCCTCCGTATGGTTGTTGTTGTGCATGGCCTCGGTATTGATTTGAGTAGGGCTGTATTTGCTCTCGATAAATTTGTAGTAGTGCAGGGAGTGGAGGAAGATCAGATGATGTTTGAGCATGTTGTGGTGGTGGAGGACAGTAAACAGGCGGAACTGTAGGACTATGTGTGTATGCATACACAGGCTCACGGCGAAATGATTCATCCTGGTTTTGGACACGGTTTTCTAACCAACGTTGATGATGACCATTTTCATAATGCTCCTGAAAAGACATGATTGTTTCACCATAGAGCAGAATATAACAAGAGAGAAACAAAGAAAAGAAAAACAAAGTAAAAAAGGAGTTTAGTATTACTAGTAAAGTTTTTTCGTCAAAGAAAGCTCTTATGATCGGGAAATTAGCATTCCAATAACCGTCTTCTTCTTGGATATGGTGTTGGACGAAATGACCCTATTGAGAAATATATATTAACCGTCTTCTTCTTGGATACGATGTTCCGTAACACCATCAATGTATATATTCATACCTGCACTTCACTTTGAGTATGAGTTAAAAGGGGACCTTCAGTACGAGTCAAAATGGGATGCAGCCTGCATTGTCAACAGTGAATCAAAATCCAAAACTTTTTCTTCTTACAGATTAAAAAAATTGTAACTCTGAAAGAAAGTATAAATTGCGTTTACCTTCTGCATATATGACAGTCGCAACTAGCCGTTATAGAACAATGAAAGATAGAGCTAGTAGACAAATGAACATATATCTCGTCGTCCCCATAAAATGGATTTCTACAACTTGTACAGTGTGGATGACCTTTGAAACCTCCTCTTTCCTTGTAAGTTCCATCTACTTCGGAATCCCCGGTTCTTATATGTTGATTAAGTTGTTCCGTAGTAAAAAGCTTTTGCTCCCAAACGAATAGCTGCCATATCCAAAAGACAAATAAAGCGTGAGAATAAGCTCACATTACAAAACCAAATATAGATATTTAGATCTGTCTTCACCTGATTACGCCATACAAGGCATATTAAACACATATACAATTTGTGCTTCTCAAGTAAATGGCTCATCAATTCTCCAACACACATAAACTTTGCCTCGCCACAGAGACTACACGAGATTCTGCACATCGTCTTGATCCTTTGGTACTCTTCATAGTCATCAAAGAAAGCTTTGGTGCCAGAATGATACCAAATTTCTCCTATTTGACCTTCCTTTGGCTTTGGTGGGAGTTTCGGGAAGTCTTTGATCCTCTCGGTTAAAATACCGGAAGCCTACAACGCAATGATCACATAGATACTATAAGAAAAAAAAAAGAAAAAAGATAATTCGAATTCGCAGCAACAGAAACATATGCAGCGAACTGATTTTCTTCATATCTTTGCAACTCAATATCAACAAGAACACGAAAGAGTAATAGAGATACATAACAACAATCTTGAATTTCATACTCGCCATAACAATAGAGGTACCAATCAATCTTTCTTAAGCAATCGGTACTCGCAATCGATGCACATACTTTAGAATGTCAAAGCAACGGATTTCAGATTAGAGAACGAAGGAACGAACGAACGAACCCTAACGTTGTAACGGAGACGAATTGATGCGTATCTTAGCGAATTTAGAGGTGATACGAACATCAATGAGGGAGAAACAGAAGCACATTACAAGAATCGTTGAATTTCTTAAGCAATTGTTATACTCCTATTTAAGAACAGAGGGTACCATACGCATCAATTCAAATATGAGGAAAACCCTATAACCTTTGTGACGAAAACGAAGTCGAGTCTGGTCCGGCAGTAGTAGCAGTCGAATTTTCTGGCGATAAAGCGGAAACGAGCGACGCAAGTTGAGCAAATCTCTCGGTGACCACAAGATCCGTAAGCAATCCATTCGGGATTATTCTCATAGCAAATCGGGCACTTCACAGTCTCAGTTTCATCAGTCTCAGCCATTTCTGACTCCATCGAGAAGTTTAACTGACGCAAGCACACGAAAACTGTTCTATATTTTCTTGTTTCTGATCCAAGTAACAAATTTGGAATGTAGGTCAGTTGGTAGAGTGCTCTCCTTTATATGCGAGAGGCTTAGATTTCGATCACACCGCATAGCTTCATTCTTTTTTTCTCTTTTGCCAATTGTAGCCCAGGCAATAGAATATGCATAAGCCCAGGCCCAATATGCTCTGTATAAGCCCATTTTTTCCAGAGAAGAAGGAGGGTATTTATGTATTATCACAAGGGAAATTCCAAAACCCTAATCTCCTCCAACCTCTCCTTTATTTCTTCATTCACCACATAAAGAGAAACAGAAACCCTTCTCCTGCCGTTCGCTTAGCCCCCAGAAGCGAAAAGATGCAGATCTTCGTGAAAACCCTAACGGGTAAGACAATCACCCTCGAGGTCGAGTCCTCCGACACCATCGACAATGTCAAGGCGAAGATCCAAGACAAGGAAGGAATCCCACCGGACCAGCAGCGATTGATTTTCGCCGGAAAGCAGCTCGAAGACGGACGCACTCTCGCCGACTACAACATCCAGAAGGAGTCGACGCTTCACCTTGTCCTTCGTCTCCGTGGTGGTGCGAAGAAGAGGAAGAAGAAGACCTACACCAAACCAAAGAAGATCAAGCACAAGCACAAGAAGGTCAAGCTCGCCGTTCTCCAGTTCTACAAGGTCGATGGATCCGGTAAGGTTCAGCGTTTGAGGAAGGAGTGCCCTAACGCAACCTGTGGCGCTGGAACTTTCATGGCTAGCCATTTCGATCGTCACTACTGTGGTAAGTGTGGTCTCACCTACGTTTACCAGAAAGAAGGAGGTGACGAATGATTGATCTCGCTTATCCTTAGATCTCTCTATCTTTAAATTGAACACTGCTTTTATGAATTCGGTACTTTTTTTGAATTGAGTTTTTGGTTGTATGGATCTTATGTTGAACATCTTAGGTTCTCGATTTCACATCTTGAATCATTTCTAGGTTTTACATTTTGATGGATATTTTGCTCTGTGTTCTTCGTTAATGCTTTTTATTTGATACTGCAAGTCTCGATAGCTTTGAATTAAACATTACATGAGTGTTCGATTTAGTAATTTACAAAATCATTTGGGAATAGATAGGAGAAGCATGGGTTCTTGGCTTTGATTATCGCAGCATAAGCTCCATAGCAAGGGATATGAGCTGTTGCCATACATAAGTACCTGAGAATAGTTTCGTTATTCATTAGAAACACAATTCGAATAGTTTCAGTTCGAATGTGGACGCATTACCATAGTGGAGCTAATGGCTTATCGAGCTCGAGGAAAGGATATGGCCACCTGAGAAATAGATTATAGGTTATAATTGAAATGGTTTTGGTTTAGGAGTAATGTAGTTTCGTTGTTGCTTACCAAGTGAATCCACATGCGTGTATGATCCATTGGAAAACAACATAGAGACAACTCCATAGCACGAAATAACCAATTCGAAACCAAGGGAATAACTGAAAATTAGAACATAATCATTTGTTATAATTAAGATATTTTTTGCTTTGTTAGTTTAAATTTCTTACAAGGCTATTGAGTAATGTGTCGAGTAAGAGGAACCCTGCATTTGCTGTATGCATGCTAATCATCAGCTGCATCAAATTTGTATATCAGTTTAGTTGATATTGGGATCGAGAGAGATCGGTTTGGTATGTTGTTACCGTATTTAAACCGAGGTGAGTATTCGATAGGAAAGGAACTATAACTATCCAAAACACAACGTCCGTGAGCACAACAGCTCCTGCGCTTGTCTGTAAAAAACTTATGAAACCAAACCAAAACCAAAACCGAAGCATAAACCAAACTAACCGTTCCTAATTGACACTAACCTGAAAAATCGTTTCCATGAAATAACCATAAACCCTTAATCTTTCCCTGAGCTCGTTGTCTGTTACTTCATCTTCACCATTTTCCAATGTTGACTCCTTGGAGTGTCTCAAACAACCATAAACCGAAGCTACAATTCCCATCTACAAAGAAAACTGATCAACATAGTCGAAACCCGGATCTAACACTTCGATTAAACACGACATACCGCGAAGTAGACCATTACAAGCATGAAGGTCCATCTGTTATTGCAAAAACCAAGTAACACAAGTCAAAAGAATGAAAAAAATTCAAAGTATCAAAATAAGAAGAAGAAAGATCACTCTGTATAATAGACGAAGATGGTTGCGTCCCACTTCAAGACGTCCCAAGCTAATAAAGCAGCCATGGAGAGAAAAGAGATGGACCGAGTAAAGAGAAGCCAACCAGGATGTAATTTTCTCCAACAACTAGTCCATAACCGAGTCGAACAAGTACTCTCTGGTCTATTATGGATTAACAAGCTATTGTTGTTTACGATGTTTATGTTGTAGCTTCTTTCTCTACGGTATAGAAACCACAAGGACGCGAGGATTGAAGCGAAGATTATACCGAAGCAGATGAAGTCGTACCAGTAAACAATCAATGCCATGATTTTTAATGATGATGAATTTTTTTTTTATTAGTTTGGTTTGGATATTATATATCTCTTTGGTAACTGAAATGTAATTTGGTGGCTTTTTATCTACGAGAAGATGATGACTAGCTGGTTTTGACCGTTTGGTCATTTTGTAGATTGACAATTAGATAAAAGTATAGTCTTATATGTTATGGTTCTTGGTAATCTTCATGAATTTTAAAAGCATTTTAGAAATGTGAAAATTATAACCCCCAAACTCAAAAGTTATTACACGAGATAAAAGTCCAGGCCCATACGGATATCAACAATAAATTAATCCCAAACCGTCAATAGAGCTGCGGCAATAAATATATTTACGTCTCATAATAGCTTGTTTGTAACATCTTGAAATAGCTAACTTGAATTATATCATAAAAATCAGGCATATGAACCATTTTCGAAGAAACTTCTATCGTTTTGATTCAGTTGTTCCAATCATATTAGTACGAAGTTGGTCCGCTAGAGTTTTATGGTGAACAAAAATAAATGCGTACTAAAGAATTGCTTTGTATTTTTGGTATACATTTGGTATGCACTTACATATTAGTTATTTTGTTGTTGTTATGTATTTCGTATGAACCAAATTAAACCAAAGTGTAAATGATTATAAAAATACATATTAATCTGAAATTAGTACGATTCAGAGCGTATTGAAAAACCATTCACATTACTCTGTACGGCTTCCTCAGTCTCAAAATATAGGAGGACCGATTCCTCACAATGAGGTTGCTTTTGTTTGTCCAACGGAGCGAAGATTTGAGAAGCGAATGAGTATGATTACGTGTCAATGAGATGTTGACAAAACAAAATATTTACCGATTAAAGGGGGATTTGGGGGGCTTAATGTATATGGCCCATAGTGTTAGTAATAATTATATAATAGAGAAAACTTTATCAGATAAAGTTGTCGCACAAAAATTATTAAATTAGAAGATAAAGAAAATTTAAGGTATACCTAAAATGCGTTAGGTTGAGACGACATCATTACCCTACCTGCCCGATCAGCATTTGAGAAAGTGTCAAGTGTAAGAGATGATTTTGCATGTAACTACGATATCAAATTATAAAAGTAAACCAAAGAGTTTGTTATAAAACAATGTTAACCAAAACTATCATACAGGTTATCACCTAGTGGGATAAAAAGATAATCACAGTAAAAAAGCAATAACCAGAAAGTTGGATATCAAGAATCTAGAAGAAATAATTGACAAGAGGAATCAAGACAACTACGACGTCATTGTAGTACAACTTTTCCCCACAAGTTCAAAAAAATATCTAGTAAAATTCTTGTCGGTTAGTGTTTGTAGTGGTTATGCAATGTGTTCCTTGTGTTTTCTTCCACACTCTTTCTAGTGTTATTAAAGAGTCACGGATCAAACAAAGCTGTGGTTCTCTCATACACAAGTAACAACTCAAGAGTTCTATGGGTTCTCTCGACTTGCCTTACGCTTCATCTTTTAAGGTTCTTCCTCTAACTTTTGATTTCTAAAAATAAAAGAAAACCAAGAAAGTATCAATATGTTACATGATATAACTTCTGTTGTAACAAGGGAGGAAGCGAAACATTTCTACGGAATGTATTTGAAGGTATACTGGAAACGTATTTGAGGAAGAATCCAACGGCGAAGACGATATGGGAACTTGTTCAGTCGGTGGACAATGAGAAGATCTGCTATGACCACTTCACTTTCAGGACATTAAAGGTACGATCTTATACTCTACAAGATTTGGTAGAATTTAATTTGTGTGAATTGACTTTCTTTTTCTTTGGGGTATGGGTTTAGGTCGATGGTTACGGAATAGATTCCTTGTCAAGTTTCTTCATGGATTATGGATATAAAGTTGGAGGTGGACTTGATTTTCCAAACAAGAAACTGCGAGTCCTCTGGTTTTCTCCTCCGGATGTTCATGTCCCAGATGATGGCCACGGTCTAGGAAACGGTCCTTTGCCACGACTTGTTATAGCTGAGGTGCTTGTGGATGAACTAAGCCCTGAATCACAGGTATGGATGATCAGAAACATAACGTTCTCGTTATCAAAGTTTCATAGGCTTCCAATAATCGGAAATAAGTGGATTATTCCATATCCCTTATATATTAGTTAGATAACATCTCAATTTCCGATATGGTATATTCTTTAGTCTTTAGGATATCTAATTTCGTTTTTGTTGGTCCTAATTCATGGTTAATCAGGAGATAATAAGGAAGTATTTGAAACCACAAGGTGGTAAGCAAGCGGTTCTTTCAAGTACTTTGGGATCTTTAATATGGGAGAAGCCTACATGGACTGACTTCAAGCAACTTGCAAAGTATATGTTAAAACTTTCTCATCAATAGTCATAATCGTATCTTTAATTCAAATATATTTTCATGGTTATGACGTTAGAGCTAACTTAATTCATAATATATAATAATATCCTAATTAAATACATTTGGTTGGTTATAATATCAGAGCTAATTTAGTGTTGAATGTACGTATGATCTGTGAAGTGAAAGCGAATTTGCGGCATGGACACTTATCCATGGTTATACAATGAACCATCTTGCTTTTGCGGTTCATCGACTCAAACACCGTTTCAGCGACATAAAAACTGTCAAAGAGTATCTTGAAGAAAACGGATTCAAACTAAACAGCGATGGAGAAATTCTCAAAGGTTTTCCTTTACTTGATTATCATTCCTCTCTCATGAGATTTTTTTTTATTGGAATTTGGAATGGTTTTAATCTATAACCATTATTTTTGTTGGAATGAATTTCAGTGAGTGAAGATGGTTTATTGTTTCAAGTATCATCCATCTCGGAAAGACTTGCGGTTGAATTCGCAGACGGAGTAACTGAAACAATCCCAGCTTCGTACATTGAGTTCACTCAGCGACTAATTCTTCCACAGTTCCAAGATTTGCCGAGTGATGAGGTAATGGAAAATAAGAAGAAAAAAAAAAGCTAGTTCACGTTAATAGCATATTCTTTGATTATTTAGCATTCTTCATTTTCTGGTTGTGATGCAGATCAAAGAATTTCATAGACGTGAAGCATTTGAGCTCGACAACGCCAACCACGTGATGGAAAGTACCCGTTTCGCATCACAAGTCTAGAACCAGACTTTTCTTGTTTGATTCAGTAATGTCGAATCTATATATCTATCTATATGTATGTTATCTCATAATTCATATGTGTGAGATCTTTTGTGAAGTGATGATAACTTATACTTATGTATCATTTCTTATACGATGGTATAAGAATGATTCATTTGAAAGATCGACCACATAATTGATGAATAATGTAAACAAAACGTGGTGGCGAGGAAGTGATATTTGTGTGAATGAGAGCAAGCATTTTGTTTCTATAAAACCTTCAAGATTTATTCTTCTTATTTCAACCATATACTTAAAAATGTGTTACAGTGCTATTAGTATTGTCCAATATAAAGAAAAAGAAAAAAAGAAATACAGCTCATCTCGGATTAGCCAGGCCCTGCCGCAGAGAGAGTCTTTGTTTGCTCCTGAATTGGCTATATTTGCCAGATCCCAAGTAAGAATATGGACAAGTTGTTTCCGGTTGCAAATGGCACACTCATTTCCAATATATAAAAGTTTAAAAACAAAAAAAAATTGTGTGCGTGTTTTTCTGTTTAATTGAAAATAATTCCAACCAATTTTGAAAGAAGCTTGCATTGAAACTTGAAAACATACTAAAAATGAGAGGATATAAAACCATTATACTTATTTTAAAATGGAAGGAGTATCTAACTATATATAAGATTTTACTCAGATTTACTTCAGTACATACGTAATTGCTTACGTATAAACGAAGAACTTGTTATCCAAGCTAATAATCTTCACATGGAACTAATACCATTTCATATCATCAAAGCATAATTATTTAATTATTTTTCCTTCAAATGGACTTAACGACACTGAAGCCGCCATCAACCGCAAGATTCTGACCGCTAATGTACGCCGAATCATCAGAAGCCAAAAACAAAGCCGCTTGAGCCACGTGGCTAACCTTAAGCACCACACCTTTAAGAATCCCTGTGGCAGCGCAATATTTCTCCATCATCACTTCGTCGTGGCCATTAATCCCCGTCGCTACCGCATACGGAGCAACGCCGTTTACTCGAATCCCATGTTTCCCCAACCCGCCACACGCCGATTTAATCAGTCCAACGAGCGCGTGCTTCGACGCAGTGTATCCGTGAGGTCCCGGACCACCGATCTCCGCCGCAACGCTCGTTGTACACACGATCGACCCACGCGTGCCGTTCTCCACCATGGCTCGTGCTGTGTGTTTGATACATGCAGCCGCGCCGCGAACATTGACCGCCATCGTTCGGTCAAATTGTTCGAGATCTAAATCGAGGAAACTCCCCGGCTGTTCCATGACACCGGCGTTACTAAACAGAACGTCTAGTTTTCCATGTTTTTCGACGGTGAACTTAACGGCGTTTTCAACTTCTCTTTCGTTTCTGATATCGCAACAGTAGAAACTTGCTTTGTCGTGACCGATTGAAGCGGCGACGCTTTGACCAAGCTCCTCTTGAACGTCAACGATGACCACTTTTGCTCCGTGTTCCGTGAACAGCTTAGTGGCTTCGGCTCCGATTCCACTGGCTCCGCCTGTTATAATTACTATTTTGCCAACCAATCTACACATGCATATATATAGTTTTATACAATTATACTTAAATGTAAATGTATATGTAAATAATTAGTAAAATGCACATAAGAAATAAAATGTTTTGGGGTATTTTACTTTACCTAAGTCTTGACATTGTTTAGGAATTGGGATTTCAAAGGATATGCATATGTACAATAGAAATAAATAACATGTCGAGGTCTTTATATAAAGTACTTGAAGCAGTGACATAATTGCACATCTCAATTAGAAGCCGTCTTATAAGACTCATTCTAATAGGATCGGTTTTTGTTTTTTTAAATAGCTAAACTTTAGCTTTAGGACTCGTTATTAAATTTGAACATCTCAAAACTCGTTATTAAACTTTAGCTTCTACGGATCTAAAGAGTACTAAAGCCCAAATTTTTAATAACGAGACCCGAAAGCTGAATATAAAGGCCCATTAGCCCATTATCTGATGCAAACAAACTTGTATTTGTTTAGTTAATATATCCTCGAGATGTGCAAATTTGTAGGATAATTGATGTTTCCATATAAAAATACAACATCCCACAATTCAAGGAAAATTGAAACCTCAGAAACTTCTCAATCCCAATGACTTTACAATTAAGTCAACTTTTGACCCAATAAAATAATTCATCATGGGATCTTTGTGGCCAAGTTGTTGTAGCTTAGGGCTTAACCACCGTGTAACCACCGTCAACAGCTAGGTTCTGTCCGCTAACGTAAGCCGACTCATCAGATGCTAAAAACAGAGCAGCTTCTGCCACGTGACGAGGTTTCAACACAATGCCCTTTAGATTCGCAGATGCTAATGTGCTTTCCTCCACCACGTTTGGCTCAATCTTGTAACTGTTACAAACTAATGGCGTTGCGACCCCAAACGGAGCAACGCCATTCACTCTTATCCCGTATTTACCTAAACCACCGCAAGCCGATTTGATCAATCCCAATAGCCCATGTTTCGACGCTGTGTATCTGTCACAAATCTCATATTATAAAATTTCATATATAATCAAGTCACTAACTAGAGTTAATTTGAGATAATGACTGGTATATGAATTTTTTCATATTTTCATGTTTTAAACATAGTTCACATGGTTTTTTAGCCATTCAAAATATTCATCAAGTTTTTATATACATACTAATAGTATATCTAAAAAGATGAAAACTTCTTAACCTATAAAACGCTAATTTCTTAATAATTCATGATTATTTATCAGAAATTCATTCAGCTCAAATGTTATTATCGAACTATTTAAAACAAATATTTACCCGTGTGGCGCTGTCCCTGAGATCTCAGCCGCAACGCTAGTCGTACAAACGATTGAGCCGCGCGTGCCTTTCTCGACCATGGCACGTGCGGCGTGTTTGATGAATGCGGCTGCACCGCGGAGGTTAACAGCGACCGTTCGGTCTAACTCATCGAGGTTTAAGTCTAAAATACTCACAAACGGCTCTATAACGCCGGCGTTACTAAACAGAACGTCAAGCTTTCCGTGTTTTTCGACGGTGAACTTAACGGAGTTTTCAACTTCCGTTTCGTTTGCCACATCGCAATGATAATAACTGGCCTTGTCTTCTCCGATTGAAACGACAAGGTTTTGACCGAGCTCGTCTTGTACGTCAACGATAACGACTTTAGCGCCGTGTTCTGTGAATAACCTGACGGACTCAGCTCCAATCCCACTTGCTCCGCCGGTTATAATTACGATTTTGCCCTCCAATCTGCAAAAGAATTTGACAAAAATCCTTACATTATAACATGTTTCATGTATATTTGTGTAAATTGATTTGAGCAGAAACGGTATTGAGAAATGAGGAAATTGCCTGCGTTTAGACATTGTTGAGATGTTTTGAAGGATAATACGAGAACTATGTCTGAAAATATATATACATGTGTAGAAGTGTATGCATGTGAAAAGTCAACTCTGTCGTGCCATGTGGGTTTCACTTTTTTTAATGGCTCAAGAATTGTGTTGGACGTCTGAATTATGCACCGTAATAATTACACTTCTCCATATTGAATTATATATTAATTTTGTTAATTCTTTTTCTTTTGTTCCAGGGATTTCTAGATCTTGGATCCTTAATTTTCTTTTCTTTTTTAGAGTAGATTTTTTTTTATCTAAGAGAAGTATTAGAAGGTTCTAGATGGTTAGGAGGAAAACCGTTATGAGGGAACCCCGTGGTCAGTGGCGGAGGGAGAGATGTTTCACATGGGTTATATGATCCCTATGAAATTTCTTTTCTAGTGTATATTCATAAAAAAAATTCAGTTTGACCCTAGTGAAAATTAAGTTTTTAGATAGAAAATTGTTATGACCCCTCAAAATCATTTCTCCTTCCGCCACTGCCGGTGGCCATCCCCATGGAACAAAATCACAAGCTTTTAGGTGACTAAGGACTGTTTTATCGAGACTCATGACAATTCTGCCGTATTGTTGGTCGACTGGTGTATCTCACACAGTCCGATTTGTGCTATCTTATTCATGTTTTATCGCAGGTTATGCAGAAAATAAAAATGAAACAAAAATGCAAACAAAATGACCACTTAATACTAAACGAATTACCAAAATATGCAAGAAACAACAACTAAGACAATATATTGCTGATCATAAACAAAACAAGAATAAATAGCAAAATAAGAAAAATCAACTCAAAATCAAAAAAATCAAGGATCAAGGATCAAGGCAAGGATATTATCAAGGATGACTCTTAATCCCAAAAAATAAATCCTAAAGCTACTAAAAAGACATCACCTAATAGAAGACGAAGACGTCGGCCACTGATACTTTCCATCTTTAACCTTTCCCTTTGTGATTTGGATCCTTCATTTGAAACGCCATATGATCAAAGTAGACAACAATATTAATATACACAAATTATAAACTGATAATAAATTCTTCTCCATACTAGGAACATGCAACATATTAGATAAGTATAGATCATGAGCATGAGTAGAGAGAAGAAGAATCAATATGTTTGATTGAAAGACCATTACCATCCCAATCACATTATTTGAACCCGTATATAGTTGATAAAGAGCAAAATTTTAAAGATTTGAAGTGATGTGATGAGTAGTAGTACTAGTGTCAAGAAGCCACGATGGTGTCTTTCGAGCAGAATTCATGGCTATATTAGTACGTGGGTTCCAGAAACTCAATTATAAGGATGATTGGTTATGATTTTGAACCAAACGAAACTAGTAAATACCAAACCTTTGAGCACAAGGGTATACAAAATAATTTAGATATTTAGAGCAGTTTTATTGGTGGATCTAGTAAGTACCAAACCTTTAAGCACAAGGGGTATACAAAGTCATTTAGATATTTAGAGCAGTTCTATTGGTGGATCTCTCTTAGAGGTTTTTTTTTTTTTTTATAAAAATGGACCAATTGTGGCACGTCACATCGCGTGAACAGTATAAGAACCAGTTCTTATTTAAAGATTTTAGAGCATCTTCATTGGAGGTTTTTTTTAAAAGGGGTTCCTAACATTATTTTTTTAAAGCGGGGTCCACAATTTTCGACTGCAAAAAAACGGACCAATCGTGGCGCGCCACGTTGCCTGAACAGTGTAAAATCCGGTTCTTATTTAAGGATTTTAAGAACCTGTTTTTTAACTGTTCACGTGGGATCCATAATATTTTATTAATTTTTTTTTAAGAATCTCTACTAAAAGCTTCTAATGGAAATACTCTTAGAAACCTGTTTTTTAACTATCCACGTGGAATCTATAATATTTTATTAATTTTTTTTTTAAGAGTTTCTGCTAAAATCTCTATTAGAAGTGCTCTTATAATTGAATTGTATCCTTAATAGAAGATCAGCATATCTTTCGGAAAAATTAGGTCTCGAAGTCATGAATTCGAATTTTGATGTTAGAAAATAAAAGCTAATTGGCATGCTCTAATCTTTGGTTGGCGTTATAACGTTTTGGCTGCACAAACAATGGCTGTTACATTTTTAACAGTTTCTTGATAAAAATCATAGAGCTTGATATGGAATACAATATTCAATAACTGAAAGCACCTTTATAAATAACTAAAGACAAACGGTCCCAATTGTTCTTGATACAGAGTATGATATTCAATCATGATTAAAACCAATAGATCCCGATTGGAATTTTTATTAATCATAAGATATTAAAACAAAACCACTGTTTCTTTCCCCTTTCAAATAGGCTTAACGACGTTAAACCCACCGTCCACTCTTAAATTATGACCACTAATATAACCCGAATCATCCGAAGCAAGAAACAGAGCAGCTTCTGCAACGTGTCGAGTTGTCAACACAACACCTTTAAGAATCCCTTTGGCTTCACAATATCCCTCCACCTGAGCCGCCGTTATTCCGTCGGAACATGTTAAACCGGTCGCAACCGCAAACGGTGCAACGCCGTTTACTCTAATCCCATATTTCCCCAAATCGCCGCAGCCCGACTTAACCAACCCGAGGAGCCCATGCTTTGACGCCGTGTAGCCATGAGGTCCTTGACCCGCAATCTCACTCATAACACTAGTCGTACATACGATCGACCCGCGCGTGCCTTTCTCCACCATGGCACGTGCCGCGTGTTTGATAAAACATGCAGCGCCTCGAACATTGACCGCCATTGTACGGTCAAAACCTTCGAGATCCAAATCGAGGATGCTTCCAACTCCTTGCATAGATTCCACGATACCAGCATTGCTGAACAAGACGTCTAGTTTCCCGTGTTTTTCAACGGTGAACTTAACGGCGTCTGCGACTTCCGTTTCGTTTGTGACATCGCATTGGTAATAAGTGGCTTTGTCTTTGCCGATTGAAAAGGCAATGTTTTGGCCTAACTCTTCTTGTACGTCGACGATGACCACTTTAGCTCCGTGGTCAGCGAATAGTCGAGCGGAATCGGCTCCAATTCCGCTAGCTCCACCGGTTATAATCACGATTTTGCCATCCAATCGACTGATATATGCACAGATAAATTATATAATATGAATGAGTAAAAGTGAGCAATCAGTATTGTTTTTGCCACTCTAGACATTTTTTAAGTGGCTAATACCATTTTTCTGTATGCCTCGGAGATTATTAGTTTGAAATTCGGTTTAAGATCTATCCCGATAAGAAAAAAAAAGTATGGATATGTATGTGAGGGAGATAAAACACTTGCCTGCTTCCCGACATTGTTAAGTAGATTCCAAAGGTTATAGTTATATCCGGAGATAACATCTCGACGCTAGTATTTAAACACTTTTTAGGTAACTAAAAAAGGTAGAGAATCCAAACTTTAAGAGTAAAGCTTAATTAGTATATTGGCAGTTATCTTAATATATAAACAAATGTGATTCTTTAATAACTAAGAAATCAAAATATACAGATTATTAAGCCACAACTTTCATATATTATTTATTCAAAAAAGGTAGATAATCCAAACTTTAAGTGTAAAGCTTGATTAGTATATTGTCAGTTATGTTAAGATATAGATAAATTTAATTTTTAATTACTAATAATCAAAATATTCAGATATGTAGCCAAGACTTCCATATATCATTTAATTAAAAAAGTAAAGAATCCAAACTTTAAGAGTAAAGCTTGATCAGTTTATTTTAACATATAGATAAATGTAATTTTCAATTGTTCAACAAATCAACATATCAAAATACACAGATTAATTTCTTAGCCAAAACTTTCATTCATTCATATATATATAATTTAATTAAAAAGGTAGATGATCCAAATTTTAAGAGTAAAATTTAATTTATTCAACCAAAATTTTCATATTTTACTTAAATAACTAGGATATGATGCTATGGAAACAACAGTAAAGAAAACTAAATGGAAACAATTATTACTTTAATGTAAAACAGTAACTATATCTTCAAAAAGGTAGGTAATTAATAGTTAATTTATTTTGAAGAAGAATTTCTAAATTTTAATATCAATTTAAAATTGGTGGACTAATTCTTAAAAATATTTTTGAAAAAAACTAGAAGAATATATGTTAATAACCACTTTAAAAAAGTAATCATTTTTATAGTTATATGGATTAAACTAATTGTTTTGGTGAAAAAATGTATATGGGCCATGTCCTTAAACTAGTTGTTTTAGTGAAGATTATAAGAGTCCTGCGAATCCAAGTAGAGGAAGCGAAGATTGAATGAGTTTTCAATATCATCAGTTACAAGTTACAACACAATATTATATAACTTAAGCAATAAAACAGGATACATAAATCACTAATATTTCCTACAATGAGAGCATTAAGCATCAAGATATTGCATTGGTCTTATGCAAATATTGTCAATGATGTACGCAAGTGTACATACAAATTTTGGAACAAAGTATTGATCCAACAGAGTGGAAAACTATTTTTTGTGGAAAATCTTTCTCACAAATGGAGCAAATAGTTCGAAAAATATGCTGATTGTTAGGTATAACATCTACCTTTTCATCAAAGTGAAGCCACGACGAACCCGACTTCATGTATAAGTGTCTTCCAATCAGATATTGGATGTGTGGTAACACAACAATACTCATATGATACAGCTCTTCAGGATTTATTTTTTCCTCGCAAGCTTCACACCAATACGTCTCTCGACTTGTCTCCTTCCCATACGAAAGGGTGAACATATGGTCGTCATACTTATACCTCAACTCAATGCAATTGAATGTCTCAGGTGTCATATAACCATTTAACTTTTTTGCAAACCCCACATTTTCTCTGCTTTTTTTGTTTGGATGTTAAGAATAAATGATGTGTACGGCTTCGGTGGACTAATGGTTCAGAAATTGTGGCTCACTACACATCGAGCTTGAAATAACATTCTTCTTTAATTTATTGCAATTATACACGAAACTAGTTGTGCACAATCAAGAACAAGATGATTACTAGAATCATGGTTGTACATAACAATGTCATCTTTTCTCACTAGATTGAGCAAATGTGGATGTATCAGATGATGTAATTTACGAGATAAATTCGCACGTGCTTCATGAAGAATGAAATCACATTGCATACAAGAGTAGAAATTACCAAAATAGATCAGTGTGATGCAAGCGTGACACTATTTATCCTCGTTTTAATCTCTACATGTGTCCTCATCAAGTCTTAAATGATGATGTTCATGACTGAAATGTTGTATGATTATCATCACAAACATCACTTATCATCACAAAAGGATCAACGTCTTCTGGCTCACCCTCAAGTTCTATGCCATCCCACATGTTGGACTACGTGGCACATTTCGAATGAGCTGCATACGAATAACCGTTCTTGGTGCAAGAATAACCCTGTAGTAATTGACGATTTTTTTTTCATACAAACACCACAAGACCAATATCCTTTTCTCGAAAGAAGGGGTGATTGAACTACGATGGGAATGGGGAGATATCCTTATGACACGTGGTAACTTGAGACAATTTTGATGGACCATAAAGTCTCAAGAGAGGCATATATAGATAGAGGAGATTTAAAATTAGGCAAGCCACAAACTATACTCATAGAAAAACTGCAAGCCGAGCAATAATTAAAAAACTCCATGAGATCTTTATCACAACAATAACATCTTCTAGTTATGAATCTCTGATTCATATCCCACAAGACAAGCTGAAGAAAATGTTTTGGATGAAGAGGATGTTTGATTTCAACTGGAACCTTTTCATATTCTTCATGGTTATGACCATTACAAAGGCAGAGTAAATTGGTACCGTCTTCTCCTTTTCTTACACTGAATTCTCCAAAGCTTCTAAAGAGACACAGCCATTTGGAGTTACTACTGATCTGCTCGACGAAGTCTTCTTGTACATGAAATTTTCCTCGTTCGAATATTACGGTTATTTGAGGGGATAAATAAATAAGCTTCTCCCACTTTACATTCAATAACATTTGATAAATGAGTGGTATGACCTCCGGCTCGAGTTTGAGTCTCAATGTTTGAATATCAAGTGGTTTCAACTCCGAATCCAACTCCGACATCTGCTTAATAAACTATAGAGATTTTTTGAGAAATGAGTCATATGATCTGAGACAACGGCTTCGACTAGGAATCCAAATCCATAGAGTTGGAGAGAGTGATTGTTTGAGTAACGAACAACATAAACTTCCGACTCCGGCTTCGGCTGACTATTGTCGAGTCAACACTTGGTTTAGATATTAATAGTTCCGGTTTAATTCTATAAACGGGTTGAGAAATTTGCCAGCTGTCTTATGTCTATCATTATCTTGTTTTGCTTGGATTATTAAGAGAAATCTTAATATGGCTTAGTTTGTATGTATTGCAACAAAGAAGAAACAGCCATTGGATATTTGATTTAAAATAATTTTAGCTTAATTTCGTTCATATCACTCTGGTTTCTTGATTATGCGATTCATGATATGTTTTTACTTCTGATCGTAAATGTTTTCGGCTTCTAAATGATTGTAGTTAAACTAGTCTTCGCTTCTATAGTCTCTGTATTCTGGGCCTGGTTATTTGGTGAGCCGAGAAGATCTTTCTCACAGCCCAAGTAAAGGCCATGATGCAAGAAAATAAAATTGGCATTTGAACTTTTGATTATTTTAACCGGATTACACTCCACAATAGTTATACAAGCCACTAAAATTCAAATTTGGTCCCACATCTGATTAATTTTATTTTATATATAAATAACAATATTTTTTAAGAATAATAATATTTAACAGTAAAATTAGAGATAGCGCCTCATATGATTGATAGAATCAAACTTTGGAAAAATATTGCAGCTTGCAAGTAGTAATTTTTCTTTTCTCTCAGATATATACGTGGGTAAGTGATAAATATACATAAGCATTAATATTCTTGATGACCAAACAAAAAGCATTTATATTCGCATAATTGATAAATGGTGTAGTCATGGTAGCATCAAAGTTTGGAATAATTTTGCAAGTAGTAGTAAAAAAGTACTATTTGATCAATATACTTGGGTAAGGGATAAAATGTACATTTAGAGCAGTAACGTCAGGAATGACGTCATATTTGTTTATTGGTTAGATAAGATTCATTGATTCTCCAAAAGTGCGCAGAAGAAGTAATGAGCGACTATTCCTGAAGACAATTCTGTAATTTTGACTTTATTTTAAGTTTTCTTTATATCCAGAATTTAATTTTCCACTTGTTTCTTGTTCGTAAAGTAAATTCAGATTCACGTGGTTTCCAACTAGCATGGTAGTGCAAAGATTTGATCAGATCAGAAAATCTAATTTTATATGTCTTAGCTTAACTTACAAATTAATAGTTAGGGAAATTCGATAATTTTTGTTTAACACAAAATAATTCAATGCATAATTTTAACTTAAGGTATACATTCGTTGTCCAAACGCAATTATTAGTTCCTATGAAAAACGCAATAATGATTACAGATTTTTACAACTGAGAAAATGGGATTTTGCACTTGTCACAGTCACAACAACTAATGCGAAAGAGAAAGTCAACTAAATCAGCGACCTAAATTTACTACTAATAATCCTGTTTTTTTTTTTTTTTTTTTTTTGTGTTTACTTATTTTTTGAAATGCCTGGTAAACTTTTTTTGAGTTAAAATCTGCTGAAAAAATATTTCCATCATTCTTCTACTTATTTGCTAATAGTCAAAAATTCATAAAAAGTATTGAAAATTACAGTGATAAACCCATACTTGATGTCTTTTTTAGTATGATTTGAGTATGTAATACATGAGCGGAATCTAAGGCCTAAAAGGGTTTATGTGATCCTGGTAAAGTTTTCAATTAATTGTTTTCTTCAATTAGATTTAGTTGAGTAATAGCCAAAAGTCATTCTTTGGACCCATTCAATTTATGTTTGATTGAAAAGTCATTTTTTTTTACCTAGAATTAATTTTTGCACATGTTTTTAACAAATTTGTGTTTGAATTTTCCTAATTCTCCCACCAGATCATATCGTTTAATTTATAATGTATTATTATAGATTAATTAGTTTAATTTTAACCTTTTATAACTAACCATAGTCAATATTATTATTTTATATATCTTTTTTTATGAAGCATTATTTTATATTCATCACTAGTAGTGTATCATCATGAAATATAACATGTCGGATAAAATAACATAATATTTAAAAAACATACACGATAAAGGAAAATTATTTTAAAAATCAACTTATTTGTGGCTTTATCAGTAGTTGTTAGTTTTACAAATAAGAGACTAGAATTCGGTTGCTTAATGCATATTCTCAGTTTTTGTATAGTTTTCTTAATTATAATTACATTTGCTGGATAGTTGGTGAAAGATTAGACAAAAAATTTCTTAGTGAAACGTGTAATTCTCTCTCTGCTCTCTGCTCTCTACTAGTAGTCGTACAAATATGCACAAACACGTAAAAACAAAATTTTGGTTTTGGATATAGAATTTTTGAACCAAGACATTTAACAATTTTTTTTTTTTTTTTTTTGAATTAGGACAGATGCACGATGCTAGAAACATAACTAATTAGCTACTAGAGAATCATATTAATATTAAAGTTAAAGAGTAATGCATGACTCATGAGATTATTTATAATAGAGTTGTAATTGACGGAAACAGCTAAGATTACTCGTTACGTTCAACTCATTTACTTTGCAATAAATTTAATCATTTGGTCAGCATTTTCAGACAAGAATGAGCAGGGAAAACAATTTAAAATTATGAAAAGTAAAAGGTATCTACGTATTAGTTTGATATAATGTTAGATCCATAAACCAAACTTATTTCAACAAAAGTACCATATATTTATTTATAAATGGTCCATTGAAATTTCATTCGGGCTAGACCGGTTTTGTCAAGTCAGTTTTAAATCCATAAAACCCATATATTTTTAGGTCGGTCTAATTTTTCTAAACATAATTTTAATTTGGTTTAGTCTGGACAGAACTATAATCCTTATTTTCTCAAAAAAAATATAAATTACAAAAATTTATCAATCAATACATTTAAGCAAATCCAAATTAAATCAAATGCGAAAAGTATCCTAAATCGAAATAAAAAATAGTATAGAATGGGAAAAGGTAGAATTCTAAACTCAACATTTAAGATTTTTAATATTAAATTTTTCTTTTTTTTGGTCAGCTAGATTATATATCTAAGTACCTTAATAGTTATTTTAAAGGTCGGACTAAAATGAATTTTGTGCTTTGGTCTAAATTGACATGTCTAATGGTCCGGTTTATGAAATTTCGCCCTCAAAATTGAGGAATTACGCTTCCTATATTCCCACTATAAATTTGATAATCCATTGGTGTTACTTTTTTTTTTTGTCGTGTGAATAATACTATATTTCCACTATAAATTTGATCATCCATTGGTGTCACTTAAATAGCAAAAAAAAAGTCGGCACGACCCCAAAATTTAGTCCAAGTTTTTTTAAAAAATTAACGTAAGGTCATATATATTAAATATTAACTTTCACAAAGTTTAAATATTTGTTGAACAGTCATATTTTTCGCTCTTGAGAAAGTCACGGCTTGTTCGTCAAGAAATAAAAAGAGCACTGCCATGTATATATAAAAGAATAAAACTCACATTAGTCTTCACAAACTTCACTTACAATTTATATATATAAAATATATACATATTTTTATACACACAGAAACAGAGAGATCTCTGTACATTTTTCAACCTCTTATAGTTATACAACGAGACACCAAGAAGTCTCTGACTCCACTTTTCAAGCTTTCTTCGTGTTCCTTTTCCAGGTATATATATTCTCTGCTTTTTCTTTCCTGAAATTCTGTACTTTATGGTTCTGAGTTTTTGTCTGAACCGAAACTTCTGTTCATACCTTTGTCGTACAGATCTTGTTTCAGGTTTCATCATTTTCTCAGATCTTGAATATGTTTTCGAAAAGACTAATCTTGAATCAAGAAAAGGAAACTTTTTATTTGTGAAAGAAATTTTTGTTTTCTTTTATTTATATATGATTTTTTTCCTTCTTGGTCTTGACTCCACACCTTTACCATATTTATATGCCTCATAAATTAGAATCTTATTATTGTTTCTTCCCATTTAACAAAAAATATATTGTTTTTCCCTGTTTTTTTTTTTTAATGCTTAGGGGGACATAAAGAAACTGTGAAAAAAAAATTCCAATGGCTTCAGAGAGTGGCTTTAATGGAGATTCAAATATAGTAGAAGAGGCTTCTGTCTCCGAGACCAAAAGAGACAGAGAAAAAGAACAAGTGGAGAACAAAGAAGAAGAACATGAGAACGTCAGAACGGTGCCGTTTTACAAATTATTTGCTTTTGCGGATTCTTTGGATTTCCTTTTGATGATCCTTGGAGTACTCGGATCTATTGGAAATGGTCTTGGTTTCCCACTTATGACCATATTGTTTGGAGATCTCGTAGATGCTTTTGGACAGAACCAGACAGAAGTTTCCGGCAAAGTCTCCAAAGTAATTAGAAACCAAAAAATATATAATGTTTTCTTGATTATAAGATTTGACTTTTGCTAATAATAGTTTTAATTCACTTTTACTAGGTTGCTTTGAAGTTTGTATGGCTTGGAATCGGTACTTTTGCGGCTGCGTTTCTTCGTAAGTTTATTCGGATTTGTTCAAAAGATTTTACAAAAACCATACTAAGTTAACAAAGAGAATTTTAAATGTTTTTCTTGATGTTTATGAATGTTTTTCAGAATTGTCTGGTTGGATGATTTCTGGAGAAAGACAAGCAGCGAGAATAAGGAGTATGTATTTGAAAACAATATTAAGACAAGATATCGCCTTTTTCGACGTCGAAACTAATACCGGAGAAGTCGTTGGAAGAATGTCCGGTGACACTGTGTTAATTCAAGATGCCATGGGAGAGAAGGTAAAATACTAAAAATGTCAACAATTATTAAGTTTTAAGTCTCTGCATTCAGATATCCGGTTTGGTTCAATTTGGATAATTCGGGTTTTAAGTAACTGGTTTATAGGAGAAGGGGAACAAAAATTTGATTTGGTTCAAGTAGGTAAAAAATTGGGTTCGGTTTTAATATTGGAAAGGAAGACTGAATTAAAATCGAAATATATTTTAGTTCGGATTTCGGTTTAGTTTGCTGAATTTCGGTTCAGTTTTCTAAATTATGTATAATTTTGATACAAGTTGGTTTAAATACTAAGGATATAATTCTACTTTGATATTAAAATTTCTTTTTTATATATTTGTTTTAAATATTAATTACCATCAAATTCGGTCTAAATGCATAAATTCAGGCTGTTCCGGTTTTATAAAAAGCTTATGTACCTTTGAGAAAATTTGTTCGGGTTCAGAAAATGAATTTTGGTTTGGTTTGCTTGGGGTTATTTGTCTATCCCTACATCAGTGCTGAAACGACAACGTATTATGGCAGGTGGGAAAAGCAATACAACTTCTATCAACGTTTGTTGGAGGATTTGTGATAGCTTTCGCAAAAGGATGGCTTCTAACTCTTGTCATGTTATCTTCAATTCCTCTTCTTGTAATGGCTGGTGCGCTTCTGGCTATCGTCATTGCTAAAACCGCTTCTCGTGGACAAACCGCTTACGCGAAAGCCGCGGTTGTAGTTGAGCAAACAATCGGTTCCATAAGAACGGTAAATTAGATTTTAACTTATACATATTTGCTTAAACTGAAATTATAAGAACAGAAAGCATAATGGTCAGTTTACGTTAAATTCTGAATAAATTCATAAACCGTTTTAGTAAGACATGTTCTTGTATTTTCAGGTTGCTTCGTTTACGGGAGAGAAACAAGCGATAAGCAATTATAATAAACATCTTGTTTCTGCGTATAAAGCAGGAGTTCTTGAAGGTGGTTCAACTGGTTTAGGACTTGGAGTGCTCTTTCTCGTAGTGTTTTGTAGCTACGCGTTAGCGGTTTGGTATGGAGGAAAGTTGATAGTGGAAAAAAATTACACCGGAGGACAAGTTCTCAATATCATCATCTCTGTCTTAACTGGATCCATGTAAGAATATTTCATCAAACAATGTCTCTTTTGTTTTTCAACTTTCTTGAATCCTAATTCTAGATTTTTTTGGGGTCTCTTAGGTCTTTAGGTCAAGCATCTCCTTGCCTAACCGCGTTTGCGGCTGGACAAGCTGCGGCTTACAAAATGTTTGAGACAATAGAGAGAAGACCTGATATTGATTCTTATAGTACTAATGGCAAAGTTTTGGATGACATTAAAGGGGATATTGAGCTTAAAGATGTTTACTTTACTTACCCGGCGAGACCCGATGAGCAAATATTCCGCGGATTTTCGTTGTTTATCTCGAGTGGTACAACTGCGGCATTAGTTGGACAAAGTGGGAGCGGAAAATCTACTGTTGTTAGTCTAATCGAGCGGTTTTATGATCCACAAGCCGGTGAGATTCTCATTGATGGGATTAACTTAAAAGAGTTTCAACTTAAATGGATTAGAAGCAAGATTGGACTTGTGAGTCAAGAACCGGTTTTGTTCACTTCAAGCATTAGAGATAATATCGCCTATGGAAAAGAAAACGCGACAACTGAAGAGATTAAAGCGGCTTGTGAGTTAGCAAACGCATCTAAATTTGTTGATAAGCTTCCTCAAGGGTTAGATACAATGGTTGGAGAACACGGTACTCAGCTCTCGGGTGGACAAAAACAGAGAATCGCAGTGGCTAGAGCGATTCTAAAAGATCCGAGAATTTTGCTTTTAGATGAAGCTACAAGTGCGCTTGATGCGGAATCCGAGAGAGTGGTTCAAGAGGCGCTTGACCGAATCATGGTTAACCGGACTACCATTGTGGTTGCTCATCGGTTAAGCACGGTTAGAAATGCAGATATGATCGCTGTGATTCACCAAGGAAAAATCGTAGAGAAAGGTAACTAACATTCTTATACACTCTTAGCATATATGATTTTCTTGTGAATTTTCAGATGAAATTGGATGATTTTTTTGAAAGCGCTAAGAACAAAGATAGACGAAAGTTTGGAAGAGCACCTTTTATGAAAAGTTTATTTTTAATCGTGTAAATAATACTTTATAAAATCTTTCTTATATAACCTACCTGATACAAATAGAGTAATGAAATGTTAAAATATATATTACTAAGATGTACTGGATTTTAGTTCAACTTTTAACATATTTACTTTGGTTTTGATTCGGCCACTTTGATGAACAGGTTCTCATTCGGAACTACTAAAGGACCCGGAAGGAGCTTTTTCGCAGCTCATTCGTCTACAAGAAGAGAAGAAATCTGATGAGAACCAAACCGATGAGCAAAAGATGTCATCACTTGAATCATTCAAACAATCTAGTATGAGAAAATCGTCGTTAGGCCGGTCTTTAAGCAAAGGAGGATCATCAAGAGGAAACAGTAGTCGCCATTCTTTCAACATGTTTGGTTTTCCAGCAGGAATCGAAGGAAACGATCAAGATTTAGAAGACGTTACCGCACAACCGAAAACCGAACTAAAGAAAGTCTCGGTTTTCAGAATCGCCGCACTAAACAAACCAGAGATTCCGGTTCTTTTACTCGGTGCAATATCCGCAGCAGCAAACGGAGTTATACTTCCGGTTTTCGGCATTTTAATCTCAAGCGTAATCAAAGCGTTTTACAAACCGCCTAAACAACTAAGAGACGATACGAGCTTTTGGGCTATCATATTCGTTGTTCTTGGTTTCGCATCGGTTATAGCTTACCCCGCACAAACTTTCTTCTTCGGGATAGCGGGATGTAAACTAGTGCAAAGGATAAGGAGTATGTGTTTCGAGAAAGTGGTTTATATGGAAGTTGGATGGTTTGATGAGACGCAAAATTCAAGTGGAACTATTGGAGCTAGGCTTTCGGCTGATGCGGCTGCGATTCGAGGTTTAGTGGGAGATGCATTGGCTCAAATGGTTCAGAATTTTTCGTCTATATTGGCTGGTTTGATCATTGCGTTCTTAGCTTGTTGGCAATTAGCTTTTGTCGTTCTTGCGATGCTTCCGCTAATTGCACTTAATGGGTTTCTATATATGAAGTTCATGAAAGGTTTCAGCGCAGATGCAAAGGTAAAGTTCTTGCTTTTTTCACATAATACACAACTTATATAGGCATTAAACTTAAGATTTATTTAACGGTATGTAGTAATTTTCTAAACCCTAAATACGTTTATCCAACATCTACCCATTATTGTTACCCTATCATTTACTCGAAATGAATAGATCTCTTTTTCATATATATATAAATCATTCATTGAAGCTCTTTGTATATCTCTCTACTGAAATCATTCAACTGAGATTTTGTGTAATCATTGGCAGAAAATGTATGGAGAAGCGAGTCAAGTGGCGAATGACGCTGTTGGGAGTATAAGAACTGTTGCATCATTCTGTGCAGAAGAGAAAGTCATGGACATGTACACAAAGAAATGTGAAGGTCCTATGAAAACAGGGATACGTCAAGGTATCGTAAGTGGTATAGGGTTCGGGTTTTCTTTCTTCGTCCTCTTCGGTTCTTATGCCACCAGTTTCTACGTCGGAGCACGGCTCGTGGACGATGATAAAACAACCTTCGACTCCGTTTTCAGGGTATGTATATATCACAAGTTCACAACAATTTGATACTTGGTGTTTTTATTAGGGATTAACGTGGAGCGGATATAATAAATATTTGCTATATGTTTCGTCCATATTGACACGTTCTGGTTTGTATATGTTGGAAATCCGTTTCAGAATATTTTAGTAACTAATATGACGAATATAAACTTATAAATTTTTAATACGCATATTATAATTATGCATATACTTATCTATATGCATCTATATATTCTTTTTGATGTTTATAAGTTGTGATTTTCGCATAGGTGTTCTTTGCTTTGACAATGGCGGCTATTGCGATATCGCAATCGAGTTCGTTATCTCCTGATTCGAGTAAAGCCGATTTAGCTGCTTCTTCGATTTTCTCGATTATGGATAGGGAATCGAAGATTGATCCAAGTGTTGAAACTGGAAGAGTGTTGGATAATGTTAAAGGAGATATTGAGCTTCGTCATGTTAGTTTCAAATATCCAGCAAGACCAGATGTTCAAATCTTCCAAGATCTTTGTCTAAGCATTCGAGCTGGAAAGGTTAGGACTCAAAACTTTGATTATAATCTCGGCATTCAAATATTTAAGTCGTTTCGGTTTGGATAGTTCGGTTTGAATTGATGAATTTCGGTTCACTTTGGTTCGATTCGGTTTTTACCATCTTATATCTTAGACAAAATCTTTGTTCATTTTTCACTATTTCAGACAGTTGCTTTGGTCGGAGAAAGTGGAAGTGGAAAATCAACGGTGATCGCTTTGTTACAGAGATTTTACGATCCAGATTCAGGTGAGATCACACTTGATGGTGTAGAGATCAAGACCCTGAAACTAAAATGGTTGAGACAACAAACCGGACTTGTGAGCCAAGAACCAATCTTGTTTAACGAAACAATTAGAGACAACATTGCTTACGGTAAAGGAGGAGACGCAAGTGAATCTGAAATCGTATCTG
Source organism: Euclidium syriacum (assembly GCA_900116095.1). NCBI lineage: Eukaryota > Viridiplantae > Streptophyta > Magnoliopsida > Brassicales > Brassicaceae > Euclidium > Euclidium syriacum. The sequence goes on along the minus strand of FPAK01000012.1, from coordinate 2,432,159 downwards.
CAGCTGAATTATCAAACGCTCATGGGTTCATTAGTGGTCTCCAACAGGTAAGATCACAGAAAACTCAATCCATACAATAGGTGTGCAATTCGGTTTGGTTCGATACAATTATGGTTCAATTCGATTTGTTTCGATAATGAAAATGTGTTTTGGGGTCGGATAAAAATTAATCCGAGCTTAACTTTACTGGTTCAGGGTTACGACACGATGGTCGGAGAAAGAGGTATTCAATTATCCGGCGGACAAAAACAAAGAGTAGCCATAGCTCGAGCCATCGTCAAAGATCCTAAAGTATTACTACTCGACGAAGCAACAAGTGCTCTTGACGCCGAGTCCGAGCGCGTGGTTCAAGATGCGCTAGACCGGGTTATGGTAAACCGGACTACCATAGTGGTTGCTCACCGGTTGTCAACGATTAAAAACGCTGACGTCATTGCCGTCGTTAAAAACGGAGTTATCGTTGAGAAAGGAAAGCACGAGACTTTGATTAATATTCAAAACGGAGTTTATGCTTCGTTAGTTCAACTTCATTTGAGTGCAGCTTCGTGAAAATTATCTTTTATGCCTTTAATTTTATTTTTTTGTTAATTATGTGTCTTACTGTGGTTGCCTCTTTTTTTTTTTTCCAGTATTCTTGAGTAATTTTTTCCTCTTGTATTTTTATAGTAGTATATATCAACGACGGTGTAGATATATAACAATTTGACAAACAAGAATATCCAAAATATCAGGTTTGTTTTAAACTTTGATAACTTATATTCCATCAATTTTTAGATTTTATTTAACCAAATATTTTAAGTAATAAGTAATTTGAATTTTAGATTTTTCACATCAAAATTTAGAAAGAACACTTTGAAATCACTAGAATAAATAAAATATCTCCAATGTATTTGTCATTAGGAATCACTATCGCATCTATGTAATTGAACACTCTCAATTCCGTTCCTCCCCAACAAGAGACATGTTTGCTCACCAAACACTACAAAAAACCGGCATTTAACATCAATTAACATGATTTTGTAAAGTAATGCTAAATTCTTTAGAGTGATGTGGAAAAAAATCAACGTTTCGTCATCTCCCCCGGAAATCCATTCCTCGACATCTCCTCCGGAAATTTTACGTATCTCAACTCCGACGACGACAATCGAGAATCTGAGCTTAATATCAATTGATGAGTTCACTGATTTCAAAGGTAATTTCATCTACTTTGTCATTTTTCATTTCATCTAATCGGAAATCTGAACTTGAAATCGATCATTTGGTGTTGATTGGTATTCGATCAATTGGTGTTGATTACATGAATTTATGGGGTAAATGTCGAGTTATGAAAGTGAGAGCAGAAATTATCATTGTTCAAGCTCTGAGACATAACTTCTTGTGCTAGACTTTGCATTGATAAATTGAATTTGAGTCTTAAGTGAATAAACTTAGATGGTTTTTTGAATGCAACATGAAGTAATTTCCCCAATTCCCATAATCCTCCTCTCGAATTTCTTGGTAGCTTGTGTGGGATTGTATGAAATTGTGGCTTGCTAAGGAATACAATTAAGCAGTATGTTCAAGTTCCTTTGCATAATCCCGTGTATCACAATTCAAATGCTTCCCAAAGGATTTTCTCACAGATATAAGTTGTTTATATGCTTCGAATATCGATAAATAATCCTTTCAATTTTCATTAGATTTGCTTCTTCTTCTTCATCATGAAACCTTTATTGTAAACTGCTCATTCCAATTCTTTACAGCCTCATGCTTCTCTAGTTTCGCATCTTTGTAAATAAGCTACGACGCATAAACAGTTTTAGATGAATCTATGGTATTTTTGGTTGATGCATTTTTCTATTTTCTCTTTCGTTTATAGGCAATATTTTTTTATTACTGTGAAGAAGCTAAACAAACTATCACCAATCTCTATCATTCCCTGTAAGTTCGTTTATCCTTTACAAATTCTTGGTTGATGCTTTGATTGATTTTCTTGAATAAGACTTGATTTTCTTTGGTTGATTCGTTTTCTATGTGACTTTGCTTTGATTGATTGTCTTGAACAAAACTCGAGGCTCTTGATCTCTAAAACTTTGATTCGTTTTCCATATAACATATTTATATGTGTTATACACCATCTCGGAGATGGTGTTTCAAAACTTTGATTGATAATTGGTTTGCTTTTCTATGCTATGGTGAAGAGTTTGTTTTGGTTTATTTGTAGATCTTCAAATAGATAAGTCTTGGATAATGAAAAATAGTTTGTATCAAGACTACATAAGTGGAGACAATATTTTTTTGGATTTTGCCTTTAGTAATATGAAGACAGACATGATCAAATATCCATGTACTCGTTGCTGCATAGTTAGATATAAGCTTAGGGTCGATGTTCAGGGTGAATTGATCCGTTTTGGTTTTCTACCAACATATACGAATTATTTCCATGGTGAAGAGTTAGAGGAAGATGAGCAGCAAGGAGTTACATTAGAATCTGAATCTAATGTAGATGAGAAGAGATTTAGAGCATAGACTATGAATCTGCTTAAAGATGTTTTTCCAAGGATGAATGATAGTTTTGATCAATTTGCTCAATCCGCTAGTTCTAGTCCTAGAGGTCCTAGAGAGGATCATCTGAAAAAATGATGAATTTAAGGAGTTGCTATATGTAACTAATATGTGTGGTCACTTATGTTCTGTTATGTTTTGTCGAATAAGCTTAAGAAGTTATGAGTCTAGACCAAAGTGAAGCATCAAGTCATGCACCAAAAGATGCATTTGAGCAAGTGTTTGGTTCTGAGAAAATCCAGACGAGTTCAATGTTTAGGACGTGGTCCAACACCATCCAAGTATCTCTCCAATTCCGAATGTACATCAGCTAATGGTGATACAACAAAGATCATAAATGATATGCAAGCCAACATAAATGGATTCCAAGAGAAACTAGAGACCATGAAAGATATGCAAGTACACATCAATGGATTCGAAGAGAATCTAACAAATATGTAGGCCAACATAAATGGCTTCGACCATAAATTAGAAATTGTAGCTGATGTTGTGTATACTATGGAAAAAAGCTTCATCGTCAACAATCATCAAGTATCCATAGTGACCAGATAAGAAAAACGTCGTCTTCATTGTGTTTGATTCATAACAAGCTCAGTGTTGACCATTGCTTTATTTGTTTTGTAATTTGGTTTACAAGAAGATGGCATTTCAAAGAGTGGAAATTGATTTTGGTATGTCCCTTCTCTTTATTGTAATGAAATACTGGAAATGATTTAGATTTAGTAGTGTTCAGTTTCAGGATTTCAGAATATGGTTAAGTTTAGTTAAACAATTCGTATCGTCACATTAGGTTATGTTTTCAGCTTACATGTTTAGAGAATGACATGAGAATGGTTTAGAGAATGAAAATTGATCAAATGAGAATGGCTTGGTAGATTCAAGTTCAGTAGTGTCCATGCTCATGTTCTGGAAATGATTTGGATTTAGTTCATGTTTTGTTTTTTTCATGTTCATGTTCTTATATGTTCATGTTCTATTTATAACAATCCTTATATGATCATGTTCTGTTTTTTTTTCTTGTTCAGGTTTTTCGAAATGGCTTAGAGAAGGAATGTAATGGTTTAGAGAATGGTTTAGATTATGTTTCTGATCTTGATCAGGTTCTTCAAAATAACTTAGATAAGAATGGAATGGTTATATCTCGTAATGCTTTGATCTTGTTTGCTTAGACGTATAAGGATTGTTATAAATTTCCTTGTCGAAACAATTAAGACCTATAAATGTTTGCTCATATGAAATTTTCTTGTTGAAACAATCAAGATTAATTATAAATTTCATTTTATTACCAAATCAAGATTATAAATTTTATTTTAGCATCATTTTCTATTGTTAGGTTATATCATAGTATAAATTTTGTTAAAAAATAGGAAAAAATGATGTTCAAAAGATAGGAAATTAATGCTAAAACATAAGAAAAGTAATGCTAAAACATTGGACAAATGATGCTAAAAGCATAGGCAAATGATGTTAATTAAAATTTAGCATTACTTTCTTAAGTGATGTTAACAAATTTAGCATCATTTAATTATACATTACTTTCTAAAGTATAAAGTAATGTAAAGTTGTTAGCATGACTTAAAAAGTAATGCTAAATGCTTCTAAAAATGATGCAAGGAACCTTGTTTTTTTTAGTGAAATCCCACTTGTTTTGGTCATTGCATAATAAGTCTCAAACTTTTTGTTATTATAACAAAATCATTTCAAGCGTTTCTAAAAAATCATCAAAGTGTGAATAAAATCATCAACATATGTGAATAAAATCATCAAATGATGACTATATTATTAATCTTTTTCCTTCCGAAGTGATGTGTCTCACATGCGTAAACATTTCCGAAGATGAATCTCAGCAATTCATAAAAAATAAAAAAACAAAAGTAGGTCCAAATCTGAGAAGGGAAAACTTTGATTTAAACAAAACCAGCAAAATCCTTATTCATTGTGATCTAAAGACTCAGACTCATCCTCATTCGCAATCAGCATCTCTCTTTTTTCTTACAGTCCAAAAACATGTTCCAATCTTTCATCTTCTTCTCCCCTCTTTCATGGGACAACTTTATGCTCAATACGTCTTCATCTGCTTGAGGTTTTGTTTGCTTGATGATAGAGAAGTAATTCTGTAAAGACTCAGACGAGGAATCAGAAGAGATCTCTTGCAGCAAAATGGATTATGTGGTGTGAGGATTTTTTTCATTCATCATGTATAGAATATGTCAGTACTTTACACAAATATTGTACCACGTTATGTTTTGTTATGTTTGTATTTAAAAGATATTTTTTATAGCAAAAGTAGATTAGGTAGTCCACATGATCATCCAAAAATATTTGACAACAACACCTACGACCGTTGAGTTGTTGATTGCATGCATAATTTATCAAATACTACAATCAAACTCGTGAGAAAACGTCAGTTTATATGGTTTTGACATTAATAAAAAAAATTTGACTCAGATATTACTTTTTAGACTTCAAATGGATAAAGATATATTTTCGCGCCACTCACAAACTCAAGAAAATTGAGTTTTCTGTTTTAGATCTCTGATTGTTTTTTTTCCTGCTGATTAATCAAAATCATGATAGGATCGAAGATAGATATGAATCTACTTGTTACACATTCCTAAGACACATGATATTTATTGGTACCATTGCTTTGCTAGTTCTTCTAAGATATAACATTTATCGGCTGGTCAATGCCAAATAATGCAAATGGAAACGGAAATAAGACTAGTCATTCATGTAGCTTTATATACACATTGACACTGACCAACAATTTGGTTATGATGTGGTATGGAGTAGTTACGCTGAACAATGTGATGGTGATAATCAACGCTATTGGGTGTTTGTTGGCGTTATTGTACATCATAATCTTTCTTTGATATACAATACCAAACCAAACCAAAGGGGGAACATTTTCTGATCCTTGCTGCTATTGCTCTATTCTTTGAAACCATCTGTTTGGTTTATCGACTTGCTCTTCATGGAAACGCCAAGCACTATTTGTATGGAAAATGGTCCTCATGTGCGGTGTACTATATGCTCTATCACTTAACATGACTAGATTGAAAAAAAAGAATATGGAGCCGACATCATTATACATGTTAGCTACAATACTCTACACCGCTATTATCTAGTTCATCTATGGATTTTATGGCAAAGACACGTTTCATAGCTGTGAGATATTATTTGCAATAACACAAGTTGGTATATATACGTGGGCGAGGTTTTTGTAAGGCAAGATGAAATTAAACCATGGTGTAATACCTCAAATTTTGCTCAAATATATGACATCCTAGAGCATGTATTTATATTTTGAATCATGATGTCAATCTTTTGTTGTACAGTCGATGAGTCATGTGATGAATGATTATCTATTTTTCTTCTTAAGTATATAAATTGCAGAATTTTTATTTCGAAATTTCGGTGTGACATCTAGAAAAACATTATTCTCTTACATGGTGTAATATTTTAGTATCTAAAAACAAAAAAATAAACAATTAACTATTTCGTTTTTTGTTAAAATTATAAAAAGACTGCTCATATCATTCAGTGAAAACTAGCTAACATCATATCTTTTTCAAATATCCAACCTCCTCGTATTCACCACTCTCATTTATTTCCGACTCTTTTATAAAAGCTTCATTTGGTTCTCTTTTCTCTTATATCAATTATCCATATTTTTACTCATTTATTCTTATTTTTTTTATTTTTTTACATACTATAGATTTTGTGAATTTATAAATACAAATACTTATCATTGATTGATTCTATGATTCTTTAATGCATTATCTTATACTTTATGTTTTCATATAACATAAATGCATAAATGCCTAATGTATCTATGCCTCCTTATAACATTTATCCATTTTCTCTTACTTTTGTGAAGATTTATATATTTTCTATTTTTTTGAAATTTAATATATGTACTTATTTGTATTTTTTTCCATTAAAATATTTAATAGTCAAATTTTTATTATTATGATGAGTATTTTAAATGATGTCCTATTCAAATGAAAATTTTCTTTGATTATTAGATAGTTTATTTTTCGTTATATTTATTTTCTAATTTTTTTTTTATAGTCTCTCAATTAAAATTAACAATAAATATAAACAATTATGACTTAAATAATCACTAATTTTTCTGTTGTTTAGTGGACATCTAAGAGAGAAAACTATTTACTTATATATATGATTAAAAGCTATTCAGGTAATCTCAATGGTACCGAAACTGAAATTTAAACTTACCTTCTCCCGAGGGTTTTCTCTCTAACTCAAGATCTTTCGCCGGCAATTTTATACAGTTCCGTTCATCCTCTCCGGCGTGCGTGGCTTGCCACTGCCGTTGTGAGAGGGACCCCTTCTTTATCTTTCTCTGTTTTAATCCGGCGACTGTCTCTTTGTTCAATTTTTAGAGACGGTTCTATCTTCTTTCGGCGACGAGATCTTACGATTCTCCTCCGCGAAATCAATCCGTTCGTGCTCCAGAGGGCTATGGCGGTGGAAAGGCTATGAACTCCCCTGTTCGGGCCCAGATCTGGTTTCAAGATTGGAGATCTAGGGTTTCCTATCTCAGGTTGTCTATGGCGGTGTTGGTTTCTTGCTCCCCGGTTGGTCAAGGTTGTGGCGAGTTTATTCTCGGCGATGTTCATGGAAGCAGAGGCAGGTTTTATCCGGTTAAGATGATTATCTGGGTCCGGTTGTTTGGGTCCGATCTGTTTCTGAGATTGTTCTGCTAGATGTCGGTTGATGCTTATGAAGATAGGTTTTTGTATAGTTATTATAGGCTTTTCTTGGTCTTCAATGGTCTGGCTTCAGTCGGATTATTCTAGGCTTAGTTTCTGATGCTCGATTGTAGGGGTTCTACTTTGGGTCTGGTTGGTCTTTGATGACCGCGACGGGTCTTTTCAGTATTACTCTTTAGCTTTAAATGCTTCTTGATCTAGTCGTGTAGTGTAGTTTTGGTTTTTCGTGAGAGATAGAGGTGGGGGTCCGGTTGGTCTCTGATGACCACTACGGGTCTAAGTTCTATGCTCCTTTTGTGTCTTTGTTTCGAGATAATGGACTTGGGAGTTTTCTTGCAAGGTCTAAAGCTAGATATAGGTATCGGCTAGGAATGGTCTGTCTTTCCCTCTTTTGCTCAATTTTGAGTTATGTGTGCATTGATGTGAGGAAAAGCTGATCTAATCCTTGATGATCCTTTAGAAGGTTTGTATGAGTGTTGGTTACTCCAAGGTAGAGATTAGTGGGCGAGTAGAGCAGATTATATTGACATAATCTTATTTGAAGGCGTTGTGTGTGATGGATCTCTAGTATTGAGATCGTTGCCTGCATCAAGTCCAAACTCCCTGCAGTTTCGAATAAAGTCTTCGAAGATATCGATGTATATCAGCAGTTTATCCTCAAAGGTTCTCCGACTCGTTGGGAAGGTTTTGGGCAGGTATGGGTTGAATATCTTATGAAATAGGCGTGGACGAATGGATGGTGGTCCTCTTCTTCTGTGTTTCATATTCATTGTCTGAGTTTTGAGGAGTCGGCTTTTATGCTTGTCGCTCAGTGAAGGTTTTTGCTTTGCAGTCTAATTCTTCTGAAGTTTAGACTTTCAAGTTTGATTCCTTAGTCCTTTAGGTTTGTTTTTAAATTATTCGAAATCAGTTTATGTCTTTAACTTATGGACCGCTGGTAGTCTTCTCTTTTCGATTTGCCGGCTTTTGAATCCGAAAAAAGTATTCTTACCTTGTCCCGCATATGTATAATTCTCTGGGTGCAACTCTCTGCTAGAAATGAATGATAACTATATCTTCAGTGAAAAAACAAAAAAAATAGTCTCAATGGTACCGTACAAGAAAAAAAAATGATTTAATAAATATCCGACCATTGATTTACATCAGACCAAAACTCTTTTTTAATGCATTACTTTTGATTTTAAACACAAGAAGACTAATATTATCAGTAATGATAAGCTCTTGAAATCTTCAGTCTTCTCACACTAGACAAGAACATTCTACAAAACAAAAACCATAAGTAAAACAAATATTTAATTTCTACATAACAATCTAATTAAGGAAAATGACTAGACTTAATTAAATAACTAATAAATAAACTTAAGAAATGCTTACTCCCAAGGAACATCTCCAACCATCATCCAATCACCTTCCTTATCCGCGTACGTTAGCACATGACTCTTCGCACTGCACATCTCTTCTTCAGCCCCTGTTTTCATCATATTTACAATTTAGCCATTACACCTTTAAACACTACACAAGTCAGAACCTATGAAATCATTTTGGCACACCAAAAAAAAATCCTATGAAACAATAATTGGCAGTAGCACATACCATTTTTTCTGTCAAACTTTTATTTGTTTTACGGAAAAACGTTAAAACTGTTAAAATGATTTTTTTTTTTTTTTTGGGTTTAATAGCCTATTATTTCCGCTACTTTGTTAGTGTTTCCTCTAAAATCACTTCAAGAAGCCGTGTTTTAGCATGTGCAAGTGCAACTAATATATTTGAACAATATTCCAATTCTAAAAAAGTTTACGATAAAATTATAGTATGCCTAACAATTACATTATTCATATATATATATATATTTATTATAACATATCTACTTATTATTTAGTACTTCTTCCGTTTTATAATAAATATTTTTTTAGAATTATTTTTTCGTCTTAAAATAAGTGTTTTTTTTTGTTAAGAAAATAAAAACTAAAGTAGTTTTAAAATAAGTGTTATTTTAGATTTACGATGTAAATTTTAGTATAAATTATCTAGTTTATCTTCAATATTAACCAATAAAGAAAAATGTTAAGAATCAATTTAGTTTTTAAAGATATAATAGATTTTTAATATGTTTTCTTAATTTGTATGAAATATATTAGAATGACATTTTTTAAAACAGAGGGAGATATGTTTATAACATATCTATATATATTTATTATCTATATTTAAATATTGAACGAAATTTATTTTGAAACATATCTACTTAAATAGGTTATTTGAATATATTTGAAATATATTCTAATTTACAATAAAATTCTAGTAGGCCGAACACAATTACATTATTCATATTTATATATAAATAAAAATATATACTTATTATAATTTATTATAACCTATCTAACAACTAAAAGTGCAGATGAATTGCTTGCATGTATGTGTTAGATAAGCTAATTCAATTCTGATTGGTTTTTCAAATCGAAAGAAAAGACTTTATATATAGAACATCCTAAAACCTTATTCCAGACAATATATATATCGAAACCTTTTTCTGAACTACGGAATAAATCAGAATTATAGGATGATGAAGAATAATATAATAAGAAACTATATAAGTAGAAATGATTTTTTTTTTATCTAAGGAATAAATTAGAATCATAGGATGATGAAAGAATGATATAAGTAAAAATGATTTTTTAAAGATATATATATAGAGAGAGAGATATGTATATACTTACAGAGAATGGAAGCACTGAACATGAAATCTAGGGTACTGATCAAATCATGGTAACCATTAAGAGACATTAAATCAATCTTTCTTCCAATAGGAACACCTTCCATGTTCACTTTCACATAGAAGCTTCCTACACTGTTACATTCGTTCTCCTCCTCTTCCATCGCCGCCACTTCCGCCACCTCTTCTTCCATTGCCGGAGCTGCAGCGGAATAACCATAACCATAATTACCATATTGTGTCCCTGAGGATGTTCCAAAGCTAAGTCCGAGCCTAAGGTCCGTACTTAGGTTCCGAGTTGTACTTGATGAACCACCAAATGGATTGCTCTTATTGCTACTCTCTATTGAAGAAGACGACGAACTTCTTCCTCTTCCCATCTCTCTTTTTTTTTTATTTTTTTTTTTATTTATTTATTATTGTCAGGTTGAGACAAATGAGTAATGAGCCGCCATGCTTGGTTTGTACGTGTGTTATATAGAAGAATAAAAAAAAAAAATGCTAGGATTTTTTGTTTAATTTTTATTTTATTTAGTATGGTCTTTGTATATTGTTTTTAAAGTCATGTAGTAATAAAAAAGTGACGGTGGAATGGCTAAAGATGTTGTTAATGTAGCAGACAGAAGCACGTGTCATATGGTTATTTGGTCGAAATGTTGATTTGTGATTTTGTGGGTTCGGGTTTCTCTCTAATATATGTTTATTTTTCATCTAAACTAGATACTTGAATAGGATCAATGAGAAAAATTAATAAACAGCATTTAAAAAGGAGTTTTTTCTTATTTCAAAAAATAAAGTATTAATACAATAACCACACTATGTGATTTGTTTGGGTCATTTTAGCCTATTATATATTATTTTAGGAATTGTATGAACGTGGACAAACTAGGACGTGTGCAAAGTGGATAAGTACACTAGAAATTAGATAACCTGAAAAAATTAAGAACATTAATTATCTAATTTGCTGTTACGGTTTTAATTTTTTCAATACATGTTGGGAAATTACATCGTCCAAAATCATGTTCAATGCATGAGAGATTATCGTGACGCGCATTGAGGCGTTTGTAGAATTACTTTTACTATTTTAACAAAATCAAAATAATTACTTTTACTAACCCCATTTCCAAAATTATCAAGTGTTTTATTTTTTAAACTAACTTCGATACACTTTAATTAAACAACTTCTTTTAAAAAAGCGTTGAGGTGAATGCTTGCTTAATCATCGGTTTAACACTTCTCTCTTAAGTTAAAGTCATACGCTTAAGCATGACAAACGTTTGAACTTACCATGATTCTAGTCCTCGTCACTACGTAACATAAATCAATGTGATTTGATTCCACCAGAAGATCATAATAACCGAAACTCAACAAAGTAAGTCTTGCATATTGCAATTGATGAAAAAAGTTTCTAATTTTCTTTTCATTTTTTCTTTCGCAATTACGTTCATACAATGATACAACACTTGGAAAAAAAATAGCAATAAAAAATCTCCTTTTTTTTTTCGTTGATGATACAGCTATAAACGTATTTTTCCACCAACTATAATTGTTCACTGGCTAAAAGTTTCATCATGAGGTTAGGTGACAAGTATTAGACCCATATTATCGTGTATCAATTACTTCTAGCATTACAGATACCTTAAATAGTACTATATGTAATTCATTAAAATATGTTGATTTTTCATATATATGAAAAAACACTATAACTTTTATTATACTTCTTTTCAATGCACTAAATAGTTTTAAGAAAAAAAATACTTAAATAGCATGAAAAAATATATTGGACAATAATAATAAGACACGGAGTTTTATAATTCTAAAAATATCATTAATGAAATTATTTGTGGTATTTTTGGAATTCGGGAACCCATCCCGAATTAGTGTTTTTATTTTCCGAATTGTATTTTTAAAAATCTGGGAAGGAAAATACAATTTGGGAAGGGTTTTTCCGAATAGTGGTTTTCCTTCCCAAATTGTATCCTTGGAAATTCGAGAAAGAAAAACACAATTCGAAAAAGTTTTTCTTAATCAGTGTATTTCTTTTTCAAAAAAGTTGATGATAAAATAATTTTTGACGTAGTTTTTAATGTTATTATTGTCAATTGTCCATAATTTTATACTTAAGTAAGAAAAAAAAAAGTACATTAAAAATACAAAACGATATTTTTGTGAACGAGATTTATTATAAAATGGACAGAATAAATAATCCAATGGATAGAAATACAGAATGAATAATCCGCCTATTACGTACACAAGCCCGGCCGAAATATTTGTAACGGATCGTTCGTAACGAGTCAAAACATTCCTATTGTGAATGATGTAAAGCATACGCAATATATTAGGGAGAAGAGCTTGTTCTACGTAATATATAATAAATAAATAAATTTAAAATTTAAAGATAGAGAAAATGAACAAAAGAAAAGGAAAAAAAAAAGAGAGAGAAGGGAGCATGATGAGTAATGAATGGGTTCACCTTAAAGAGAGGACCTAATGAGAGTTCCTTTGTCTATGGAAGTTAAGGAAACGTCACAATTCTCTCATATTTTACAAGCACGAGACAAAGGAAACACACTCACACACACACGAGAACGAGACACAAAGACCAACGACTAGATTTCTTGTCATCCCCACGTGGCACTTTCTTTATTTCCACGTGGATTTTTCGAAACATAATTTATTAGTATGGGCGCATGCCATGATGCCATACGGTTAAACTAGTTTTCAAGTCGAAGTTCAATGTATGAACAAAAATGTATCGTCAAATTATGATCCCTACGAAAAACAAAAGAACATGCAAGCAATGTGTAGTTTGGTTATGGCTAAGAATTTTGGGTTCATTTAGGGAAAAATCTTTCTAAGCTATCAAGTATAGGTTAAAAAAATGTTATGTTACCATACCAAGAATTAAAAATACATAATGGCATGCGTTAACAGTCAAACCATGTGTCATAAATAACATTTCCATTAATTTTCGATGGAATTCGTCATTCAAAGTTAATTTTGAAAATGTAGAAGTTAAATATGATTAACTGAAACCGTAAACATGAAACTCAAATCAAAGACATTTATTTGTATCTACTCCACCCAACCTTGTTCGTAGTAGCTAACGTGGTGGGTTTATTTGAAATTTTGGCCCAAAAAATTATTAATCGACCCGAAATTTTGGTCAGGTATTATCAAATTGGGAAAAGATGAGAAAATTAGGGTTCTTATAAAGAAGAATTGGGGGACGGGGTGTTTTGTTCTACGGTTGTTATCGATGAGTGAAAAAGAGTCAATGAAATTCAGATTGTGTGGATGGTTATTATCGTCCCCAAAATCAATAAAGGCAAGGAAGTTTAATCAAAAGAATGATTCTTTAAACTATGTAACACGATTTGTATTTTTTTTTATTATTATTGGGTTTTCACGTTATATGGGTTTATAAAGTTGATTTTTTTTTTGTCTTGAGAGACGAAATTAGGGTTAAATATGGGCTATTTTTAAACTACATTGAGGTTTATTTCAAAATAAATTGAGGTTAATTTATAAGGGTTTTCAAACGAGAGGTTTTATATGTAGATATTTCGGGTTTTCGATTCGAAATTAGGTTTTTGTTTATCTATTTCTTTTAGTTTTCAAGCGATATTAGTGTTTAGTTTTTCGTGTTTAAATTTGTGTTATATGAGGTTTATTCAAGCTCTTTCTTCTTACATTTTCATGTATAACATACATTTTCTTTAGTGTAGATCAGAAGTCATTGATAAGATAAAACTGCAATCATTCAGGGTCAAAGAAGTCAATGGCGAATATGTCAATAACGACGTAGGAATCTTGGAGGCTTGTTCAATAACTATATGTGAAGATGGTTCAAAAAATTTCAAATAGAAAAAATGTGGTACTTGCTACCGTATGAAGACAACTTATGCGGGAAGACACTGAGTCCAATAAAAAAGGCTGATAGCAACAGGGCATTAGATGAGATATATTGACATCTTCTTTGAGAAAATAGTTGATGAGGAGGTTCTTATTTATCTGAGGGAAATTCAGCGACTAATTAAGGTTGTTGATATTTAGATTGGTTTAACTGATAAATGATCTGCTAATGAGGTTGATGTAGCTAGTTAGAATGTTGAGATTGATATAAGGGGTTAAAACATTAATCTGTTATAACTTCTTAAGTGTTCCTATTTTGGTGTATATCTCAGTTGTAAAAGTATTATACAAGTAATTTAATAGATTAGGACAAAAAAATAACATTAAGAAAATATGTAATCTCAAGTTTGAATTAAAATACATATATTAAAAATTAGTTCCACAACCATCACCATTGTTTCTTATTTTTACCAAACTAATGTAATCATGTATTAGCAACAATGTCATCTCAAAGAGATCCAAATTTTTGCTTTTTCAATTCACTTTGAACTCTCCGATAACTCTATTTAATCTCTGAATTTCATCTCGAACATCAGCCAAAGCTCTCTTAGGCCACCCAGAAACATCCTCTTTATCAAACCACTCAAAAAATTTGCAATGCTCTCGACCACCAACCTACATAATGAGTTATGGAAGTTTTATGGATGTTCACGATATAAAGGTTGATATTTCGTTCTATTATATGTTAGTAGTTTTATAACTTCTGACCTGAATTGTTATAAGTCTATGATGTTACAATATTTGTCGATAATCCACACTCACAAAGATTATGAACATTCTTTTTCCCACTCCTATGATTGGACGATCCCCACCCCATCTACACCTTTATAGACACGACCAAATTGAAAATTTTCTAACACAAATTCATAAACAAAAATGAGAGGTCAAAAGTGAAAATTAAAAACTTCACCAGTTTGAAATAGATTTTGATATCTCTCCAACCATTCCTAATTGATCTCCAAGCCTTCACTCCGTAAATCCAACAATCTGAGTTCGAAAACTCCTAAACTGATTTGAGTAAGAACCCTAGTCACATTTTCATCTTTCACACAAGACAAAGTAATGTATTTTTGGGTTTCAAATTAATATTTTTGTTTTAGGCTAAGATTTCAAACAAACTCACAAAATAAGTTATAAGGGTCACGTTCGGTCGGATTGGGTAAAAAATGTCTTCTAACTAAAGATTAATGTCCAAGGCTTACACTTACGCCTATTTAACTTTAAAATTGAAAAATTAACCCCAAGTGACAGGTTTGAACAAGAGAAAATGAAAATGTTATTTTCGACATAGTCTTCCGACTGTTAATGCATGTCATTATATGTTTTCAGTTATTGGTGTGTAAGCATACAAATTTTCTAGTTCAGATTTGTGGCTATGTAACGTCACGTACATGGCGTACTTCATTCAAAATTTGTTAAATTTTTATTGGACATTTGAAGAGAGTGTTAATGCCTAGTCACCAATAAGAATGTAATTGTTGTAATAAAGAGGTTGAATATGCAGCGACTAAGTAAAACACAACAAAATCTTGATTCAGATTAAATTAAGTGGTATAAATTCTAATTAAAATATACTAAAAAAAAGGCTGTAAAGTAAAGTTGTAATTTAATGGAGAAAAACTTTTAAGCCTAAGCTAATTCTTAAGAAGAAGCAAAATTATGACTAATCAATTTTCAGGATTTTCAGTTAAGAGTTGTTTAGAACTCAAAACATAACTATGTGATTGTAAATTTTTGATGAACAAGACACTTATGCCTTGAAATTAGAACATCAAGTTTTCTATGAGAATCCGTCGGATATAAGCATGCTTTGAGTATAAGTTTGGTATGTTCGCAAAATCACCAGATTTTCTATGAGTCTGGACTATTTTGCTCTTCTAAGATAGATCTAGTTATTCAACAATATTTTTGCATCAATTGATTAACATAAATGCTCAATTCTAAGTGGTTAACTAAAAATTAAGTAATTAAAATAATCCTATCAGAATACTATATGAATAAACCCTAACAAATATATTTGATCAACAATTCTTCATCAATCTTATTATGGATCCCCGACGCCTGACAAGAATACTACTCTAACATGGTGATTGCATTAATAAACATGATTAAAGTATAAAGCATAAAAGAGAATCGTATTAAAGTAAGTGTGGGATTTGTCTCTCCAAAAACTCTCAACAAGTATCTCTCAAAAATATAGGTAGAATAATTTTTAGCTTAATTAATTGACTTAAGAAAACTATATATATATAGCTAAAAATGTTGTGGACCTTTGTCTTGAAGAAATAGAAAATTTGGGCTAAAATTCGTGTAGAAAATGAAATTAGAAATTTTTTTATGCTCTCTATATCGACCGACAAACTTGGTCAACAACCGAAAATTATTATCTTTGACTTTGTTTGAAATAAGACTGATTCTCCGCTTCTTTTTTCACTTCCATTCCAAATGTTCCAATTTTTCTTTTAACATCTATACGACCTATAAACCACACAAATAGACTCCTAAACCAATAGTAAAAACCCGTAAAAAATCGTCATCTATCAAAGACATCAAAAAAATAGTAGATACTAATCATAGATTTTCTTTCAAATTGTCTTATATTTATATAGCTAAATATATATATAGTAAAAATTGTCATCTATGGAAAAACATCAAGAAATTAGTAAATTCTAGTCATAGATATTTTTTTCCGAATTTTTTTATATTTATATAGTTAGTTAATGTAATATATACCTCTAAGTATGTTTTAAATATTTTACTAAAACTAAATAAAAATAAATAATTCAACTTTAGTAGTTCGATTGGTGTATTAGCTTGCTAAAAAATACGAGAGAGTTTTCAAGTTTACGAGTTTGTTAGCGACGATGAAGAGGAACTTCATTTATCATACTCTGGTTTCAGATTGGGAAAAATTATGACTCTAAGAATATTGTTAGTTACCCAAAAACTTATGATTTAATTAAAAAGAACAACACAAAATTATGGATCTAACACATACTATTTTTCTCTGTTCGGTTTAATTTCAGTATTACTTGGGCCAATTATAAACTAATATATCAAATATCTATATTGCTATCTCAATTCTCTTATTGACTAATCACGAAACAAAAATTTGATATCACCAATTTAGTAAAAGTGATGAAGAGAAAACTAACCAATCTTCTACTGGTCTCCGGTTCAAAGAAATTACGGATGTAAGTTCTAAAACTTTTTGGTACCTAAAAGGGTATATTTACTCATTTACAAATAAACTTTGGTTTGATTTTGGTTCATTGTCTGATCTCGAGTTCAGTTTGTCTATAGTTTTGGTTTAGACTTGGTAGAAAATTGGGAGACTTAGGAATCTACTGATTTAAACGCAGCGGGTGCGGTTGTGGAAGTGTATGAAAGCAGGCGGTTGCGGTTTTAAGTGTTATTAAGTGTCTTTATGACTGGTATAACGAATGAAAACTGTTTCGTTTACATGATATTTTTAATTGGTTGACAGCGGGTGTAATAGCATTTGACATAAAAAATAATAAAATACATATATTATATAATTTATATAATAACCAAAAGTTATATATAAAATTTTATCATATAATTAATATAAAAGACCAAAAACTAGATCATCGAATAAATACTTAAATATATATATTTATAAAAGGTTTGAAAAAAAATTATAAATAATAAATATAATTCTTTATACATATATATTTTTAACTAATACATATATATATATTATACATATCAAAATAAAATAAAAAAGACTTATAAATTTTTAAGAGGTTTGAAACATTTTTTATATAATATATATAGTTAAAGTTATATTTTAATTAATATATATATATATATATTAAGAATAAGAATTTAATATGAAAATATTTTCTAAGATAAAATAAAATAAAATAAAATTGATTTTTTAAAAACATTTTAAAACTTTTTTTAATTTTTAAGATATGTTTTTTATATTTGAAGAAAACAATTGACCTCCTACAACCGCCCGCAAACGCAAATGCTTGCGGGAGATGGTTTTTGATTTCGAACGGTACCTAGCGATAGAAAGCGGTTATGATGATTATTTGTAAACACAAATAATCGTTACCATCCGCAAACACAGTTTTTATGGGAGGTAACGTTTGAACCAATCATCACCTTAAATTGGAACAAAATCTTCTATTTAATTATTCAGTTTGGAAAAACAAAACAAATAATAGACTTAATCCGAACTTTAGATAAATATAGAAGAAAAAAGGATAAAGGAAAGATGTTCCCTAACAACACTACAAATAACATTTTCCTCACTTTGTAATTTTCTTACTGCCTCCGCCTCCCCTCTGTCCCCTCCATTTTTCATTATTTTCCTTCACATTTTACTTTTCTTTCTTTGCAATATTAATCCTCTACGATATACATGCATTGGTGGAGAAAAAACTTGTACCAAACCAAAACTTATCTATCCAAACTTGAACCAGAGTTTAAGATAACTTAACTGGTATATGTTTAGGTGATTTTTAATTGATTCACGAGTGAACAATGAACTTATTACAATTTTCTTTTATATTATCGATTCAGAAATTTTTATTTGTAATTAATATGATTTGATGTTAGAAACCGTTGAGAGATGATCTTGTCAATCATTGCTCATCGGCTAGCTAGGAATGCAGCTTGATTAGATTTAGTTGTTTGAAAACAGTTGTTGGATTCCCCTTTGGGAGGTGATATCGCCTTTAATTTTCATAAGTTAATATTTTTTCGCTTCCTTCTGTATTCCAATACTTTATAATATATATATATAGTTTCACTCCCAATAAGACTACGTCTAATATGTCGATTGTTCTTCCTAAAAATATTAGAATTAAGAGCTTATGGTGGTTTCTTGTCCTAATTCCCTTTGAATTAGGAGTTTATATCAAAAATAGAAATAACATGCTTATGGTTAACCCATACTGATGCTTAAATAATTTCGTAAGTGTCAAGGATCTCCTCTTGATGTTCATCTTTCCTTGTAGCAGTAGCAGTAGTGTAAGTATTATTACAAAACAAGATTTTGCCTTAACTCCCAAAAACTATTAAGAACTTCTAGATCACAAAAATTAGTAGCACGACCGTCTAATTAACTCTTATTTATCAGATTTTGACAGTAACATAGCACTACTAAATAACAATAAAATAGATACAACAATTTGTTACTGATGACATCTGTAGCAAATAGTTGCCATCCTTTGCTACGGTTTAGTTACGAATGCCAAAGTCAGTAACTTAGTTGTTAAACTGTAGCAATTAGTAGCTTTTTTGCTATTGAAATGGATACGATTTAAAAAAGTAGCTAAATTGTTACAAAATTTTGACAAAATTGTTACGATTATTTTGTAGCATTTTAGCCACGACCACTTTAGTAGCAAACCCTGTGAAAAAACAGAAAATATTGCTACTGAAATCATTGTGGCAACTTTTTGTGGCAATTATTCAATTAAACTACAGAACATATAGTAGCTTATTCATATTAAGTAGTGGCAAATCAACAAATAGTGTGCTATCAAAAAGTTGTATCTAATGGTGTCAAATCATGGACAAGTTGCGACGGAAAAGTAGTAGTAAAGTGTAGCTTTTGTAATGGCTAAAGTTAGTCACCGTATGAGGTGTAGCAAAGGTCGCTACCGTTTGCTTGTAGCAAGAGTCGTATCTAACTCTATATAAGAGTTCAGTAGCAGCAGAGTGTAGCATATTGTAGCAAAATCGGAAATGTTCATTATTGTAGCAGAATGTGTAGCAAGTGTTGTAGCAATCTGTAGCTGTTTGTAGCACTGGTTGTAGCAAAACTGGCTATATATTTTGATGCTTAATCTATAGCAAATCCGAAGTTGTCTGTAGTTGTTTTATCCTCGAAAAAAAATTATATTTTATTCTAAACACACCATTTTCTTCATCAATCAAAAAAATCCACATTCATATATATATAGAAAAATGTCTTCTTCACAAAACATAAAAGCTTTGAGAAGGTGGATGTATCAACGTATATCCATATACGAAGGGTATATCCAATCAATTTCAAGAAGGGTTAGAGGGTTTTATCAGTTTTGCATGAAGGAGACAAAATATGGTATCCTTGTAAAAGATGCAAAACTGAGAAGATGATACACGTGGATTTAGCCACAAGGCATTTATACAACAAAGGATTCACGCCAGAATATTATATATGGACCGCACATGGAGAGGATTATGAGCGTGCGTATCAATTTCCTCCCAATGATGAAGTAGGTGAACAAAATACATTTCAAGAACCGGGAAGAGGATGGAATTTCTCGATGGACATGAATGAAGCTGGATATGCTGGTGACATGCAAGGACAAAATGAAAGGTAAAATATTTTGAGGATATAATTCATTTATTAAAATTTGTAGGAGTTAATACTTATTAATGAATTGAGAAGAGATTAAATAGTTAAAATAATTATCTTGCTTTCCTAAAAAAGTAAGATAGATGATTAGATAACTATATTTGTTATGTTGTTTACACATTTATAGTGGGCTTCATATTGGTGGAAGTGATGAACCACGTGACGAAAATGAAGTCGAACACGTTGATGAAGTCCCTAATGAAGAAGCAGAAACGTTTTTCACAAACTTACATGCAGCAAGTGAACCTCTTTATGATGGCTGCATTGAGGGATTGACTAAATTCACATTGGTGTCGGATATCATGAACCTGAAGACGAAACACAATGAATCAGAAGAAAGCATTGATGATTGGTCGCATGAGTTTCACAAGGTTCTTCCTCAAGGTAACATTGCTATTCGATCTTATTACGAAACCGAGAAGTTGATGCGTAATTTGAGTATGGAGTACCACCAGATAGATGTTTGTCAGAACAATTGCATGATTTATTGGGGTGAGACACGCGAAAACTTAATGTCTTGTGTATTTTGTGAGCATCCAAGGTACAAACCTGAGACGTCATCAAGAAAGAAAGCTGGTAAGAAAAAGCCTACTCCATATAAGAAGATGTTTTATTTACCAATACCATATCGGCTGAAGAAATTATATCTATCAACAAAGACGGCATCGTCTATGAGGTGGCATGCTGAACACACATGCCTTGATGGGAAGATGGAGCACCCCTCTGATGGTAAGGCGTGGAACGGTTTCTAGGAGATATATACCGAATTTGCAGCTAAGAGTAGAAATGTTTATCTGGGGCTATGTACTGATGGTTTTAACACATTCGGCAACTCAGTTGGTAGTTATTGTTTGTGGCCCATAATTCTTACTCCTTACAATCTACCACCAGATATGTGCATGAAAAAGAAATATCTTTTTCTCACCATCTTAGTCCCTGGGAGAAATAATCCAAAACAGAGTTTGGATGTATTTCTTCAACCATTGATAGAAGAATTGCAGTTTTTCTGGTCATTTGGAGTTGATGCCTACGATGTCTCAACGAAGGAAAATTTTAATTTCCAAACGGTACTAATGTGGACCATTAATGATTTTCCAGCTTATGCGATGTTATCTAGATGGTCGATCCATGGTAAGTTTTC
This sequence comes from Euclidium syriacum, assembly GCA_900116095.1. NCBI lineage: Eukaryota > Viridiplantae > Streptophyta > Magnoliopsida > Brassicales > Brassicaceae > Euclidium > Euclidium syriacum. The sequence continues at coordinate 2,410,734 of FPAK01000012.1, read as the reverse complement.
GTGTCCTTACTATATGCATCATACTGATTCATTTCAACTAAAGCATGATTAGAAAGCATGCTGGTTCGATTACCATCTGTAGCTAAATATATTTTGCCTACTGATTTACCAAATCCTTCTAGTAGCAATTTGGTCAATTTGGTGGTGGCAATATATTTATTTGCTACGCCACATTCACCAATTCCAGTATCAAATAATAACATATGTGTAGCTAAATAGCTACTACTTTATAGTAGCAAGTAGTGCCTATTTTACTACGGAAATTTTTGAAGCAATTTGTGGCAAGTTAGTCATGGTCACTTTGTAGCAAATCTGCCTTTAAAACTACACCCAATCTCTGGCATTTAGTAGCACTTTTGCTACCGGTTATCTGTGACATTCCCTAACAACTTAGTTATAGTAATATTAGTGGGAACTCATAGCGTTTAGATACGAAAACTTATATAGCAAGGTGTAGCAAATTAGCCACAACATTTACCTCAGAACTATTTACTACACATTTATAGTCACAGTTTTATATCAGTAGCAAATCTGTAACAAATGTTATATTGCTACGGATTGTGAAATATAGCTACAGATTTTGCCGTAGCTATTTTGGTGCTTTTTAGCAGTGTGGTAAATATATTTTACTCGATAGTAAATTAAAAATTCGAAAATTAACCAAAATTCATTATAAAAATAATTATATTTAAATTTATAAAATACGTTTAAATGCATTATAATTTTATACTGAAAATAATTATTTTATCTTTGATAATAAAAAATACTTATATACAGTATTTGAATTTTTTTTATTATATTTCTGACAAGAATTCAAATTTAAATATTTATGCTCGAACTCAAATTTTGTTTTCCATTCTTTCTATTTTCATTATTTTTATATCTAATTTCAATTTTAAACCATATGTTATAATTTATAAATCTGCGTATGGAGATCCTAGTCTAATAGATCCATACATTTGTATAGCTACTAATATACAATATTTCCACAAAATAATACTAGTTGTATACAGTGTAGTTTTGGCATTTTATTGAAAACATACATACATAATTCAAGTACTTTTTTCATATTTTCTCTTTACTAATGCACTAATTTTGAGAACTCAACTTTACTGCGTCGTGGTTGCTTGTCAGTCAAAACTTGGGTTTTGCTTTGAAAGATGCGTGATTGTATTTGCATGTCTCGTGGCTTTTTTTTAGCAGCCCCTCTTGTTGGACTAATCATAGCCTTTTGTTTTTTCACCCTTTGCTTTAAGATTACTGTATATAGTCGGATTTTTTATTTTTTTTTACACAGAATTTGTTTTCTTTTTTGATAAAAGATTTTCTAAATATTTTCATTTGTTGTTGAATGAATACATATATCCTCTACAGTAGAAGTTATAAAATATTATTCACAATAATTGTATATAAATCTGTTAATTTCCGTATGAGTTAAAAGTATATATAACTCACTAATATATTTTTCATCAAATTTAAAGTTTTGTTTTCACAATAACTTTTTTTTGTTATATTTCAATTCTTGAAATTGTAATCATCGTTTTAGTTGATTTTTTTTTAATTAATTTTTATGCTGAGTTTTAAGTTAATTAGGCTTGCAATTCAAAATTACATAATTATAGAATTTTAACATAATTATATAAAAGTTTCTAATTTCCTATATTTGTTTTTATTTGATTTTATATATATATATATATATATATATATCAATGTGGACTTTTTTTTATCTAGGTTAAAACTGAATGTCGAATGGATTGGATTACGCATCAACTTTCAAAAGTTTTTTCGTCATAAATTAGGCATGCCCTAATTTAGAAATCTGCAAACTAGAAACTTAACGACTCTTAGTGGTAATTTCTAAACGCGCTTTTGTTGTTACCAATCATAAAAAACGTTACCAAGAGTTACAGTAAAAATGTTTACTTTTTTTTTTTTTGTTATTGTTTTCACTAACAGTTTTCTCCCACAATTTTACACTATTCCCTAACCGCTTCCGCTAACAGCTAAAATACTCGTTCCACCTTTACTCACCAATCGTACCAGCATAAAAAGTAAATAGCTTGGTGTATAAGCCATACACATGTATAACCTCTAGACTCTATCTCTTATAAGAAAAACAAAAACCTAGTAGATTTTGAGTAAGAGGCTCATTGAGATGTACTCATACACTAGTAGAAAACTGCGATTTAGTTATGGAAGTAGTCACGAAAGTAGCCACGGATTTTTCGTGGCTATGTAGAAATTAGCCACGGAATTCGTGGAACATGAATAGCTACGGATTAGCCACTGCAAAATTCGTGGCTATATAGCTACGGATTATATTCGTGGCTATATAGCCATATATTAGCCACATATTATTCCTTTGCTATATATATATATATATCCACGAATTAGCCACTAATTATATATGTGGTTGTATAGCTACGGATTAACAACATATTATTCCATTCCTATATATATAGCCACAGATTACCCACGAGAAATCTGTAGCTACTTAAAATTATATATAGCCACAAATTATTCGTGGCTAATCCGTGGCTATCTTTAATCAAAAAAATTTCATTGTCTTCTTATTCTCATTCTCCTTCACCCATTTCTTTATTCATCTTCTTCTTCTATCTTCCTCTATTTTCTTATTTTTCTCTTCCTTTTCAATCTGACCTCCTCCTCTGCCATCGTTCGTCCTCTGTCATTGGTCTTCTTCCTCCTGCTACGCCATGAATCCTACTCCTTCATCGCTTTCCCATCTCCTCTTCCACCTCCTTCATCGTTTCTCCTTCTCATCCTCCATTGTCTACTTCTTCTCTTCCTCCTCCACCATTAATCATCCTCCTCTTTCTCTTCTTCCAGTTTTCTTTTATAAAATTTATCTAGATCCGCCGTCGGATTCACTACCGATGCAACCGTTGGATCTAGGTAGGTTTCAGTTTCTTTTATATAAAAACTATCTAGATCCGCCTCTCGGAGCCACCACTGGAGCCATGGTCGGATCTAGTTAGATTTAAATTTTTTTATCTTTTTTAAATAGCCAAAGATTTTCCCTTGCTATATATAGCCACGGATTAGCAACGTCCCATATAGCCATGACCTTATAGCTACAAATTTTTACCGTGGCTATTCCCTTGATATATGTAGCAACGAAGCCACGAAGTTTTACTGTGGCTAAATTCGTGGCTAATATAGCCACGACATATATAGCCATGATCCTATAGCTATGATTTTGTTTTCATGGCTATACCGTGACTATTCTTATATAGCTACGGATTTTCTGCTATAAAATTATACTATGATACATTATGACATACTCATTAAATTTCTTTGTGTTCTTAGTTTTCTTGTCTTTCTTTGATAACAAGCTAGGAATTGAATCTTAAAACTGGTATCAAAGTTCTAAATTATCTTGTGGTACTTATAAAGAAGACAAAAGGAGATAAGGGTACATCAAGGTGGTTCAAATCATAGAAGTTTAAAAGTAGAAGAAAGAAGAACTTATCTTTCTTCATGAGTTGAGGAAGTGGTGTGGTAAAAGAGCTTTCAAGCCATGAAGCTCCAAGTATATTCTTCGCAAAAAGCAAACGAAAAAGAGCCCAAAAATTTCTTCAAGAGATGGATACGGTTAGAAACGCTTGATGTGGACATATTCGATGGTAATGCACATGAACTTTGGATGGTGGAAGTATCAGTTATGTAAGGCAGTCGAACTACTAGGAATTGGAGGACCTTTAAAATATCCACATTCTGAATCAGCAAGTATCACTAGTGCAAAAGGCTGAGTCATACAAGCACTAAACCCCAAGAAAAAATCCAAGGATAAAAAAGTCAAGAACATAATTAGTGCCAGTCAATCTGATTCGATGATACTCATAACATTGTGGATGAACCTACAATGTTATAGGTATATAGAAGGCTTTTGAAAATGAGTACCAGACAAAGACTCTATCTAATAAGATCTATATGACACAAAAGATTAATGCTTTTTCAGATGGATGAAATAAAAACCATTGAACTAAATATAGATGCATTTTTAAATATGGTTCAAGATCTAGCAACCTCAAATGCCAAGACCTCTGATGAAGACCAAGCCATACAACTTCTTACAAGTTTGCCTAAAAAGTATGGACCTTTGGTCTATACTCTCAAATACGGTTGTGGAAATGTACTATAACCATAGGAGACATGACTACATTTGCTTACTCTAAAAAAATAGAACTAATGGAAAATAACTTATAAACATTTAAGGAACAACGAATATGATATATTTGTAAGCACCCACATAACATACCGAAAAATAAACAGTGGATAATAAAGTCTAAAAGAAAGCTCAATTAGCCATACAAAAAAAATTGAAGGTCTTATTTTTATTAGCATTTTGTAATCCTTAAAGTGGTAGCGTTTTAGTGATGAACTAAGGGATATGATATTCAACTACAACAAAACATCATGTGTCTTCCTAGCTGAGTAAGATTCGAATTCAAATACATTGCAATATTTAGGAAAAATAATAATTTGCCATTGATACATTTGAAGGTCAGAGTCAGAGATTCAGAGATAAGTAGTTTTTAGTTTTGTATAGAGTCAAAGTTTTGAAATATGTAAATTTTCAGAAATGAGTAGTCCAAGAAGGCAATCAAGTGGATGGATTCTTTGTTTATGCCTAATCTTAATACGTTTTCAGCTATTCATAAAACGTTAATAAAACGGGAAAAATGCCAAATTATACCTAAACTATTTCAATCTGGCCAATTAATACCCAGACTTTAGATATGGCCAAATAATACCCGAACTTTTGTTGACTTTTTCGAAAATTATTAAACTTAGTGTTGTCTTGGCAAAAAAAACACGCCGTTAACTGGTGTAACAGAATCGTTAGACGGTGTTTACTGTGCCGTTTACTGTTCCGTTACTGCTCAATACGACATTGTTTCGTTCTCAAATGAAAAAATTAAACCCGCGAGCCCAAGGTTCGAACTCGGGTTTCGTTCGAAGAGGAAAACAGTCTATTGCCACTGAGACAATAGCAATTCAACAGTAATGTTCAACAGAAATAATACTTAAACGTATTTACTCCTTGTTTCATTTAATATCCTTGTCTCTAGCTTCAACATCGATAAACAATTCCAATTCCTGCGAATCAGCTTCTTCGACTAATTCTTCTCCACCATCATCATCTCTAACCTCAGCTTCATCATCTGCATCAATAGATTCTTCCTCACTAGGATAATCTTCTTATCTTTGACCATCTTTAATGTTTTCCTCTTCATTATCAACAAGAGCTTCTTCCATCTCCTTCTCCATCGATTTTTCCTTCCTCTGTTTCTTTGGTTTCTTAGGGACCGACTCTTTCACTGTAAAATCAAACGAAACTCTCTTCTTCGAAGATTTAAGACCGACTCCATCTCCATCTCCATCTCCAATTCTTCGATTCGTCACATTTTGAGGTTCAGAACCAGTAACTCCTCCTCCTACCGTCGTATTCAATTAGCGCTGTGACCTCCGAGACGTTCCTCCGCCTCTTGTCCTCACCATCAACCGCAGCTCTCACTTGTTTCTCGTCTCTGGGTAAGATAGTCCCAAATCGATTTAGGAATTTCTCAAATTAAGGTTTCTGTATTTTGATTTGGGACATTAAATGAAACAAGGAGTAAATACGTTTAAGTGTTATTGTTGTTGAACTTTACCGATGAAATGCTACTGTCTAAGTGGTGACGAACTCTTTTACTGTGCGAACGAAACCCAAGTTCGAACCTTGGGCTCGCGGGTTTAAATTTTTCATTTGAGAACGAAACGACGTCGTATTGAACAGTAAACACCGTCTAACGATTCTGTTACACCACTTAAGGACGTGCTTTTTGGCTAGCTCAACACTAAGTTTAGTGATTTTCGAAAAAGTCAACAAAATTTCGAGTATTATTTGGTCAAATCTGAAGTCTGGGTATTAATTAGTCGGATTAAAATAGTTTGGATATTATTTGGCATTTTTTCCTCAATAAAACTCTAGAGTAATTAAGAGATACGTGCAGGCGTGCGTGCGGGTATTGAGTCGAGATGTTACGTGCGTGTCTTTTTATAGATACTATATAATATACATGAAAATCCTTAAAAAAATTAGATTACGCACGCAATTCATGAATTGTTATATTTACCAAATCTTTGAGAATGATTTTTAGTTTCTTACAAAGCAAAAAACGGTGGGCAGTGTGATATTTTGTCCCTTTGGACTCGATATGACGTAATCTCGTTACTCACATTATGACACTTAATCTGATTATCGTTTTCTTCTCTTTTTCTTCCATCTATTATTTAAATAAAAAATTTATCATTTGAGAATAGTTTAATTGAGTTTTATTTGTGATAATAATTGAATCGTTATGAATTTGTATTGCTTACTGTTGGACTAACATATTTCCTTAACATGCCTAACATAATTATAAGATATTTTCCATAACTTTTACAGATAAATAAATAGATTTTGAAACCCAATTTGTTGTCTATTGTATTCCATATCAACATACCAACTTTTTTTGTTTGTTTCTGATAATTTTATCCTTTTCTTTTTTGTCACGAAATTTTTTATCCTATTTATATGATATGTATATATAGTATTTCTTTTGGAAAGAAGCCCAAGAAAATCCCCAGAGGCCCAATCTGAATGAATGCGACGAAGATCGAATATTCTTAACGGTCTGTTAAGTTTTAACGGAATCATCAATTTGCAACGACCGTCTACGTTTGCAGCAATTGAAAATTTCCAAAATGGGAATTATGGCGCCATAAATTTGAAGCTGACAAACAGATGATAACACGTGTATTTCTCTCAATCGAACGGTAAGGATATACTGTAATTTTGAAGAAATCATAGGGGTAAAATCGTCCAATTTTCTGCGTCGTACACACGCTTTTTTCAGCTACAGTCTCAGACCGTTTTGTCACGCCATTTGCGAAATCAAAATTTTCAGTTTCCCCGCCTCTCTCTCAAGAAATTCGAAATTTCTGCTTTATCTCTCAGTTTTCTCCGATCATATTACAGTTATTTTCCGGCGATACTCACTTGGGATCCCATACTCACTTGTTGTACACGAGAATCGAGAGTCACGGTTCTCGCACTTCAGCCCACGACCCTTGAGTAAGTGATTCGTCGTTATTTACTTAATCGCTTGATTTTTTCCGATCGACGGCTTGTCACTATCGTATTCTGTTGAAATTCATCGCGATCTATCGCCCATTTCGTTTATCTGGAGATTTTTCGAATTTCTGTTTAACTCTCAGTTTTCTTCGCTCACATTTCAGTTAACTTTCCGGTGATTTTGTGCTCTACACGGGAATCAAGAGTCAGGCCTCTCGCGACTTCAACTCACGAGCTTTGAGTAAGTGATTCTTCACTATTGATGTAATCGCTTGATTTTTTTCGATTCATGGCTTGTTACTCTCGGATTTTGAGAAATTTGCTTCGATCTGTGTCCCATCTTCGTGTATAAGGGAGATCTGGTCTTGATTTCCAGATCCGACACCTTTGTAATAGTTGTCTTGCAAAATCGGAAATCACTGGTGCGAAAATTTGTTGATAAGAGGAGATATGTGCAGTCACATGATTAGGGTTTCTTAATCTCGAATCGTTTTTATCGAGCGGCTTAAGCTTTTGTTTCTGTTTTACTATTTTCAGTTTGAATCAACTTTGTATCCTTCGTTTCGATTTTGTATCTATAATTTGTGCCTCCTATTGTTTTCATTATACCATCGAAATCTAACACTCTCGTATTCTGGGTATTTCTGTCGCAGAGGTTGGATCTTCGTTTCAAAAATCTGTAAAGAGCATCATTCTCTTCTGATTATCTTCAAATAGGTAATACAAGGATCCAATTGTTCTTTCCTCAGTTTTAAATTTGAAATCCTCATTGATTCTTACCCACTATAGCTCAATCTAAGCTGCGTTTTACTGCTTTAGAGCAAGCTTGTGTTGCTATCACAGAAGAACCCACGCTCATCTAGAATATCATTGTGATTGTTGTGATCTTGTGCTAAATTTTCAGGAGAAAGATGAGCGATTACAGAAGCTTCGGCAGTAACTATTACCAATCAAGTCAAACTAGAAAGATCTCTATAGGAATTATGGCTGATTCACAACCCAAGAGAAATCCGGTGCCAGATAAAGGTGATGGCGATGTTATTGCTAGAGTAGAAAAGTTGAAATCAGCTACAGTAATTGATTTACAGACGACCAAGAAAGAAAAAGTTGATGTAGCTGCCAAGCAGAAGAATCCAGCTCAGGGCACAGAACAAGTGACCTCACCTTGGAGATCTCCTAGATCCACTTACCGGAAATTGGGTACTCTGGAGAATGTTCTTTCTAAGCAGCAGACGTCTAGTTTTTCTGGTAGCAAAGGATTAAACAAGGGACATCAAGCACCAGTGTTTGACTCGTTTCAAAACTTTCCTCAGCATAGTAATGGTGGCAGGAACGAGAAAGTGACGGATAAAAGTCCAGAGAGGATGGACGAAGAACCAGAGAAGGTTGCTTCACAGAGAGAGAAGACGGATAAACCACCAGAGAAGGAGAAAAATGGGAGTACTGAAGCTTTGAGATCAAAACTATGGGAAATATTGGGAAAACCTTCTCCAACAAATAATCAAGATGATGTGATGAACTCTGAAACCCCTGAGACACAAGAAGTGGCGAAGAAGAAGACTAACTTCAGGTTGAGTCAAGAAAAGGGTTCAAATGATGATCCTATTTTTAAGCCTAGACACTATTCAGATACTATTGAAACTGATTCTGAAAGCCCTGAGAATGCAACAAGAAGACCAGTAACTAGATCTTTGTTACGGAGGAAGGTAGGAGCCAAAGCTGTCCAGAAGAAAACCAAAGTTGGTGCCAACTTAAGTCGCAAATGCACAGAAGAAGTGAATCATGTATTCGCTTTCGAAGAAGGTTCACGCATGAAAAGTACTACTCCTGCTGTGAATTCCAGTGTTAAACCAAAGAAACAAAGAGGTAGGAAGAAGAACATTGTTGTACAATGCCGTAAGGTTCATTCTCTCGAAAAGGAGACAAGCAAGAGCAAAACTCCACCAAGTTTCGAAAGCATGGGAAGTGGCAAAAGAACTTCATCTTCAGACAGAAAGGAAAGTTCTCATGAGCTTTATCCACAGAGTAAAGCTCGGAAACAGAAACCAAACACTAACCTAAGGGAAGAAGAGCTTCATCAGTCACCAGCAGCTGAAACAGTAGCTACTACTAAACCAGGGATGTTCAATGGATTATCTAAAAACAGCGATAAACAGGAAAAACCGAGTAATGTGGAGCCAGAAAACGATTTCCAGAGTCCAACTTTTGGATATAGAGCAGCAATCTCAACTCCATCTCCATGTTTTTCTCCTGAAGCATCTCCTCTACATCCTAGAAACATTAATCCTTCGTTTGATGAGACCGAAACACCACCAATATTTAGCTTTGGTACTAAGAAAAGCTCTGATGGTACAAAAGGACAAGCTTCAGATACAGAGAAGAGATTGCCTGTAAGCTTCATAAATTTTGAGAATTGTGTATGTTGGCTTTTGCATAAGTCGTTTTTGACCATTGTGTGTTCTTTCTTTATTTTCAGGACTTCATGGAGAAGAAAGCTGATTACTCTTTCGGAAGAGAGAGTTCTGCCGAACCAGATGAAGATTTAGTTCTCACACTTCCATCTTCTGATGAGAAAGACTCAGATAAATCAGGAGATGAAGATTCACCAGCTTTGAACCGTTACAACAGTAAAAGCTTCTTACTGTTCTTTCTTTAGACAATATCCAAAACCGATGAATCCTTATGTTCTTTCTTAAAGAGAGTGTTCATGTTTTGCTTTAGGACCTGAAGAAAGGAGTAATAACAAGAAATCTAAGCCAGTCCCTAACTCAGCTAAACGTAACTCTAACCTCAAAGGTATAATAATAATAATAACAATAATGCTAATTTGTATTCTCATTGTTATAGCTTTTTTTTATACCACAACTCTCATTTCTGCAGGGAACCACAAAAAACCTGATCTGTTTCTTCAACGGATTCCAGAGATTGATGATGAAGAAGATGACGATGAAGGCTTAGGAAGGTCTCTCTTTTGTAGATATTAATATTTACATTTTTCTTTATCTTAAGTATGATTTTACTTAAAAACTATATTGTTCCTTTCAGGGCAATTGCATTATTCGCAATGGCACTTCAAAACTACGAGAAAAAACTGAAAGCAGCAGCGGAAAAGAAATCATCAGAGATTATAGCATCAGTCTCTGAAGATATACATCAAGAGTTAGAGAATGTCAAGTCTCATATCTTAACAGAAGCGTATGTTTTCTTTAATCTGATTCTCCTTTCTAAAATATTTCAAACTAAATGATCTTTTTGCTGATTAATAATAAATGGTATCAGAGGAAAGACGAGTAATCTAGCTAAAACTAAGCGCAAGCATGCGGAAACAAGATTACAAGGTACAAAAAAAAATCATAATTGAATAATATATGCAAAAATTTGATGGTTTTGAACTTTTGATTGGTTTATTTACAGAGCAACAAGAGAAAATGAGAATGATTCAGGAAAAGTTCAAGGACGATGTTGGAAATCATCTTGAAGAATTCAAGAATACTATTGAAGGACTTGAAGCAAATCATTCAGAGTTAAAAGGAACCATAAAAAAACAAAGTAACTTTTCTTTATTTTGGCGTATTATAACGAATCGAAATCTCTTTTTGCCTTAAAAAAAGGTTTTATATTATTCTGAAACAGAGACATCGCACCAAAAACTCATCGCGGAATTTGAAGGAGGGATCGAGACAAAACTGGACAACGCAACAAAAAGAATCAATTCCGTCAATAAGGTAAGTCTTTTTCTTCTTTTTTTTTTTTTATAAGAATCAAATCTAATATTTTTCAAGCATTATTTTGAATATTTGGTGTGTGTTTTTATTTGTTTACACAGTCTGCTAAAGGAAAGATGTTGCAGTTGAAGATGATTGTTGCAGAATGTTTGAATGATGATATGTTATAGATTTGATTTTGACACACAGAAACTAAAATCATAAGTAAGTCTGTTTTTTTTACTCTACTTGAAAACTTTTGGAAAACAGATTCTTATATTAATTAGACGAGTTGTGAATTTGGTTTCCCTTTTTTAGTAATTTTACATATGAAGCTTATAAGTTACATTCTGTGTGTTAAAGTGGTCTCATAAGTTCACGTGGATATAGATGCTTGCTTTGCCTCATTCGTATAGAATATATTTTGTAAATTGACTCTAAACCGAATAAAACCAAATCCATTTCAAACTGAACTAAAGGAAAAAACAAGAAAGCTTAATTATTGTTATTGAAAATAATTTTATAAACTACAATTATTTGTTTATATGTGTTCTTATTTCTATGTTGGTATGGAAATCAAATAGTGTAAAATGTTTCATCCTTAATTTTAGTGGCTTTGCTTGGTAATTAGTTAATTACAGTAAGAAGTATGGTATTTGGTTGTATACCAATTAGACGAACGTAGTAAAACAAAACGGTGCCGTTTACAAATATTCCACTAGTTTATTGTTACGAAATTTCAACCGGTTTATGTGACTAATTAGATTGATTACAAAGAAAGATATCACTTTAGCTAAGATCTTGTCCGATTTTTCAGTAAACAGAATATTCTTTTTTTTTTTTTTTTTTTTTTTAGAAATCAGTAATTAAAAATGTCAAAATGGAAAATGCACAAAACGACAAGTTTTTCATCTTTTCAGCCACAAAACGACAAGTAGTATTTGCGATTGAAAGAAAGTGGGAGACAAAATAACGCAAAGGGGTTGATGAATCACGCGGGGATCACGTGAAGAGCACGTGAATTTTAGCCAAAAAAGCAAAATTGTGGGTCCCATTCAGTATGTGCTTTTATAATGGGCCCATCTCTTAAGAAAAGACATGAGTCCATGTCTCCGTGGCGTGAAGGTTCTTTCAACTCACGTGGGCCTTTTCTTTTGTGCCCATCTATTTCTCAAGTCACCACTCATTTTAGTATTTAGTAAATTATTGTAATCTTTTATATAATTAACATTTTAAAATTTACATTTGGTATCCAAAATATCTGCATGTGTTTGAGAAACTCTTTCGTTTCTATTGTGAACCTACAAATTTTGAGTAATATTTAAAGTAGGGACAATTTTGAATAATTTTAATATTTATTTGGTAGGCCAAAGTAGTTTTAAAAGAAATTAGTTGCATTATTGGTAGAGCATCGTCGAGAGAGATTTTGTGGTCCCCCCGTTATATATCATGAATATTAGTCTCATAGATTGCAATAAATGACAGACCAAAAAAAAAGAAAAGATTGCAATAAATGTAACCGTAATTTACTTTTAGAGCTTTAATTTAAGAGTTAATTTAGTAAATAGTTAGATTCAAAGGTAAAGCTAAATATATAATTACACAACATTTTTCTTCATAATTACACAACTTATTCACATTTTTACATTTAAACGTGTTTCTGCTATTTTTACCATAGATATAATATTTATCAAATTTTTACTCTTTCAATTTTTATTTTTTATTTTTTATAAAAGGTATTTTATTGAAAACAGATTTGTACATATAATGAACAACATTAGCAAAAATGATAAAAGCAACAAAGAGTATAAAACGAGATTGCAAATATATTAAAAGGATAATGTGAATCGAACTCTACCACTATCATGATGAAACAATTTGGGAAGAAGGATTGTGACTTTACTAATGCGAAAGCTACACCAGCGGCAATAGAATAGGAATGGCGACTTCAAAACCAAAACACGGACTTGAGGAATGACTTTACCGAAACAATCGATCGAAACCCGCAAAGGAAGGTGAGCCGAACTCCAAACCCATCCTCCGATACAAGCAGTAGCAAACAAGACCCACAAACCTGCCTAAAGATACTAAACCACTACTTGTATAAAGGCCGAGACACACCAACTAAGAGAATCAAATACTAAAACGCAGCACACTCAAAATTGCAAGAACCAAACCCGAAACTTAGAACTGGCTAAACAGATCCGCATAATCAGACGTAGTAGAGTAACAATCTTCATATGATGTTATTGAAGTCAGGAGCCTTCATCGGCACAACAAAGACCACCACCACACTAGAACCGAACATGCTAGGCAAGGAGAGTGGAGGCAGAACGAACCCATACCTCACAAATCAGAGAAAAGGAAGAATGCTCCAAACCTTTAGATGCTAGAGGAGGTAAAAGGAGCATCATCGAGGAGAAAGGAAGAGGCTGAACTACCAAAACAAGCCACACCAAGCATACCTATCCGGAATCGAGATAAGCAGAACGAACAACAACATGAACAAAGAAGACAAACCGGCTCGACAAACTAATTGACCAGAGAAGAGCAGAGAAGGAAACAATACATGAGGAGGCATACCGCTGATACGCTAAAAGAAGGAAAGACAGACACTTGCGAGACTGAACACCGTCACCTGAATGGCCGTCCTTGAGCAATCAGAGAGAAGGAGACAACAAGCAAGATAAACCAAACCAAAATCGAACACCACAGATAAACCAAACCAAAATCGAGCACTGCTGATATTCTTTCAAATTTTTGAAAAGATTTTTTATATACAATTAATTAGCATGTTGTAAACAAAACAAAAATAATTTAATTTACTGAAAATAAACTTTTCTTTTTACACCAATTTGTAACTATTTTGTAAAAAATTTATTCTATTCACTTCAATCCACTAATTTTTATTTAGTGGCTATTTTTTCAATTCACTACGAATATTCCATGGAAGCAGCAAACAGCCGACAACAACAAAAATTAGAGGAAGCATACACAAAAACACACTCTATTGTGAAACTATATTTGCATAAAAAAACATGATCAAGACAATTCATACCATTTATTTTATAATAAGATTTTTGTATATATTTCATCAACACAACAAACGTTTACGAAGAAGAATTTCAAATGAGAAATTTATATCCTATTATTTCAAATATAACTTTACCAAAATATGAATAATAGTAACATTGTTGTCATTTTCGAAGAAGACAAAAGAGCTGATTGTGATGGTAGATTTGACTATATATACAAATTCTGAATTACAGAAAAAAGGAGCGGTGGAGAAAAGAAGCTGGTCATATGGGTTGGTGTCTCTCTCATACTCTTTCTTTGTCTTTCACAATCGCCCATACATTATTGTCTTCTCCCATAATATACGAGGAACGCAACTAATTTGGTAATAAACTTTTTTTTGTTCTTTATCGAATATTATTTTGTTGGACCATTTTTTTTATAATAGCAACATTTTGAAAAAAAAAAAATCTCAATACTGTTTTTTTCCTTAAAAATCACGTTATTTAGTGAAAGGTTTTTTTTTTCCTTGTAATTACTTTTATTTATGTTTTGCCAATAACGAATTATAAATTGTAAATTTATATCTAAAATAGTATTTCTGAAAAATAAAATCAAGAATAGTAGTAGTATTTTGTAAAGTACATACAAATTGGTGATATTTTGGCAAATTTTCAAAACGCAATTACTTACATACTAATCTTCTTGCATTATTCCCAATAATATCGAGAACGTAGAGATACGCAGTTATGCACTATGTATACAGATAAATATAATTAACTAGTAAATTCTAAACTTGTTTATTATTATTATTATTATTATTAAAACAAATACAAGAAATATATATGTTCACCAACATCTTTTGTTTGTGTTATGAAACGTATATACGTTTACATATACATCGTAAATACGTGTAAATCTAAAATTTAATTCTAGACGTCAACTCATAAATTAACGAATATATTATTTTTCATATATCAAACAAATTTTTATTGTTATTTACCAGAATCAGAATTTACACCAAAAAAAAGAAGGTGTCGTAAGTACGAATATAAATATATATATCCACCTCTTCATAAACCCAAAGAAAAAGAAGACAAAAGTGTGAATTCCAAATCTCTCTCCGATTCTGCAATTCATAATAAATACCAACAAAACTAAATAAGCTTTTCTTCAATGGAAAAAAAACCTTTTGTATCATCATCAAACATGATTTCTCCATCGTCAAGCTTCAAACCTAAGTAAGTTTCTTGATTTCATCTACACAATATCTGCAACTTCTATATACACATAGACTCACACGTATATAGGGTCAATCCAACGTAATAATAAAATAATTACTTTTTTTTTTTGTGAATCTTTTGTTTTCAGATTAAACGATCAAGATTACATGGAACTAGTTTGCGAAAATGGTCAGATTCTTGCAAAGAGTCGAAGACCCGGATCTTTTCAGAATCGACGTACACAATCTCTCTTGGATTTGTATGAGACCGAGTACGATGAGAGTTTCAAGAAACACGTCGAGAATCTTGAAGACACACAAGTTGTTCCTGTGAGTAATGATAATGAGCAAAGAAAGAAGACGAAGAAGATTAAGTCTTCTAATATCGAATCGAAAAGCAACAAACGAATAGAATCGTCGACATTACTTGATGGTTCTTTGAAAGGTTCAAAGAATGTTAATGCAACTCCTCCTCCTGATGAACAATCTGTAGCTGTTGGAAGATCGACGGATTTGTATTTTGCATCTTCGTCGATGTTTTCTCGAGGAACTTCGAGTGATTTAAGTTGTTGTTCTTTAAAGAGGAAGTACGGAGATATTGAAGAAGATGAATCAACTTATTTAAGTAATGTAAGAGAAACACTAATTAAGTTGGTCTCATTAGATTCTTGTCTTAAATTCTTTGACATCTTTGATCATTAACTTTTTTTTAATTGGTTGATGAAAAATGCAGAATTCGGATGATGAATCAGATTATGCGAAAAAACGAAGAACGAGAAAGAGGGTGACAAGAAGAAAACGAAGCACAGAAGTGCATAATTTATCTGAAAGAGTGAGTTTTATAAATATACATTTCCACCATCTCATGAAAATTTCACTTTAGCATTTTTTAAAAAATGTTTGAATGTAAAGTAATGGTATTGAATTCTGGAACAGAAGCGAAGAAATGAGATCAGCAAGAGAATGCGTGCTTTGCAGGAACTACTACCTAACTGTTACAAGGTTTGAGATTAATACATATTAGATTTGTTACTTAGAGAGAGTTAATTAAACTTCTCTTTTTGTGATGATTTCTGATCATGTTTAATTGTTTTATAGGATGACAAGATATCATTGTTGGATGAGGCTATCAAATATATGAAGACCCTTCAACTTCAAGTTCAGGTATTAAGAAAGTTCCTTCACCATTTTCTATGGATACCATAAAAAATGATTAATTGATTAATAAAAAGATTCAAGTGCCAAGTTAAAACACAAATGTATGTTTACCCCTAATTATTTTGGTGAAGTGTTTTCCTTATATAACATTTTTGCATTTGGCTTTACGGACGTATAAATGAATCTCGGCTAATAGTGTTAAGTTTTATGAACTTTCAAATAAAAGTTTGTGACCAATAAAAATTAATTGGTAATGATTGATGAATGAACTGGTTTATATGTTCATGTATATATATTATTTCATGTTTGTATAGGATCTTAACATATTCTTTAGCAGTTGTACTATCATTCAAAAGAATTTTTTTTAACATATAAATGTGAAAATAAACGCAAATACAATCAAAATTTCATTCTTTGTATATAGTTTATTAGGCTTTTTAAATTTATATATGAGATTCCTAACATGTTCTATTCATATCGATGTTTGCAGATGATGAATATGAGAAATGGATTAATCCGACCACCTACAATGTTGCCAATGGGTCATTATTCTCCCATGAGTCTAGAAATGCAAATGGGCGCAGCAGTGGCAACAACAACATCAGTACCGCAATTTATGCCTATGACTGTTCGAGGAACTGGTTTTCCGGGGATTATTGATGCATCATCGCAAATGCTAAGGTTTTTTAATCAACCCATGGGACTACTACCAAACTCTCAGATCTTTTCTCCATTGGAAAGTTGCTATCCGCAATTCGTCACGCCTTCGTATGTTCCCCAGACTCATTTCCGAAAGTCCGCGTCAACTTCAGACTTAGAAAATACAATGCAATTAAGAGGAATAAATGGTTATTATAGCTAGCTAATTGTTTGTAGATGGTTTAATGACTTAGAAAACAAAAACGATTATTCCAAATGATACCATAGTAGCTTCCCTTTATGATTTGGTCTTGTGGGCTTTGGATGTTTGAATTGAAATCCAAACTTTCGAAAAATATTAGCTAAAATCATCTATATATTAATTAAAAGACACGAAGAAACGTGTTTCAGTCACAATAATTTGAGAGAAAACTAACCAATGAAATATATCTATTTAAATATGTAAACAAAAAACTAATACATTCATTAAAAATTAAAAATATAGCTCATTACACAAACACTTTACATCAACCTATTCAATAATTTCGTAATCTAACTTAAATTTACGTCAACCCATTCAATAATTTCGTAATCTAACTAAAATTGTAATTAATATATTTTAACTTGTCTATTTCTTTTATATGAGTCAATAAATAATTTTTCAAAGAAAAAAAAAATTAAATATATTATAGATTAAATTTATGAATATATAATACCTGAACCGAATTTAGGTTATAATTTAGGAACATGTTATTAGTTTTTTTTTTTTCATACAACTTGTTATTAGCTACTATAATTACTACTGCTTTAAAAACATGCTCAACAATTAACATATATGCTATATTTTTTTTTTGTAAAACATCATATATATAATATATATGTATATAATGTCTTACTTAATTTTGATTTTTTGTTGAAGCTTAAAAAATGTCGTTTTAAACAATTAAAATTACATTGCTGATTTGTAGTTGTTATTTGTCCCTTTGTTAGTGTTGGTTTGTTTAGAAAAGAAGTGCTTTGTGGTTTGGATAATTATTGATTAATTTATTTATATTTTATAAATGCATAGATTTAGGATGTAGATAATTATTGACGAATTTTTTAATCCGTTTACAAGGAAACGATAATTTTAATTTCTACTAATGGAACCCTAACGAAGAATATGAAAACAAATAAAACAAATATCCATCAACTAATTATGTTTCAACTATATGAACATTACTTCTTGTGTGTTAAAATATTCTTATTGGATTTACGAGATAGTAGTAGTGTTTTAAATTAAATCATCAATATCTATATATAAGGAATGCCTTTTAATTCATGTATGTTGCAATATTTTCTTTGGGTTCATCAAATAGTGTAAAATTTTAAAGTAAATACTTCATCACAATGCGTAAGTATAAGTAAGGTTTTTTAAGTCATGTGTGTTTCGACTTTTTTCCTGGGTTTACCACATAGTGGTAGTTTTTTAAATTAAATTATCAAAAAAATCTACGTATAAGAAAGGTCTTTTTAACTCATGTGTGTTACGATGTTCCTCTTGGGTTCACCAAATAGTAGTAAGGTTTTAGATCAAATCATCAAAATATAGAATGAGTTTTAGTTAATTTATGTTAAGATTTTTCCTTTTGGTTCATTAGTGGTGGGGTTTTAAATGAAATCATCAGAATGCCAATGTTTAAGAAATGGTTTTAGCTCCTTTAAAATTTTTTCATTGGGTTCACTTGATAGTGGTAGAGTTTTAAACTAAATCGTCAGAAAATGCATATATAAGGAGGACTTTTTTTTAACTCTAACGCATTACGATGTTCCCTTTGGATTCACCATATAGTTGTAGGATTTTAGATTAAACCATCAAAATGCATAAGTATAAGGAAGGATATTTAATTCTTATGAATTGCAATTTTCTCCTACGGTTCACCAGATAGTGGTAGAATTTTAGATTAAACCATCATAATATCTACGTATAAGGAAAGCTTTTTAGCTCTTATGCATTACAATGTTCCTCTTAATTCACCAGATAGTGGTAGAGTTTTAGATTAGACCATAAAAATGACTAAGTATAACGAATGTTTTCTAGCTCATCTGCATTACGATTTTCTCCTTGGGCTCACCAGAGAGTGATAGAGATTCAAATTAAACCATAAAAACATCTACGTACTAAGTGGGTTTTTTTAAACTCATATGCATTACAATGTTCATGTTGGGTGTACCAGATAATAGTATGGTTTTAGATTAAATCATCAAAACGTTTAAATATAAGAAATACTTTTAAGCTTTTGTGCGTTATGATTTCCTTGGGTTTCCCAGATAGTGGTAGGATTTAGATTAAACCATCAGAATGCCTATGTATAAAGAAAATTTTTTTTTATCTTCCGAGCATTAGTGTTTTCCTTGGGTTCACTAGATAGTGTCAAATTTTAAATCATCAAAACCCCTAAGGATAATGAATATTATTTAGCTTTTATTCGTTATGTTTTTTTTTTCTGTGTGTTCATCATATAGTGGTAGAGTTTTATATTGAACTATTAAAATGCTTGAGTATAAGGAAAGCTTCTTTTTTTAGCTCATGTGGGTTACAATTTTTCTCTTAGGAATCACTGGATAGTGGTAGGTTTTAGATTAAACCGTCATGAAAACTGCATATAAGAAAGACTTTTAGTTCTCGTGTGTTACGATGTTCCCCTAGAATTCACTAAGTAGAGTTTTTGATTAAATCATTACAACGGCTAAATAAAAGGAAGACTTTTTAGGTCTTTTGTGTTACGAATTTTCCTTAGGTTCACAAAATAGTGGTAGAGTTTCAGATTAACTCATCAGAATTCCTACATATAAAGAAGTCTTTTTAGTTCTTATGTGTTACGATGTTTCGTTTAGGTTCTGTTGTGGATAATGATGTTAATATGGTAAATTTTAAATTTAATAATACCATGACCTATTATTTTTTATTTTTTGGCTGAATAAATTGTATGTACTAGTTTAGTGAGTAAATATAGATGTGTAAATTTGGAATTTTATATAATTAATTAGTATAATTGAGTTTATTAGTTTTTATTTGATGTAGTTTATCGAAAATTGAGTGTGTATAATCACTTAGTACTGAGATGAAGATCTTAATTGTTTACAGTTTTATCATACCGTCTTTGCAAATAAAACAAACAATTACTTTTGGATTTTAAAAAAAAAACTAATTAGTTTTAAAATGGAAACACCTTTAACTTAATACTAGGGCTTTACCCACGTCCAGCGGACATAAAAAGATATATTATGAGATAACTAAAATACATATTTGTGGAGGATTCTAAACCTTAACCCCTTCTTCATAAACCCATGAAAATTAATAAACAATACATAATAGTTAAAATGCTTAACTGTGAACTACCGATAAAAATGAAATGGTAAAATCAATAGTCTTACAAAGTCGAAGAAAAACAATAATTCGTGAAATAATTTAGATCATTATCTACTGAATAGCTCGGGTCATAAACATCTACATGGATTTTATAAGAATCGGCAAAAGATAAAAATGGCCTATTCCCATGTTTGGAGCATCCTCAATCCGAGTTTCCGACCTCAACTCAATCTTATAAGGATGCAAAGTTAAATGAAACTCGCTAGCTTTGCTCGGCTTCGTAGAAGCTATGACTCTCTTTTTGATCGTCATGTCTGTCTCAGTCATGCCTCTTTGACCCGCTTTACCCATACCCTGGCTCTCTTTCACGGGACCGACCACCACTTTCGTGCTCATATTCTCCTCCTTCATAATCCTGCTTCTATTGCCGTCTTGGTCATGATTCCTTGTTGTATGGTCCCTTTGATATTATCATAACATGCATCATTTAGGATTGCATTAGAATAGATTTTGCTTTATTCGATGTAATTTTCACTTGCATTTAGAGTTTGTTAGTGTTGCATTAGGTCCTAGTAGAGTCTTTGGTGCAATATGGGTGTGTGTTTAGGCTTAATATAGGTGTGGAGAGGAGCTTGGAGCTTGGAGCCTGGAGGATTAATTAGACTGAAGAGAAACCTTTGGATGCACGAGGAAGGGACCTAAATCAACCACAGCGGTCGAGGAGCGACCGCTGCGAAGCCAAAACTTTAAGCCCTTCAGCGGTCAGGTCCAGCGGTCAACCAGTGACCGCTGCACAACTCTTGAGCTTGGAATTCGTCAGGCTGCAGCGGTCCCACAGCGGTCAAGGAGTGACCGCTGCAGCCACCACAGCGGTCTCCCAATGCAGCGGTCGAGCAGTGACCGCTGCAGAGTTTCTGCTTCCCTAGGAGATCTAGACCGCAGCTGTCATGCAGCGGGCAAGCAGTGACTGCTGCGGATTGAATCAGGCCAAGATTAAACCGGGTCGGTACCTGGTTTGTCCCGGGTCGACCCGGTTCGAACCCTTTTGATTAAATACCCCTTTTTCACACTTATTTGGGATGTTTTGAATTTCCTAAGTTTTCTCTGGCTTGTTCTTAATTGTTTCAAAACTCTAGTCCTCTCTTTGAATACAATTTGCATTTCCCTTAAGAAATCTTTGCTTTTTACATTCCATCATCAATCTATCTTATTATCCATCATGATTTCTTTTCTAATCAAACTTGGTTTTGGGAGAATCATCATGGGTCTTGAGTAGTTTCATTAGGGTTTGAAGATGAGTTAGATAAGGGGGATCTAAGAATGGATTAGGTTAGTCTAGATCTTAAATCAAACATTCCTTCCCTCTCTAAGAGATCCTAATGCTTTTTCTTGCATGGAAATGAAGAAAATGACATGGACCATCTCATGGACACCAAGTGTTTGATGAAATGTCCAAGAGAGCTTAGAGAGGAATTATGATTCTTGCATCAAGGGATTGGTGTAATGGGTCTCAATTAGGTTGATCTAGTCATTAGGTTTTAATTCACTAGCATTCATTATTTCAAATGAGAATTTGATAATTATGTCTTGATTGGTGAAATGATTAATTGCCCGAAAATGAATTAGTCAATTAAAATGGATCATTAACCTAAGGAATAACTAATTAGTGTAATTAGATATCCCTAGCCATGCTTAGTGAACCCATGTCATTAATAACTTATGTTAAGACCCTTCTTTAAATCATTGCATAAACTTTAGTCATTTAATCACTTGCATTTAGCTTAATTAGTTACTAAAATTAACAAAAAAACTTCATTAGGCTTAGATTAAGTAGATCTTCATACTCTAGGTGTCGATTTACAATGAGTTAGGATTGATACCTCTAAATACCACAATGATTAGGGGAATTGATGACCCTAAATTTAGATCATCAATTTGGCGCCGTTGCCGGACTCGTTTTTGCATCTAGTTTTAAGATTCACTTGAGACTAAGCATTTTACTTTTTGCATTTCACTTTTGAAAAATTGTGTTTGGGATTGTGAGCTCAATTGTGAGTATTGGAATCAGATTGTTGCTTGGTTTTTGGGATGTTTTGTAGGTACATGCACACAAGATCCAAAGGCAATCAAGATCTACTTCAACTCGCAACTCACCGTCGACCAAGCACTCGAGTTAGACAATTGATAGAGCAACTAGAGAATAATACGGAACCTATGGCTGAACAACACCTTCCTCGCAATCCCGCTACTGTCAGAATTGGTGATACCGCTAATGTTCACGATGACCGCCACGGAATCCAACCACCGAGAATCGAGAACAACAACTTCGAAATCAAAACCGGTCTCATCAACATGGTTCAAGCCAACCGGTTCTACGGATTACCTAGTGAAGACCCTCTTGATCACATTGATCATTTCAACAAGCTTCTCGATCTCCTCAAGATCAATGGCGTCTCGGAAGATGCTCTTAAGCTTCGGTTGTTCCCCTTCTCTCTTGATGAAAAAGGTCACATTTGGGAAAAAAATCTCCCTCAAGGGTTAATCACTACTTGGACGGATTGCAAGAGAGAATTCCTCAACAAGTTCTTCTCCCTGGTTCCAACCGCGAAGCTACGGAATGACATATCAAGTTTCAAGCAATTCTCCAATGAGTCCTTTTATGATGCTTGGGAGCGTTTTCGCGGATTAACTCACCAATACCCACATCATGGCTTCACTAATGCCACTCTCTTGAGTACCATCTATCGAGGAGCTCTTCCCAAATTCCGCCAACTCTTGGATACCGCTTCAAATGGGAGCTTCTTAGCTAAGAATGTGGATGAAGCTATGCAACTAGTAGAGAACTTGGCTACTAGTGATGGTACTTATGGTGAAGATTATGATCGGACTACAAGAGCTACACCGTATCAAGATGAAACAAAGCGAGATAAAGAGATGAAGGCTTTGAATGACAAGTTGGATAAACAAGCAGCCATGATGGATAAACAAGCTACATTATTCGATAAACTTCTATCTTCAACAAAGAAGGATACACATCACGTGGTCAACTATGTCGATGAAGCTACTTATGAAGAAGAAGTCAACTATGCACCGGAAATGGTTAACGAAGAAGAGATCAACTATGTGGGTAATCAAAACTACAACTTTCAACAAACCCACCTCAGTCTCTCTTATAGAAGCAACAATGTGGCAAATCCTCAAGATCAAAACTATCCTCCAAGGGGCACTCAAGGAAACCAATTTATCTCAACTAATCACGCTCAACAAGCCTGCCCTCAAGGAAACTACCAAGGCCAACAAGGCGCTGTTCAACCGCGGTCAAATCAACAACCACCGGGTTTCCAAAGGCCTCAACAACCACGATTCAATCAAAACCAACAAGGGTACAATCAAGGACAACAAAGGAAAAACCCAAACCAACAAAGCTATGGACAGCAACAACAACAAGGCTATGGAAAACAACAACAACAAAGCTATGGTTATCTACCTCAACAAGGTTACTCTACTCAAGGACAATAAGGGTTTCCTCAAGGACAACAAACCCAACCTCCAAACCAAGCACCTCCACAAGTGGATTTTGTCACTATGATGCAGCAAATGCTTAGTGGACAATCAGCATTAACCAATAGGATTATGAACATGGAGGATGAGATTAAACACCTCAAGAGTCAAGGAGCTTCAACTTCTCGTCAAGGCCAACTTCCGGGAAAATCCGAGCCAAATCCGAAGGAATACATCAATCCTATTGAGCTAAGGAGTGGGACTACCTTGCCTACAAGATAGAACCCTTACATCAATGAGGACATTGAGAAACAAGAAGGGGGGGTAGACATTGTTGATGAAGGTGAATTTGAAGAGGACCCTTACTCAAGCTCATTGGCAAGAGAATATGCCAAGGAGAATGCATTGCGCAAAGAGAAAGAGCTTGAGGAATCCATGGAGAGGGCCACGTCCTTAGCTAAAACTAAGAAGGACAAAGCCAAGGTTGTTGATGAAGAGACCACTAAGAAGCAAAAGTTCATCCCTCCACCATATGTGCCTAAACTTCCTTATCCGGGAAGATTTAAGAAGCAACTCGCTGAGAAGTACAAGACCATATTTGATAAGTCTCTCAAGAATGTTGAGCTTACAATGCCTCTAGTGGATGCTCTAGTCCTTGTGCCTCAACATGCCAAGTTCATCAAGGAAATGGTAATGGAGAGATCCAAGGAAGTGGAGTCAATGATGGTCTTGACTCATGAAGTTAGTGCCATCATACAAAAGCAAGTGATACCCAAGAAGCTCAAGGATCCTGGTTCATTCACTATACCTTGTGCAATTGGACAACTAGCCTTTCAAAGTTGCTTGTGTGATCTTGGTGCAAGTGGTAGCCTAATGCCTTTCTTGGTAGCTAAGGCCTTGGGTGTTAAGAGATATAAGGAGGCCAACATGAGGCTGATCTTAGCGGATAGAAGTGTGCGGACTCCAATTGGTGTGATAGAAGATCTCCCGGTTTCGGTTCAAGGTTACACGGTTCCGACGGATTTCATTGTTCTTGAGATGGATGAAGAGCCATCCGACCCTATCATCTTTGGTAGGCCATTCTTAGCAACTGCTGGAGCTATAATTGATGTCAAGAGAGGAAAGATAGATCTTCACTTGGGTATGGATGAGATTCTTGAGTTTGACATCAACAAGACAATGAAGAAGCCAACCATTGATGGCCAATCTTTTACATAGAAGAAATGGATAGCTTGGCGGATGAGTTACTTGAAGAGCTAAGAATGGAAGATGGATTGGAAGTAGCCTTAACCTTTAACCTTGGATCACAAAGGAAATGGTTTCTTAACCAAGGAAAACCAAGCTTATGAGCTCACACTTGACACTAAGGAGCCATTGGAAATAGAAGCTGGATTTGTGGATCTAGCAAGGGAAATGGAAGCTAAGGGTGTTGAAGAGGTTAGTAGTGAAGACACAACCCAAAGGTGGACCTAAAGGAGCTTCCCTCGGGACTAAGGTATGCGTTCTTAGGTCCCAAAGAGTCTTACCCAGTGATAGTAAATGAAAATCTAAAGAGTGATGAATTAGCTTTGCTTATCAATGAACTTAAAAAGTATAGGAAAGCTATTGGTTACTCTTTAGATGACATTAAGGGTATTTCTCCCAACTTATGCACACATAGAATTCACCTTGAGGATGAATCAATGACTTCTATTGAACATCAAAGAAGGTTGAATCCCAACTTGAAGGATGTTGTAAAGAAAGAGATTCTAAAACTTCTTGGTGCGGGAATAATCTATCCGATCTCGGATAGCTCGTCGGTTTCACCAATTCATGTTGTGCCTAAGAAAGGGGGAATCACTGTTATAAAAAAACGAAAATGATGAGTTAATATCAACTAGAACCATTACCGGGCATATGATGTGTATTGATTAACGGAAATTGAACTCATCAACTAGAAAAGATCATTTTCCTTTACCATTCATTGACCAAATGCTTGAAAGACTAGCCAACCATCAATAATATTGCTTTTTAGATGGATACTCGGGATTCTTTCAAATCCCGATCCACCCGAATGATCAAGAGAAAACGACATTCACATGTCCTTATGGTACCTTTGCTTATCGAAGAATGCCATTTGGATTATGTAATGCATCAGCAACTTTTCAAATATGCATGATGTCTATATTCTCGGATTTGATTGAGGAAATGGTTGAGGTGTTCATGGATGACTTTTCCGTATATGGCTCTTCCTTTGGTGTTTGTTTGTCTAATCTTTGTAGGGTTCTAAAGAGATGTGAAGAAGCAAATCTAGTGTTGAATTGGGAGAAGTGTCACTTCATGGTGCAAGAAGGAATTGTTTTGGGTCACAAGATCACAGAAAGAGAAATTGAGGTTGATAAGGCGAAGATCTCGGTTATGGTCAACTTAGAGCCACCAAAGATGGTAAAAGATATCCGGGCTTTTCTAGGCCATGCGGGTTTCTACCGACGGTTTATCAAGGATTTATCCAAGATTGCTAGACCATTAACAAGACTCCTTTGCAAGGAAGTGGAGTTTTTGTTTGATGAAGAGTGCATGAAAGCCTTCTTTGAGATCAAGCGAGCTTTGGTTAATGCACCAATAGTTCAAGCTCCGGATTTGGATCTTTCTTTCGAGATTATGTGTGATGCTAGTGACTATGCGGTTGGCGCGGTTTTGGGTCAAAGGAAGGATAAGAAGACTCATGTCATCTACTATGCTAGTAGGACTCTCGATGAAGCGCAAACCCGGTATGCAACAACCGAGAAGGAGCTATTAGCGGTTGTATTTTCCATGGAGAAGTTTAGGTCTTACATTGTCGGTTCTAAAGTGATTGTCTACACCAATCATGCGGCATTGAGATACATCCATTTGAAGAAGGACACTAAACCGAGATTGCTTTGTTGGATACTTCTTCTTGAAGAGTTTGACATGGAGATTGTGGACAAGAAAGGTATTGAGAATGGAGTAGCGGATCATCTCTCTCGGATTAGGGTAGAAGACTTGGTTCCTATTGATGACAAGCTAATGCAAGAGAGTTTGATGAGTGTGTGATCTTTAAGGAAAGAAGATGAAGTCATTTTGGGTGATTTATGCATCTCACAAGAGGATAATCTACCATGGTTTGCTGACTATGTGAACTACTTGGTTTGTGGAAAGGAACCACCACTTGAATGTCATAAGAAGAAGAGGTTTTTCAAGGTTGTGAAAAGATTATATTGGGATGAGCCATTCTTATACACTCTATGCAAGGATGGTCTCTATAGGAGATGTGTAGCTGAGGAAGAGTTTGAAGGAATCTTGATGGCTTGCCATAGTTCACCAAGTGGAGGACACTTTGCTTGCTTCAAAACAGCCACAAAAGTCCTCCAAAGTGGGTTTTGGTGGCCAACCTTGTTCAATGATGCTTATGAGTTTGTAAAGAGTTGTGACCAATGCCAAAGGAAGGGGAATATAAGCAAGAGAGAATGCCTCAAAACCCAATCTTTGTTGTAGAGGTCTTTGATGTAGAGGTCTTTGATGTTTGGGGTATTGACTTCATGGGTCCTTTCCCACCTTCCTTCGGGAACCAATACATTTTGGTGGGTGTGGACTATGTGTCCAAGTGGGTAGAAGCAATAGCTTCTCCTACAAATGATGCCAAGATTGTGGTTAAGTTATTCAAGACAATCATCTTCCCAAGGTTTGGAGTTCCAAGAGTGGTAATTAGTGATGGAGGAAGCCATTTCATTAACAAGGTGTTTGAGAGTCTACTCAAGAAGAATGGAGTGAAGCATAAGGTAGCAGCCCCATACCATCCCCAAACCAATGGTCAAGTATAGGTCTCTAACCGCCAAATCAAAGCAATTCTTGAGAAAACAGTTGGTATTTCAAGGAAGGATTGGGCGAGCAAACTCGATGATGCTCTTTGGGCCTATAGAACCGCCTTCAAGACTCCCATTGGCACTACTCCTTTCAACTTGTTGTATGGGAAAGCTTGTCACTTGCCGGTAGAGCTCGAATTCAAGGCAAAGTGGGCTGTCAAGCTTCTCAACTTTGATATAAATAATGCTCAAGAAAGGGGATTGGTGGACCTTGAAGAACTTGAAGAGACTAGACTTAAGGTTTATGAAAACTCTTCAATCTACAAAGAGAGAACCAAGGAATTTCACGACAAGAAGATTCTCTCTAAGAACTTCAATCCCGGTGATCAAGTGCTGCTATTTAACTCGAGGTTGAGACTCTTTCCCGGGAAACTCAAGTCGAGGTGGTCCGGACCATTTGTGGTTAAAGAGGTGAGAAGTTATGAAGCGGTTGTGCTTGAAACAAAGGATGGAAGGGAATTTATCACCAATGGTCAAAGGTTGAAGAAGTATCATGCTAGGGAAGTCACTCAAGAGGCAATCTCAACTCCTCTTGAGGATGCTCCAACCACCACTTAGCACAAAATGGTAACAAAGTCAAACTTAGAGACTTAAAACAAAGTGCTCTTGGGAGACACCCCTTGCTTATCTTTGTAAATAGTTTAATTTCATGTTTTTACTTATTTGTTAGAGCATTTTGATGTTTTTGCTAAGTGTTTTCAGGGGATCTAAGGGATTTTGGACGATAAAGCTTTGCAGCGGTCATATGCAGCGGTCCATTAGTGACCGCTGTGAGGATTAAAAGGCTTGACGTTTAAGTGCGACAACGGTCATGCAGCGGTCCATGAGTGACCGCTGTAGATTCTCTGATTCGAAAAAAAATAGAAGGCGCAACGGTCATGCAGCGGTCACCCACTGACCGCTGCAGCCAGGTAAAACTCGACCATTTCGAACCAAACCGGCTGGTTTGGGTGTGTAAATGTCGACCCCCTCTTCTCCTTCTTCATTCTTCACGCATTCATCTCTCAAAAAACTCAATTTCTCTCATCCCAATTCTCAAAACTCACTTGTTCTTCCACTTTCAACCAAATTTCTTGCCTAATCTTGAATCATCAACTAGTTTTCAACATCCTCTACTCAAAATCCAAGGTAAAATCGAGTTCAACAATCTTTTTAGTTGAAAAAACGATTTTTTTTGTAATTTCATGATCACGGGATGAAAATTGACGAGAATTGGTTGTTTTTGCTTGGGTAATGCTAGTCTAGACTAGATTGGTTGATTACTTGGCTGGATTTTGATGATTCATGCCGAAAATTTGAATGGAAAATTAGGGTTCTTGAGAATTGGAGAAAACGAAAATTTTGGGGGTTTTTAAGTTTGTTGGATTGAATTGAGCATATAGGTAGAGAAAAATTGTTCAGATGCATGAGCATTCATCTTAGTAAAGCAATTGTGATGAAATTGCTTCATGTAACTCATTATTTTCAAGTCTCCTATGGTTTTGTAGGAAAATGGGAAGGCAAAGGGGAAAGACGAACGAAAGAGCCTCGAGTACCGTACAAGAGTCAAGCGGAAGCGATTATGATGCTCCAAGGCCAAAAACAAAGAAAGCCAAGAAGCAAAGGGGAGTAGAAGCACCACTACCATCAACAAGGAGGAAACAAACACCGAGTCAACGGATGAAGGCTATGCAAAAGATGGATTTTGCTCCTACAAGGTGGGTGGATCAACAAGTCTTGGCGGATCTCGGCATCTTGGATAGTGTTAGGAGTCTTTTCGAGAATATGGGATTGACGGGACTCTTCGACATGGCCCATGTCACACACAAGTTGGAGACCAAAGACTTCCTCGCTTCTTTGGAAGTTATCGATGATACATCATTGGATATTCTCAATGAGAACCGCGGCCGCATGACCTTCAAGATCAACGGGAGGGCTCACACAGTCACAATGACGCAACTAGCTATGATCTTCAACTTTCCACCCGGTGGTGAAGCTTTTTTGCCCACGCTTGATATGATGGAAGCACAAGGAGTGTGGAGATTGGTTTGACAAGGAGAGTACAAGAAAGGAGTGAGCAAAGTGACATCCATCCGCCATCCCGGGATCCGGTACGCACACAAGTTCCTCGCCCACACTCTATTCGCGAGGCGAGAGAAGGGAGCTGTGAAGGAAGAGGAGCTCTCTCTATTAACCGAAGGGATGAAGCCGTTTTTGCGCACCATGGGCACAAGTTTAGACAACGGGTACAAAATCATCGGGCAACCACGACGGATCAACTTCGCCCACTATCTCGCCAACCGTTTCCTTTCCATCCAAGAGTGGGTGTTGACAACCAAGGATCTTACACTGCAAATTAGCATCGGAGGGCTCATCACGCCAATCTTGAGAGCTTGTGGAGCGGATATACGTGCACCGGGGGCGCCACTCCCGATTATGCGGATCGATGTGTCCTATCTCGCTACCGCACATTTCCTCGTGGGACGTGTGCGAAATAGTTACGGATACCGCTTCCACCTCGGGAAGGAAAAGAAGGTCGTCATTCTTCCTAACTGCGGAATCACCTCTTTCGACACCCGAGACAACCTTCTCTTCAACCCGAGAGTCTTTCTCCTCCATGATCCGGCTAGAGACGGCCCCCTTTCTTCATTGCACCGAGCACGAACCGAGCCACCACGTCATGATGACGAGGATGAGATGCCCGAAGCGATCTACGGAAGCAAGCGATACGATTTCGCGCCTTATGCCGATCCTATCACGGGAAATGCACTTAAGGCGGCATATGAACACATTTGCTTGCTCAAGCGCCTAACGAAGTGGCAAGGCAAGCAAATAAAAAAACTTGTCAAGACGGTGAAGAAGCAAGGGAAGCTTCTCAAAAAAATCCTCAAAGAATCAAGCCCAACCCGGAGTTCGAGCATGATGACAATAGCACCACAAACCGGTGAAGCCGGGACTTCTTCTCACGAGCCTCAACAAAGAAGGAACAAAGGGAAAGCTCGACCTTCGAGTAGCGGGTCGGGAAACCGCTCCTACTCGATGGATTCATCATCCCCCACTCCATCTTATTGAGGTGACACTTTGCACCTTGTAAATAATCTTTTATTTCTTTTTGAGTTCTTGATTTTTATTTCTAGGACTCTTCCTCGAATTTCTTTCACACCGAGCCGGTGTGATTTAAGTTTGGGGGAGAGCCCTTCATTTGATGTTGTGTTTTGTGTTCTTATTTTCCCTCTAGAACTTGAGTCAATTTGAGTCTCATGTATTTGTCCCTTTGGTCCCATGCATTCTTGCTAATTTTTTTCGATTTCTCCTCACTTTTCATTTAGGATTGAGTCTAGAATCATTTGCATTAGGAGAATTAGCTGAACCAAGGCATCACAATTTGAAATTAATTCGACATCCTAGTTGATAATCCTCTAAAGCTTCACATGTTAGTTTGAAATCAAGAACGAACCATTCATGGATCACGCACATGATAGCTTTGCTTAGATTGAAACTCTCTTGAATTGAGCCTAGCCTCACCTAAGTGAAAACTCGTAATTTGATCAATAATTATTGTGTTAGTGCCAATAAAGTGAAAACCATGGATTACTTACACATACTTAGGCACTCTTAATCTCGTTTTACCACTCTTGTGTGCCTAAGTAGCCATTTATGGTTCCCCCACCAAGCTTAATCATCAAACCTTCCTTCTAGCCAATGCATCATTTGTGAGTGAACTTGTGAGGCCTCTTCCGAGCAAAACTTGATAAAACGTGTTAGGTTTAGAGCAACAAGGGAACTCTTTTGTGTAGTTTTAGCTCCAACATCAAGGAGCTAACTAGGACTAGGCTAGATTAGGTGGGAATGTGGTTCATTCAAGTTTAGGGGAGTTGAAAGTTTCAAGAAAGAGTTTGGTTGCATTGGGGAGAGTGAACAAAGAAAAAGGTAATAAAAAGGGAACAATGTCAAAGAAATGCTCCAAGTCAAAAGTTCCAAGGAATTAAAAGGAAAGAAGCCTCAAAAGAAGTAAGGAAAGCTCCAAAGCAAGCAAAGTAAGAAGCCAAATGGTGAACAAAGGAGCAAGAAGAAAGAGGTGAACAAAAGATGAAAAAAAAAAAAAAAAAAAAAAAGGAGCCAAAAGAAGTGAAGAAATTCCCCAATGAAGAAAAGATGGATCAAATGGGCAAAGACCCTTGGGTGGAATGGCAAATGCCTTAGGATGATTAAAGGGTACTTAGGATTTCAAAGGGAATTTGGGGCTAGATTGTGGCTTAGGTTAGAGAAACTTTAGACACTTGGGTAGACGAAAGGTTTCCCTTGTATGTATAGTTACTCTTATACCTTTAGCATTTTATTAAAGTTATGCTCATTCATTGAGAGATCCCGGTAACGAACCCAATGCTTTGATGAGATCATCTTTATCTCATGACCCAACCCACAACCAAATGGTAAGATATAAGTTGGCATTAACACAATTCATGGTACAACGAGCTAATAAATGTTAAGAGGCTAGGGAATAGGAAGGATTGTCTAGATCAAGGTTTAGCTTTGATTGTGTGTTGAGATGTGAATGGATAAATTCTTTTGAGTAGAACAACTTTGATGCATTTTAGGCTTAGTAACTTGGATGTTGAATTGATCCCTTCTTGTGACGTTTTGTTGATTGAGTTACTTCTCCTACTTCATTATCTCTCTCTTAGGCTTGCTTGTTTGCTTGGGGACAAGCAAATGAGTAAGTTTGGGGGAGTTGATATTATCATAACATGCGTCATTTATGATTGCATTAGAATAGATTTCGTTGCATTTAAGAATATATTTTGCTTCATTCGATGTAGTTTTTACTTGCATTTAGAGTTTTAGTGTTGCATTAGGTCCTAGTAGAGTCTTTGGTGCAATTTGGGTGTGTTTTAGGCTTAATACAGGTGTGGAGAGGAGCTTGGAGCCTGGAGGATCAATTAGACTGAAGAGAAACCTTTGGATGGACGAGGAAGGGACCTAAATCAACCACAGCGGTCAGCCACATCGGTCGAGGAGCGACCGCTGCGAAGCCAAAACTTTAAGCCCTGCAGCGGTCAGGTGCAGCGGTCAACCAGTGACCGCTGCACAACTCTTGAGCTTGGAATTCGTCAGGCTGCAGCGGTCCCACAACGGTCAAGGAGTGACCGCTGCAGCCACCATAGCGGTCTCCCAATGCAGCGGTCGAGCAGTGACCGCTGCAGAGTTTCTGCTTCCTTAGGAGATCTATACCGCAGCGGTCATGCAGCGGGCAAGCAGTGACCGCTGCGGATTGAATCGGACCAAGATTAAACCGGGTCGGTACCCGGTTTGTCTCGGGTCGACCCGGTTCGAACCCTTTTGATTAAATACCCGTTTTCACACTTATTTGGGATGTTTTGAATTTCCTAAGTTTTCTCTAGCTTGTTCTTAATTGTTTCAAAACTCTAGTTCTCTCTTTGAATACAATTTGCATTTCCCTTAAGAAATCTTTGCTTTACATTCCATCATCAATCTATCTTATTATCCATCATGATTTATTCTCTAATCAAACTTGGTTTTGGGAGAATCATCATGGGTCTTGAGTAGTTTCATTAGGGTTTGAAGATGAGTTAGATAATGGGTCTTGAGTAGTTTCATTAGGGTTTGAAGATGAGTTAGATAAGGGGGATCTAAGCATGGATTAGGTTAGTCTAGATCTTAAATCAAACATTCCTTCCCTCTCTAAGAGATCCTAATGCTTTTTCTTGCATGAAAATGAAGAAAATGATATGGACCATCTCATGGACACCAAGTGTTTGATGAAATGTTCAAGAGAGCTTAGAGAGAAATTATGATTCTTGCATCAAGGGATTGGTGTAATGGGTCTCAATTAGGTTGATCTAGTAATTAGGTTTTAATTCACTAGCATTCATTATTTCAAATGAGAATTTGATAATTATGTCTTGATTGGTGAAATGATTAATTGCCCGAAAATGAATTAGTCAATTAAAATGGATCGTTAACCTAAGGAATAACTAATTAGTGTAATTAGATATCCCTAGCCATGCTTAGTGAACCCAGGTCATTAATAACTTATGTTAAGACCCTTCTTTAAATCATTGCATAAACTTTAGCCATTTAATCACTTGCATTTAGCTTAATTAGTTACTAAAATTAACAAACAAACTTCATTAGGCTTAGATTAAATAGATTTTCATACTCTAGGTGTCGATTTACAATGAGTTAGGATTGATACCTCTAAATACCACAATTATTAGGGGAATTGATGACCCTAAATTTAGATCATCAATTTGGCGACGTTACCGGACTCGTTTTTGCATCTAGTTTTAAGATTCACTTGAGACTAAGCATTTTACTTTTTGCATTTCACTTTTGAAAACTTGTGTTTGGGATTGTGAGTTTAATTGTGAGTATTGGAATTGGATTGTTGGTGTGGACACCAATTTGGTACAGTTCTACCTCTTGCAACATCAATCAAAACTATTATAAGTACTCAATTTAGGATTTTCAAAATCTAAACCAAAGCTACGAAATATAGTTTCTATTTTTAGAGTTTAATGAAGAGGAGACTACGAAATATAGTTTATAATTTTTTAGGTTTAGCAAAAGATATTTGTGTACTGATATATGAAAGTAATTAAGTTGATTTATTAATGATGTTTTAAAAAATCCAAATCTCTAGAGGAAGTGACAACACGTAACGAAACAGCTATATATATTAAAGTTCACGCTAAGTTTTTTATTGGGCTTGATTATAGAGATAAAAGGGCTATGGGCTTTAGGTAAACGAACGTCCAAATAATCAAAATATTGGGGTGCGGAAAACGTGCCAAGTCTTTAATCCCCAAAGAAGACTTACGTACGTCTCAATAAATTCATTTAATTTTGGTCTGGAATAGATGGTTACATCTCAACAAATTCATTTAGAAAATAATTATTTCTTCAACCACCTTTCAAAAATAACAATGCAAAAGATATGCTTAACAGCAAAACAGATTATATTTAAATTTAAAATATATGTCATGATCAGACACTAATTAATTAATGGCCTGTGATTCGACAATCAGTCATCGTTTATATTTTTAGTTTTCTTATGAATTTGTTTCTTGCGCGCAAAAACAAACAAGTCAAAGCATTTTTGGAAAATCAATCATTCTTTAGTTAGTTTACATCTTGAAAATTTTATATTATAATCATAATCTATTGATACGATTATATCAATATTATTTACTTTCAATCAAAAATTTAAATGATAAGAAAACCTAAAAAAATAATAATTGTTGACATCTTCACGAAAATATTTTGGTTACACTACTTTATAACAATAAATAAATGTGCTCATCCATATCTGAAACATAACTCATTCGTAACCACATATGTTGGATGGAACTCTTTAACACAACCAATCTCTTAACACTTGTTCTTCTCCTCTTTGTTGTTCTCAAGATATGGGAAGCTTGTTGGATCCTTGTTTTACGGCCATTGATGATATCAAGGAGATTCAAGAAACAAGGAATCTCTGGTCCTAAATACAGAGTCTTATACGGAAACCTTCAAGAGGTGAAGAAGATAAAGAAAGAAGCTAAACTTTGGGTTCTTGATCCAAACTCCAATGATATCTTTCCTCATGTATTACCTCATTATCACCAATGGATGACTCAATACGGTGCGTTTTTGGGCATGTTAATATCAACTTCCTTTCTTGTATTTCCTCACGTGTTTTTCTCACTATTTATTATAGGAAAAACATTTCTACACTGGAATGGAACAAAACCGACGATATGCATCTCAGATTTTGAGCTAGCGAAACAGATCTTGTCGAGCAAGTTCGGTTTCTCAGCTATACCAAAAAAGAGTCCTGAGCTCTTCATGATTTTCGGTAAAGGACTTGCTTTTATCGAAGGCGATGATTGGGTTCGCCATAGACGAATCTTGAAGCCTGCTTTCTCCATGGACCGGCTCAAGGTCTTTATTCTTGATTACTTCTTAAGCTTGTTAAGTTTCATTGGCTTGCTTCCTTGAGATGAATGACTTTGATCTTGAATTTCTTCCTAACTTGTTAAGTTCATGTTGTTGCTCTTTGGAAATGACTTTTCTAGCTATTCATTTTAAATTAATTTTGGTCAGGATCGGCCAAACCAATGGTAGGTTTCGTAAATTTTGATTATGGTTTTCGACACCATGTTATTAAGCTCTCAACTCAAAACCAATGATTGAAAATGAGTAGATTGACACATGTCTTTTAAATATCACTCAAGTCCCACCGCAATTTAACATATTCATAAAATAACTCAATTTGAAACAAAAAAAAAAAATCTACTTAGTTGCTTTAATTTGTTAGGTCATGACACAACTAATGGTGGATTGCACCTTAAGGATGTTGAAGGAGTGGAGAAAACAAAAGAATGATGACGAGATGATGCAAATGGAGATAAACAAAGAGTTCAATAGATTGACCGCTGATATTATTGCAACCACGGCGTTTGGAAGTAGTTACGCTGAAGGAATCGAATTGTTTAGATCACAGACAGAACTTGAGAACTTTTTTGCAGCGTCTCTCACAAACGTCTCCATCCCTGGAACCCAGTAAGTCTAATATATTCTATTAAATTTTATGAGTTTCCAATTTAAATTGAGTTGACTACCGGTGGAATGAATATTTTTCAATATCTCATCTCACTTCCAATATGACATATTTTAAACATAATCACTATGCTACGTACTTTCTGTTAATTGTTTGAACAAAGGTATTTGAGATTTGAAGAGTGTTGTTTCTTTTGTTACTAGATACCTTCCTACGCCTACCAACCTTCAACTATGGAAGCTGGATAAGAAAGTGAAGAACTCGATCAAAACAATCATAGATGCGAGACTACGATCAAAATCCAAGAACATGGAGTCAGATTACGGAGATGATCTTCTAGGAATCATGTTGAGAGCTACAAAATCTAATGAGTTTGAGAAAAAGATGAGTATTAATGAGATAATAGAAGAATGCAAAAACTTCTATTTCTCGGGACACGGAACTACTTCGCTTCTATTGACATGGACTACGATGTTGTTGTGCTTGCACCAAGATTGGCAAGAGAAACTCAGAGACGAAGTCTTTAAGGAATGCGGGAAAGACAAGATACCAGATTCAGACACTTTCTTCAAACTCAAACTGGTAACTAAATGTTCCCTTTTCAAAGAGTTTCTCGTAGTCATGTGCATTATCGATCGAATATCATCCGTTCATACCCATATATAAAATATTATTTAATGATATGTTAAAATTAAATTCGAATATCATTGATTCTATGGTAAAATGCTTTAGTGAAGTTTAAAATAGTTAAATTCAAATTAAATAATATTTATGCAATCAATTTTGAATACATGTCAATTTCTCATATGTTCTTAAATTATGAGGTGTCAGAGAGAGCTCATCAATCTAGTCTTTTTATTCGAAATGAAATGAACATGCCTAATTTATCAGGGTTGAAAAAGGTTTCTTGTGATTAAAGAAACCAATTTTTGTCTTGCAGATGAATATGGTGTTATTGGAGTCACTTCGTCTATACGGACCAGTGGTTAAAATGTTCCGAGAAGCAACACAAGATATGAAAGTAGGACACTTAGATATCCCCAAGGGCACAAGCATAATCCTCCCATTTCTTAAGATGCACAGCGACAAATCCGTTTGGGGAGATGATGCTGATAAATTCAACCCTCTGCGTTTCCAAAACGGCGTTTCTCAAGCCGCTAATCACCCAAACGCTTTACTTGCGTTCTCAATCGGACCAAAAGCTTGCATTGGCCAAAACTTTGCCATGGTGGAAGCTAAGATTGTACTCACTATGATTCTTCAACGATACAAGATTAATATCTCCACCGAGTATAAACACTCACCGACGGGTTACCTTAGTCTCTATCCGCAGTATGATCTACCCGTAATGCTTCAGTCTCTTGATTGTGTTCGACCGTGAGGAAGATAACCGACCAAGAATCTCAACGGATTTGGTCAAGTTATGTTATTCTTGATTTAGGCTTGGTTACAAATAAACTTAAGATGATATATTTTAGATAAAATGAATATTTTATTCTGAGAGAACTTTCTTAGGTATGGACATTCGTACATTTCGTTTATTTCGGTCGGTTTTTTGGATTTTGGATATTTCGGGGATCAAAGTATCATTCGGATATGTTAGAATTTCGTCGGGTTCGGTTTTGTAGCCTCTCCATTTGGATATTTAAATGGAGAATCCACCTAGTGACGAAAAAAATTTGGGTTTCGTTTAATTATTTTTATCTAAATGGGCGAAATGATCCACCCACCCCCCCACAAAGCTGAAATATGGTTAAATTTTGATGAATTGAATTTAGTTAATTTTGACAAATATAACTTAGAACTTTTGAAATTGTCAGTTCATGGGGTACTTACGAAGTTGTTTATTGTTTAAGAGCCAACAAGATATTAAAGTTAAAATAAAGTGGATAGTTAAGTCTTAACAGATTTACGTAATTAGAATATAAACTTTTTCATCCGCCTTTTAGATGGGTATACGAAACGATATCGAGTAATAAGAGTCGTAACAGAAGAAAGTTTCTTAAGATTGCAGTAAACTGAGTAGCTTAATTAACTATCTAATCAATATTTATTTGTCTAGTGTACCTATAAGAGATGAATTGCCAGATAAACCAGACCGTTCCATTCCAGCATATCGAGGATTGGATTAATTTGGTTTAGTCCGAATTAGTTCCGGATTTTAGATTAAATATCGATCCTTGAGCCATAAACTTTAATCAGTTCGATGTAATCCGATCCATCTAAAAAACTTATATAAATTATGGTTTTGATTGGTAACGGCTAAATCTACGAAATTTAGCAAATTGTAGCGATAACTTTTCGTCAAATTTTATAATGATCAATAAGAATTCGACGAAGAAATTTAGCGGAATTTGGTGATAAAAGCTCTTCTCATTTTCTTCCATTCCTCCCATACTATTTATACACTAAACCTTAATGATCTAGTAAATAATAATCCAATCCAACTCTATCCAACCCCTATAAGTATGAATTCTACTACCAAAAGACTCTTCAAAAGGAAGACTTCCACGTCTCTTTTGTACTTTTTCTAGTTTTATTATTACGTAATAATCTTTGCTACAGACAAATTTAGAATCCAGTCCATTGATATAAGACACATTTTATATATTTAGTTAATTTTTTCTTGAAATGAAAATAAACAGAGACGTGCTTGTGCTTAATTCATATTCAAAATAGAGAGTCACTTATTCACTTACCTCACACCCATTTTACACATGTATATGTCACTATATATATGTAAAACTTAAAACACTAAACCAACAATTATACTTTAACCATAAAAGAAAAACATTATTTCAAATGGATCTTCTAAGCACTCTTGTTCTCTTAACGCTACTTCTTCTCTTGCGCCGAGTTGTTTTTATGATATATGAAGCTTTCATAGTCTTTGTTTGGCGGCCATTGATATTGAAAAGAAGATTCAAGAAACAAGGAATCTATGGTCCAAAGTACAGATTCTTCTACGGAAACATCCGAGAGATAGAGAAGATGAAGAGAGAATCTCAGCTTTCGATTCTTGATCCAAGCTCTAATGATCTTTTTCCTCGTATTTATCCTCATTATCAACGATGGATGTCTTTATACGGTGCCGTTTTCTCCATCTCTCTCTTTCTCTTTGTTCGTTTTTATATTTTAGTCAGGAATGTAACACATAAATTATTTTTAGTTCGGTTCGATTATGGACAAAACTCATGAAATAAAGAAACTAAATTAACTGATTTTAAGTTATATTACAGAATCCTAGTTTATTTAGATGTATAATATTTTTATGTTTATTAAAAATATATTTTTTAGTAAATATTTAAGTAAACTTAATAGTTTTTGACGAATATAACTTTTTAAAAATATTGACTTAATAAATTCAGTTAGTTGATTCATTCTGTTTGGCTCTATAAAATTCAGATCCGGTCCGGATAATTCGATACAAAAATTTCATATACCATTTGGATTATAATAAAAGAATCCGGTTTAGGTTTCAGATTAATAAAATTTGTATGGTTTAGTATTTTGTCCGACCTCTAATCTAACGTATATATTATCAGGAGAGACATTTCTTTACTGGAACGGAACAGAGCCAAGGATATGCATATCAGATCCTGAAATTGCCAAACAAGTCTTGTCAAACAAGTTAGGTTTCTTTGTTAAATCAAAGATAAGACCAGAGTTCCTTAAACTTATCGGCATGAAAGGACTCGTCTTTGTCGAAGGTGATGATTGGGTTCGCCATAGAAGAATCTTGAATCCTGCTTTCTCCATTGATAGGCTCAAGGTCCATTTGTTTCTAATCCTTAAAAATAATAAATCGCTTACGGTTCGGTTTAGGGTTTAATGACTTAGATAATTAATCTAATCAATGTTGATTTTTATTGATCAGGTTATGACCAAAGTAATGGTGGATTGCACATTGAAGATGATAGAAGAGTGGAGAAAACAGAGAAGTGAGGAAGAAGAAACAGAGATGGTGATGAAGAAAGAGATGTACAGCGAGTTTCGGAGATTAACCGCTGATATTATCGCGACTGCTGCGTTTGGAAGCAGTTACGAGGAAGGAATCGAAGTGTTTAGATCACAAGAAGAGCTTATAAACTGTTGTGCTACTGCTTTCACTAACATCTTTATCCCTGAAACCCAGTAAGTTTAAAGTTAATAAATAATTACTCTCCTTAGTAATTGTTTTTTAACATAAAACCAGCATTTAATGTCCAATTAAAACTAAATCAATCAATAGTAAAAAATATTGTGGTATAATACAATCACAAATGGTCACCAAACATCAAATGAAATTAGATGTTTCATAGAAATTTGAAAAAGGGAAATTGTATAAAATAAAACAAATACAAATCTCTAAATTATAACATCTTATATAGTGGAGCAGAGGAATTAAATAAAGTTTTTATGTTGAGATATGAACCTTGTTATTACGAAAAAAGTAATTAGATACTATAATTTATGTATTATAATTTAATATATTCGTGAAAATGCATAAACCAATTTATGTTATTTATTTATTTATTTTTTCTTTAACAAAAAAATAATGCATGATTAAATTATAAAACACATGTTTAAATGATATTTCTATTTTTCATCTAACATGCATAAATCCGTTTTATAAAAATATATCCACAATTTAGCAACTTTAAGTACAACTGGTAAAAAATCTACAGAATCACGTAAAAAAAAACAATGAGACCCAAGATTTTTTAAAGACTGTTTCTTGTATTCTAAGGTATCTTCCTACGCCATTGAACTTTCGGATATGGAATCTAGAGAGAAAAATGAAAAACTCGGTCAAGAAAATCGTCGATTCGAGACTAAAATCGAAATCAGGCTATGGAGATGATCTTTTGGGAATCATGTTGAAAGCAAGTGAGTCTGAGAAAAAGTTGGATATTGAAGAGATCATAGATGAATGCAGGACTTTCTTCTTAGCGGGACATGAAACGACTGCGAATCTACTGACGTGGACTGTAATGTTGCTTGGTTTGCACCAAGATTGGCAAGAAAAAATCAGAGAAGAGGTCTTCAAAGAATGCGGTAAAGACAAGATTCCAGATTCAGACACTTTCTCCAAACTCAAACTGGTATATTCTTTCAATGTCTCATTTTATTTCAGAATGAAAAACTGTTTACTTGTGGTTGAAGAAACCTTTTCATGTCTATATATATAAAATTAACTCATTTTATTTGATATCATATGTTTAGTATATTTAAATCTACGTTAGTTCGATATAAGATCATACGAAGTACAAAATTCAGTTTGGTTTGGAACTAATGATATTTCCATGCGAATCGGTTTTGCAGATGAATATGGTCATAATGGAGTCGCTTCGACTATACGGACCAGTTTCATTTGCATCTCGAGAAGCATTAAAAGATATAAAGCTAGGTCAAATAGAAATTCCCAAGGGCACAACCGTGATTCTCTCACTTCTCAAGATGCATACGGACAAGGCCATTTGGGGATCCGACGCCGACAAATTCAACCCGATGCGGTTTGAAAACGGCGTTTCTAAAGCCGCCAAACACCCAAACGCTTTCCTCGAATTCTCGATCGGACCAAGAGCTTGCATTGGCCAAAACTTTGCAATGATTGAAGCCAAAACCGTTCTCGCAATGATTCTTCAACGCTTCAGGCTTAATCTTTCCGACGAGTATAAGCACGCGCCCGTTGATCATCTCACTGTTCAGCCTCAGTTCGGTGTACCGGTAATGCTTCAGCCTTTGGAGGATTGAAATCTTAATGCAACTTGCCTGTCTCTCTACCTTACGTGTATGAGAAGTTTAAATATGGGCCGGCCCATTGGTACATTGATGAACCTTTATGGGATTAGTGCTTATTAAATAATTGAGCTTCTAGAATCTGATTTTCGGAGCTTTTATGGGCTAAATAGTTATAAATCTTATTGTGCTTTGGACCGGCTTATTAGTGATGTGTACTACTTACTATGTAACTGCTAATCGATATTGCATAGCAGCTATTGATATACGAGAAGATATAGAAAGAAAATTAATATCTTCTACTTAGGTGCATAGTCATACTCCAGGGTATAAGAAGATACTAGGAGATGATGGGTGGTACAACAAGAAGAGCAACATAAGGGAATATATCGACATCCAAGTAACTATCGAGACTCGAGTAATGTATTTAAAAAAGTCAGGGAGTTACTCCTCTTAAGTATTCAGATACTTGAAATTATTGCGCATATGAAAAGGAAAATTTGGTGCTAATGTTCCTAATCACACTGTTATAAAATAATAAAATTGATATCACCGCGTGTCTCGAGAAGGTAAAAGTTATTTTATGCCACCCTCCACCTCTCTTCCATTCCTCGAAATTATTTTATCAAATAGTTGGTGCATAGGACAAGAAAAGTGAGTGATAAGCACTCAAGTATTCCATATTGATATGGTTCACCTCCATCCAATGGGTCATCTCTTTATCCATATATTAGTTTAAATGAGATCAAATCTATAAATATAACTATTATCTCTATGAAAAAGGGATCTGATTCTTCGCACACTTTTCACTTAGTCCTTAAATACTTGTTTTCTCTCTCATTTATGAGTTCTCACTTTCCCATTCTCTCTAGCATTAGAGCTTTATTTGTTTAGAGACTCTTCTCAATCTCCTTCCCTATGTTTTACTCACTAAAGTCTTTATATAATCTGATCTTTTCACTACTAAGTTCCATCTAATGAGACAAAAATCACTACGTACAAACCACCTTTTATTTCTTTTCTGCAACCCATTTTTGGGTTTTCCAAACTTTTCTAGTTTTTGACTTTATTTCTCATGGTATTTCTTAATTTACCGACTTAAACATTAGAAAATCCTTATAAAACACCTTCATCATTTTTTCCATCTCTTTCACACGTTTTTTTCCTTTGTGCATGATATTTGTCCCAATGATTGAACTCGTCATACATGAATTTTCCAAAAAAACTGATGTTTGAAGGAGGAGGAATTCTTTCTATAAATCTACATCTCCCAACCAAAGAGTGCTAGAAGAACATAAAAAAACCCATGGTGACAACGAATGAATGATCTACCAAAGCCCAATATTTTATATTTTATTTGATTAGTAACCGGGCTAACTGATAGAAAGAAATGACTTTATATAAATAGTTTAAAAAAACATTTTTTTGGTAATTATTTAACTTAATTTTCAAAATATTCATAACATATAATGACGTAAAATCTAATTCATAGATGAAAGCTCATTATTTACATAAATATTTGTAGTTAAAAAAACTATAGATTTGTTTGTTTCGTTTTTAATTAAAAAACATGTTCTTGTTTAACATTTCTAGGAAAATCTTCTAATTTTGGTTTGGAAAGAGTGAGATATACAACAATTTTATGTAAGATCAAATATTAGAATGGTACCTACTTATATACATTATACTTATATACATTATGATCCATACATATACATATCATTAGGCATTGACAGATCAATCGAAACTGAAGAACCAAATCGAACCAACCCGAAAGTTTAGGATTTGGATAGTTTTCCGATAGTAACTAATAATCGAATGGGTCCAAATAAGTTTCGGAAATTTATCATTAAAGTTAATTAAGTACAGAGCAGTATTTTGAATTAATATTTAATTTTTTTAAATTACTGTTATAAAATGAACATTTTTTTTAGTTTGAATGTTCGTAATGTAAATCTTCTAATACGACACGAGCCTAATTTTCAAATAACTCTGCTACAGTGTAATATAGAATCTACATCAAATCATATCTGAATATATAAATTTTTTTATTCGTATAAAAATTAGTTAGTAATGAAAACATTGGTATCATTCGTCAGATATGGAAGAATCATGAGATTCGTAACCAACCGTGCAGCAACAAGCACCGGTTTCTGAGCCAACATTGCGCACACAAGTCCCTCCTTTGTATCCTTTAGATTTGCAGTTTGCATGGCATGGAGTCACATCCTAGTGCATTCCCCCGCAAGACACGGTATGGTTATTCCTGTTCTCGCTACAAAATGTCGGTATCTCTTTGCTTTTGTTCCTAATCTTGATTTTGATGACTCTGTCCGTGTGAATCCTGCAAAAGAGAAAAAGATCCCTGTAACTATGGCAGATATCATGGAAATGGATAATGAAAGAAAGAATAAAGTTTCTACAAGTTTTATGGATTTCGTAGACAGGGTATTGGGTTTGCAAGGCAATTCTCCTTTACACAAGTTCTCCCTAAAGGTCCAAGATGGCGTTGATTCAGTCCGTATCATTGCTTGGATACTCAATGTGTTGGAACGAGGTGTATCAGATCTTGTTCTGGACATTTATTTGGATTTGGATTCGGATTTGGAATGTATTATTCTTCTGCCTTCGAAGATATTTGTGACCAAGACACTGGTTTCGCTGAGAATTGAAGATACCTCAACCATTGATGTTGAAGATGTTCATCTTCCAAAGCTTAAGACTCTCATCTTCAGTCAGTCCATTTTAAATACAAAACTTATGAAGGTTTTTGTTGATAAAATTTCCTTACTAGAGCATGCATTTGTTTCTGAATCTGATTCAATTCTTTTTCCTTTTAACTATTTTTACAATCACGATACTAATGTTAAGAGTGTTCGTTTTAAATTAAACTCTCACCATAGATTTTTTTTTATCAAAAATAAAATTAAACTCTCACCCTTTAGTCAAAATTTCTTTTACGTTTTTTTTTC
Source organism: Euclidium syriacum (assembly GCA_900116095.1). Classification (NCBI taxonomy): domain Eukaryota; kingdom Viridiplantae; phylum Streptophyta; class Magnoliopsida; order Brassicales; family Brassicaceae; genus Euclidium; species Euclidium syriacum. The sequence continues at coordinate 2,365,919 of FPAK01000012.1, read as the reverse complement.
AAATTTTTAAGTTGCCACCTAATATCTTCTTTGTTTTAATAAAATCATTCAGAGGAAAAAAAAAATAAAAAAAGAAAAAAAAGTTGCCACTTAAAGTCAAACTCATCTTAAAAAGACAAAGAGACAATCACAAAATAAAAACTTAAGTTTTTTCTCAATAAAAAATTGTTTATGTTTAAGAGTCAAGAAATAAACCCTCAACAAAAAAATTTTATATTATAAAAAAAACAAAATTGTTTTATGATAATTTAATGATACATTTTCAAACTTCATAAAATAATATTATACTAAAATAACTCCCCTTATATAATATATGTAATAAACATTTCAAAGTTTGTTTTTAGATGTCAACAAAAAACATTTCAAAATAAAACTTTTTCATATAATAAAATAACAATAACAATCAATACTTAGCATGTACAATTCTTTCTGAAACTATATATATATATATATATATATATATATATTTAAATGTGAAACTAACAATTTAACATGTAAATACAATTACAAAATAAAATTATTTTTATTTACTGTCTAGTGCCATTGGGTTGACTGGCAAAAATATCACATTTTGAAGAAAATATTAACTTAAGTTTTTCATCGTCATATTGTAGAAATATGTAAATTTTTAGTTTAAAATGATATAAATCTAAATAAATAAAATATGTTACCGGCTGAAATTACTGGCAGAAGGATGAAAAAAAACATCAACGAAAGTAATAAAAGAGATGAATTTTTGGGTGCCATTATCTGCTTAGTTATAAAGAGAAGTGGGGTATTTATATACACCAACTATTGGTATATATTATGATTTGTAAATATAATTTTATGGTAAAACTTATTTGAGGGATTGTTTACAGATTTCATTTCATTGGCCAATACATAATTGTCATTTTTCTTTCTAAAATCTAATTTTAGAGATTTAACATATATAGATTATATTAAAATAAGTATCAAATAACACTAATTTTAATGAAAATAAATAGATTATTGTACTAATTTTATGATAAAAGACATATTTGTCCTTATGACTAATTACATTAAATGATATATTAAATATTTAAAATTAAACAAAAAAAATCATACTTAATTTAATTTAATTAAAATATTTTAATTTGAAAAAATTCTAAATAAATTTGAGAAAATGAAAAATTTGGATAAAATTTTTTTATTTTCTTGAAAATACTTAAAATGGAAAAAAACTGAAATTTTTTTTAAACAAATATAATATTTTTCTTTAAAAGTTTAAAAATATAAATATGAAAAATTAAGGATAATTTTTTTAACAAACTTTAACATTTCTTGGAAATTTTTAAAAATTTGGAGTAATTCTAAAAAATTTTAAGATATTTTTTAAAAAGTTGAGATTCATTTTTTGGGGGGCACATATTTCAATTTTATATGATCATGATTTTTTTTTAAAAATTTCTAATATTTTGGTTTTTAATTTTGAATTTAATATGAAATGTAATTTGATCATAAAACGATTCCTTAAATCATGGATGTAAATAAATTCTGATCCAAAATTTAACTTTTTTTTTCTATTTATTGAAAATTATTCAATTTTATGGGATCTTTTCGTAATTAGTGTAAACTATAAATAAATCCGTAACACTAGCAAAAAGTTTGTAAATCTTAGATGAAGACAAAATTTGATTTAAATCTACAACAGTAGGAAAATTATCCGGAACATTAATGAAAAATCTGTAACACCATAGTGCCATTCTAGTAAGATCGAAAAATCATTTTGATGTGTTGTAACATATAAAATAAATCTAAAACACTTGACAAATAAAATTTGCAGATTTATTCAAAAACTTGGAAAAGAATCTGGAGAAAATAAATATCTACAACACATGGGAAATAAAATCTGGAGTCATCAAAAAATAATTAAATCTTAAACATAAGAGGAAAAATCTATAACAATTTCACTAGTTACAAATTTTTTGGAAATAAATATAAAACATATGAAAATAAATCGGAAAGAACAAATCTGCAAATTAGAAAACAATATGCAAAACAAATTCATCTGCAACAAAAAAATCCAGATTTATTTGAAAAACTTGCAGATTTATTTTGGGTTGCTACGTATATAAGTAAAAAATTTGCTGATATGAAAAAAAATAATAATGACATTTATGGAATATATTTTTTCCTACTAAATACAAGTTGGAGGGTATTGAAGTATATCTTTGGTATTGAAGTATTTCTTTTTCATTTTCTATTTAAGCTTCCATCTTTCTTTTCTTATCTTTGAGTTTATGAAAACATCTCATCATAAATCTCAATAGATTCATGTATGAGTAGTCCAAAATGGTTTAAGGGTTAATAAGGCTTGAGATTTGAGGATTAGATCCTATTTCTATGGTCTATATCTTCAAATTATGTCTATTGGAATGATTATAAGGCTAGATAATGGAATGGCCAATCCAAACACTAGGACGAGGCTCAAAAACACATGAAAGGTGTTTGTTGAAATGGTAAGTAAGATTCAATTGAGCTATTCCTTCCTATCTATTGAAAGATAAATTTAGTATGTTTAGTACATGATTTGGGACCCATCTATAATGATGTTTAGCATCATGTCATCACCACTTTGCAGCCTCTAGATGGTGATTGTTTGCTAGTGAATAGGCTATGACTATGAAAGTGGTTTAGCATACATGAAGAGAATGTAAAATCTCTAGATTCAAACTTGAACGGTGACTTGAGGATTAAATATCTAATGTTTGATGTTCTTGCGATATTTTTTAACTCTTGGATTATCCAAACCATATATTGATTTCTCAAAAGAATCAACTTTTAGTATCTCATTTTGATTTCTTTGTAGTTTCATTATCGAGTTGTATCTTTCTTGTTGTTACCTTTCATTTAGTATTAATGCATATAACCAGTTTATCTTGTTTAATTTCATTTCATATTGCACTAATAGAATAGTTACACCCCCATCTGTACTTACTTGCATGAACACCTAGAATAAGGAATATATTATCATGATCTTAACAATTCTTGTGGTATCGATAAATTTTGAATATTATAACTACATTAGTCTATATTTGCGATTGATGTGTAGTATCTTTGGAAAACATATGCATTAATTGATAAATCTACATTACACATGCATCAAGTTTTCAGCGCCATTTTTGGGAGATTGACAATAACACTAAGATCTTAGATTTTCGTTTAGGCTATTATATATATATATATATATATATATATATATATTAGCACTAAATTCATTTTTAAACTTTTTTTTTTGCGAGGTTATACATTCAAAAGGAGTGAAGATTCATGATCAAACCATAACAAGAGAGAATGGAGAAAAGAAGATTAGAGCTTATGATGAAGGTCCTTCACTCCCACCTCTATGGTTAAGAGCTCTACCTTCCTAAGGAGGACTCAAATTTAAGCTTGAATTGGTGGCAATGATACAAGGAAGGAAGTACCTTGGTTTAGCTTAAGATAACTGATGCGTGAATTGTTTTCACCTAGACTACTACAAGCACACTTATGTGTATTGTGGTACTTAGGTTATCGTTTCCACAGAGAATTAAAACTAATCACGGATTGTTTCAGAATCTTGTAGTAACATAACTAACTAAACTAGTAATAAAAAGGAAATTTAAACTAATGTCACACGGATTGTTTCAGAATCTTGTAGTAACATAACTAACTAAACTAGTAATAAAAAGGAAACTTAAACTAATGTTACAGTTGTATTTAATAATGGAAAACATTAGATCTATGAAATTCATCTGGTATCTATGAATTATCTCAAGTTTTTATAGGTTTCATTCTTCATGATTCTAGTACTCTAAACAAGGATATTTAATAGCCTAATTTTCATTAAGACTATTACTTTATCGAACACCCTAAATCACAAATTTAAAAATTTAGTGATGATAAATAAGCATTAAAGTGTTGAAGTTAGATATCTTTACAAAATGTTTAAGGCAAATTTTGTAGGTTTGAAAATTTCATTAGCATTTTCATGTTCATGTGCTCGTTAGCTTGATTCGGCTCATTTCAGTAATCTATGTGAGGAATCCTTCGAGCGACATCCTTGTGTGTTAGGGTCGTAGGGACGCCTCCATCCGTCATAACTCTATGTTTGGGGGCTTTGGAATCAGCGGCGGCTTTTTGGTGGCATTATATTGGGCATTGTGAATGGCTTCAGCTACTGCCTTTTGTTCAGCCTCGACTGTAGCCTTTTGAATAGCTTCAGCCACGGGTTGGTTTTTCCGAGTGTTTGATGGTTGTCGGGTCATTGTTTCAATCTAAGCGAGGTTCTCCTGCACCACAATGGGTGCAAAAAATAAGGTGCATTTTCTTACTACAAAAAATGTGACTATGGAGGTTCGTCCTCAATCCTATGTGCCTGATGGTTATCCTCTTTGGTTTAGACAATTTATTGAAACTGAAAGGAGTCCTTGATGCCTTTAGTTTGATTATGTATAACCTTTTGCTTTTGTTATTGGCTATATTATTGTACAGACATTGGTTCTTCTTATATATATGGAACTTTTCGTGGAAAAAGGATACATTCTTTCATCTTAAAGATTTGTTGATTGATGGTTCGTAAAATAAAATATTAAGCAAAAACAAATTATCCATTTGGGAAATAACAAATACCCATTCTGCTAGTGGATCTCGGGATATTTGTGACCAATTACTAACCAATCCCCACATACCTTATATATACATTGAATTCCATTTTTAAAAAATATCTGGAGTTTAACATTTTTTTGTATTTTGGAATCATCGTAGAACTGTTCATCGTAATTTTAAGAATTCCATGTAATTGAATTCATTTGATTGGCCATAATTTATTATACAATTAATTAGGTTATATATTAGATGATTGTAATAGATAATAAAAAAAAAAAAAAAAACTTTAGTATGTTAATAACGCACAAATTGTTAATAAGGCTTAGATCCTCGTATTTTTCCAATATTTTGACATATTACTCGCATATTTGAGTTTTTTTTTTCTTTCTAAATTTACTTTTAATGAATTTATAAGTCTTTCTAAAATTTATAGTATTTAATGAATGTTAAGTAATTTTTTTTAATCTTAAGGTTAGTTTTTAATTTGTACTTTAGAATCCAGCGTTATTAATTTGTACTAGATTTGAAAATGAACAACTAATTATCAACTCCCCTCTCCAGGTTTTGTCCTAAAGCTAGTAAAATTTAACCAATCTACTAAGTTTTCAGTTATTATGCGAATTCAACAATTTTATAGAATGCCAAAGAAACAAAAGAGAAAAAACAAAATCAATAGTCATCAATGTTTTTAAAACCAACCCGAACATCAAATCGGAATATCTTCTGGATCACCGAGTTACTGGATCAACCGTGGGTTGACCGTGGGTCACAAACAAATGAGATTTTGATATATAACTATATATATATATATTATTTATCCTTTTTAATAATAATTCATTAAAATATATATACCATTTATATTTTTCTAAGTATGATCTAAATTATTAACATGAATTTAGAAATTTTTTTAAAAATCAACAATTTAAATAAAAACCATGCACTAAGAATATCAATACCACAACGATTTAGAAAAAAAATCAAAAGTTTGTGAGGTTGAAAGATGAAACGTCTTTTGAAAAAAAACTTCTAATAATGTTGCAACTACTAAAAACTTATATTTTATCATAATCAAACATTTCTCTTTGCTTTAAAAGATTCAAAAATGTTCATTATCCGAATCGATCGGTTTGACCGGTACACCGGATTGCAAATAAATCACGGATTTTTCCAAGTTTTTATTGGGTTTTAACTCAATGGTTTTTGCATATGAACCGAACCGGTTTTTTATCGGGTCGCTGGGTTTACTGGTTCGACCGCGAATCCGGGTCGGGTTTCAAAACATTGATGGTCATATTCTGGTATATCATAATTCCACCATAGTCCTTTGTTATCATTTGAAACCAATAAGTTGGAATTAGAAGACAAAAGAAGTACACGGACATAAGAAGACATAGACACACAAAACAAACATGACTTAAATGTATAAAATCTATACACTTATTCAAAAAAAGATATTCAAATAAGAGGAATATAGATGAAAGAGCGGCTAAAATGGGCCGAAAGATATGTTTAAGATAACATTTCACTTTGACTTCTTGGTCATCGGCAGATAGATTTGAGGTTCCTTTCGCAGTTGATATCCTCACTGAGATTTTATTTATCCTGCCAATCTCTATATGGTATCAACATTAATCACAAGTATGCATATTATCAGAAATATATTATGCAGAGATTGATATCAATCCAAGTGCAACTATATAGTTACAAAAGATTTTTACCAAAAAGAGAGTTACATAAGATGCATATAGGTCCGGTCCAGAGAATAGATAAGGGAGGACATCGTTTTAGACCTTAGATATATTCTTATGAAAGAATTTCAATAAACAAAAAATGTATAGTATTTTCTACATCAAAAATATATGAAAAATGGAAAATGGAACAATTCTTTTATCTAAACTAGAACATCCAAAAACATTACATTGGTTTTAGATGCATGCATATTTCTGTGGCCTAAGTAAAAAACTAACGTTAACTATGCAGATCAACGGCCTAAAGATACGCAAACATATATGAAGCTAATATGCTACAACGGTCTTTGGTACCTCTCATCATAACTGTTTTTTCAGTCTGCACTACGTTTATATTTAAGTGTACGTATGTGTTTTTTTTTGGTTAAAAGGTTTATTTAAGTGTGTATGTTAACAAGCGATAAACATACAATCATAACCAGTGTAAACATAATTTTCGTTATTTATAGACGTAAATTAGAAAAGAAAACAGAAAAGAGAACAGTTCGATTGGTTTTTGGTGTTTACTTTTGTATATTTCAAACATATTGTTTGTAGAACCCTAAACATATTTTATGTTTCCAAAAACGATTTTTTTTTTATGTAAACTCAAACTACATTTAGGAAAAACATGAAGTTATGATGAAATGAGTTATTCGCAAGTTCATTTCCAATAAATCATTGTGTAAAATCCCATGATCAATTAGCTTTAATAATTTGTGGAACTTGAGAGCTGAACTCCGAGAAAACTGTCAAACTTCTATGCCAATCCAAGATAAATACTTTTAATTTATGTTTCCTGTGATATATGTTATATTATACCAACGAACAAAATCTCTAAAGCTTTCTAGGGGAACAAACACACTTTCAAGCTTTTGCAAAGTTAGTGGTGATAAGGATCCTAAAGGTAGACTCATAAAGAAGATTACATATATATGTATATATATTAACCTAAAGATGATTATATTTGGATCAAGGAAAATGAAAATGGTATAGCTGAATTCAAAGAAAAACTTAATTTTAACGAAATCTAGTTAACTTTATAATCTCTAAAATATGCCAATGCATAACTACTCTCAATATTCATGAACTAAAAAGCCTTTATAAAAGCTCTAATATGTCAAATCCAAGCTCAAAGATCTGAGATCCTAGTTACAATTAAAATAATTAGAAATGTTAAAGATTTGGTGGAATTGTTCATACTGAGACCATTCTCCTAAGACCCACATTAATTAAAAATACTAAAGCATTATATGTGTATTAATTTCTGTTCTGAGATAACCTTATTCACCTTTGTGAACAATCATGGATCTCAATTATTAATCGATTTCTTTAGGTTATATAATTGGGGGAAAAAGTTTCAATTTGATCATCAATGGGGAACAAAATCTTTAAAAATCTTTAAAAAGACAACCATTCTAAGAGCCAATTATTACTACTTTGAACTACTGTTTATACACACAACAACAGTGGTAATGTGTGTGTATGTATAGATCTCTCTATTTATACCGATATATATGTATATACACAAACAAATATGCGAAGAGAGTATCCATCAATGTTTTTGCAAAGCTTGAAGGAGTTTTTCTTTAAGACATCTTGAGGAATCTTTATAGTTTGCAGCATACATAGATTTTGTTTTTGATGCACTCTCAAATTAAGGTTTGGAAAGAGTCTAGTTTTTTTGTTTTTTTTTTCTAAAAAAATATTAAATACTAAAGAATCTAACAAATTATCTATTCAAATTTATATATTTTGATTTCTTAGAATCTATAAAACCTTTACTATATTTTACCATTCCAAAACTAAAAATCTAAAAAAACCAAATCGATCTATTCACAAACCAGTCCACTAATCCGAACCTAATTTATATCAAGAAATTAATTACTTCATTTGCTTAAAACTTCCACAAAAATAAAAAGCCTAATCATTTCTCCAAATTAGGGTTTTGATAAATATGGACCATGCTACAACATATATAGGGAGTCTGTTTCTATGGAAATGGATGTAAAGGCGCATATGCAGTATAAAAAAAATCAGTAAATGGAGATATATATATATATATATATATATATATATATTTTTTGATAATGCAGATAGAGAAATACATTACCACAAAAGTCTTGAAAAAGATGGAGAATCTCAAGAGATCAAGAAAACAAAATCTAGATGTATATACAATGGCCTATATGCATGATATGGAAATGCAAAGGCGCATATGCAGTATAAAAAAAATTAAAAGACAGTAAATGGAGAAATATATATATTTTTGGTCAGGAATGGAGAAATATATTACCACAAAAGTCTTGAAAAAGATGCTCAAGAGAAGCTGAAGGAAGAGGTGGAAGAAGAAGAGTCGCCACCGTAACCACCCATCTCAGCCGATGAACCATCCCCGGTCGGCTTCTTCTTCTTTTTCTTCTTGTAAGGAATCCCTCTAGCCTTAGCCTGACATTCTCTCACTTCCCTCAGATAAACCCTTATCGCTCCACTAGCAAAAGGGTTTGTCTCGGGAGATCCGCCGTTCTCCTCGTAAGCAGCTCTCAGCCGTCCGATCAAAGCGTCGAGACTTCCCCATGCTTGTCTGAGAGGGCAAGTGCAAGGAGCTGGTGGCTCAGGCTGCCCGTAGAACATACAGCCAGGCACGTGCACCTTTGTCTTGCCGAACTGGTCTAAGTACCTTAGGAAATCAAGCACGTGGTTGCAGCTGCAATGAGACATAGGCACGGGTGGTCTTTGATTCTTCAAGTACTGTCCGAAAGTGTTCCAGTCGCGTCTCTTCTGTGACTCGTAACGGCTTGGTGTCACAGGTGGCTCTGATCCTGATGATTCCATCAAGTTTTTTCCTCTGTCTCGAGGAGATGACATGATGATATGATCTTATTGAGTAAAGAGGGAGAGATGTGGAGAGACAGATGTTGGTGAAGAAGGTTATAAGGGATCATTTTGTTATATGGATCTGATAAATTAGGGATTAAGAAAGATGAAAGGGTGAAAGTAATAGTGGTAATTTGAGGCTGACGTTGACGTTAGATAGGACATGTATGGGCCCGTTTCCAACTTGGCTTTTATTGTTGCTTCTTTCCTCTCTTTTTTCTTCGATTATCTCCCATTTCAGTTCCTATGCTCTGCGGTATTAATAAATAGAAATATGTTTGTCCGGTATTGGATTTAAGGTTCAAATCAAGGTCATAAATATCAACTTATAAAATGGATGCATGACCAGAAACCAAATATGTTGAAAACAATATCTCTATTTAGTTGCATAGAAACTCTACGCAAGGTCCACTTTCCGTTTAAAAACATTTCAGAAATGTAAAAATAGGAAAATGTATTTTCTAAACATACCAGTTTGAAAAAAAATTAGAACGCTCGAAAACACTAGGTCTTTAGTAAGCTATGCTTAGAAAACAATGTGTAAGATCAGATCGATCTTTTCCTTTCTTCGATAAACATAATGACAACTCCAACAAACCAGTTTTTTGCGAATAAGCTAAGAATACAGAGCAATTTATTGATTTCTCCAACAGTTGGGTTTGTTTCGTGATAGGGAGTAACACTTAAATCTCCATTATCAACAAGATTACAAGTTTAACCATGTCTCTTTTGTGGTTACAGGTTGAAGAACACGATTGAGAGAAATCGAATAGAAAGAGGAAGAAGAAAGGTCACAAATACATAGTTGATCAAGTTCTGCTTCATTCTACACCGCTTCAACAACCCTGACCATGTCGATAGTTTTCTTTATGGGATTTAGCTGCTCTTCCCCTTTCACTATTTCTTAGCTCATTATTCTATTTGGCCTAATTTTGGCCCAAATTTTTGTAACTCACAAGCTGTAAAACGCAAACTCATTTTGGTTTAGTAAATGAGAAAACATTGAGGTCTCACAACCTCCACCATTGTCTTATTTTTCCAGCTTTTGTCTTAAAAAAAAACATATTTGTTTTACCCCTCATGGCAATTCTACAAAGATTATTCATGTCCGGCTGTCTCAAGCTTGCTCCTTCTCACACATATCCATTACATTGCTGATATCCCTTTTGAATACTTTCAGTAAGACCCTAGAGCTCTTATGTTTTCTTTATGATGACGTTGGAGCTTCGATATAACCAAAGCTTCATGATTTCTTCTGAGATCTACCTTGTTTCCGACTTTCTTTCTACATGAATATAGGCTAGAGACCCATGTGAAACCTCTCAGAGCTTATAATCCAAAAGGTAGCTTTGGATTTAAAACATTATGAATCTTTAATTTCCGATTTAAATTATCATTTTTTTCAAATTATTATTTTATTTTGATATTCTTGCTTAAATCTGAATTCCTTGTCTTTTGCTGCGAGGTAACCTCAATTGGTGAACTATGTATCCCTAGCTCCACCTTCTTCCTTTAAGGAAGAACCTTCAATAACACCACTACCAGCTCCTACTTATTTTCGGATAAGCCTTTCGCCAAAATATCGACCAAGTTTGTTGTTGTGTGAATCTAGAATAGACTGAGGTCACAGTTATAACTTATTTAAGAAAATGAAATCTTATGTCTATTTGCTTGGTTTTTTTTGTGAAAACCTCCATTCTTAGCCAGATAAATTGCATTATGAGAATCTGAATTTTTTTTTTAACTTGATTGTGATCTAACCTTGATAAAATCTTTTAATCATAATCTCAACCTCAGTTGTGGAGAGATCTACTTCCATCTTCTAGTGTTCTCTCTAAAAACCTTACCATGTGATAGACCTTTGTCTATCTAAATTTGTTGCACAATATACATATGTATAGTTTGTTACATTAAACTGCTCGTCTTTTGTGAATTTTAGGTTAAAATTGGTGATTCCTCTCACATACCTTAGGATCCATTTTAGAGTTAACCAATTTTGAGTCCCTAATTAGCCACAAAAAAAAAATAACCACTCCAATTGAGTGAGCTAATTCTAGCCTGGTGAAAACCATGGCATACATGAGACTCCTTATTGTGTTTTCAAAGGGAACTGAAATCAACTATTTAGCTTGAGTTCTTGTAAGCTTAAACTAAGTTCCTATGAGTGTAGTAACATGTTATTATTTTCTATGTTGAATGGCCTTAAAAAAATTCTCAAAATATCTCTGTTGTGATAGTTTAAAAATACTCTTAGACATGTATTTTAGGATGTCCATTTCTATTTATGTGGAGCTGTTCCTTGGTCTTTTATGTCAAACTCTTTTGACATACATCTTTCAAACCGTCTGGTTACCATCATATCCTTCGAAATGACTAATATGTCATCCACATATAATAATAGGTACACACTCTTATTTATTTCAGACCAATATGAGTAAACACATGGGTTATAAAGACTACGTTCAAAACCTTAATCTTCTATAAACTGATCAAATTTATTGTTCCATTATTTGATAGCTTGCTTTAATCCATCTAGGAATTTATTCAGTGAGCACACTAGGTCTTGTTAACTCTTATGTTCAAATCCTTTTAGTTGGAATATGTAAATTTCTTTATCTAGTGATCTATATAGGAAACCGGTCTTTACATCATGATGCTCCCGTTCAAAATCCTAGTTTACCACCAATTATAGCTTCACAGCTGGAGCAAACACTTTAGTAAAATATGTACATTCAATCCGTACAAATCCTTTTGTTACCAACCTAGCTTTAAACCTAGGCTTTTTCGTTTCTGGTATTCATGGCTTCCATTTAAATTTTCATTTGGAGAAAATAATCTTATTTTCAATAGCTTTAAATGCTAAGATCCAAGTCTCATTATAATAAAGAGACTTCATCTCCTCTGACATAGACTCATACCATTGCTTCTAGTCTTTAGAGTCTTAGCCTCTGAAAGTGACTTAGGTTCACCCTCACTTAACTATTTTCAAAACTCAACGCATAAGCTACTACGTACATCATAATCAACATACTTTGATGAAAACTATTTAGGGTATGTCTCTTGCTATATAGTAGTCTTCCAAGTTTTATGCCATTACTTGACTGTTTTCTTGATCATCTAAATCATTGTTGTATGTTCCTGCTTGATTGGCTTATTTTATATTTGTATGAACTGCTTTTGCATCTTAATTACTCAAGTCTAATGTTGTGTCCTCATAGTTTAAGTTTGCTTCACCTCGAGTTGTGTTATATACTTGCATAGCATGATGAAATATTTGTTCAGTTACTATGTCTCTATGAAATGTAACCCGTTTTGTTGTAGTATTTTTGTTTATCAAATATGATCCTATGTTTGAACTCAGGTCACCTTTAGGATATCCTTGTACAATTTATCTTTCATTTAATACGAAAATTCTGATGATTTTTCATTGTTCATGTTCTAATAAACAAACTCTATAACCCTTTTTCCCCTTAAGGATAGTTTGAAAACATCCACTTATTTGATCTATGATTTTTTTTTGCTTGAGTTACATGTTTGAGTCTGCTTTACCTTAAGTTGTTTTCTTCATGTATAGTATTAAGAAATGTATGTTTAGTTACTAGATTTTTGTGAAATGTGACCCTTTTGATTGTAGTTATTGTAATTCTTGAATCTGATTCTTTATTTGAACCTGTGTTTAAAATGGCGCAAGGCGCATCATGGCGATGAGGGCTTGGAAATGCGCCATGAAAACTCAATGCTCTATTTTAAAAAAAAAAACTTGTTTGCCTCCAAACCTGTTGCTAATGTAACACATGTTTTGTTTTTATCACATCAATACAATTTTTCAGTGAAACCACATCAAAATCATTCTAAAAAACAAGAGACCAATACACAAATCGTCATAATAAAAATCCATAATCAAGGAAACATAACAAGCAAAGTCTAGAAATCAAATAGAAAACCAAAATCGTGAAATGAAAGCAAACATTAAGCAAGCAAAGCAAGTCTTTAAATGCATTGAAAAACCATAATCGTGCAACTAAAAATCTTCATCTTCAGATACCAAACTAGAATAAAAAGAGAACAAACATGACAAGCCCAACTAATCAACATCATGACACATGATTTTTTGATGAAGAAACAAATGAAAACTACTCATGATTGTTTTGAATGAACGATAAAAACAGAGGAATACGATCATATTTTTCTATAGTAAAAAGAGATGTATTACAGAGAAATAACAGAGGAATATGCATGAGAAGAGAAGAGCAAACATACCTGACAAGAGACAGAGGGAAGAGAAGAATCACAGAGAGGAGAAGACTCAGAGCAGCATTTTATGTCTTTGAGACTTTAACGCTTCAAAAATCGTTATATGTGGAAATCGTGAACCTAATTAGGTTTTAATCATTAATTAGAAGCTTTAAGAGACTTAATTACCCAATAACCAACCGTATTTACCTCTCTTATCAAAAAGTCATTATCTTGAGCAACCAGTTAGATAGCGCATATAGCGCGCGCCTTCAAATAACCCCTCGCCATATGTCTCCATGGCTTTAGCCTCTTTGAAATACGCCATCTACGTCATGGCGCTCGCCATGGCACGCTATTTTAAATACTGAATTGAACTAATATTCTTCTTTAAAATATCCTTTTATAACTTATGTTCATTGAATACCACATCTCTACTGATTTTGTATGGTTCATGTTCTAATAACCAAGCTATATAACCTTTAGTCGCTTGAGGGTAGTCTAAGAAAAAATCATTTATGTGATCTTTTACTTGTTTTGCATGAGTGACATGTACATACACAATACACCCACATCTTCTTAAGTGATCCAAAATTTTCTTGTTCCTTGAAGATATCTCTTCAAGAAGCTTAAAACCTACAAGTGCAATAGGTGATGTTGATTAAATAAACTGTTGTAGAAGCTGCCCCTACCCAAAATTTTACTTATAAGCTACTCTATGCCATCCAACACCTTATACATGATTGTTATGTTTGTTCTATCATACATGTTATTTTGTTTTGGCGTGTAAATGGATGTACTGTAACGTTTGATGCTCAATAAATGTCATGAAAGACTGATTTCATGCCAAACTCTTAGTCACAATAGGAGCTCTCCATAAATTTACATGTATTCATTCAGGGATATCTTTAGAGGGATGTTTAACTTTGGGAAAGCTTACTCTGTGTGATATTCCATAAACACAACTCTCACAAATCTTGAATTTCAATTCTTGTTGAGTGTTTACTTTATTAACCTCTTCTTGAGTGATTGTACCATCCAAATAATATAACCCAACCCTAAGAACCTAATAAGACTTTTAATCCCGTCTTTTTAAAAAACTTGATATGGTTATCATCACCTTTGTACTTACTACATGCTTTTACTAATAAACCATAAGCTAGTAAGTCTCTTCCCATATAGGTATGTACCTTATTTTCGTACATATGATCACTTGATCATCTGGTCTAATGATTTTAACCTTTATGATGTCTTTTATAACACTCTGAGTGTTGTTACCCATTATGACATGAGGACCAGGGAACTCTTCTAAATAAAAAATAAGTAGTTTTTTATTAGGGGGGGGGGAGGAGGGGTCATATGGAAGCTTGTATCTGAGTCTAGTACCCACTCTTCGGAGCCTTGTATATTGGAACTTATAAGCATAGGTTCTTTTAATTGCTTTCTAACGCTAATGGAATCATTTGGTCTTATATTTGAGCCATATGGATAGTCCTTATGGATATATATTCCTTATTTGTCATTACGGTTTTGAGTTTTGCCTCTTGAATCTACATACAGACCTTCTAAACTTGGTTTTGACTTTTCTAGTAGACCTTTTTCTATGAGTTCAATTTCTTTTGAATATGACGTTGTATACACTTTCTTAAATGGATGGTATCTTTGATTCCACCATATTGGAGTGTATTAGCTAATGGTTTTCATTCTTTTGGCAACCTATTTAGCAATTGAATGGTTCAGCCTTCCTCTCAGATGTCCACGTTTAGACTAGCCAAATTTTGAAACATTTTTTTAGAATATATCCAAAATTTTCTCAACGATTTAATATTGTTCCATTCTAAAGCTACTAAAGTTTTGTGTCATCTAGATTTTGTTACAAAGTGTATTTGGTTTAGTTATTCTCTAAAGTCTTCAATATGGCTAGAGTCGTAGGCTGAATTTTGATATTTCTCAAGATCTTTTCTATCCCACTCGCTCCTATTAGATTTTAAACCCTATTTTCCTTCTGATCCTTTATATTATCAACCAGAAGATAATCAATTAATTGTCTTATGCATTAATTACGACGAGAGGAGTTTTTGGAGGATAATCCAATGTTCCTTTCAGATTCATTAGCTGTAGTGCTCCCAAGCTTGTTCTTCTACATACATAAATCAATCTTTCCATTAACATTATTTACATTATACATTCTATTTACCGGTTCCATTTTGAAATTTTCTTGTACTGACGCCTTTGTTGTTCTTTTGCAAAAAACCAACCCGGAGCTTTCATGGATTCCTAAAACAATAACACATAAACAAACTGCAAAGAAAAATAGATACCAAATTATCTTATTCATTATGGATTATTCTACTTAGCTAGTTAGACAATCAATAAACGAGAACCTAATCAAAGATCTATATCTACCTGACTACTTATTCAAAATTATAAGATTAATGATAGATGTATCTTGTTGAATACAAGGGATGGCTTGATCTACAAATCCCTGACTCCTTCTATTTTTCATGTATGTAACCTTCCACCTTGGATCTGATGACTATCGGATGCTCGAATAATCCCCAGAGCTGCCCTACGCGCCAACTCCTGAGCACCCGAGCTCTGATACCACTCGAAAGATCCGAATAATGTTTTCCTATCTCAGATGAACCAAAATGACAACTCTGTTGAATCAGTTTTCACGAATTAGGTAAGAACATATAGTACTATAACGATTTCCTTAGCACTTAGGTACTTCTTGTGAGAGGGGTACTCTCAAATCTTCATTATCAACAAGATTACAAGCTCACCTGTGTTTTTTTTTGTGTAGTTACAAGTAGAAGAAGACCAAAGAGAAAAATTGAATACAAAGAGGAAGATGAAAGTTCATAAATACATAGTTGATTCAGCTATGCTTCGTTATAAATAGCTTCAACGGCATGTTCTCTTGGTGGACTTCATATGCTATTCCTCTTTCTTTGTTAGCTCTTAATTCTGTTTGTTCCATGTTTGACACACCTCTTTGTAACTCACAAATTGTAAAACTCAAACTCATTTTGGTTTAGTAAATGAGACAACATTTAGGCTTCACACGGTGACGATTAAAAATACTTTATATATGAAGGTTTAAAGGCATTAGACGTCTAGCACAAACGTGATGTTTTGGTAACTCATGGCAAATATCTACTAATCTTTTATACATATTTAAGATGATGTTAGCTCCATACGAAAGTCCAACTGCAACTATGTATCTAGTTGTCATGACGTGGCTTCTTAATGTGGTTTAATGTTAAAATTTTACTAGTTTGATTATATAAACAAACATACTAGTTTCAACAAATTTAATGAAAAACATGTGGTGTATTTATGAACATATAATTTTCTTATTAATGGTTAATTCTATTGTTGATACGATAAAAAGAATGAGTGCTTTTAAAACAATCACAAAAATATCACATAAATAACTTTTTGATGGAAGGTAAAACATGAAATCAGTTGAGGATTCAATTATTTTTTTAGCAGTATATTGTTGGCATAAAGGAAGTCGTTGGAACACCCAAACCAGAGTGAGAGTAATTAAGGTCATATTAGGATGTGAAAAATGGTGTGGAAGTTTCCTTAGTCTACTAGTTATAAAAAGATTCACTAATGCTTCTACATCATGATCTGGAGTTCCAATCTCGAGAACTAAGATTTATTATCATTTATGTAGGTTATTGAAGAAAAGTTTACACATGCTAAAAAATGTGAAAAGTTAATAGAATTAATAGATTCGTTGATAAATGTAAAGAAAAATTCGTAAAAAAAAAGTTAACATAATGAATAACCTCGATACCATTATGTAGTTTTGGTATCTAGGGTAATTTGGTGTATATGTAGTACTAAAAGAATTAATTTGTAGATAGGTAGTTTCGATTTTGTAATTACATAAATAAGTATTTTTAATTTTATTTAAGAATCAACTAGACTTATATAATCTTAATGAATCTGCATGCTCATTTAAATAATTTAATTTATGATTAATCTGATTATTTAGAGAATTATTATACACATTTGTAAATATTTTTAATTGTGAACTTTTTATAATATAGTAAGATTTCTTTCATATATTTTATATATATATATATTAATTGAGAAGACGGAAAATAAAATAGAATTGATGTGACAAGATGAAAGAAGTAGGAGTTTAATGGTTTGAGTTTAGGTAATATTTATTTTAGATTTTTTTGTTAAATAAATAAAAAAATTAAATAAGAAATAATAAATTAAAAGTATTGAATATATATATTTCTCACACTTTTTCTCTTATCCTAGTAGTATTAAATCCAAACATATTCTTTCAGATATTTTCTCTTATGATAGCATTAACTCTAAACATTATGAGAAGCATGTAATCGAGAAAAATTTAAGGGTTTAGATGACATTTGATTTTTGGAATTTGACATTTAATTCTCATAAAAGTATAATATCCACGCTTAGAGGGCTATAATTTAGTTGATTTTGTAGGTTAATACCTATATACAAAAAAAAAACTTAAATTAGAGGAGTAAGGACAATTACTTAACTAGTATGAAAAATATTATAATTACTAGATTCGTATGTAGTATCACATATTTGTTTATAATTTAATAGATTTAATTTTTTTCGGATTTTTTTTGCATTTTTTTATCTTTTAGATTTTATTTGAAGATTTGTTTTTAAGTGTCGAATATTCTTACGAGTATTTGCGGTCTTTTCAAAATTTTCGGATTTAATTTGCAGATTTAAAATGTAGTGTCGAAGATTTATTGTATTTGTTACGGATTTATTTAACTCTGAAACACTGAAATAGTTACTGAAAAAATTATAAAATTAGTATTTTAATGTAACAAATTTATTTGATTTGTTACAGATTTACTTTTCATTTTTACGGATTTTTTCGCATGTGATGACATGGCAAAGAACAATGCTTGAATTTTTTTTGCAAATTTGTTTTTCATAATTATAAAATATTTTTTTAATTTCTTTATTCAAAAAAACGGAAATATAAGAAATGAGTTTTAAATTTTTTTAAATAGAGTTTAATTTTCTTTTACGAATTTATTATAAATTTATGTTCAGAATTTTATAAAAAAAAAAGTAAAATCTGAATAAATTTTTAAATTGAGTTTAATTTTTTTTAAAAAAATCTCAAGATATTATTATAATTGTGTAACCACTTATAAAATTAAGATAGTGGTTTAGAAAATTATCCATAATTAAAAGATTTTGTTTTCATTTAAGTAAATAAAATATTTAAAAATCTGGATAGTAAATGAAACTAAAAAAATCCCGTAGAAAAGTAATAAAAATCAATTTAATTAAATTTTTTAAAATTTCATTTTTTATCGATTTTTGATTTTAAATTTCTAATTTTTTTATTTTTAATTTTAATTTTTAATGTTTAAATTTTTTAGGTTTCCATTTCCGAATTAAAATTTTTAGTTTTCCATTTTCGAATTTAAATTTTAAATTTTCAGCTTTTTTATTTTTTTTCTTATTTTTTTATTTTTCATTTTTTTTCATTTTTATTTATTTTTTTTAGTTATTAAATTTAAAATTTTTAATTATTAATAAACGATATTAAACTAATAATTTTACTAAATATTAATACTAATTTGAGTAAAATGCACTATTTTTTAACCTAATATAAATGCGATTGAAGAAAAAAAATGACATAATTCAACCTTCATATGAAGGAGGGAGAACAACAAACATTTGAAGAAGAAAAGAAAAAATATATATATGGAAGATAGTATCTGATGGATAGTGAATAATATCTGCAGTGGATGGTGGATGGTGGATGGTAGATATGGTTATAAACAATGATAGTTATAAATTTGATGGTAGATGGTCACTAGTCTAAGGTAGGTCAAACAATGATGATTACAAAATTTGACACTATAAATTTATCTGTTATAAGGCTCGTTTTTTTTTTCTTTTGTTAACAAAAGATCATATTTTTCCTAAATACTAGGTTTTTGTTTTGTAAATATAGATGTTTTGTATTAACAATGTAAATTAATAGTATTTTTCAAATTTTATAATCATTAATGTTTAACCAAAGATACTAAGGTATGTCAAACAAAATTCCTAGACTTATATTTATTTTTTCGAATTAGTTTATCACTAAGTAAAAAAAATTACAAAACATTTCTCTTCATACAACGGAAGGAATTCAACTTTGTCCTTCTGTAGATTACTGATCAAAGTCATTGTCAATTTGTCACTAAATGATTAAATATATTCAAGGAGAAATTTTGTTTTTTTCTCCGGAATACATTGCACAATAATGTATTCTATGATCTAGTTAAAGCTTAAATCAACGATTAGTTTAGTCCCTCCCTCTTTATTCTGATATGCAATATAATAATAATATATTGAAACAATAATTGAGTGAGATGAACAGCAGATGAGCATCTATGTTCCTGATTGGTTCATGAAAACTAGGTAATAGGATGACTCACTAACCACTATATTTCAACTATTTTAATTCCATACATCTATAAGAGTATGTATAACATATTTAATCTTACTCCAGCGAAATTAATCACTTATCATTATATATTTCTTGTATGCACATATTAATTGTTACGGTAAAAACACCATGACTTAAAAAAAATTTGGAGGAACAAAATAGAAATATTTGGGTCATAACTTTTATCAACCTAAAATTAAAAGTGCCATAAAACTTTCCGACTTTAACTAGCATAATCTATGTTAGCTAGCCGACAATTCGACAAAATATTTGAGGAAGGAATTTCGAGATAAATTATAAGTACGAACCTGAATCTCTATCTAGTTTTGGGAAGGTAAGATATGTTCGGATCGTAGAAAGATCTCACATCGTAAGTATAAGCAGAACCTCTCCTACTCTCTTTTCCTTTTCAATAGAATATATTTATGAAACGATAACCTTTGAGAGTGCAAACTTTGAGGCAGTGAATGAGTACTTGAGCAAATGTCCAAAAAAGAAAGCTAGAAACAGATTGTGTATCTTGAAGAATCTTTGAAAAATTAAAGAACGTGAGCGTGAGCATCAATGAATGACTTGAAGCCACTGTGATGTTATGGAGGATCAAAGAAAAAAGAATCTTGAGAAGACTTATGAAAGATTTAGTCATATCAAAAATTGACTAAATCCTTGGGATTCGAAGCTTTTGGAGAAGCATGGGAGAAATCTAGGTTTGTAATATAGAAAAAAAAAATTTCTATAATACATCTTATTTGAGTGAATTCATGTGTCACACGTTAAGTCATTTAATTTACTTTTTTAAGTCTACACTTTCAACCTTCAGATCGCATGAACAAATGTCAACATCCAAGAGTTATGGAACCATGAGTGTGATCAACGCATGAAAACGAACGAATGGAACACTTATGGACAAACTCACGCGTGTCAATAACATAGAAAGCACGTTAAAGAACTTTGCGTGGAATTTATTTGTGCCATGAGATAAAAACAAAAAACAATACGAAACGCCTCCTGCCACCTTCTACAACCGACTCGGGAAACCTCGAGAAAATTTTGTCGGCTATCTTCTCAAAACGATTAATAAAGTAAGTAAAAATCACTTGAGTGCTTCGTACCAACCCTACCTTATAATTGCAACACTTGCTTAGATCTTTTTCCACATACACTTGCTTTAAGTTTTCTCTTTAGGTTTTATATTTTCTTCTCTCTTTACCAGATTTTTCACAAAGTTCACACTTTTTCTTAAAGCTCTCACTTTTCTTAGCTTAAAAACCCTAAAGGTCCGATTTTTACATAAAAGACTCGACCTTAAAGCGGGTTATGGATTAAGACCAGCGGACGTCCCTAAACCCCCTCCATCAAGAAAAAGCTTGGATCCCTCTTTTTGGTCTATATTGACTCAACCAAAAAACTCATTCGATCACAAACCACCCTTTTCTTTCCGACCCAGAGTCAACCATTTCGCATTCCCTTTTCGTTCCCGAGTTTCTTTTTAGGTTCTCGACCTCTACCTTGTGGCCTCTCTTCTCTTTCTTTCTTTCTATGACTTAAGTGTCGAAAAATATTTGAGAAACACAACTCCATTTTGTTTTCTGGAGACTTCATGTTGTTAGTGTATAAATAGGATAGTTTCAATGCTGTTGGCTGAATCTCCCTCTTATGAAAAATCCAACATAACCTAAACGCACTATTAAAGGTGCTAACCCTCGAATACCTCAACCCCAAAATTCTCAGGGTTCACCCCGAGGTGAACTCATATGCTATCTGGGGCTAGCAAGAAGCAACTTCACCTTGTTCTCAAATAAAAGAACCCCATGAAGGCCAATTCTCAATCCCAAAACCTAAACATCGGAAGACATGTAAAGCTAATTTACTGTGTTTTTACGGGTTTATAACTCGTGTTTTCATAGAAATTAGATTATTTTGGAGAATTTATAGATTCTTAAGGCGGGGAAACGGGAATAAATGAAGCAACAATGAAGAGCTAAAGATTTCCATAGAGGAATGTCAATTGATAGAGGATTTAGAGGATTTTCACCTAACTGCATATTCGTATAGAAGTTTCTTTAGGCTTTTCACTTAAATTCATCCCGAATTTTAGTGCTTAAATACGTAATTTTAAGGTCATTGTTTAGGCTTATGCATTACTATTCCTATTTTGAGATAGATATTACAAGAGTTTACGTAAGACAATTTCTGAGACTCCATAGAGAAAATTTGTGAATCCAGTCAATTCTAATTCTTTCTTTTATGCAATCAAATAATTCATCTTGCTTTCATCTTCATCCATGTATGAGTAATTATATTGATAGGCTTTCAATGAGATTTCTACCAATTTCTAATTGAATTTAATAGATTAAGAATCATCTTACTTTTCTTCATCTGAATATTTAAACTTAATGCTTGTTCTAGATTCCTGACATGGAATTTAAGACAATAATTTAAATGCTTGTGGCACCAAAAGTGTTGTTTATATGCTTCAACTAATATAGATGAAAAAGCGAAAACTGATGTTGAGGTTTTTTGAACTTATCAAACATGTTAGTTAATGCATGTTTAGTTTCTTGAATTTAAAGGACAACCTATGAGTTAGATTCTTAGATATAGTTAAACAGCACAACGACGGTTGGCTAATTATAACACAATGATTTGAGTTGGAAAACGGAACTTAATTATATTCCAAATCAATTATCTATACGATTTATGAATCCCTAAAAATTTTCCTATTTTTAACACGTTTAGTCTATTGATTTAAAACACTTGTATTTTGCTTTTTGTTTGCTTATTTTTAGTTTAGAATGTTTTAAAAACTTTGTTCTGTTTAAACTTAATCTGAACCATAAGATTTGAAGTGTCACACTAGGTATCCAGCAATTTTGACACATTTAATACTACATTAATGTTTGCATGTGCACTTGCAGAGTTCTTAGGGTTAAACACTTTAGTGATTATAGTCCCTACCTTTTTACCCAAAATACTAGCATTTTTTTATTATAAAAATTTAAATCGAAACATTTGAACACTTAAATAACATTTGATACCCAAACATATTTTGGGAAAAGCAATAATATGTCGCAATTGCAACAAAATTTCGATGAAAATCGATGAAAAGTTGGTTCCATTGGAATTTCATCGCAATTTTACGATTGTTCAACATCTGCAAGAAATTCATCGCAAAATTATCACAGATTTACGATATTTTAGCGACGGTTAAGCGAAAAATTTAGTAGTCGTTAGGAAATGCAACCGTTTAAAATAGGTTTTTGATTTTCGTTGGAAGTTCGTTGTAAATCCTCTGAAAATCCACAATATAAATACCACTCCACTCATTCACACGAATCTTTTAAAAAAAAAAAACGAAAAGAAAGCAAATAAAATTTTTTCCTCAAAATGACTATTTTCAATCTAGGACAAGCATCATCAATTTCAGACATATGTCTTCACAAAAAAATACATGACAATTCCACAAAACTAAGAAGTGACATAGGATTCTGATAACATGTTATTTCCATGTACTTCTTGTGAAATAAGATATTAACCCTTACATATCATGTTTGGAGGCGTATCTTTTTTATGGGGTTTATAATTAGGAACAAGATTTAGTAACCATGGCAGTATGATTCAATGGTCAATATTACTAGCACTAGTGAATAATAGAATAGATATGGTATAAAATGGCTTAATACAAAAATTTATACGTTCGATGTCACATTCTGCATGAATATGAATATTGTTTGAGGAAGGCCATCGTTATTTGCGTGAAGCTATCAATCTACCATTCTTCTAACTTGGAGAACCAGTGTAAGGAAGATTTGAGAGATGACATGCAAAGAGCTTACAAAATCCTTCGATTAAATTCAATTTCCCAACCACCAAGTGACTCTTTCGAGTATTAATATCTCATGCAAAGAACTGGGTGGTTGAGATTATTTTCTAACCAAATTTTTGGGATCGGGTCGGGTTAACGGGTCTCAATCGGATCGTAATCGAGTCTTTGTAGATTAGGTTTTTTACCAAAATTAAAAAGTTTTTTTAGCAATTTTCCCAAACAAAAGTTTTGAACAAAACGATGTCGTTTCGTCTTAACGAAACCGTTAACAATTCGGTATTTTTTTTCTTAATAGATCAGATAACAGTATGCTGTTTTTACCGCGTCAGCGACAAGTTTGTTGATTATCGAAAAAGTCAATCAAATTAAAGTATTTTTTATCAGTTTTGTAATCTAGATAATTTTTGGCCAAAATAAAATAGTAATAATAACAATCTTCTTAATAAAAAAATAATATAACACATAAAAGTATTGTTAACACCAAGTTTAAGAAGGAGGTTCTCATCAGATCATTTGTGATATTATTGATTGCTTAGGTCATCTCCATTGGGGGATTTAGTGGATTTCTTAATGATATAACCTAGATAAAATATAATAAAAAAATATGGAGTCCACATTACAATTAAAAACCGTCTCTTTGTCTCTTAACTAAGGATCGATTCTTAGTATTTTTTTGATTTCTGATTGACTCGTTTTTTCTTTTTCACAGAAAATGTAAAACTCAAAAAAAATATTAAAAAATTGATAAAAACTCTATTTTTCAATCCATAGAGATGTTCTTATATTCTCCCAAGCAGTGTTTTTTGCCTAGTGGTTGTTGCCTTGGGAGAAGCTTTTCGTAAACATATATAAGGCATTTGACACTCCTCCCACAAAGACACACACAATTAAAAAACTTCTTCTTAAATCATATTTTTGAATAATTTAGACTTGTGTAGAAGTTAGGCTCTAATTTAGACTTGTGTAGAATAAATCTGATTAGATGCTTTTGCTGCAGATGTTTCGAGTCAGTTTAAATAACTGAAAGATGGTTTGTTAAATCCTCGTATCTGGCCTATCTAATTTATGAATGTTTTAATCGGAAATGCGTTTCAATTAGTAGGTTCTAATCTTTTCGAAAAAATTCTTAATAAAGCTATCTAAATTTACCAAAGAAACGACAAGAACTGTTTCGTGTATCTTACTTCCTTAACTGGGTCCATACATAAAATATATGCAGTGTCACGTACTAGATGGGTCAAAGAGGCAAGACCAGCTATTTCCATTTATGTTGTTGATCTAAATCCACATTTGAAAAGTAGATATAAAGTTATAGTGTACGTCTATAATGGTTGTACACATACATAGATTGGCTACTGTTTAAAGATTTTATTACCTCTTTTCAAAAACCTATTTTATATAACTCATCGACATTGACTGACGTTTTTTAGGGTTTTGTCACTTTAAAATTGAAACTTTTGGTTGTCATCTAGTGACAGTGTACGGTTACTTATTAGAGGCTGCTTTAAACGTAGTTCGTCTTTTTCTTACACCCCGGTAGAACTAAGAATCTTTACACAGGGCCACTGTTACAATTTGTACGGCATGTTTCCGCGACTATACCAATCCATTTGAATTTCTACAGCCCAGATTTTAATGCGATAGTTTTTTTTTTTTTTTTTTTTCTGTTTTTACTGTTTATTCGTTAGTTTAGAGTAACAGAAAAAATTTAATTTAAAGGAGTACATGCTTAACATACTTTTAGTGAAAACTTTCGAAATAATATTTTTCTGGAATTTTAGCCCTTTAATTAACCCTTACAAAAGGAGTTTACCATCACGTCCAACTTTTACGGCTATCTCACATTACTTCAGTTCTAGCCAGATAGTCTGGTTGAGCAACAGGTCGAAGAGATTAGATTCTAACAACGCAACAGGTTTATGATTGCAACTGGTGATCTCCAACGTAGAATTCATCTTACCATCAAATATATCTATGAATTACACATATTAAAGATGTATATATAAAAGAACAATAAAAATGTAATTAAGTTTTCATTTTATATGCTTAATTTGTGATTGCAAATAACGCCAATAGCCCAACTAATAAAATTTTGTCTGAAATTTGGTTTTAATATATATATATATATATATATGAAATTAACATATATATGTAAACTGATCAACCATGTTCTGGCCTGTGTCTCGAATTTTTTCTTGGGTCAATATGACAACACATCATACTATATGTGGAGCACCACTTGGTTTGGCAAAGTCACTTTGATTCCCACAAAAAAAGAAAAGAAAATGAAAGAACCCTAAGGAATACAGAGATGAACCAGATCTAACTAAAATCATGTTGAAAGAAGAAACAATGGGCAAGAAACATCTTCACGCATGAGTTTCCAAAAATGTCACAGTCTTAAAGACAGACTTATGCGTTAGTCTTTTGCCCCCACAAATCTTTTCTTTGCTTCTCTTTTTGCTGATAGTGATTCCTCTGTCTTCCCACCCACCCTCCATTTGCTTTCGGTTTTGTTTCTTTCACCTTTTGTCACGAATCAATCACTTTAACCGGATTCATTTTCGGTTAACAAGTTCTGAACCGGTTTGGTGTACTAGCTTAGATATGATCAGGTGTTTAGTTTGTGCTCCGATGATTGGAGTACTTTGTTAAGGGATTGTATGAATGGGTGCATGAGAAAGTTTTTTAAAACAAGTGGAAGACAAGAATTAAAGTTTATTCGTTTTTTGCATTATAAACGATTGATTGCACATTAATCGAGTCACTGTCACGAAAAGAAAAACAAACAGTTTTATTAAGTGTTACTGTGACACCACGAGAACAAAATAATTATACTTCAACCGGACTAACAAATACTGAATGGGTCGCTATACACTTGAAGGAGGGATTTAGTAACGTAAGAAGATAAAATATGGGCTAAGAAAAAATTAATGGTGTGTGCTTTCTTTATTCGAGTAGAATTATTGACATGTTTGACATAAAATAGTAAAAGATTTGGAAGAAGATTTTCAACCAGAAAAGGTAACTTTTTTTAATTAAAATATATTATTAGTGTATCGTTTATTATTTATTAAATTATATGATTCAGTGTACGATTTTTCTATTTATTATATCATTCATTGAAAGATTTGAAACTTTCTGAATAAGTATCTATCTTTTCTGAAACATAACTATTTACAATGATGAAGCGAGATAGGAAAGATTGAAGATGAGCTCTGTTACCTTTGGTTTGGCTCTGTTGTGGCCTGTTTTTTTGGCCTCCGTTAGCTTATTTTGCTCTGGTATTCCAAACTTTATTTGGTGTTACTTTGACCAAAAATAAAAAACTATTAACAATGAAACATTTCAACATACAGCTCATAAGATAAGATTCAAGGAATAATTCAACCCTGTATACAAACTTTTTCAAAATTCAATATAAAATAGCAATGATTTAAATATGTATATATATATATATATTAAAAAAAAACAACATTAAAGTTTGATCTCATTAGTCTAGTGGAAATGTTTTTCATGACAGAGCAACGACTAGAACTATAAAGAACTAGTTTGATCTCATTATTGAGAGAAAATTGTCAAAAGAGACTGTAAGTAAATCTAATCCATGTCACTGACTATTACATGGATTTTTTGGGTTGTAGCGAAGTTGAGACCAATTATTTACGTCGATTGTCCAAAAAACTTGAATTCAAGCATTTAAACTCGCAGTTAGCTCGGGGCAAGGGCGGATCTAATGAAGACATGGGTGGGGCACGTTCCCGATGTTAATTAAAAAATAAAATCGAACACAACTATTATTTATTTGCTAGGTTAATTGGCTACTTGAGCCTAAATTTATGCTAGAGATGATGAGTTCGAAGCATCTGCTTCTTTTTGTTTGCAACGTTTCCTTTTTTATTTGTTTCTAATATCATATTGCCTTCTTTTTCTGTTCTCTCAACCGCTTATTTCTATATTTTTTTCTTTTTTTTTTATTGGTTATCTTTTGCATGTCTCTTATTTCTTTTATATATATATATATCAAAACTCTTTATTTACTGTATCTTCTTTCATTAATGAACCATAAAAACATATTTTAGTAAACTGCTTTTTTGTTTCAATTTATACAATATATTAAAATCTATTTTTATAAAGAGAATTACATTTTCTAATATTTTTTAATATATGCATAAAAATATAAATAGCCCTTTTCACAAAAATAATGTCATTTGTAGAGTTTTACATAACCT
Source organism: Euclidium syriacum (assembly GCA_900116095.1). Classification (NCBI taxonomy): domain Eukaryota; kingdom Viridiplantae; phylum Streptophyta; class Magnoliopsida; order Brassicales; family Brassicaceae; genus Euclidium; species Euclidium syriacum. The sequence continues at coordinate 2,337,944 of FPAK01000012.1, read as the reverse complement.
AATCTTTTTAAATATAGTAGATGCCAAAAAAAATCAAGAATATTATGTTTTAATTTTTTTTAATTATATTAACAAATTTAATAATGCCCCAGATAAATATTGTTTCTGGATCCGCCCCTGACTCGAGGGTTTGATAGATTCAGTTGAGTTTTCTAGTTACGAGCTTCATAGTATTAGAGAAACTTGGCTCAATTATGTTAGTTCTAGGATTTTGACAATAATTATTCATGTGTGAAAAAAACTATTTTCAGATTTGAAGTGATCAGAGTATATTATGTATAAAAACAAAATTAATTGGAAAATATAAGTATTAATCCCTAATCTAATAATCCTAAATTATTATCATAAGTTCCCCTTTAGGAACCCTGAAACCCAGTTGAAGAATAACTCACTCAAGGTACACAATAAAACACAAATCATAGAAAAGAAAAAATGCTGAGATTAATCAAAGAGTATGAAAAGTTTTTTTAAGAAACCAAGGTTTCAAGGCACAAAAACTCGTCATGGGGCCATAATGGCCTGAGCAAACAAATTTGGTTACGGTGGCGGTTGAACCTATCGGTCGTATGTAGCGCTTTGTTCACCATGTGTTGGACTGTCATGCTCAACTGCTAGGCTAAATCTTTGCACACTCCTCCTCATCATTGCACCATCTTCTCTTCGCATAGCTCACTACAAAAAAAGACTATTACATCATTTATTTTATATGTTTGCATTATTTATAATGCAAACGATATTTGCCTCATTTATAAAAACGTCTTAATATTTGGTGATGTAAACATTATACATCAATTTAAACAATTGTTGTAAATATTTGTATCAATTAAAGTAAGCGATGTAAATATGTGTCAATTGTGAAAAATGATGTTATTATTTGTGACGGTTGAATAACTGATGTTAAATATTTATATCACTTGTATATAATTGATGCAAAATTTGTATTATTTTTATAAACGATTCTAATTAATGCATCACTTTAAATAAACGATGAAAAATATTTATATCACTTGAAGAATAATAATGATGTTAAAATTAGTGTCGATTTTCATAAATAATTCAAATAGTAGTATCATTTCCAATAACCGATATAAATCGTTATATCACTTGTTAATAAAATTATCAAAATATTAATTAATTTATTCAATTTAATTAAAAATTAATTTGTATTAAATTATATTTATTTTTAATAATTTTCGAAAATATTATTTTAATTTTTAATTATTTTATTTTGTGTATAGCAAAAAAATCGTTTCTATTATCTTTTAAAATCTTAACAATATTTTTTATTAATTAATTTCACTACAAAAAATTGCCATTTACAAAAGTAAAGTAGACAACATTTTTTAAAAAAAAAGAAAATGATATGAATAGGTCTTGCTTTTGTTCCATGTTTCTTCTTCATTTCCCTTAGCTCATGGACATTGTTTTTTCCTCTTAAAACTTCAATCCTTCTTCTATGATATTCTCCTTCAACTTGTAGAATAAGAGTTGTAAGTTGATTCATCATTAGAGATCCTTTGCCTTATCAGAGTACTTGAAGAGATTTTCATTCTACAATTTTTTGGATTGAATTCAAAGGATAAAATCTCATAAAAATTCTTATGAAATTTTTGAAGGAAACATAAACACATTGAGAATAAAATATTGGGTTACTTTAGTTTTTGTTTTCCAAACCACATAGGAAAACACGTTCTGTACATCTTTGAATTCACCAACATTAAAAATCAAAAAACAAAGAAAGAGAATTTGTTTCTCTGTAGGTTTTAGAAGATTAAGTAAGGATGTCATCTCAAAAACTGTTTTTATTGATTATGGAGGTGGAATAAGGATTAGGGACGTAAAAAAGGATGTGGATGTCAGAAAAAAAACAATTAAATTTGTTAATTTTCATCTAAAAATAGGAGATATCCATGGTGAAAATCATTATTTTCGAATCAAATAATATTTTATACTTAAATTCGTGCTAATAATTAGGGAAAAATAATTTCTATATATTTAGTTAGAATAATTAAGAAATATTTTATAGAATAATTAACTTAAATATCTTAGCATTGATTATAATTTTATAAAATCAAAATCGTACTTGAAAATTAAGGAAAGAGATGAAAACCAAGATGATTTTTAGAGAATTAAATTGTGATATAGTTATTTCCAAAAATCTTCTAACCGATGTTAAAATCATTATTTTCTAATGAAATAATATTTTATTCTTAAATTCGTGCTAATAATTAGGAAACAAATTAATTTCTATATATTTAGTTAGAATAATTAAGGAATATTTTATAGAATAATTTACTTAAATATCTTAGCATTGATTATAATTTTATAAAATCAAAACTGTACTTGAAAATAAAAGAAATAAATGAAAATCGATAGGATTTTTAGGGAATTAAATTGTGATATAGTTATTTTCTAAAATTTTCTAACCAATGTTAAATCACATGTTTTGTGTCATTTGTCAATAAGTAATTCAAATTAATATCATTTAATTTTTTGACACTATTTAAGTGATCTAATACACCCTTTTTTATATTTTTGTATTAATATTTTAAAAGTGATGCAAACTAATAGAAAATTGTATCATTTTTGATAAAATGATTTTAAACAAGTAAATAATAGCATCACTTATTCATAACTGACGTTAATCCACATAGTTTTGTATCACTTACAAATAATTAATTTAAAATAGTATCACTTAATTTTATGATGTTTTTTAAGTAATTACATAATCATTTAAAACCTAATTAATTAATTTTTGCATCATATCTTATTGATGTGAATTTTGTATCAATTTTAAAAAATGATGTTAAAGTTATTTTAAAATATATTAATTGTGTAACTGATGTAAATTTATATTTTTATATCAATATTTTATAAGTGATGCAAATTAATAGAAAATTATATCATTTTTAATAAAATGATGTTAAACAAATAAAGATTAGCATCAATTATCATGACTGGTGTTAATCCATATAGTCTATATCACTTATTAATAATTAATTTAATTTTATATCACTTAGTTTTCTGATATTTTTTAAGTGATAGTTATATATCTTTTTTTTTGTAGTGGCTAGGGTAGTTTTCACCAAAGTAGATGTATTTTAAAAACTATTCACGAAAATTATTACAAATTATTTGTAAGTGAAAGCCTATTTCCATATCTATCTTTTGAATCCGGTTTAAACTCACTATGAAATAAAGAAATTCTGCAACGATAATCATGTTTTTTCAGTTTATATAATAAATGTTTCAAACCTCTTACAATGTATACTTCATTTTTTAGTCTGATACTAAAAATATAATTGTATATTATTTCTTTTACATAAAACTTACTTCAAACCTTTTAATATTATGTATTGAATTATTTACTTTCTGATTTAGTTTTTGATTTCTTATAGTCATTATAGATATTTTATATATAATTTTTGGTTTTCATATAAATGATATAGTGTGTATTTCATTATTTTTATGTCAAACCGCTATTACGCCCGATATCAACTAGTTAAAAATATCTCACAATTATATTTATCAGTCATACAAAACATTTATGGTCAAAATCGCAACAACCCGCTTTTGTATTCTCTCAGCCGCACATATTGTGTTTAAACCAGTCAAGCCTTTATTTATCACTAATCACCCTTTATCATCTAAGATTCTTCATTGAAAATCACCCTAAACATATAATTAGTTATGTTAGGAATGATAAGTTCTCTTGGATTTTGGTCTTGAAATTTTCACAAATACTTAATAGGTGGGTGAAATGACTAATTCTACAGTATAAACTCTATAAATTAATACTCGATAAATTAATAAACATGATAAATTAATAAATTTCTCTGGTTCTGAATTGGGCCAATGTAAAATTTTACAAAACTCGATAAGATAACAAGATAATAATTTTTTAGAAAACCTCATGTAAAAATATGGTCTCAATAATATCATAAATTAATAATTATGTATATAAAAATATATATATATATATAGTTAAGTTAAATCAATTTAGTAAAATATGATTTTAGTGTTGTTTGTTTTATCTTGAAACTAAAACATTGTTGGAGTTCATCTCTAATTCTTTTTATTACATCAAAAACTTTTAGTGTCATCATCTCGAACCACATAAAAGAATTGTAAAGATCTCTCGACCCGATAATCGTTTTCTTACGTATAACTATTTCTAAAATTATTGTAATATCATCTTCAGCCTCATCATTAATATTAACAATTATAGCCACAATTTCTTCTCATAACTCAAAATATGGATTTATCCCTTCAAATTAATAAATTATTAATAAATCTATAAATGAATAACTCTATAAATTAAAAAAAAATATCACAGTTCCGACATTATTAATTTATAGAGTTTCTACTGTATATTGTTTTATTGCTTCCAATGAGGGGTGTCAATATGAGCTATTGGCTCATCATCTGATTTAGTTCGGATTTTTATGAGTTCGAGTTATATTTTCTAGGCTCATTTAATAAACGAGTTAAATGATCGAGTTTTAATTGAGTTGAAGAGTTATATGAGTCAGCTTTAATGGCAGTGAACCACCTCACGAGTAAAATCTTTTTTGAAAAATTAAAATATTATGTTTACTTTACACCTTTTAAAAAATAATGTTATTTTATATTATAATTTTACAATAAATATAGATTGAATGTAAAACTAAATTAAATAATTCATTTTTAGGGTTTGAAGCTTTTAGCTGCCAAAAATGAATTATAAATAAATTAATACTATAGTAAACAATATCATCTAATATACAAGTTGTCATCTAATATACAAGTTATCGCATGTGTTTGTCTTCTTAATTGCGATTGATTTAGTTTTGTTGAAACCATATATAAATTTCAGTCCATTCTTTTAGTTTTAACAATAAATTGGAAAATCATAAGGCTTAAGGGTAATATTAGATATAACTAATAAACAGTGTATTATGTTATTTTATTTTTATTAGAAGTTTTATCTTTTAGTATAGGTAAAATTTTATTTGAATAGTATACTATTATTCATTCAAAGTACTTCAAGTTGGATGGACTAGTACCAGATTTGACCACTTCAGGTTCCAAAATCCGAAAATTCACACTCAATTGATGTATGATCTTTCGGTTCTAATTGAGGAATTTGTTTTTTTTTTTCTGATTAAGGTCTATATAATTATGTTGTAGCCTAGGTGGTTGAGATAGATTGGTAGATAACCATTTACTTTAATTCCCCCATCTCCCACTAACCATTTTAGACCCTTGAAAAAAGGGGATTTCTTTGAAAAATGCTCCTCCAATAACCAGAGAGTTCCATGTTTTCTTTTCTTCCTACTCTTACATGGACAGTTTAGGAAAATGTTTAGATAAATAAACCTTAGAAAACAAGAAACAGGGATTTATAGTAACGATATATTAAACGCGTAGAGATTTTACCTCATAATTGAGTAACTAGTCTTACCTCATAACTGAGTAATTAGGTTTTTGAGCCACACAATAGCGTGGAATATTTACTTTTAGTCTATTTTCGCCAATATTATTAAACTTTTACTTTTATTTTATTGTATTCTAGATTGATATATCATATGGAAAATCAAATAAAAATTTATAGTTTGGGTTTATTTGATCAATAACATTTACTATCTATGTGGCTAATTAAACAAAGAAAAGGATTGGGTATTTGTAATTTTGTCCGGTTTGGTATTCTTCCAGTATCCACATCCGAATGACAAAGGTCCAAGGGAATTTTCATTGTCATAATTTCCAATGGTAATCAATGTAAATTCTTACAAGAGTAAAGTAAGATTTCTTCTATGGTTATACAATCGAACATAAGAAAAAAAAATGCGACCTTATTTTGTAGTACAGAAAGGTCCTTTTGCAATTTCGTCTACAAAATCCGATTACATGATACGGGCAAGCCCAACTCATTGCCATCCAACCGGATCTATTTATGCCTTATAGACTAATATTTTGGGTTTTCATTTGGATAAAATCTTGTTGGGCTGATATTATATGAGGCCGGATCTGTCCACGAAATATTAATTTGGACTGCAGTCTCCATTAGTAAACCAATATACTATATGTTTTTGGAACAAATCTATAAATATAATATATAATACGATAAAAAAAATTTCGATTGTTCTCTAATTAATCTTTTAAATCCCCCTTCACGCAAACGGTAAATGATTGTTCTCAAATTAATCTTTTATAATTTTGATATAAAAATAAAATTTCAAAAATGATATAAACTTTTGTTTGTGAACATAAATAACACAAGTAATAATCAAATTTTTCAAGATATTTATATTTAATATAACATTTTACTTCACAAAAAATAATAATTAAGTTTTTCAGGATAGTTGTACATAATATGACATTTTGTTTCATAAAAAGTAAGAATTGGGTTTTTAAGGACAGTTGTACTCAATATGACATTATACTTCCTAAAATATCAAAGATTTATATCCTAAATAAGCAAATTTCTTCCTAAATAAGCAAATTTCATTCTAAAAATTAAGAATTACGTTTTTTAGGATAGTCATACTTAAAGTGACATTTTGATTCCCAAATATCAACTATTTTCATTATAAATCACCAATTTTCTTCCTAAAAGCTAAGATTTTAGAAGTCAAATTTAGGACGGTCGTATTTAGTATCAATAACTTCCATCTTAAATCAACAAATTCCTTCATAAACGCTAGGATTATGTTTTAAAGTCAAATTTAGGACAATCTTACTTACAATGACATTTTGCTTCAATATCAACTATTTTCATCCTAAATCACAAAATTTCTTCCTTAAAGCTAAGTTTTTAGAAGTTAAATTTAGGACGGTCGTACTGAATATAATAATTTGCTTCCCAAATATCAAAAATTTCTATCATAAGTCATCGAAAGAAAAAATCGTCCAACAAAAATAACATTTTTGGAACGTGTCATTTTTATCTAGAACCAAGTTTTTTATGACATTTTAGAAAATTTCCCTTTTATTGAACTAATCCAAAATTAAAATATAATGTCAAATACATCTTTTTGAAGGTATTTCTTCCCTGTCTAGCTGCATTTTACATAATTGTTATAATATTGCACAAGCATTAAAACCAATTAATTTGACATTTGAACCGATTATATAGATGCCTAGACTAATTACTCAAACAACTTTTGCTTCTTAGAAGTTAGGGCGATTGAGCTCTACTTCCAATGTGATGGGAGCTTTTTTGTAGTAAAAACACCCACAAATACTTCGGTAACTTTGTTAGGCTGTTAGGTTTCTAACAATATTTGAAATATTCACCTGTTAAATCATTCGGCGGTCCTGAAGCTTTGTTGAAGGTAAAGAAAAAGAAAAAAAAATTAGTCCTTAATTCTTCATGGTGGTAAACAGTTGCCTTTGAATGTAAATGCTCTAAAATGATTCAGGCTTAAGACACAACTGTGATTTTGATGTCATAAGAGCTTCAAATACAAGTTAAACACAATGAGCCATTAAGGCTTAAGCGGAGGCTATGTTTCCATCATCAATAAGAAGAAGGGAACATGTATAGTTCTTGGAATTTATACCATCAATACATCTAGGAAAAATTATGGTTTTGGTGTAGGGAATTTATAACCTTCCTATAATTATAGAATAGGTTTTTTTCTAGCATGAAAGTAAAGAACACAAAGAATTTAACGAATTCAGATTACGGTGTGTGATCCTACATCTTGATCTGGAGTTTTTCCAGTAATCCATTATCACAAGAGATTACAACAATTAAGTTTTTTTTCTAATCTCTCTAAAAACAAAAGAAAGATCTCTCAAAACCTCATAAAACTCTCTTAACCTAAATCCCACACATGCTTAGCTCTATATATAGCTTAAGACAATTACAAAGACAAGAAGCTTTAACCTAAACCTAAACCCAATAGGAAACTAAACCCATTATCTACTTGACTAATACCTAAGTTGCGGACATTGTTAACACTCAGTGATTTTCACACCAAAGGAAGAGGGCTCAATCCCAACATTTGGATCATTTTCTTGTATGTATTTTACATGTAAACTATGTGAATATAGTTTTCGTAGACTAAAGCTAATTCATGCCACTTTTTTAAGAGATGATAAGTTTGCATCTACAGCGAATGGGAATGATGCATATAGTAAGGCATGTTGGGCACACTTTTGTTTTTCAAGAGTATTTGTTTTGAGTTACTGGAAACATGAATACGAGAAAAGTTTTAGCTTATTCAACTTACCTTTTTACACTTTCAGCTTTGTATTGATGCATTGATGCATATCATTTCAGGGCCAAATGTTTGGGTATGTTTCCAAGTTTATGCCACACTTTATTGAAGATTCTCATATATTTAAATCTAATGTAATTAGAAGGTGTGTGACCCGAGAATATAGGATTTTGAAAACTTTCCACCACATCAAGAAATTTAGGAATAAATAGGTTAATCCCAAAAACCTCTAAGCTATAGGGTCTGATAGTTGGTGATACCACCATATGAATGATGGGCCTTTTAACATAAGGTCGATAAGCAAGAGACAATAGACTTCATCTAACGCTTATAGCTCTCCACCCTAACATTTGCATCGTAGGCGAAGGAGAGAATGAATTATATTAGTCCATTCTAAAATGGTACTCGACATGTGGTCATTTGGAGGCCCATTGCATAGAAAATTAGAGAGATTAATGGATTCCACACAGCTTACAGCTTCCGTAAAGGAGAGTGCTCACATTTTTTTAAAAATCCACCAACCATGAATGGTTGAATTAAGAAATAGGACGCATTTGGTTTTTTAAAATGTGTCTATAGGAAACACCAAAAAAATGTTGTTGTTGATGTTGATCACACTAATATTTGTTCATTGATCGTTTTGATATTACAACAAATATTCTTATTAAAAGCATTATAAAAGGTTTAGAGGTGAGTTATTCGTGACAATGAAAAGAACACCATCACAGAGATACAAACTCTTGAATTGGTTCTCATACTCAATTTTTATATTGGCTTACAACTCTTTGAAGTCTTATGAGATTTTCAAAAACAATTTATTTTCTTTTCTTTTTAATTTTCAAACATGATATGCTATATAACTTATATAAGGGATTACCTCGCGAGATTCGGACCCTTTCCTACTCCATCACCTTCGAATACATATGATTTTACTTTTCTTTAGAGGAAAATGAGGCCACATGTAATATTTTCATGCAAGTAGGGTAAAGAAGCATGATATCAAAGCTTTGAGGTGTAATTTACCTTTTAATAGACAAGGCATTTGAGAGAATAACATGGGAATAAAATTTTACTATGTTTTCCTAATGCATATAAATAGTTATGGAAGAGGACTATATGGGTCAAACTCAGTAGATAACCTAGACACTTCATAAAATTTCATAGCAAAGTGATTATGGACAAACATTAGTTAATCAAATAAAACTACAATGTAGTTGAGATTCTTCACGTTGTTGAATTTTTAATAGACATTCTTATATCTAATTAGGCAATAGCTTTTTAGAAAAAAATGTATAGAGACTGGTTGCATGAGCACATTCTATAACAAACATAAGGTATATATCAATTAACTAAAACTCTTTCAAATGACGCGCTAACAAGCATCAGAGGTTGGAATTCGAAGAGAATGTACTTTTGTATAATCGATCCACGATAAAAAAAAGATTTACTAGTTTTAATCACACTATTGAGGATACCGAAACATTTTTTGCCTAAATCAAGCTAAAATTGTGACATACAGTTCTTTAGAGTGGAATGTGAGTCATTTATATATTCATACAATGTTAAATCAGGATCCAAAGAGGATTCACTAGTGTATGCGAATGAGTTTAAACACAAATGAATAACCTGGTCCAACAAAAGAGAGGGATAGAGAGACTGGTTTTGTACAGGCAAGAAGAACAAAAAATTTATAGGATAAATTTTTTGGATATCATGGAATTTTTTTTATGGCTAGGATAATTTTTTCTAGCTATAAATTTTGAGAATCGTCATAGTGGCCTCCACCAACTAATGTTTCAAAGAGAGAAATGGGATCTAAGAATCCATCAAAGAGAGAAAATAATATCTTAATGTGTATATATATCGTAAACTTAATTCTTATTATTCATCAAAATTATTAGTAGGAAAATAATCTAGAAGTATTTACCAACATGTAAGCTTACCTATGTACAAGATATGGAGTATATACTAAAACGTCCCAACAATACTAACATGACCATGACAACTTTGTTTCTTCCAATTTTTTTCATAGGCATCTTACAACTTCTATTTCACAAGTGATGCATTTAGTCTTAGCGGCATTCTCTTCCCTGTCACACAAACACAAGTTTGTAAGATGTCAACTTGTTTCAAGCTATATGTCAGAAAGATAATCGTCAACTCTACAAGTTTGGAAGAATGAGTCATCCTACTAATAAGTGAGTGCAGTACAATACTCAAGAACAAGATGCCAAAGAAACAAGAAGATCCAAATGCTTTCGTTTTTAACATTAGCATTGATGATGTAAATTTTGATCACACCTTGTGCGATCTCGGTTTATCCGTGAACATGATGCTATACTCAGTATCTAAGAGTCTTGGATACACTGAGTTTGTTCCTACACAGTCGAGTCCCATTGATGTAAGATCAGGACCGACCTCACAAGGATAGACGCGGAATCCAGTGACTGGTCGGAGGGGCACTCTTCATCGGATCAGAATATGGTCGAAATGATGGTGGATAGATCTAACCAGCTGGCCGGAGAGGTACTCTTTGATTAAACGGTCGAATAGAGATGGAACGATGATTGATCGAATGACGCCACACAAGTGATGATGAACTTTTGATAAACTCACAAGGAAAGTTTAGAACACAAATCATTGTCTCAGGGCATCGCACCAAGAGACAAAGATCCAAAAATTATCAAGAACAAATTCTTGAAATTAAAGAGAAATTCTCTAGACTTTTATTAGGTGCAAAACTTATTTATTTACAATGAAACAAAAGACACTTTATAGCCTATACAAACGATCAAAATAGGAAACAAATATATCTACTTAATTACAAATAAATCAAAATAAATGTAGAATAAATCAATGGATTGATTGATATCCATTATAGTATTGACTTGTTTATTTTTCTTCTTTCCATTTCTTTTTCAATATTTGATCCAATAATCTTCATGATCTGATTCTCTCAATAATGCCTTGATTATTTGATATTGCATCACCCATGCTAGCAGATCGCTTAGTTCGTTACTATGAATGATTCTTACTCGATATACCGGTGCTAGTGGAAAGATGTTTCATACCATAAGTTTTTGTTTTATTAGAGTTTGACAAGAAACCTTTCGATCCTATCATACTTGGACGACTATCATTGGCTACTACAGGAGTCATCATCAACGTGAAGAAAGGAAGAATCTTCCTTCAACTTGGAGAGCTATAGATAAACTTACAGATGGAGAAATTCGCGGGAAGACCACCCATGGAGGAGCGAATGTTCGTTGTAGACAAGCATTACTGATTTGCTGACTATCACAAGGGGAAGGGAAGGATACAACATTAATGATCTAGCAAACTGTTTTGCAAAGATGTTAGATTCAAGCGAGCAAGTGAAGTAGATGGTGAATGATCTAGAGCCACCATCAAAGTTGGCCGAGAAACCCAAAACCGCCGACTATAGTGAGGAAAACGCCCCTAAACTTGATCATATGTTGTAGCATCTATAGTTGTTAAGAGCTTTGTCTTCTGTCAAAACTTAGGTCTTGTGACACTTCATGTACCGACATCAACATTCATGAATCACAATCCTTGATTTGGTATTTTGAAATCTACAAACTAGTGAAAAGATTGCTCTCAATATCTCCATTTGTTAATGAAGTTTAGAACCTCAGCATAATGTCTTTGAAGTGTCTTTGAAGCCTTACATGTACTATCACTACAAAAGAGTTGAGTCATATATAGAATCGTTGTCGCATCAGCTCGTTTCTTTACGCTAAGTTGTAACACCTACAATTTTTTGAACTCATCATAACAACATAGTAGACGTGGTCGGATGTTAGATCCAGTTGTAGAGCGGGTCGGGTTGATACGAAGCACTCAAGTGCTTTTTACTTAATATATTTTTTTCGTTTAGAAAAGTTAGCAGACAGAATATTGATGAGGCATCCAGAGCTCATTGGAGGATCAGGCAAGATGTGTTTTGTAGTGTTTGTCTTATGGTAACATTTTTATAGTCGTTGTAGAATATTTTGGTATCTTTTATGCGTTATCGAGGCGTGTGGGTTTATAAGCGAGTGTTCAAGTCTATTGGTATATGGCACGTGGATATTTAGAAGGCGTTATCGCCAAATTAGAAAACTCTTAAAGTAGATAAAATCATGTAAGGGAATATTAGTAAGTAACTTGATAAATGAAATGTGATACTTGGCATGGGTTGTGATAATCAACCAGGGATGTGAAATCCCCCTCGTGGTCATGTTGGATCACCATTCACCTAATTTTTTCCATGTTGGGGTACAATAAATTTGAGTAATATATAGAATTGTTGTCGCAACAGTTTTCTTCTTTACGCTATGTTGTCACACCTAAAATTTTGTCAAATCATCATAACAACATAGTGGACCTGGTTGGATGTATGATACAGTTTTAGAACGGGCCGAGTTGGTACAAAGCACAAAAGTTATTTTTACTTACTTTCTTTGTTGTTTTGAGCAGTTGGCAGACAGAATATTTTCGAGGCATCTGGAGCCTATTGGAGGAGTAGGCGGGAGGCGCTTTCTATTTTTTCATATGATGGCACGTCTAGTCGTTGTAGAATTCTTTGGTGTGCTTTATTTGTCATCGAGGCGTGTGGGTTTATCAGCGAGTGCTCAAGTCTATCGATACCTTATACGTGGATATTTACAATGCATTATCGCCATATTATAATTTCTCAAATGAGATAAAATCGTGTAAGGAAATATTTAAAAGCAACTTGATAAATGAAATTTGAATCCTGGCACGGTTTACGATACTTAATCGGAGTTGTGAAGTTTTTCATGTGGCACTCGTCATGTTGGATTATCATTTACTAAGAATTTCTCCATGTCGGGGTAAATAGAGAGTAAACTCCAACCATGAAGACACCAAGGAGACAATCCTTATATTATGCCCTTAAGCACATGTTGGGCCAGGTCAGGGAACCGTTTTACTTTACTGTTTTTCCCCTACAGCTCTCAGTCCAAATAGGATAGTCAAACTATTGGTTTCTAGGGCACATGGGCCCTTATGGTCTCACCTATAGAGGCACATAGGTCCTTAGGTAATCAAACCCGGGTGCCCCATGAATGTTGGTACATGGTGTTAAGAAATTCGTCTAAACTACGACACTAAATATTTATTATAAGTAAGTTTTATATTACGCTACACTATTCGCCGAAGTTAAGAAAACGACTAATACCCTAACACATAGGGTAGGCACCAATAGAAGAGTAACTATCGCCCAATCATCATCAAATCAAACATGAAATACAAGCCGATATTGGGCATGGAAGATGATATCATGCCATGCTGTACCCAGAAGATATATGAGAACACGCTTGAAAACCTCCCAGTGAGTGGACGTTGGCTTGTGACGTGGAAAGAGGAGTCTAAGTAGGTTCGGAAGTCAGAATCTTCATGGTGGATAGAAGTTGAGAGAGAGAGACCGTACGGGTGACTTCAATGTCAAGGAAGTATAAAAGACCACCAAGACCTTTCATCGAAAATTGTTCCACGAGAATCTTGATCACATCCTCCACTTTGATCGAACAATTTTTTCCAATGAGAATTTCATGAACATATATATAAGAATATAGAAAAATAGTGTGCCTAGTTTGAGGAAAAACAAAGATTCATAAGAAAGAGAGTTTGTTAACCTAACAACTAGGAGGAATAGACAAAGTTCATTGTGTCATTATGCCAGGGGGTGCTTGCTTCAACCCATATATTACTTTCTTTCTACGGTACACAAAATTTGATTTGTAGTCATCCAAGAATTCGGGTGGTTGATACATGTAAATTTCTTCATCAAGATGTTCTTAGAAAAAATGCATTATTGATGTCATATTGGAGAAGAGGTAAATTGCGTGAGATAGCTACTTCGAAAACAAGGTGAATAAATGCATGTCTAATAACGGAAATGAATGTCTCTTGAAATTACACTTGAGGTTGTTGATGAAGAAGAAATGTATAAGTGCAGTCAATTGGTTTGATCATCATGTAGAGGGACGAGATCAAACATTTGATTGGAAATAATATAATTGATTTCAGTAGTTATAGTCGTGCGTTACTCGAGATGATGAAGAGCTTGATTTCAGTATGTGAGGAATAATATGGAGGTGTGTGTTCCTCTAATGATGAAATATTCATCGTTATAGGAGGCTCAATGACTAGAAACAAGAGCATACGGCAACAACATCAATGAAAGATTCGAGAGATAAGGAAAGTTTATGGAAATGAGGATTATTCCCAGGATTATTCCTACAAGGAATTAAAGGCTGCTTCCAGACCCACATGGATTAAGGTCTTAGCCCGAACTTCGAAGTTGTCAAACAAATATATTATATCATAAAATTTGATTTATGAAAATTATGTTTTATATACTAAATTTTATGCAGTTTATTGGTTTGGAGTTTAAATTTTTTTTTTTTTAAAAAAAAAAAAAACTATAATGTTACATGAAATTCTTTATTTTGAACATATTAATTTAAACGTGACATTGAAATTTTTAAACAAGAAATTTTTTTTTTTAATATCTACAAAAACATTCCAATACAATCATTGTTCACAAATACAAGAAATTGAAACAACAGTTTCGATGAATGATTGGAATATAACACAGTTTTCTTAACGAAAGTCTTACGAGCTAACTGATAAAATATGCTATAACCCCCAATCGTAAATTTAATATTGGCTAACTGAGACTCTTAAATGCTCTCGGCATTACGCATTAGTAAGATGGATTAAATAGATATGATCCCGTCTTTTCAAAATCTAATAAACTGTGTGTCCTTAACATCTACTTTGATTGGATTTTGGGGGGGGGGGTGGGAAAGAGGAAAAGAAAAAAATAAAAAAAGAAGTTATTCATGTAGAAAAAAATATTCAAAAAGTAAAAATGGAAAATAGAATATGAGGGAGGGCAAATGATTCATCAAAGCTTGAGTGGGGGCATCAAAAGGATTTTTACCAAAATCTTAGGGCTGGGCAAAAAAACTCGGAGCCGAAGAACCGAACCGGAACCGACCAAAATTTTTGGTTCGGTTCTGGTCAAAATACCCGATGGATCCTAATGTTGGGGAACCATGGGTATCGGTTCGGTTCCGGTTCTTATCCGAGAACCAAGGGTAGGAATCGAATACTCGAACATATATATACATTTACCCATATAGTATTAGGGTTATCGATATTTCGGGTAGTTTCTTGGTATTTCAGATATTTTATTGGTATTTCGGGTAATTTATTGCCATTTTAGACATTGGTTCTAAGTATTTTTGTCATTTCAGATTTTTTATTTGCATTTCGGGTAATTTATTGACATTTGGGGTTTGGATTTCGGGTATTTATAGTGTTATTTTGGGTACTTTTCTAAATTCGGGTACAATTTTTCACTATTTCGGTTTCAGGTACCCGAAACCATTTAAGAACCGAATTTTTCGGGTATGTTATGGTTCCTCAAATACTATACCCGAACCGACCCGGAACCGAACCAAAAATTTGTAGGTACCCGATGGGTCCTAAATTTCTAGAACAGAAATACCCGGAACCGAACCGAATACCCGAATGCCCAGGCCTAAGAGGGAGTATAATCTATATCTATGATAACTAAATCATGTAGGAAGCTTCGTGCGACTCTTCGACCTCGACGTACGTCTCTCACTAACTTGGACCACTCGAAAACGAGGTTCGGAACACGGATCGTGTTTGCTTTGACCTTTTAGGTTTGTCATAGGTCGTTTTATTTGGTCGGTACATTCGTAATCGACTAATCGAAAAAAAAATGGCTTAAGTTACATTTGCTACGACATTTATTTTTATTTTTCTTTGGTTTGTGGTAAGTTAGTTCGTAACATTTTTATGTTCATCAAATCATTATGTATTTGTGAATATTGAATCATCATTTTTATATAGTCTAGTATACATCAGTCAACTAAATTTAACTCATTTTTATATAGTCTAATACCTCATCTTTGCCCTAAAAGTGTATTTCGCATTCATTATGTCATAGTGTGGCATATCCATGTATGTAAATTACTTTAATAAGTTTTTTTTTTTTCATTAAGTGAATACATAACTTGCTAAGTTAGCTCATATATGTATCTTGTCATTTCATGTCCAACAAACCCTATACCCTAAACCCATACAATGTCATTAGGGATAAATGTAAAACTACTTAAGTAAGTTATATTGAGGGTCTTGTGTTCAATATTAAGTGAATACATATCTTGCTTACTAAATGAACTCATATATGTAATCTTGTGATTTCATAACTAACAAACCCTATACCCTAAACCATAAACTCATACAATGTTATCATGGACAAATGTACTACCTATAATTAGTTTCCATATATATTCACAAATATAATTCCCATCCACGATATCAAATTATGATCATTACCACCAAACCCTTTATCTATTTACTTGTGTTTTATGCAATGAGAAACCCTAAACCTTAGTTCTTAAAATTGTTGGCCAAATGATAACTCAGCCATCATAAAAGACATAACTCAACCATCATATGTATTTATAACTCAGCCATGTCTATGTCATAACTCAGCCGTTATATTTTCATAACTCAGCCGTCTCTAATTTATAACTCAGCCATGTCTATGTCATAACTCAGCCGTTATCTTTTCATAACTCAGTCGTCCCATCATAAGATTAATTTTGAATTAAATTGACCGGATTAATTCGAACCAATCCGATTTCGATTCGGATTAGACAACGTGTGTTCTGTCTCTGATACCATGTAAAACAACAGGAAGAAGATCAGAAATTTCTCCTATCTTTGATTTTCTTCCTCTGTTATTTTACATATGGTAAGTCATAAAAGAATAAATATACGGTATTTTTAAGGTAATTATGCAAAACAATGGATAAATATACATGCTAAGAATATCCGTAGAACAGTACGCATATATCCCCACTCGTCTAGCCAACTTTCATTTTCAGATATAAAGTTATACTTTTATTCAAAGTAGAGCAAATTTATACTAAACAATATATTATTATATTAACTATATATGGCACTGCATAATAGTAATAAATATTTGATGCTACTACTAAAGAAGATGATGATTTGCAGAACATAGAAGATGTGGTTCGAGTTCATCTAGAAGTTATGAATAAATCATGCAAAACGAGTTCATAATCATGCAAAACGAGTTCATCTAAGAGCAGTTCTATCGAAACGTTTTTAAATTGGTATCTTATTAATATTTTAATTTTTTTTTTTAGTCTACAGTCTGTAATAAAAAAAAACAAAACAAAAACAAAAACCGACTCAATCAGAAGTTCACACGTTGCATGAACAAGGTTGATACCATTTTTTAATTAAGAGATTTCGCAATAGATCCGTCATTATTATTGTGGAGCCCATAATTTTTAATTAATTTTTTTTTTTTAAGAATTTACGTCAAGAAATATTGATGGAAGTGGTCTAAGAGTTTTAAATAGAAAACCTTTTTTAAAAAAAAAAAAAAATTATGAATAAATCATGCAAAACGATATATGCGTACGTACGAATCTTCTTTGGCATAATGACACAGATGTTTGTTTTTTCCCGTAGTTATATTTTTAAATACTATATAATATATACTCTTAGATATTCCATGTGAGAGATTCTGAGAGAAAAGACAAAATATAGATGTGGGATGGTAAGTTATTAGTGGATTGAGTTAAATATAGAATTAAATGAGAGCAATTTTTTGTTTTATACACCTCATAATTATGAACTTTTTTTTATGTGTTTGTTTCTTTCGTCTGACTCTTGAAGATGTTAAAAGGTTGCTAACTAGAATTGCCCTTTCACATTTTCTAAGGCTCAAAATCATCTATAGTTACTTGTTAAGAGTTTCTATACACACAAAACAAGGTATAAAGTTTGTGAAAGAAATAGAATCGAATCAGAAGCTAATATTGTAATTTAGAGTGTGTAAAATATACAAAATAGAGCATATATAGTGAAAAGAAAAAATGAGCACACACGAGTTTAAAGAGTACGGTGGCAATAACTCATCCACCTACATCTCGTCAAGATCATTCCAAGAATGCACTAAATCACTGAGAATTACAGAGATTCAAAATGAAAGTCTTAAAGCCTTTTACAAAGTTCCTCATGGTTTCTCTCAATTATGGTTTTAACCCACACTTAATACAAATTCATACCTTTAATGAATTTTCTATCTTTTTATTTATTTCTACCTCACAAGAATATTCTATCGTATAGGAGATGATGAGAGTTTCTTAGCACAGAAACCAAAAAAAAAATTAATAAAATTTTTTTGGGTTCCATGTGTGAGATAAAGACCGATCCTTCAGTGCCTTGTTTAAGATACCGTTTTTTGACTGTACACATTACGTGGCGGGTTGTGATTCGTTCAGTTTTTTTTTTTCAATCGAAAATTGTGTGCCCCACTAAAAAAAATAATAAATTTTTTTTTAGAAACTCCCCACCAAAAACACGGTTGGAGATGCTTTTATATATGTAAGTGGAACTAAAACCTAGCTCACTTACGCCTTTTGATAAAGTTGTCTCATAACATTTCGTATGTGGCATAATCGTATCCGCAGTGGCTCAAGAAACTTTTATGTGGGGAGAGTTCCTCCTCTATTTGATATTTGTTTTTGGTGTTTTTGGTATAGGGAAGGAGTGGGTATGACACTACCTTTAGATCTAGGAAGATTTTTTTGTAAAGAAAAGGAGGGAGTGAGATGCTAGTTCTTTGTAAATACCTTTGGTTCTAATTTTCTAATGATATCTAGATGAAAAAAAAAAAATGGAGTTTGTTCATTTGATGAGCTCCTCCTTATCTTGCAGTCTTAGTACTTCTTGTGATCCTAGTATGATCACATGACTAAGCTTGCATTCCCTCTTTTCCAAGATTCGTTTTGGTTTGAACAAAAATATAATTATGTTGGTTTGAGATAAACAGCCCGATTTAGTTTCCTTGGATTCCAATTCAGGACTTGAGTCCTTATTACTCAGCCTTGACACACAACAACTACAAAGGAGCTTGAAACTTGATAATGGTTAAAATGTTTGGGAAGATATCAACCAAAATAGTTAGTTTAGAGATCTTCATGACTTCTACAATTTCTTCTACTATAGTATCTCAGATCTTATGGTATGTGACGTATATATCTTTCATTCATTCATGGTGTACATTATTTTTGGAAAGTACAATAGAACCTTCATACTGAAACGATTTCCACACGCTTCTGCATATAACCAAAGTCCTTAAACAAACCTTTGAGCCAAATCGCTTCTTTAACTGCCTCATTCAAGAATGTAAATTCGGTTTCATTAGTTGATAATGGAAGCACCTTATGTGAAAAGATACCTCCACAAATTGTTCTTATGTCTACATAGACGCAAAATCAGAATCACAGTATGCTTTTAGGATGAACTCAACCCCTCGTTTGTAGTATAGGTTCATTTTCATAATACCTTTTATGTACTTGAGTACCCATTTGACTCCCAACCAATGCTCATTGTTGGTTTTTCTCATGTACCTACTGATAATATTAACGGAGTATGCCAAATCTGGTCTGGTTCCAAGCATAAAGTACATAATGCTTCTAACAAGATTTCAATAAGGAACTTTCTTCATATATTCAGCATCCTTATAAAGTTGTTTTTTGTAGCAGCATGCGTCTTGAATGAGCTCCAAGAGGATTCATGACCTTTTTAGCATGTTTTATCTTGTAACTCAAATAATTCTCCTTAGACAAAGTTGAAACTCCATTCATTGTCTCTAGCAGTGTACATACAAAGTATCTTCTTAGTTGCTCCAATATCTTTCATTTCAAAATTTTCCTTCAGTTTCCTGAGATATATAATTCTTTTTTCCGTTTTCAACGACTAATTTTTCATCAACAATATGAGTAAGTAGATCATAGAACCATCATCTTGAGGCTTTATGTAGTTATAACTGTCATGTAAGCTCCTCTCAAAACCTATCTCTATCATTTAATTGTCAAGTTTCTAGTTTCACCTCCTTGGTGTCTGCTACGGGCCATATACATACATTTTCAAGAGACGAACTTGATTTAAATAAAACTGATCTTCTAAACCTTCATGAATATCTATATATATATATATATATATATATATATATATATATATATATCTTCTCACACTATTCTCCATGTAGAAAGACGGTGTTAACATCAAGTTGTGCTAGTTCATAGTCTTCTTCAACAAATATGGCTAATAGGATCCTTACGGAGAATATATCATTGTAATCCAAACCTCCCCTTTGAATGTATCCCTTAGCAACAAGTTTGGATTTAAATATTGGTACTTCAATACCAGAATTTTCAGGCTTACTCTTGAAATCCACATAGAGCCTATAATCTTCTAAGCTTTAGGCTTCGTAACAGCTGTTTGCGTGTAATTCTTTAACATATCATCTATTTCTCCATTCATGCTAAGTTTCCACAGCTCCAAATCATTATCTCTTTTAGCTTCTTGATAGTTTACAGGTTCAATGGAGTCTTCATCCACTGTGATAATGAGAGATTTTGCATAAATGTTTTCTCCTTCTTCATTGGTGTCTTCACTATAACATCGTTCAACATTAAACTTTCTACAAGTCTTTATCTCTCTTTTTTATCTGTTTTGAACCAAATAATAACTTTTAGGTGCTTCAGCTTTGACATCTTCTTGAATATGTCCTTCATCTGGATGATTGTCATGAGTTGGTGTTTGATCTCCTAGGGATCCTATTTCATCCGATAGATCTCCATCAGAGGGAGTATCATTTTTTTTCCTTAGTATTTATATCCATAGAATCGCTTAATGTTGTTGGTTTTTCTCTCTTTTTCGTGAACACATCTTTGTACACAACGTTTTAAAAAAAAAAAGTAATATTCCTACTTACACATAATTTATTCTGATTTAATAACCATACCTTGTAATCTTTTAGCATATGACTTTTTTTTTTGCTATAGGCACAAGTTTTCCTTCATTAGAGTGAACAAAAGCTATATTGCCGAATCTTTTCAAGTAGTTGTAGATTGGTGGCTTTCTACACCTTTTTCTTATCATTGATCTCAAAATTTATTGCAGATGGGAGTTTCTTGTTGATTAGAATCAATGTAGTACATGTGGCTTCATGACAAAATGAATTTAATAGACCTGAATCACTTAGCAGACTCCTTACTTTCACCACCATTAATCTGGTTCATTCTCTCTGCAACACCAATTTTTTGAGGTGTGTAAGTCATGGGCATTTTTTTGCTTTGCAGTATTCATTAAAATAATGAATACAAAATTTAAGGTCACTATAACTTCTTAGTACCTTGATCTTCCTTCATGTTTGAGCAATGTTCTAAAATGCGTTCAAGGCGGTGGTTGGATACACTAATTTCATATTATGTGGTGGTTTTGGCGATATATAAAAAATTCGGACGCCTGACAGCTCTCAGGTAGAAAATTATGCGGTTTTAGATGGGTGTCTAGGCAAATTCTAGGAGGTAAATTTTTTAAAAATATGTAAAGTTTTATATATTATGCAAACTAAAGTTTTTTTATTTCAGATAACATTTATTTTAATTTATAATCTTATTAAACTTAATTCATTTAGAAAATAAGTTACAGATTATATATTTATTCATCTTTACATTTATATTAGATCAAGCATTTTATTAGTTAAAATTGGTAACTATAATTATACATGTTTTTACTAAAACTAAAATATTTGTAGGTTTTACTCATTGTATATAAAACATAATATATATATATACAAAACATAATATATATATATACAAAAAATAATATATATATATATATATATATATATATATCAAATAAACGTCTAACACATTTTAGAACATTATTTTTAAGTTTTCACTATAACACTACATTCCAAAAAGGTTCTAGTTGTTTCATCTTTGTACTTGACAAAATAAACTCAAGTCTTTCTTATGAAATTATCAATGAAAAAGATGAAGTATTAGTATTTTTCAAGTGACAATGGGACTATTGATGCTGCTCATATCGCTTGTAATCTTGTGTTTATTTCTAATGGATTCCAGTTTAATTTTTGCGAGACGTAGGAAAATTTATTTAAACTTGTTGAAACTTTTGGTGTTTTTTCTTATTGTTAGGGTCTAAATGGTAACAGTAGAATGTTAGTAAAATCTAGCAGAATGACTATTTTTTAGCAGAATCTGGCAGAATCAATAAAGTTAGTTGGTAACAGTAGCAGAATTATTATAATTCTGGCAGAATTATTATTTATCTAGCGGAATCTAACAGAGTAATAAAAGTAATAAAATTTATTTATAAATATTTGATTATAACTTTTTTCCAAAATAATAACTAAATAAACTACATTTATAAAATATAATTATCATATAAATCATAAACTATCAAAGTTAACTATTTATTATTTATTTATTTATGAAAATTAAATTAAATTATTTTTAGAAAAAATAAAGGAATCTAGTGAACTATCAAATAAATCAAAAACTATCAAAATTAACTATTTTGAGATAAATATGAAAAATCTATCTAATAGATAAATTTGGGTCTATACGGGTTTGGATCGGATCCGGGTATCCGAAGTATTGGAAAAAATAAAATAAATGTTGGTTGAATTTGAATAAAATTTAATTAAATTTGACAATCACAATTAAGAATTTTCCAAAATTTGATTGTTTTGGATATTTTGGTATTTATATACAAAATAATTGACATATTTGGTATATAATTGAAATTTTGGGTAATTTAGTTATATTAAATAAAAATATAATTAATATATTTGGGTATATAATTTTATTTCTGGTATCCACTCGGATTTGGATTTGGGTGTTCAGGTCCGGATATTTTGCTCAACCTAGTGAATTTGACATGATGATTATTTTTTTAGTTGAATCTGGTAAAATTATTTTTTTAGAATTATGACACCATTTAGAGTCTTAGTGTAGTCTCATAGAAATTCATAAGTCAATCGAGTAGTTTTACTGTCAAATCTTTACCATTGAGTTAAGCTATTTTATAAATTAAAATCTGTTTCCAATTATTTAGAATAAGAATTGTACTGTTTAAAACAAATATAATTTATATGATTCCGTTTGTCTTGATATTTATAATTTGATATGATAAGGTCGTTGATCAAATAAATTGATACGATAAGGTCTTAAATGATTCTATCGGAATCTTTTGTTGGCTATATTTTTCTTAGATTCGAGAATAAAATAAGGAAATTGAATAAAATGACTATATTAGTTAAAAATTATATGATAAGACCGTAGAAAGACGTGGTACGTTTTAAGTCAAAGGTCAAAAAAGCTAAACTATATTTCTGGCTCTTCCACAATTCTTGGGGATTTTTCTTCTTTTCACCTAGATAAGGCTAGGTTGTTATATAGTTTTTAGATTGAATTCGCTTTTGGATAAAATCTCCTAGTTACTATGAAAAAATTCTCGGAAATAGTCATCATACAAAATATAAATTAACTGATAATATAAAATGTGGTGTGTTTCCTCATCGTTCTTTTTCTTCTCCTTTTTCATAATTTCCTCATCGTTTTGGAGATAATAATATGAGGCAAATGCTGCAAATCGGTATATCCTTTGGCATATTCCATATCCGGCCCGTAATTATTAATAGTTATATTTTCTTAAATGCTTTCGTACAAAAGCATAAGAAAAAAAGAAAAACAAAAACTGTATATGATATTCTTTCCTGATATAAAGAAGCCAAAAAAAAAAAGAGAAAGCAAAAGTCGAGCTGGTGACTCATCGGTCCATTTTAAAGTCACCAGTACCGTACATATTCCGTTTCCTAATTTCGTATGACGACGTACATTATTCAAAACTTGATTATTTTCTCTTTTTGTTTAGGGTATTTTTTCCTAAAGGCTTTATAGACCCAAAGACTAATCACAGGAGACCTTACATCTCGGTACACGTTTGTCCATTTAAGGTGCGGATAGGTGGCCAAGGTGACTCGAACCCAGAACTCTCCCACAAGGAAGTTATCACTGGGCCAAGGCAACTTGGTTTTTTTGTTTAGGGTACGAAACACGATATATCAAAATTTAACTACTACTATATTTGGTGTGAAACTCAAATCGTATTATATATATATGTTTATCTCTTTGAGTTTGTAATCAAGAGGAATTTGGTAGAATGGTAGTAGTTTTTAATTTTCTAATTTGCTAATTGGATAATTAAACGATTTTTATAAAACAGGTACTTTATCAATATGAATGTTGTTCTTTTCCTTAATTTGAGAAACCATTTACAATATTAATTGAATTTATCACTCAATTTTAGTTCAAAATTAATTTCTTCTAATTTTAAAGATAAATGAAATAAAAAATATCCCTTCATCGTCTCTATTAAATCTCAAATTTCTATCTTCTCTTTTTTAAAAAAATTAGAAGGCACCAACAAGCTTCATCGGCGGCGAAAGCATCCCCGAGTTTCTTCGACAACGAAAATAATGTCAAGCTTCGCGCCAATCTTCAGCGGCTCTGTCAAAGAACTCGTCGTTGAGAAAGTATATAACCACCATCTCACATCCTCCATCTAGCAGAAACCATCCCATCCACCATTCCCCATAGGCCATCCACCATCAACCAGTTCCACAAATACGATCTACTATCCACCAAATACCATCCACAATTAAAAAGGAAACATATATGCCTTTCTTCTTCACATCGGTTTGTTTTTCCTCTTTCTTACTATAGATGTTGGATTTTTGTCATGTTTGTCTCGATATTAGGTTAAAAAGGAATTTTTCCTCTTCTAAGGGGAAGGTACTGGAACAAGGATTTAGAATTATTTTGAGAAATCTTAATCGCAAAGTTTTTAGAAGGGGTTTTACCAAATACCATCAATTGAGGTGGTATTTGAAATCCCTGATTTTTAACTATCAAGTCTCTCTCAAATAATCTCAAATCCTTTTATATAGTTAATTAATGAAATCTCAGTTTTCCTATAACGGTATATTTGAAGGAATTTGTATAAATCATTAATCCAATAACCTTGCATTTTGAATAACTTTTACAAATGTTAAATCTAATAACCTGACATTTAGAAAAGAACTGAAATCCTTCCAAATCTTTGTTTCATTACCCCTACCTAAATTTTTTTTTAATAAATTAAAACCAATATTCGAAAACAGAATCTTACGGTATCATAAAAAAAATATCACACTTAAATATATTTCCAAATGTGTAATAATATACACTAACCTTCCACATTATCCAATTAATCTAAATCAAATCATGTAAATAAACCACACAAATTCATTAATGTTATATTTGATCTCAATTCCGCTAATTGGTGACGATAGTTTCCTTATGTTAACCGTATTAACATTAAGCACATATTGCTTAATTCCAACGATCCGGAGCAACGAAACTCTTCACCTAAAATTTGAGGCACAGTTGGGAAGACTTTTGGCACAAGCCGTCGACACCCCTTAATAGCAAGACCACCTTGAGGGCTGCTTCCACATTGAACATGCAATCTCACACCCACTTCTCTCAGGTTCACGTATGTACTCGGGGTCTAGTACCAATTTTTTGGCGTCTTTAAGCCCATGTCCAACTCCTTATTAGTTTGATCTCGTCCGCTTTGGGCCAAACTAACTAACAATGCTCGCAC
Organism: Euclidium syriacum; assembly: GCA_900116095.1. Taxonomy (NCBI): domain Eukaryota; kingdom Viridiplantae; phylum Streptophyta; class Magnoliopsida; order Brassicales; family Brassicaceae; genus Euclidium; species Euclidium syriacum. Next base: position 2,312,106 of record FPAK01000012.1, on the reverse strand, counting down.
GGTTTTGTCTTTGCGCTCTTTTCCAAAAGGTCTTATACTAATTGGAATTGGATATGTCTTATATAATATACCATAGTAGCCTAAACTTCTTATATGGGACTTGGATTTTATCCTAACAGTCTTCCCCTCAAACCAAGGACCACATAAACCATTTATCTTTCTCTCATGCGAAACCTTTGCCCCCATTTGGTACCGCCGTAATCACCAACGAGACGCTTCACCTAACCTTAGAGGCACAATTATGAAGACTTTCTACAGAAGGTGTATACACCCCTTTATTACGAAAATCACCTTGAGGGTTCCATTCCTACAACGAACATGCATGCCCACAACTCCCCTTCTTCCGGTCACATCTGAACCTGAGGTCTGATACCAATTATTGTGCTTCTCTAAACCTATGTCCAACTCCCCATTAATATGATATTTTTGATTTTGGGTCGAAATGGCTGAAATTTTTTACAAGAGAAATACTATGAACTTCTTATGAGTTTTACCTCTTCTATTAAAAATTGCATCAGTTAATAAGACACTAAAATACCAGTTAAAGGTGGAGTGGTTGAATCTACCATTTGGAGTGATCACCATATATATTGCAAACGGATTATTCTATCTTTTTCTCTTTCTCCACATATAGTTTTAACAACTTTGAATGAGCCATATGGTTGGGATTTTACCGGAGAAATAACCAACTATGAACTCTTTATGAGCTTCAGCTCCTAAAAAAAATCATCAAGTAGTAAAACACAAAGAATCTCAGTTGGAGATAAAATGATTGGTCACATGTGATCACCAAGATCTTACAAATGGAATGGTATGTATCTATTTTTTTTCCTTTCTGTATAATTGAGAGCTTTAAATGAGCTATGTGACTAGGACTTTTCCAAGAAAATAGCCAGCTATGAATTTTTTTTTAGCTTCATCTCCTCTATTAAAAATTGTATCAAATATTAAGACAAGAGGAATACCGATTGGAGATAGAGTGGTTGAAACTATTCTTTATAGTTATTTATCGGTTGGTTCATTTAGCCTAAGGGCCCATAATTTCATAATTCTTATGCAAGAGTTGTAGTTTGGTGAATTGGAACGGTAGGTGACATTGTAGTAGTTAGAGGTGGTAGGAGCATTGAGGCAGTTGTGTGGTTCTATAACAATGGAGGAACACTTTAGGTTGGGTGCAAAAGGGGTTTGTGAGTCAGTAACCATAGCTATATGAAAATAGCTATATGAGGAATTGGTTTGGTGACTCAGAAAAGATATTCTAAGATATGATTTTGAAAATATCAAAAGATATGAATTCGAACTGATAGTGGCTGAATTAAGCTAAATGCTTGGGAACCTAGCAGTTAAAAAAGTGACACCGTAATAGCATATTTAAGGGCTTGGGATATTAATAGTTAGTTCAGCATGGATCTGATCTAAATGTTGGAACACGAGGTTAACAATAATTGAGGTTGAAAGAAAGGAAGAAGATACCATATCAGCAAAACTAAAATAGGTTTTAGTTTTCATTATCGAAGTTGAAGAAGGAGAGGGAGGAATGCAAGGAAAGAAAAGGCTTTGGGGGGGCGGGGGTGGCGGAATATGGAAAAATAAAGAAATTGGTTTAGATAGGAGGTCATGAGATTTCGATAAAGAATGATTGAAAATATGAGTGAAAACCAAAAAATTCAAAGAAGAAACTGAGGATGAGAAAACTATAAATTCTTATTTGATGTTTTTGTTAGTAATTATTTAGATAAATTATATCGAATTTTCTTTCAAATGTTATAAAGGATTAGAAAATACTTTTTTTAATTACAAAATTCGATATTTTTTTCTCTATCTACAATATTACGAATTCAGTATCTAATAAGAAACAAAACACAATACGTTTTTCCAACCGATAAAAGTTTTTGATTAATCACAAATACGTGAAATATCAATTTGAGAAAATAAAAAGATCTCCGACTTAGAAAACGAAAGAGTTTTCGGCTATAAATAAGCCACAACTACATTATCGAATGGACTAGAGCTCTCGCTACTGAGATTTTTCTGAGCCTTTTAGTCTCTTTTAGTAAAACAAAACTTTATCGCCTCTTTTCGCTTCTCTTCCCATCGTCTTCCTCGTGAACGAAACTTCTCGATCTTTCTTTTTTCACCTGCTTTTTTCTTGGGTTTTCACGAGGTACTTACTCTACTACCACACCACTCTTTCACCTTTTTTGTATTTTTTTTCTTTTAATTTCTACATTTTCCGTAATAATTAATCTAATGGTGAATCTTTTTCTTTGACGTCTTTCACTTCCAGCTTTATCGGATATAATTCCTTGATTTTCGCCGATTGTGTCTATCTGAAAAAAAAAATCCTGGGGATTTAAGGGGTTAAAACCCAAGAATCCAGAAGCAGAAAGGTTTTTTTTTTCTTTCTAATTCCGATTTTGAGATTGGGAAAGAGAACGAGAGAGAACAATCAAACCATGGCTGCAAGAAATTTGGAGAAGATGGCTTCCATTGATGCTCAACTCAGGCTTCTTGCTCCTGGGAAGGTCTCTGAAGACGACAAGCTTATCGAGTACGATGCTCTGTTACTGGATCGATTTCTCGATATTCTTCAGGATTTGCATGGCGAAGAAGTCAGAGAATTCGTATGTTCCCTTTTCCTCTCACACTCTTTCTTAGGGTTTACACATCACTAACACTAAACTGAATTCGAGTTTAAAATTTCGAACTGTGATATACATTTAGCTTTACCCATCACTAATTCATGATATGGGTTTGTTCTTAGCAGTGAAATTTAGGTTAATTGTTTTTCGGTTTTGTGTAAAAGGTTCAAGAATGCTACGAGGTTGCTGCTGATTACGACGGAAACCGTAACACGGAAAAGCTAGAAGAGCTTGGAAACATGCTGACGAGTTTGGATCCAGGGGATTCAATTGTAGTTACTAAATCATTCTCCAACATGCTTAGCTTGGCTAATCTGGCTGAAGAAGTCCAGATTGCTTACAGACGCAGGATTAAGAAACTCAAGAAAGGCGATTTCGCTGATGAGGCCTCTGCTACAACGGAATCCGACATTGAAGAGACTCTCAAGAGGCTTTTACAGCTTAACAAGACTCCTGAAGAAGTCTTTGATGCTCTTAAGAATCAGACTGTTGACTTGGTCTTCACCGCTCATCCCACTCAATCTGTTCGTCGGTCTTTGCTCCAAAAGTTTGGAAGGTTTGTATTCAATCCCTCGACATTTCAATTGCTTGTGTGTGACTTTGCTGATTTGTGTTTTGTTTCGATGTTTTCAGGATTCGTGATTGTTTAACACAGTTGTATGCAAAGGACATTACTCCTGATGATAAGCATGAACTTGATGAAGCTCTTCAACGAGAGGTAATACTAAAACAAAGAACTCTCAGTGAAGCTTTTTTTGTTGTATGAATTCTAACTGAGCTCTGTTTTTTGTTTTTCTCTTAGATTCAAGCTGCTTTTCGTACTGATGAAATCCGAAGAACTCCTCCTACACCACAAGATGAGATGAGAGCAGGGATGAGTTACTTCCATGAGACAATCTGGAAAGGAGTCCCCAAATTCTTGAGACGTGTTGATACAGCTTTAAAGAACATTGGAATCAACGAGCGTGTTCCTTACAATGCACCTCTCATTCAATTCTCTTCTTGGATGGGTGGAGACCGTGATGGAAACCCTCGAGTAACTCCTGAAGTTACTAGAGATGTGTGTTTATTAGCAAGAATGATGGCTGCTAATCTCTACTTCTCTCAGATTGAAGATCTCATGTTTGAGGTAAACAAAATGTTCTAGCTTTTCAGTTTCTTGGTTGTTATTGATGAACATAGATCTTATTTATGGTTTTGTTTTGCAGATGTCTATGTGGCGTTGCAATGAGGAGCTACGTGTTCGTGCAGAACGTCAAAGGTGTGCAAAAAGAGATGCAAAACACTACATAGGTCTGTGTTGTTTGTTACCTTTCTCGCTATTAAACGTTTTCGCTATATTATGTTTTGTAAATGATTGGTTTTTGGGATGGATGGATTGTAGAGTTCTGGAAACAAATCCCTGCAAATGAGCCATACCGAGCTATCCTCGGAGATGTGAGGGACAAACTATACAACACACGTGAGCGTGCACGTCAGCTTTTGTCGAGTGGAGTCTCAGACATCCCCGAAGACGCTGTTTTCACAAGTCTTGACCAGGTTTGTAGATTGAACCGCCCTAAGATCAATGTTTTCTTTTCTTTGTTTCTTGTCTGATTGTTTCTGTTTCTTTCCAAAGTTCCTGGAGCCGCTGGAGCTTTGTTACAGGTCGCTCTGTGATTGTGGTGACAGACCTATAGCTGATGGAAGCCTACTTGATTTCTTGCGCCAAGTGTCCACATTTGGGCTTGCCCTCGTGAAACTTGATATCCGTCAAGAGTCTGACAGACACACTGATGTCTTGGACGCTATCACGCAACACTTAGGTATTGGATCTTACAAAGATTGGTCAGAGGACAAAAGACAGGAATGGCTCTTATCCGAGCTAAGCGGAAAGCGTCCTCTCTTTGGACCTGATCTTCCCAAAACTGAAGAGATTGCTGATGTGTTAGACACTTTCAAAGTCATTTCAGAGCTTCCTTCAGATAGTTTCGGCGCTTATATAATCTCAATGGCTACTGCTCCATCAGACGTGCTTGCTGTTGAGCTTTTGCAACGTGAATGTGGAATCACTCATCCTCTGAGAGTTGTCCCGTTGTTTGAGAAGTTAGCGGATTTAGAAAACGCTCCCGCTTCAGTCGCGCGTCTCTTCTCCATTGAATGGTACAGAAACCGGATCAACGGAAAGCAAGAAGTCATGATTGGGTATTCCGACTCAGGCAAAGACGCTGGTCGTTTATCTGCTGCTTGGCAGTTATACAAGACTCAAGAAGATCTTGTGAAGGTGGCGAAAGAATTCGGAGTCAAGCTTACGATGTTTCACGGAAGAGGTGGAACCGTGGGACGAGGAGGTGGACCAACTCATCTTGCTATCTTGTCTCAGCCTCCGGATACCATTCACGGGCAATTGAGAGTAACGGTGCAAGGTGAAGTCATCGAGCAGTCTTTTGGTGAAGAGCACTTATGCTTTAGAACTCTCCAGCGTTTCACTGCTGCTACACTTGAGCATGGAATGCATCCACCGGTTTCTCCTAAGCCCGAGTGGCGTGTCCTCATGGATGAAATGGCTATTATCGCCACTGAAGAATACCGTTCCGTTGTCTTCAAGGAACCCCGTTTTGTTGAGTACTTCCGTCTGGCGACACCGGAGCTTGAGTATGGAAGGATGAACATAGGAAGCAGACCATCTAAGCGAAAGCCGAGTGGAGGAATTGAATCTTTACGTGCAATCCCGTGGATCTTTGCGTGGACTCAAACAAGGTTTCACTTACCTGTGTGGCTAGGGTTTGGAGAAGCATTCAAACGTGTGATCCAGAAAGACGTGAAGAATCTCAACATGCTCAAAGAGATGTACAACCAGTGGCCGTTCTTCCGTGTCACAATCGATCTAGTCGAAATGGTTTTCGCTAAAGGAGACCCTGGAATCGCTGCTCTGTACGATCGCCTCCTCGTCTCTGAAGAACTTCAACCATTTGGTGAACAGCTTCGAGTTAACTACCTTGAGACCAGACGCCTCCTCCTCCAGGTAAAAATTCCGGTTTTCAATTCGATTTCAGTCCGGTTTACTGAATTTCTTTGGTTTGTGAACAATCGGATAGAAACCAAATGGTATTCGGTTGGCATTGATACGGATTTTCAAAGAAATTGAGGTTTTAATCGGTAAGGCCACGAGCGGTTTAAGTTAGACCGTGCAAATTGCTAACTAAACCGTTTTTCATTTTTTCAGGTGGCAGGTCACAAGGACATTCTAGAAGGTGATCCTTACTTGAGGCAAAGGCTGCAGCTACGTGACCCATACATCACGACATTGAACGTGTGCCAAGCTTACACGCTGAAGCAGATCCGTGACCCGAGCTTCCATGTCAAAGTCCGACCACATCTGTCTAAGGAGTACATGGAGTCTAGTAAGCCAGCGGCTGAGCTCGTTAAGCTGAACCCGAAGAGTGAGTATGCACCGGGACTTGAAGATACTGTTATCCTCACCATGAAGGGTATAGCCGCCGGTATGCAGAATACCGGTTAAGGCATTATAAATATCATTTGAACCGTCTTTGTACTATTCCCTAAATCTCCTCTATCTCTATGTATTATTTTATGTTTATTCTGTGTTGTGATAATCTCTCCTCTGACTCCTCCGTATGCTTTGTTTATGGATATTATAATTTCTTGTGTTACTCTGCTGTTATGCTATTTTAGTATTTTATCTATGGAAAACAAAATTACAAAGAGATTTCTTACTTCTGCACTATGATGTTACTAAAGAATTCCTGATAAATTTTGTAACAAAATTGAAAAAGTAGTCTAGAAATTTTCGATTAGTAAAATAACGTAGAACTCCAATATGTTAATGATAAGCCAGAATCTAATCTACTCCCTGAGAGTTATGTATTCTAATGATTGCAAGATCCAAAAAACAAAAAGACAAATAGGAAAAGGGTTGAAGCCGTCCATGTTTGGAGGGAGAATGATTTTGGAAGGTAGGGAAAAGAAGAAAAAGAATGACATGACAGCAAGGAGATGTATCCACTTAAGATGAGAAAACTAGACTCTCACTCAGAAGGACGTACTAACTCTAATGCAGTACATTTTCATTTTGTCAAATTGACAACACATTTTGTCTTAAGTTTTGGACTTATTGGGATGTTAACACTTCAACTCAAATGAACCGTAAACTACCATCCTCTTCCATGATTGTTCGTTACCTAAGGAAAATTTGTTGTTAGTATTTTCTAGAGGTTTTATCCCTCTGTGAGACAAAAAAAAAAATATAACGTACGTAGAGAACGTGTGTGGTTCCTTCGGTTGTGAAAACCTATGCAAAGTGGACCTTGAAGGATAAAATATAGTTTGACTTAATGTGGAGGATTCCAGTCAAAATCGTAGTCCTATTAAAAAACAGATTGGTTGATACAAAGATTGAGTGGCAGCATAAATTATTCTTCTTAGCATGCGTCTATTGGGATTCAGCTTGAGGAGAAAACGAGAAAATTTAGGAAAGGAGTTTGAGATTGGGACTCAAAGAATGATGCATGGATTGGATTCTGATGGGGGATGAAATCATATCAAACTTGGAAAAGAGAGGTGGTTTGTTGAGATCACATAGCTCTTTCCCCCCTATCAAATTCTTTCTAAAATGTTTGTTTTTTTAAGAAGTATGTTGTGATGACAATCCTAAACCCGATTTGAACCACATTTAGTTGAACTACAAATATGGATCACAAAATGCATTAGATAATCATCACCAAGGAACTCACGGATTACAGTGTTGACCCGATACCAACAAACTCATTGTTATCTAGTGTTGATCCGAACATCAAATGAGCTACATGGGCTTCTAAGTGTTCTATCTAGGAGAGCTAAGTGAGCATCAAATGAGAAGGTGTGGTTTCTTTGATGGAGAAAGATCTATAAGAAAGTTTAAGGAACTTAAGCCTCAACGCCAAATGAACAACATGAAAGTTTAAGGAACTTAAGCTTCAATGCCTAATGAACAACATGAAAGTTTAAGGAACTTAAGTCTCAATGCCAAATGAACAACATGAACCATTGAATAATAAGTTCTCAAGGGAAAGACCTTTCTCGGCACCCACCACTTCGAGCACCTAGACTTTGATGGCTATAATCTCACTCTCACTCCATTCTTTGCCATGTCGGGGTTCTCCGGAGCTGATTTTTCCGAGAGGCAGGGTCTTGTTGACTGAACAAGGAGTGTGCTGTAGTTTTCTTGAGAGCAAGGTTTTCCTGTCGGGAAGCGAATCACCTAAAAAACAACAAGGTCGTGAAGTCACCGGAAAATAAGATGAGACTGTGTTTCCTAAATATTCATTTACGTTCAAGTCAGAAAAGAGAATAAATTAGAAGAGAAACCACTGGATCGACGTCATGAATCGGAAAGAAAGATCGAGAAATAGGGAAGGATGAAAAGAAAGTTGACTATGGTCGGGAAAAATGGTGGTCCATGGAGGACTCTGCTGATTCCATGAGTTGTTTGGTGAAAAAGAAGGAAAAGTAAGAGTTTTGGGTAAAAATTGGCCTAAAGAGACCAGAAAGTTGGAGTCTATGACTTGTCTCACAGGGAGTGTGGTGAACTCCGACAAGACAAGTAGGAAAATGGTATTTCACCTTGGGAACCATCTTTTTCGCATTCTTGGGTGAAGCTTGGAGTCTATTACTAGAAAGTTGGAGTCTATGACTTGTATTTGTAATGTTTTTCGCCTGCTTTAGAGTATCTACATCGTGCTAGTGTATTTCAGTGCGCTTTTCCTATTTATAGAGACGCGTGAACCTACTAGGAGCTGCTCGATTTTATCATTACTTGACACGTGGTTTATTCAAAGATGTTACCACCAAATATTTAAAGGTATATATTTTACATGAGGGGATATTGATGGTTAATCAAATATGTAACTTAGAATATACCTTGTATGGGTCGTGATACTCAATCAGGATGATTACATCCTTCATGCTCCTATATTTGGATTGGCTCTTGCTTAGCATATCTCCATGCCATGGTAAATGAAGAGTAAACCTCGATATGGAGGGTGCCAGGCGGACGATCTCAATGCTATGCCCCCATGTCATTATTGGGTCAGATTCGAAAACCGCATCGATCCAACCAATTTATCGTCAACTCTCCCAGTTTTTGTACTGAAGTCACACTATCGAGTTTTGGGACACGTGGCCCGGAAGGATCTTCATGTAATCCAAACCAAGTTCCCCATAAATACTAGATACATAGTTCTACAAGATTTACCTAATCTATAGTACATATAGCGATAAGTGATTACCTAAACTAAGATACACACAACTAAGTGATTTGCTTTGGACAATGAGTGAATTTTTCCCTACACTAGATATAGCTTTATTAGTATCACTTATATAAAAATAACATATTTATTAATTTAGAAAAAATGATGCTAAATTTTTTAATTTTAATTTTGCACTGGTTACCAAACAGAATTAAATAATCAATGAAAGGTTTATATTAATGTAGAATCTAGATCTAATTCATAAATAATTATAATTTAATTATTTAAAATAGTATCATGATGTACAGTAAATTATATTAGATATCTATTGACATTACTTATATATTAATAACATATTAATAACATGTTTAATTATTTTAACATCAATCTAAAAAAAAATATGTTAAAGTTTCTTTTTCCTACTTTTACAATGGTTACCAAACACTTAAAAAAAATTTGATGAAAAATCCACATTTTTAAAAAAATATCTATATATAATTTATATTTAATCCATTCATATTTGTAATTTAACATTTTCAAAGATTTTAAATAAAAGAAATGAGATACTTATATGTAATGTATTGACTGATATGAAAATATTAATTAATATATAAATTATTAAAATTCTTATATAATGAGCCACATTTCACTGAAAAAATATTCTCAACCAATAAAAAAGTCTATCACTTTTCTTTAATATTTCTTCCCCTATAATTTTTTAAAAATTATTTGTGTCCTAAAAATATGATGAACAAAAGAGTGGTCATGTATATAGTGGTGATTTTTATGAATGGAAACTTTATGGTTGAATCAAAGATTTTTAATAAAGTATCAAAGAGACCAATGTTTAAAACAATGTATGACTTGGTGTTCTGCTTCTCCAAAAATAGTACATAAAGTACATAAAGAACATTGTTCCAGTGTGTACAGAGATGTGTGATAAACCTAAAAAAATCGTCCAAATGGATTACTTATGCAAAATTGGTTGTATTACTGAACATTAATTTTTGTTGAAAACCATAGTAAGTTTTAAAAACAACTGTCAATTTTATTCTTATTTCTATTTCATATTAATCTAACGCAATATTTTAAATGTTTTTATATCATATAAACATTATGACTCGTTGTTAATATTTGTTCTTTTTCTTTTATGATTTTTTGTTGTTGCGTCATGAACATATACAAAGATAGATGTGAAGAAATGTGTTTGTGTAAATTCATATTCAGACACATGCTTTAAAAAAAACAAAAATTATGAATTAATTTTATTTTGTAATAATTGATGGTTTAATAAAGATAATATGAATCATTGGTATGTTTTGTTTTAGTATTCAATTCATATTAATATTTATTTTTATTTTGTAATAGTTGATGGTTTAATAAAGATAATATAAATCATTGATTTATTTTGTTTTAGTATTAAATTCAAATTAAATTTTTTTACCATTTTCAATTTCATCTAGAAATCGCATCTAGGATAAATCACCTTAAGTAAATATTTTAATTATTTAAGTAAACTTGTCAAAAAAAACCCTAACATGAAAAAATTATATCTAAATTTAATACCCATAACGAACTTAAATAAATATTTTAATCATTTAATTATAAATTATTTTTGAAATTTTTCACTACCATCAAGCCTTGTCCTAAAACATTTCCTGGGCGGCCGCTTCCTCACTGGTGAGGCGCTCGAAGGTTGTAGACCGCCGGATTTTGTACAAATTATGTTAAAAATCCGATGATGTTAATGTAGGAGTTCAATTTGTTCCCTCGATCTTCCATTTGTTGGTTGCAGACGACTCCATTTTCTTCTGTCAGGCTAATGATGAGGAAGTGTCTAAAGTGATTTCAATTCTCAAGGATTATAATGTATTCGCTGGCCAGAAAGTTAGCTTGGTAAAATCCAACATTATCTTTGAAAAGAAGCTGCATGAGCAACAACAACAAAGAATACATTAAGTTTCCGGCATCTTTTATAGAAGGCGAGGAAATATATCTAGGGATACCTTAGATGATCATTGGATATAGAAGCGCTGAGGTACATTGAGGATCGTGTGCAGTTTAAGATTTGGATAAACAGATTTCTTTCACCGGGTGATAAAGAAGTACTGCTAAAATCAGTTATCTTGGCCCTTCCTAATCATGCCATGACGTGGTATTAGTTACCCAAGACCCTCTATCAAGAGATTATGAGCAAAATGGCACACTTTTGGAGGAAAAACAGCAAGACTGGAAAGGGGATCCACTTGAAGTCATGGAAAAATCTTTGATTATCTAAGCAAGGAGGACTTTGGCTTCAAGGACTTGGAAAGTTCCAACCTTAACTCTTGGCTAAACATTTTTGGAGGATTCTGGTTTACCTAATTTCTTTACCAGATCTTTTTTCTTTTTTGTTCTGAATGTATTTACTAGCTAGGGTATATAGATGTAAGTAAGTCTAACCCTCTGGATGCCAAACTTGGGACTAGACCTTCTACGCTTGGAGAAACATTCATGAATCTCAGATTCTCCTTAGACTCAGAGTAGAAGAGAGTTTGAGAATGGAGTTGATATTAGCTTTTTCCATGATCCTTGGATCCAAGACTCGATTCCCATACCACTTGTTCCAAATCCTGATATTGATGTTCACTCGGTTTGCGTAAGCTTGCTAAAGGACCCAAATTATGATGAATGGAAGTTGATCAGACTTAGAGGCATCCTTAGCGAGGAAGAAATCAAGCTCATCATGTAAATCAAACCAAAGGGCTCACACTCGGGTAACAATGGATTCACAATGCCAATGGTATCTACTCTGTTAAATCATGCTATTGGTTATGGAAGCAAAGATCGGAGCGAAGGAAGATGATGAAGTGGGTTGTTTTTTTCCAGACATAAATCCCCTACTTGAAACAGTTTTGAAGATCCTAGTTATGCCTAAGATCCATTAATTTCTATGGAAATGCATGACCAATATCATTCCGGTGATGAAAAATCTAAAGAAGAGGCTAACACATGATCAAAGTTGTCCCATATGTGAATTACTTAATCACCTCCTTTTTCTATGTCCTTATGCTCACCTTGTATGAGTTATCTCTCCCCTAACATCCACCTTTTACACCTCTCTCTCGGAGGCATTCTACACAAACATGTCTGAATGCCTAAGGCCATCTTCAGAGTCTCAACCAAAATCATCAGCGTATCTAAACTCTGGCACCTTGGCTTCTTCTTATTTTAACGCACAAGATGAGGATGCTAGTATTATCGTCGAGCAGGCCATTCAAGATGAGAGGGAATGGATTAAAATTCAAGAGCCTAAGCTAACACCTATGTCGAGGAAACCTCCCAAAAATTCAAGTGGCAACCTCCTTAGTATGGTGTTGTTAAATGTAATATCGATGCATCTTGGAAAGAAAGTAGTGACACTTGTGGTATTGGTTGGGTATTTAAAGATGAGAAAGGTGATATATGTTGGATTGGAGCCAAATGTTATCCAAGGTTTTGTCTCCCCTTGAAACCGAAGCTACAGCTCTCACTTGAGCAATGAGTTGCTTGGATAACATGAGAAGAGAACAATGATATTTGAAATGATTTTATGAATTTAATGGAGGCCTTCAAGAGTCCCTCTAATTAACAAAAACTCCATAGAATTATCTTTGAAGTGATGCAGCCACGACGTTTCTCATGCTAGAGTTTGCTTATGGACAATAGGCCAATCAAACAGTGAATACAATCTTCAAATTTTCTGTTTTGCAATTCCTAGTTGGATCAGATGTAATATTGTCACAGATCAACTTTGTTTGTAAACATTTTTAGTATCAATTTTTAATTTGTATGTTGAGTTTAACAAAAAAAAAAATATATATATATGAACAATACCAAAAAAACTACTACCTAAAGGCAATCCTCTCTTTAAAAATGCACATTAATACGAGAAAGAAACAACTCTTCCAGTCCACAAAACCAACTAAGCGGACCGCAACCTACAAAAACTAATGCAAGAACATTTCGGCTCATACTCATAGAAAACCAACTAAGCGGACCGCAACCTACAAAAACTAATGCAAGAACATTTCGGCTCATACTCATAGAAGTTACAACCCTCTCATCTTCGCATAAGGAGTGCAGCCATTGATGACCGTTTATTGCCACTTCTATTGATCTATTTTCTTGCAAGTTCTAGTCTCCACTCCACAATCCTTACCAACGCTTCCATTTTCTTTTATTTAGTTCATTATTTGAGAAAATATTTATTTTTCATGGGAAGATAAACTACTATTAAAATGAGTGGACTGGTGGATAGGATTGATGACGTGTCACGACATGGTTGGAGAAAAGAAAACCAATGGATCCCACGCCAAATATTATAATGATTAAAATGACTTACTGACATGGACTATTGAGTAATAAATACCCCGTTAAACCAGCGTTAATTACGGTTGTATCCCTACGTGCGGCTCAAAGATCCGTCTTCTTTCTCTTTTTTTTACGTCTGGGGAAAAAGCAAAAGAACAGCGATCGTCCACAGACAGACTCGGATCAGTCGAAAGAGCTTTGGAATTTGATACTTTTGGGTTTTCTTTAATCCTAGAAAAATCGGTGATGGGTTCTGGGAAAGAGCGCGACACTTTCGTCTACCTCGCTAAGCTTGCTGAGCAAGCTGAGCGCTATGAAGGTAAGGAATCTTCTTCTGGGTTCTCTGAATTTCTCGTAATTAGGTCTTTTTTGACATCTTCTTAGCTCGATTCTATGTTAAATTCTACTGAATTCTGATTTTACCAAAGCTTTTTGATCTTTGTAAGTCAATGGTTTTCGATTTTCGTACGAATTGGGAATCTCTAAGCGGAGAATTGGATTCAAGGGTTTTTGATGGGTAATGAAAATGTTAATGAATTTTTCACAGAAATGGTGGAATCAATGAAAAACGTAGCGAGATTGAACGTTGATCTGACGGTGGAAGAGAGGAACTTGCTCTCTGTGGGATACAAGAACGTGATTGGTTCAAGGAGAGCTTCATGGAGGATTTTCTCTTCGATCGAACAAAAGGAAGCTGTGAAAGGGAATGATGTGAATGTTAAGAGAATCAAAGAGTATATGGAGAAAGTTGAGAAAGAGCTTTCAAACATATGCATTGATATAATGTCTGTGTTAGATGAACATCTGATTCCATCAGCTTCTGAGGGTGAATCAACTGTCTTCTTCAACAAGATGTAAGCCAATAAATGCTCTTATACATGATTTGTTAGAAACTCAAGGTTAAGTTTTTGAGTTTAATGCAGGAAAGGTGACTATTACCGTTATCTTGCGGAATTCAAATCAGGAGATGATAGGAAGGAAGCTGCTGATCAGTCCTTGAAAGCCTATGAGGTGTTTGTTCTACTAGTGATTGATCACAAGATGTTCTTGGTTTTTTTCGGTTCTTTACTTTTGAGTTTTTTGTTTTTGGTTTCTTTTTACAGATTGCTACTACTGCTGCTGAGGCTAAACTCCCACCTACACATCCTATCAGATTGGGTTTAGCTTTGAACTTCTCTGTTTTCTACTACGAGATCATGAACGCACCTGAAAGGTTATGAGAATGTTAACTACTTAGAGAAGAGAAGATTCATTTTCTCAGTGATTTGAGATTTTTTTGTTTTTTTTTTCTGTTCAGGGCATGTCACCTTGCTAAGCAGGCGTTTGATGAAGCTATCTCAGAGCTTGACACTCTAAATGAAGAATCCTACAAAGATAGCACCTTGATTATGCAACTCCTTAGGGACAATCTCACCTTGTGGACTTCTGACATCCCAGAAGAAGGAGGTGATGATCACTCTTCACCTAAAGCAAATTCTTAAAGCATTTCCATGGACAATGCTTGATGATAGATAGTTGAAATTGCATCTCGATGATGATTCCTTGTTGTCTAATGATGTCAAATGTTTATTTTGCTTATATGTGAAGTAGACGATGCCCATAAGACGAATGGTTCTGCTAAAGTCGTTGCAGGTGGAGACGACGCAGAGGTAAAGTAGAAAAGATTCCTTTACTTAGGGTGAATCGAATAAGTCAATACTGATACAAGACCTCTCTCTTTGTTCTTGATGCAGTGATGTGATCTAAACGCACCCGCAAGCTAGAAGCACTAGACAACATGTTTCAAGAACAACTAAATGCGCGGTAAAATAATAGCGAAACGTAGAGTTCCTCTGTTTCCTGTATGATTATTGTCTTTATGTTACTTGTACTCTGCTTTTGAGTGTTATTGCCTTATTTGTAATTTGTATTTCACTACTATCTTCTTCTCAACCTATTGCCTGAACTCTCTTTAGTATTATTCCTTATGGATCCAATCTTCATCTCTGCTTCTCTCTTCCACTGATTCAGAACAACTCTGCTCAATTTCTGTTGCGAACATAACACAAAACAAGCGTAATATGATAATGACGCTTGCTGCATTTCTTGAATCTTTCTTAGTAATATCCAAAGGAAACAGAGTCAAACTCCGGAAAAAATATATAGAAGAAAAAAAAAAGAATGAATATTTTTGACAGAATAGCTCTTCTTCCCCCATCTTTCTTTCTCAGTCTTTAAATAGGCTCTCTTGGGATCGAATTTATATAGAGGAAGCAGAAAAAAAATGATGATAGGCTTTTTCATTATAAGAGGAAATGTTTTATTGACTCCTCTAGAAACTGGTGGCTTGGACAAACCATCTCCTTCACTTTGTCTCCATTCTTGTAAATCTTAAATGTCGGAACTTTTCTGATACTCTCTGCTTTCGCCAACGCCATGGTCTCCTCCACATCCACCTAATTACATTTCACTTTCTCTGTTACAACATTCAGAGACATATAAAAGGCTTTGAAGGGTGTGTTTTTATTACCTTGAAGAAATGTACTAATGGATACCGGAGACATAAAGTGTTGATGAACGGTGAGATTTCTTCGCATTGTCGGTTTGTTGATGATTTGAAATGAAACACAGTAACACCTGAAGAAAAAAAAAGTTATTACCACTTGTGCAAGAGAGATACAAATTAGAGTTTCTTGTTTAAAAAACTTACCGGGAAGTGATACCGAGTTCTTGAATTTATCCATAGTCGAAACCTCTTCAACTTCGTTATTGAATCCCAAGCTTTTCGATTCTTGGCTTTTCTTCATTAGCGCGATTTTCGCTCTCTCTAGCGACTCTACAACTTCGCTGTCTCCAGGAAGTTCCTTTCTCAAGAACTCATAATCTTTAACCGCATCTTCCCACCGACCAAGCTATTATACGTCAAACAAACATTGTCAATCTACAAAAACCGGTTAGTAAATAACCAGATAAAAACCGAGTTTCGAATATCACCTTTCCATAAGAAGCCGCTCTACGTAGAAGAGCCTTGATGTAATTAGGCTGGATTTTAAGAGCTTGGTTAGAATCTTCAACAGATTTCTCCCACAAACCGAGTTTATACCAACACGCCGCTCTATTACAATACAAAACCGAGTTGGAACCATCGTGCTTAAGACCGTCTCCATAAGCTACACACGCTTCAGAGTATCTCCCTAAACTAAATAGCTCATTCCCGAAGTTACGTGCCTTCACAACCATCTTTACGTTGGTTAAAACCGATTTAACCTCGGGATTGGTTTGATCAAGCTTCGTAGCTTTCTCTGCCTTTACAACCGCATTCTCAAATCTGCAATAAACCTATCATCTCTACTCAAAATCAACCAAGCAATATAAAATAAACTTTACACGAGTTTCGAAACCTCACCTTCCTAATGCCATATCAACTTGAGCTTGAATACAGAGCACATAAGCTTCAACAACCATACCAAAGAGTTTCGTTTGCGGTTGAGAACGGTTATGATGATGATGATCTAATCTTGGTATACAAGATATACAAAAATCCGAATCCTCGATTTGGTTTAGTCGCAAAAAAGCTTCGGCTTTACAAGCTATAAGCTGAGGAGAAGAATCAGCTCCGTTTGCAATGGCGGCGTCGGTTTCTTTAATCGCGGTTTTCCAATCTCCGATCTTCCGAGCCTCCCAACATCGTCGGAGATGCTTCTCAAGTGTTTGAAGCCGTTGAAGATCAGCTTGATCCGGACATTGACCGGAAAAACAAAGATGACGTCTCGCATTCTCAGCTTCTCCCAATCTATAGAAAAAAACAACAATCCAATCATTTCTCAATTCTCGATCTTCAAAATTAAAAACAGACGCAAGTTTTTTTACCGGAGATAGAGTGAAGCGAGTCTTTGGTGAGCTCTAGCGTAAGATGGATCGAGCTTAACAGCTTCAAGACATTCTTTAACGGCTTCTCCTAACCGTCCTAACGCCGTTAACGCTGCGGCACGGTTGCTTCTGTAAGCTGCGTTTGCCAGTGAAAGCGAGATTGCTCTGTCGTAAAGCGAAAGAGCTTCGGAGAATTTGCCTCTTCTGTACATATCGTTTCCTAATCTCTTCAACTCCTCCGGATTTTCACTATTCTCTGACGCTCTCGCCACCGCGTGAGTCGTCTTGCCGGTGTTGCTTCCACCGCCGCTACGTACGACGTTTCCGTGTCCGTAATTTCCGGTTCCGGTGCAGAGAGTCTCGGTTCTGGTTGAGGTCCGAGTCGCCATTCCAGTTTTCAAGATCCGACCCGACGGACAAATATTGCCGGCAGGTAAAACGGCGGGACTCGGCGACATTGCGGACGTGGCGCCACTTCCGCCACCGTTACCAGAGCTTTGACTTGTTGCTGAGTAGAAGCTAGAGCCGGAGAAGATCAATGGAGTTCCAGTCGAAGAGGATCTTCTATGACCCGGTTTAAGATTCCCTCCCGTCGTTGGCGTTCCGGATCCGGGTAAACCGGGAGTTGAAATCTCACCGGAGTGGCTCTTGTTGGCACCATTGTCAAAGCGTTTACCAATCTGAGAAGTCACCGACGGTTTCCCAGAAGCAGAGCCAGAGGAGCTGGAGCTGCTAGTGGGAGTCGCGGCTGCGGAGGAAGAAGCAGAGCCACGTGGCATTAAAGTAGAAACAGGAGAACCCAGATCGAGTTCTCTGAAATCTGGTTTGTTGACGTCATCATTATCATCTCGTTGGATACTCAAAGATTCTCGAAATCGGCCTGAAACTGAGTGTATAGCAGGTTCAAGGGAAAGCCTTCTAGAATGAGACATCCTCGTACTGATCTAATGACCTCAAAGCTTCTTCTTTCTTCGTCTTCTTCGTCAGAACCACCACCGAAGCTTTGGAGAGGAAACACGTACTGTCCAGAGAGAGAGAGAAAAAGTAAGACAGATCTCGTGATAAATAGAAAAGGAGGAAGCAAAGAATGAAGGAGAAGAAAAAAATAAAATCAAATAATTGGGTTTAAAAAAAAAAAACGATTAACCTTGATAAATAAATAAAAATTACTAACAAATTTTCCTGAGATTATGACATTGATCTTCTTCGCTCTTCATCACGAGTGTCTCTTTCTACACTCCCGTGTCTTCACGGCTGCTTGTCGTTGAAGAAATTATACGGTCATTTATCGAATTTTAAGTTTTTATTTTATTTTATTAATTAATTAAAAACTTATACAGACTAAAATAGTTGACTTTGAATTTGAGCACAATATTCGAAAACAAGCTAGTTATTTTCTTTTAATTTTTCTAAAGTAATTTGGAATATTTATTATACATTGCGTAGTGTTAAGGACAACGAATTATCATATGATACATTGCATTTGTTAAGTACTTACTAATCTCAATATTTAAAATAATCAAGGAAATGCGTAACCTCTGACGTGATATTAGTATATCATTTAAATTCCTTTTGCCTAAAATGTCAAGGCACGCAGATTCAAGCACGTTCACTCTCATGTACCCAAAATGTTACTCTTTTTTTTTTTTGAATTGTTACTCTATCAAATTTATTTAATTAGAAACTATATACTATATAGTACTAGCATAAGGAGGCTAGTGTTTATCCTTAGAATTTGACACTAAACCTTCGTACGATATTCAATGCACGATTGTATTTAATTTTTTTTTTTTTGTTACGTATTTTCATTTATCAAACCCACTTTTAGGGTCGTTGTACAGAACTCTCGCATTAAATTTTCCGCTCAATTGATTAAATTAATTTTTGGACATTAGTGTCTAGTTAAAAAGTAAACAAAAGAAATCCCCAAAATTAACTAAGAAGTTACATTCTAAAAAAGTAAAATATATAATATATTAAATAAATAAAAGAGTTTGAACCAAGCAAAAATAAAATAAAAATAAAGCTTTAAGAAAACAAAAAAATTCAACAAATCACTGACTTTTTGGTTATTAAAATATTTTTGACTAGTTTAGTCGTTTAGATGAGAAAATGCCACCTAGGGTTTTCAACCCTCGTACTCAGAGACAGCAAGACCGAGGGCAAAAGCGTCTTTCGATGTATGTAGATGTATTTATCAAGCCAGCAAAACTTTTGTTTAAGCCACTCTATTTATTGTACTTTCATAAGCATATAAAGTAATCTTTTGTGACAATAGCCTATTTATATATCTAACATGAAATTAATATTACAAGCCTTTTCTTCTTTAACAGAATTAAAGAAGAAAATAAAAATGAAAGTTCATTAATCTAATGCAGAGCTGGCAAGTTTATTTTTTTGGTTAACGAGTGTCCTTGAAAAAAGCCTGTCATAGTTCTCTTTTCTTTTCTAGGGATTACTATTTTTAATTATTTAAATTCATAAATAAATAGCTAAATTCACTTAAGGAATAGTACTATTAATTTCTTCTTTTTTTCCTAGTAGACTATCGCGCCTTTCCATATAAGCCGTACCGTTCAGACCTACGGAACCACTAATTACCTCGCACAAGGCAACATACATGCCTTAATTTTTATTTTCTCTTGATCATGCCTCTTCACTAAACAAATAATTTAATACGAATTGATTTGCTATAGTCTATATTCATTTTCAATGAGTAAACGTTCTATAAATGCTAAGAAAAATTATTTAAGGACATAAAAAAACTAGAAAGAAAGGAAAATATAAAAGACGAAAAAGAAAATAGAAGGGCGTAGGGGCAAAATAGGGAAAATGCAGACGGTGATGATGCCAGCTGGTTCTTGACCTCACCGATGCGTTTGCCAGCTAAGCACACATTTTACGTAAACGCCGTTTAATATCAGTAACGGATTGTACTATTAACGTTGACGGATTATTCGAAAATCTGTCCTCGAGCCCGCCAAACTTTAGATGGGCGACGATAGTGACTCCACCAAATCACTTAATCTCGGTTCAACAAAACCGGTTTATTTGTTCTCAAATAAAACAATGCATGCATAAATATTCACGTTTTACGAGTTACATTAGTAAGACGAGCATTTACGTCGTAACTATAGACAAAACACATATATTATGGATTTCGAAAATAATACTATTCCTTCTATTTTCAATTATAAGATGTTTTAGGAAAAACACAAAGATTAAGAAATGTATTGATTTCTTAAAAAAAAGTATTTAATAGTTATTTTATAATAAATTCAACCAATGACAAAAGATACTGTAAAATATAAATAATTATAATATATTAAATACATTTAAAACTTGCATTGAAAAGTGAAAATTTTTTATATTTTAAAACAAAATTAAATTCCTAAAACATCTAATAATTAGAAATAGAGAGAGTAATAATTATAGGTCACCCAAATAATTTCATTATGACTATATATTTTCTTGAATCAATAATTTCATTAATAGCGAAGACCACACCAATCAGAAAGAGTATGTTTATTCAACGCATGTGTCACATTGTTTGTTCCGCCGGAGACATACAAAACATAATACATATGGTCAAGCTGTAGTGTATGAGTATGACCCAATCAAAATAGACAAAAGAGGAAATGTTTGGAGACTGGATAATAAGTGCAATTAGCTGCTAATCATGTGTTTTACGACTTTTTAGACTCTAATTAAATCACTGTCGGGGTTTCCTACTTGATAACGAGATTCGGGTTTCATATAAAATAAATGATGGATTCTTGTACTCCGTCGGAAACACATTAATGAATTACAGCACATCATTTTTCTTATATATATGCACCTATCTAAAATTCCACATACTTTTTGTATTCCATTTCTGAAAATTAAAGATTGAATTCTATATATATATATAAAGTGCCAAGCCTAGTAGGAACCACAAACAACATCTTGGACAAGGTAAGCATATTCATTTTAGGTGCTAGATTATATTTTATTCTCTTTCCCTTATCTTTTCAGGTTTACCAATGTTGGTTAAAGACATTAAATTACCACTTTTAACGTTTCATTTAAAAATTATTGTGTGAAATAACTATACTGTAGAGTTGCATAGTTATATTTGGAGTCATATGAGAAAGTTAAATTTATAATTCTCAAACTACAATAATCAGCAATTCTTATTACTTGAATTCTAGATTTGATTTAAAGTCTCATTGTAACTTCAAACAAATATTTTTTTATTTATAAATTTAAGTCCTATAGAGCCTAGGAAAAACCTAATCGACGGTTTGTACTATTCATTTATTATTTATTTTATTTTTTTCCTTTCGTAAACCATATCGGAGATTTTTTCAATTCTGTGGATCTCGGATCCATCCCAAAAGTAGTAGTTTTAAACGTGAATCCGTTTAACACTTATCATGTTTTAAGATTCGTTTATCAACGATTGTCTTAGGACAAGGGTTAACGCATAAAATTCTAACAAGTAGTATTATAGTTCGGGTTCATATGTGGGCCAGGAGAAAGAGAGTCGTGGGCATGCATATTCGTTGTGGGAGGGGAAATTCAAGGTGATTTCCGCGATAAAGGAGTGTTTTGTGCCTTGTACCAAAAAATGGGTGCAAAGATTCACATCAGAGAAGACCTATGCTTGTGTGATCCTTAGTTTAAGGGTAGGATTGTTGGGTATTCGAGAAGATGTAGTCAAGGAGAGGTAAGGTCGGAGTCTACAAGACGAGGCCGAAGATCTCTCCATCGATAGTGCTTTGGTGTCACACAAGGAAGACCAAAGATGAGATTCTCACTTATGATTACTAAGGAGAAAGGCATCTAGGAGGTCAATGTAACCAATAAATGTGGAGTGAAGAAGGAGAAAATGCTAAGGAGTTAGTTAAGCCTTGGGCTGAATGATATGAAGACCAAGGCTCCTTCTGACCATGAAGTCTAGAGAGGAAAAGAAGTCTGAAATTATAAGTGAAAAAGTGAAGTCTAGAGTGGAAAAGAAAGGACAGAACTGAAGGATGTAGTTGGCGAATATAGTTAACTATATGTTTGGACTATGTGACCGAATATAGTTAACATATGGATGAACTATATGGCCGTTTGATACAGCTGCAAGTGGTCCCCACCAACCTTATTTACAAACGGTCACATTTCACTTTAATTCAAATTCAGAATATTTATTCAGAATATTTATTTATTTAAATGTTTGGTCCCAAAATGTCTATATAAAGACTCAAATGTAACACATTTGAATTAACAAGAATAATACTACAAAAACATTTAAGAGTTTATTCTATCTTTTCCCTTTCTTTCTCTCCATTGTCTAAACACATTTATTAGCAATGTAGATCCTTATGGACCACGTTTTAGGCTGCTTAAGCATCCAAATTACTCTCTTGATTAGTTCATTACATAGCTAATTCAAGAATAACAAAAGTGGTTTTCATATTCTCTCTTGAGGAACAATCACAAGATCATTGTTTCCTCTTTTGATTCATGAGCTTAGCCTCTTCATTTCCTACATGGAATGAGAACTAAGTCTCTGAATTCCAACATTGGGATACTACTCTAGTCCTACATCGAAAGTTTAAACTAATATGGTTTAGTAAATGAGTTTATGTCCAATTTAAATAAAATAAGATATTTTAGTAATGAGTTCAAAAACAAATCTGTGCAACTTTTCCAGTTGGAATTAAAGTTGACAATATCATACTATCGAGAATTGGGTAAGACTTAAAGAATCCCAAGACTTATACTAATTCATTTTGTGTATAGGTAATGGTCTTTTTTATATATATATATATATATATATATATCTTTTTATACTCTTATTCTGGTATGTATAACAACTTGATGACAAGAGAATAACAACAGATTTTGTAGTTCTAAAACATGAAAAATAATCTAAAACGTAACAAAAGTTTCTTATGTGTAAATAAAAATTTATAAGTACTCATTTATCCATTTTTGTTAAGCTTGTTTTGCAGGTATAAATCTATTTCATTTGGAGAGAAAAGAACTTGAGGATCTTCCTAGTGACATCAACTCCATTATCAACGACCCCAAGAAGATTCTATCCTACCCGGCAAAAAAAAAACAATTCTCTTTCCCTTGAATTGTATTTTGGTTATATTTATCATCCTCCATAGTTGTCTTGTGTAATAGTCATTGAAAATCATGTCTTCCCCTTTTATTGTTGGTATTGTACCAAAAACAATGTAATTCAGCAGTTTATTATGAATCTTAACATTAAAATTCAAAAAAATACAAAATTTATACGTGCTTTTACTTTTACATGAAAAACGAACACAAAGCCTTAATTACTGTAACTAAATACACATAATGACAATTATATATACCTACTATCTTTTTATCTGGTGATTCGTGGTATATTCTTATATATCCCCTCACACCATAATTCTTGATAATATATACAAAAACACGTATGAGAATTATCTGGCTTTCTTAATTATTCGATTAATAATTTTATTAAAAGCTAATCCACGCTTGTCTAAGCTTACCCACTATTATTATTAATTTAGGGTATCCTATGTTCATCAATATTACTTTATTTCATTTTCGATATTAAGATCACAATGTCAGTGCAAGCAAAGAATATATGTAGATCGCATTACCGTCCAACTCGCAGTTCTTTTTGTCAACCCACAGTTTTAAAAATTACACATTCGTTTACTCTAAATTTCTAAAAATAAATAAAATACTTTCCATTAGATTAAGATAGTTAAACTCAATTCGAAAATTGGTGATAATAAGAGAAATTGTTTTTGGTGGAAATACTTTTGATCTCGTCTTTGGCCGATGGATAATGAGACTTTAAATCAAATATCTAGAATTCAAGTTATAAGACCTGTTGATGATTATAGTTTGAGAATTATAAATTTACCTCTCTCATATGGTTCCAGAGTTTTTTTTGTTATATTTTATGTGATATGAATTGAACAATCTTTGTGTAATTATATATTTATTCATCCTGGATAAGCAATTTTGTTGAAAAATCACTCAAATAGTAAAATAACAAAATCAGGATGATAAAAAAATGTATAAATAGAAGA
Source organism: Euclidium syriacum (assembly GCA_900116095.1). Lineage (NCBI taxonomy): Eukaryota > Viridiplantae > Streptophyta > Magnoliopsida > Brassicales > Brassicaceae > Euclidium > Euclidium syriacum. The sequence continues at coordinate 2,287,986 of FPAK01000012.1, read as the reverse complement.
CTTATGTAAATAAAATTTATGTTTTATTGATTGTAAAGATTGGTACAATTGAAAATATTTAAATAATCTAAGATAAGCCAACTAAATAAAAAATTAAGTCACATAACTAATATTAAAAGAAGTTTTGGTTAATTATTGGTTAACTACAGACCGTATAAGTCGGGTATGACACCGATTGAGACATCCAATTTACAAGGACATTTTTTTAGATATACTTTATTTGTATATATATACAAATTTAGAAAGGTATTTTTATATATATATTGTTACTAATGTGTATTCAAACTAAGTTTCGAAGTATATCTTTAATAGTAAATTTTTTTTATAGGAATTTTTAATAATGTTTATGGGTTTTATATAACAAATTCTCACCGATCCAATTTCTTCCCTCTTTGCGAATTTGATTCTTTTTCCTCTTGGCTCTTGCTCTAATCTTCTTCCTTCAATCGTCATTTACATATCTGTTGACATTGTTAAAAGAAGTTTTTTGAAGTTGAAGCTCATAAAGAATTATATGTGGTTTACCAGAATGGACAATCTTTGTTATCAATTAAGACAACTATGGTTGAAAAACTCGACTATATAAGTTTAATGAATAATTTTGTATTAAAAAAATGTAAGGAATGTCATATGGTGGTTGTTTGGTTATGAAAATCTTATGTGATTTTTATTATTTTATTATTATTTAAGATTTTGGAGAAAAATAATGAAATTAATATATTTTTTAGATTTGTTTATGGCATACGAACGATATAGGTTAACTATTATGATAGTCTCCCTCAAAATGAAACAAATATGTTAAGTATGTTCGTCTTAGATATAAACTCTCAAAATGGAGATGGATACAATGCTTTGATCAAGTACATCTGCAAGTTGGTTTTCTATTTTCATATGCACCATCTCCAAAAAGCCTTCATCCGCTCTATCCCGAAATCACATGACCAAATACATCTCAATGTATTTGGTTTCGTAGAAGACATCATTGTTGACAATCTGAATGACAACCATATTGTCCCAATACAAAAGAAGCGGTAAAGGAGTTGGAACAAACAAAGCAATGAGAATTCGATAAATCCATATCAATTCACAAGTACCGAGAACCATTACTCTATATTCATATTTGCAAAGCTTCTAGTAGGTTGTTTCTTTGACTTCTATGAGACTAAATATCTACAAACATACATGCAATAACCAGTGACAGATTTTTGAGTTTCAACACAACTGACCGACCTGATGAAGAAAACCACAAAGATGTAAATCAAGAAATGAGAAAAGGGAAAGTATATAGATATTAAAATTAGAAGACGGCTAGCTGCATGTGTGGATATTTGAAAACAAATCATTATGTGTTAATTTAATTAATAGATCAATTATATATGATTTTATTTGTTGCCACCTGAGGTTAGATGCTCGATCATGTGTGCATATGCTGATATCAGATGAATGTTCTCTACCTTCATCATCATCTCCATCTCCATCAGTAATCTAAATTAATTTTCATTTATTATCACTCCTTTTTAAATATATAATGGCTTTATACAAATAAAAAACGTATTTATTTATAACCATTTTATTGAAATATAAAGGTAATTTTGCAACACTAGTTCATATAGGAACTAAGAGATGAATTAAAGATATATCGTATTAGTAACATAAATTATACTAATTAAAACTATAAAAAAGTCTTCGTAAGAAAAAATATACTTAAACACAAAAAAAACTAAATGTTTTACATATTTTTGTAAAGTAATATCAAAATACCATAATGTTCTAATTACAAAAACGAGTAAAACTTAAAATATTTCATTGTTTTAGTTTTCTCAAATGACAATAACAATACTTAATTATAAAAAAAAAAATTAATTTTAATTATAAGTTTGTGGGTTAAAAAGAATAGAAAACAAATGATGAGCTTTTCGTAAGAGGGAGGGGAGGGGGAGGGAGCGTATGTGCTGTACATAAACATTCCACATGCCCCATGTCTCATATTTAGACGAGTAATGGCAAAACTGTACACCATTCTCTTTAATACTTCATATATAGATTGGCAAATGACGTTTTAAAAAAAAAAAAATTCGTTGTTTTCAGTGAGAAGAAAAAATCTTGGGTATACCTCATATGTTTCTGCTTGGTATATCTCAGAGAAATGAAGACATAAACGACAAAAATTATGTCTGCAAAGACATTACATTTCCATGTGTCCCCTTAAGGTCCAAAAGATAAGACTTGTTGATACAGTATATAGTTAAGATAATGATTCGCTTAAACTTTAAATAGTTATTCTATTTCGTTTATGTTTAGTATTTAAGGTGTTTTTTCTTAAAGTTTTTGAATCGAACCAAATCAAAGTACGGTCTATTTGTGTTGTTCTTTTTTTGTTTTTTAATTTTACAAAATAACCAAACCGAACTTTACCAATTTATCATCACTCTCATGCACTTTTATCTCATTTTAGAGTAGTTTGTAAATATTTACACCTTAGAGTTGAGCTAATGATTTCATACCATGCTCTTTCATTCTTAAGCCAGTACTAGGTTGGAGATGTTATGGATCAATAGGGACCAGAAGGAACTACAAAGAAAGATTGGAGCTTGAAGGAAGAAGAGGTTGGGAGCACAAAGACCAAAGACTAAGAAGAAGACAACATAAGAGAGGATGATCGAAAATTCTTAATCGACATGCATTTAGAAGGGTTGAAGATCGCTTTTGAGAATACATAGTGCACAATTCGATCGATTGATAGAACAAGAGGACAAAGCACCGGGTCGGTCGACCACAAAATACGATAGACATGGCCAAATATCCACTTAAATTAGGTCAACCGATTAGGTTTGGGTTGACCAATCTGGAATACTATTCACTATTTAGATTTTTAGAGTAAATTAAGTATTTGATTTATGTCGAAAAATTTCTCTCTATATTTCCAATGTTCTTACCTTATACGAATTGTTTAAGTTTTATATTGTTTACATTCCCCACAAAACCGGTCCTGATTTAAAGTCTAAAAAACATAGGTTTTAGGCAGCAACAAATAATAAGAATTTTTAGAGACACCATTTGACCAAAATATACATTGTGGTGTAGTGGTTAAGGATAGTTATGGTAGTAATAAAGTGTAAGGTTTGGGTTTATGGACATAAAATTCTTTTTTTTTGCTTTAGGCAGTTTTTCCTATAAAGTCGGTCCTGAATTTCTGAAGATAGATGTATATTGGATTTATGGTTTCTATTGGTTAATTATTTTTAGTTATACCTCTTAACATAGTAGCCCATTACATATTTACGGTTTCATTTGTTCTACTATGTTTAGATAAAATATTTGTCAAATGTTGTGTATTTGAATAAGTTTTATCATATAAGCTTGATATATATAAAAGTTTGTCTAGGACTGCAAGTGTCGTAGGAGAAATCCATGTGACCAAATACTATTCGGCTTCGTTTGGGAGAATACTTCTCATAGCTATCAACCGTATTTGGGCTCAATCCTACTCTTTTAGGCCCAAAACTGAACCTTCTTCGGTTAACCCAATTGGAAGCATATATATGAAAACTAGTTTTATGTCGACTTTCAATGGACCCATCTTTTTAATTTTTGGCGACAGTACGAAAGATATACTTTCTTTTTTCCTCCTCATAGTAATTAAGAAATCATTTAAGACGAGAATTGAATTGAATGATATGGCGGGTGCTAGGTCGGGACATAAAGTTTAGTGACAAGGACAATGTGCTTTTATAGTTATGCATAAATATCACTATATGACCATACGACCTGATTTTCCTCAATTGGGCACTTTCTTGTCAAATCTGCCTTAAAATAAATTCATTACTCTCGGAACTTCCGGTTTGTGTCACTTCACTAAAGACCTTTAAATTCCCAAAATCTATATTAGTGAGACTTATAGCCTAAATTAACCATCGGTCTTATTCATTGTTGGGGAATTGTGGCTATGTTTTTTTTTGGTCATATCTAAATGGCTATGATATAAATAAACCAAAATTTGCTCACTTTTTTCTTTGAACAATTCTGTATAAACTTTTCATTACAGCGAAAAGTGATGAGACTATTTAAGTAGCAACACTTGGTTGCTTTTCTTTTTCTCACTAAAACAACTGCACACTTGCAAGTGTAATTGGTTGCTATAATTACATTTCTCATAGATTTCAACTTTACCAGATGAGAAAAATGAAAGACTATATGAACAGATCTAGGAAAGTTTGGTATTTTGGTAATGTATATGTTTTATCAAAATCTAAATATTGTTTTGATTAAGAAATGTAATTCACAATCATATTAACTTATACGAACAATAAAACTCTATCTTCATTTTTTTTTAAATACCTAAAAGTAATTATAGTTAATAATATGTCTGACATATTATGTCGTGTAAAGAAACAAACGAACATCACCAGTTGTGTGCTACTGTCATACACTATTTGAATTATCATGAGAGATTAGAAATGGAAGAGACGTGGGTGGACCATTTTATTTTTATTTTTATCTCTTTCTCAATAATTGAACACTTCAATTTCCAGCAAATTTATATTAACTGGTTTCTAAATTAGTCGCTTCGTGTTGCCTTCACTTTTGGATCTCGATTTACTAACTTGTATACTTACACCTGCTCGTAAGAAAGGGAAGAATATATGAAAGAGTCTAATATGTAGTACATAGGAAACAACTGGACAGATCTTGGAATCTTGTACTGACGATAGACATTGTATCTTAGATTTTACTGACATAAACACATGATTATATTGATTGGTGGAACAAATTCATCCGTAAATCTAAGTGTGGCAATATGCTTCCAGCATCAAGTTTTTTTTTTAGTATATATGTGATTTTATGATGATCTCATATTTATTTCTTTTCAGTTACACAGAAAAGAAAAAAAAAAAAGGAACAAGTCTACGCAGCTAATTAATGGTCGTGATTTTAGGATGAGGTTCTTGTGTAATGGTTAATTGGTTATTGTTCTCTGTAGCGTTGTTTTGTAATTCATGTTTTTTTTGGTATCTCATTTCCGAAAAGTGTTATCCGTCAAAATTATAAAAGTTTCGTTTGTACTTTTCTAACTTCAGATGAAAAAAATGATTATGTAATAAAATGTAGTTATACAAGTTTCATGTAGCTATAGAGGCGTAGGTTCTGTTATTGGCGGCTATTTCATTTCTATGGGAGGCGATTCTCGTAGGTTTTGCAATCTCAGAAAAAGCAGCCAGAAATGGCTTCTCTGGCTGTCTGTAGTGGCTCCCATGCCGCCAAATTGGACTAGTTCGTTGAGGTAGTTTTCGGTTTTGTGTTTGTCTTCGGAGAAGCTGTAGGCGCTGCTCCAATCGAGGTTTTGAGGACGATTTCGGCTTGTAGTTGCTCGTGGCAACAAGAAGGTGGACTCCAGTTCAATGAACTACGGCATAATGCAAATGTTCGAACTTAATGTTTAGAATCGGTGTTTCTTCGTCTGATAGCTTCTTTGTGGCCTAATGTGTGTGTCTAGCATATTGATTTTATTGTATGTTTCTATGATTCTTGTTGTAATTTTTTCATTGGTTGTAGTATTCAGTTTTTCTGTTTTTTTCGTGACCTCTGTAATTATTGTCAAAAATAATGGTATGAAATTTAACATTACACCCAAAAAAACAACTATATGGCTACATTTGAAAAAAAGATATGGGGTTTCTAAATAGTGTAAAAACGTAGAGGTTTCTAAATAATATCTTGTAATATTTTTCTTTTAAGTTTTCAACACGTCTCGTAGCATTATTTGATAAAAAAAAAAAATATGATCTACCCATGTTCGTTCCTTACATACAATTTTCATAATGTGAAAAAGAATAAAAGAGGAAAAAAAACAAATTCTCCATAATCCCCGGCGAAAAGAGATGATGCTTATATATACTTTTTTGTTGTCTCCACATATATTCACACACACTCGCATGAATGGATATGAATTTAAGATAAAATTACAATATATCTGTCTAATTTTCAATGAATAAAAGTATAATTTAGTTATATATGAACGTTTACACATTTCTCTATTCATTATTCCAATGATAATATCAATAATTATTAAAATTATCAGACGAAGGTTAATAATATAACTAAGTGGACAATGGCTTTCTCTCTCTCTCACCCTTTTACTATAGGTGGCTGGGCCATATGTATGTATACGTATAAATTTATGATTTATCATTGCAAATCGGTATAAAGTCAAATTTGGTCCCTCTCTTACATATTAAATTTCTTGATATTATATTTTCCATCATTTTGTTAGAACATCAACATATGAGAAAATAGAACAATCAAACAAAAGACGAGATTCTTAAATGGAAAAGAAGGTTAAAAGCAACATGAGATTTTTGAGAGTTTGATATTAATTCTCAAACAATTAAAAATACATTCTTAAGAAATTAATTTCTAGAGGCAAACTACAATAGAAGATGTCTGAGTAAACAATAATTTGTTGTGAATACCTCTCAATATCTGAATATGTTGTTTAAGAGAATAAAATGTTTGCAATGTCGGCGAGTATTTCTCTCCCTCAAAAGACTATGAATAAATTATTGGAACATATTGAATAAAGAATAAGGGAATACATGTTTGAAATGATGGTGTTCCAATTTGTTGTGGAAACGAGATTGGAGGTGCATGCACGAGAGGGCAATCCAAACTTCTATAGAGAACCGACAAGAGAAAGAAAGAGATGATTCCTTGAATTTATAGAGTCCTAGCATAAGTCGATGATTAGGTCATGTATTCCAACTTATCATTTGATCACATGTAAATTTTGGATGTGAATCAATATGAAAAAAGAGTGTTGGGTGGAATTGGGAAATCGAATTCCCTTATACCAGTTGTCGATTGTTTAGTTTGTTGGATTAAACGTCACATATTCTTCTTGTGAAAACTCATTTGTAATTATCCCCTTTAGATAGCCAAAAAGCAATGTAACCCCCTTCACATCTACTTGAACTTAAGTAGACTCGATCTACTTAATAAAAAACACTTCTTGAATCGAAGAAGAAGATTAGTATCTGACTGACATAAGAAATTTTTATCCTCAGCCCCGATCAAGTCTACTCACTAAAAATGCCCAAGCTACTCCAAAAAACTAACTTACAACTAAGGGATTTAGTTCCTTGGGGGATTGATTTCCAATGCTTGTTAGCTAAACATTCCATGAAAGAAATATGATTGAAAAAAGGGTTTAACATTAGCGGCTCATGACTACTATTCCAAGACTGATAGAGTTATCAGATTCTCATTCACTTGATCTCTTTGATAGCCACTTATGTGAGCTACATAATTGATTCTTATTATAAATTGAAAATAGAGAAGAATCGGTTTCGTTTACCTTTCAAAGGAGAGTGAAAAGGAAAGCATATTGTTTTGTGAAGGACCACCCCCCCCCCCTTTCGCCATTTGAACATCGAACCTATATTTGATATTCATGATATTCAGGAGATGCATATTCTTCTATGAGAGGCCAAGAAACCCCCCTCCCTCACGGTAGCATTTATTGAGACTCCTAAATCAATGAAATCCCTTGGCACATAAATTTTGAATAAGCTTCTCATTGATTTTTTGTTTATTGAACCAAAATAAAGTGGATTATCTGCTTGTAACCTCTACTTTTGTGAAAATCTTTAGCTATAGCTACCGACAATTTTAAAACTTTCTCAACATCCATGATCTTGCACAATATTAGGTTTAAGACAAACAAGATAAGATGGAATTGTAACAAGACAATAAGTCCGATGAAAAAAATAAGAAAACCAAAAGATAAAATTCTTAATCCAAGTGTTAACTCATACATAACATTATGCCGGTGTGTTAGTTTCAGAGTAAATCAAAGCAACCCACATAGATAAAAGGAATATTGACATGTTACACTTACAAAATAAATTTAACCTTATTGTTCACATAAAGGTTGTACATGTGTTAAGTTTCAATAGAATTCAATTTCATTATAGAATGTATGATTTGGGGAGAATACAATAATGAGAGTTCGTTATCTTTTCCCTTTCTCATCTTTTCTCATCTTTGCATTGATAGCATTATAGTTATGGATAATATAACATCTAAATTTCTTAATCCCATTCTACCAATGGGAATATCAAGGCCATCTTCTAGTTTTTTTTTTTTAGAATGTCATGTTTCAAAATATATTACTATAAAACTTACAAAAAAGAATAAACTCCATGACATATGCAATTTTAAGGACTTTTCTCCAGCCAATGTCATCTAATATCTACGAATGCGTTGTTCCAAATCCATATTTTACAATCATTCAAACAGATGGTACAACGATGGTGGAAATTCCAATCCCATATCTCGGAATATGGTCTTGAATCATTAAACTTAGTACACCTTCAGAGAGTGTGAATGTTTATGTATATGGTCTATCCACTACTTAAGAAGTATGGCTAGCTCTAAACAATCACTTCAACCAATGTTCATTCATAAAAAAGTTTTTTTTTTGTTCAACTCTTAGCAAAGCCTTAACAAAAGAAAAGTAAATCTCTTGTTAAGTATCTCAATGAGTTAAGATCCATATGTAATTCTCATTTTTTTATTGGCGTATGCTAGTTAGATCCATATGTAATTCTCAATGAGTAAATCCACATATATTTTGAAACCGCTACAGGGATAAATGGTGTTAAAAACTAAACTTAATTTCATATCAAATTTAATTATTGGTTTAAAGATCACATTATCATTTGTTGAGCCAAAACTCGAGAACAATTGATCTAGTTTCTAAATATTCTTTAGATATATATATATATATATATATATATATATATATATATTTTCACCTTCTCAATTATTTTTAGAGAATTGTAGAGAAGAAATATCAAATTTCTTAAGGATATGAGTCAATCCACTCATTGCCAATTGATTTTGAGTTGAAATCCCATAAAACTTAACATGATATTAGATCTTGATCACATGATGCATGTTTCTAACCAACTATCTATTGATCTAACCGATTAGTCTCGACCCAAAATTAATCTGGCCAATCTAATCTATGACTAATCATAAATTGTGATTGTTTCAAGATTAATGGTTATATGAGCCAATTCACTAATTTAGATGGAACCTAACTAATATATAAGGGATATGAGTCAATCCACTAATTTTCAATTGGTTTTGAATTGGAATCTCATATAACTTAACCGGATGTTAGGACATGTGAGAAAATAGAGCAATGGAACAAAAGGTCGAGAGAATCTCCAAGGAAAATAGAGGATCCAAATCCAATAAAAGGCAATATAGGCTAAGGAGAAGAAAAAAAAAAAGCAAATGAGCTTGCAAAAACAGTTTGAACCCAATATCAAGAAGGAAACAAGCTTGAAAATATTTCATTATCGCTTTCAACTTTACACTAGCGTGAACTCATACATTACTATCTGTAGACGTAATAGCTATTTAAATAAATAAAAAACAAATCGCAGAGCAAGAGAGAGATTGTGGCCTATTACATCTAAAAAAATGATTTAGCCTTCTTATTTATGTATAGCTTGCAAACATGTTGAATATTGATTTTTTTTTTTTTGACATCATAACACCATACATTAGTTAGACCGGTGGAAAAAGGTTTGCATCAGTGCTAAAACAAACTGGTCTTATATAGCTAACATGAGAAAATAAAGAATATCGTACTCTTGCCCTTTTTACAAGGGCATCGACACGAACATTAGAAGATCTAGGTATGAAAGCTGAAGTGAAATATGAGAATTGGCACGAAGTGTGGTGAAGTAATCCAAATCCGCGTAGAAAGCATATCATTTAGAATTATTTTCCGTCATCGAGATCAATGTCAAGCAGTTCGTCTCTATGCTGACTGAAAGAAAGTGACTCTCTAAAAGATAAGACATAGCCCAAAGAAAGCCTTTCAGTTTAGCACGAAGGCTTAAAGGCTCTGTCGGCATACTTACATTCCCAAAAAGTAGCGACCACTGGTATCTCGTAGGCACCACCCTAATCCACTCACTGTTCAAAGATCCTGCCAAGAGGCATTTATCTGACATGTAAGGGACTAAGATGATACGAGAGACACATCTAAAGCACCTACTTTCGTACTCTCCTCTTCTTCGTCTTTATGTTTGGCCGATCTCCAACTCTCCCCTCTAAAATCGCTATCTAAAGAGTATATGTTGGCGTAACATTCTTACCATTGAAGACTTTCTCATTTTTCACTTTCCAAATGTACCTCATGTTCCAAGGAAAAAGATCTCGTTATGTCTCTTATAAACCCGAATTTTTGATCCTCCAAAAGAGATAATCCATATTTCGATATAAGGAAATATTCGGTAAAAAACCTAGACGTGTTGAATATTGATATGATTTGATTTCACTACAAAATATAGATTTGTGTTTTGCTGAGTATTAAGAAAACACAAAGCATAAGTTAAAACGTCATCCTGTTCTTCTTTTTTCTTTAAACTTTCCCCTTTTACCAACCAAACTTACTTTAATGAGTTTTTCTCATCCTTTAATTCTTGATCATAATGAATCTATATAAATAAATAAATAAATAAAATGTTTTTGTTAGCTGGCAAGTGACAAAAAATATTTCTCAAGAAAATATTTATATTAACCCATAACTCACCAATAAATCTTTTAATGTATCATGTATGTATTCTTAAAAGACCAAGAATTAATTATTGACAACACAGTAGGGCCCTATAATTTAATCAAGTATTTCTCCTAAGCTAAAACTACAAGTGAGAAATTACGAAATAAACATTCGTACTTCAAACTGTAACCATAATTAAAATAATTATTTCTCAAACTTATACTGAGTTTATAGATTGATTCTCGACCTAACATAAATTTTTTAAATAAAAACAAAGAGAAGGGAATTAGGATTATTTTCTGTTGAGCGACTCAGTATGAGTCTTGGTTTCAGCTTTATCTGAACCAAATTAACTAAACAATTGCAATCTCAATATATATATTTTTGTCTAAAACAGTTTAACATGTGCAGTCAAAATAACATTACTCCAATTACAATTAGGTCTCAAATTTCAAGTTATTTTTAATAGTTAAAATAATTTATCTAAAATTATTAACAGTAAAAAGATATATCTTGAAAAATGAGAAAAATATGGTATAGATTTTGGAACGTACCTAGTACCAAATTAAAAACACTATTATTAATCGAATAAAGACACATAAAGGATCTTGTTTCTTGTTTCCCCCTTCCCATGTGATGTGAACAATCAATCTTTCTCACACACTCTCTCTCTCTCACTCTATCTCTCTTTTTTGGAAGATTGGTTTATTATATAAACAAAACAGTCCAAGACAACTCTTTTCCCACACACCAATCTCTCACCACCAAAAAACAGAGGATCTCACAATCTCAGATCGAAGCAAAAAAAAAAACAGAGAGAAAATGGGTTTCTCTTCCCAAGAAAACCCATCTCTCTTTTCAATCATCTTCTTCTTCTTTTTTCTCTGTCTCTCCACAGTCTCTGCTCACAGTAACACAAGCAGTAACAACAATGAAGAACTAGAAGTAGAAGGAAGAAGAGAGTTAGCTTCAAGGAGATGTAATTGGTTTAGAGGGAATTGGGTTTATGATGTAAAGTATCCACTTTACGATCCTTACAAATGTCCTTTCATAGATCCACAGTTTAACTGCAAAAAGTATGGTCGTCCCGACAATAACTATCTTCACTATCGTTGGCAACCACACTCTTGCTCTCTCCCAAGGTTAAATCTCTTTTTTTACTTTCTTTAATTTTGTGTTTTTAGTGAAAAATTGAACTCTTTTTTTTTCTTTTCCTGTTTTTATTGTGAATCAAAATCTGTTTTTTGGTTGCATTAGTAAATATAGAAAGGTGTAAATCTATAGAAGTTTTTGTTTGTTGAGTTTAATGCCATTAACATAGATATTTAAGCATGTTGGTAAGAAAGGTAAATTTCAAAGTTAGATATAACTATTCTCTCTCTTTAGTGTTTTCTTTTTTCTTGCCTTTTTGGATTTCAAAATTTGAAACTTTTTTGTTAGTTGCTTTGGAGCAATAATGTCTCGGAATCCCATCATTTCACTCTCCCAAAAAAGTTATAATAAAAATCGAATCCAAAGCACAAAACCGAACTTTCCTTGATTCTAGTAAATAAACAGTTTCAAATTTTAAGTAACGTTCATCCTCGAAAACAGTTATAAACATAAGAATTTCGATCCATTAAAAGGTGTTTTGTTTTCTTGTTCTGGATCTAGAATTGAGACTTACAAAAATGTTTGCATTTTGGTTTCAGATTCAATGGGTTGTATTTCTTGAGAAAGATGAGAGGGAAGAAGATAATGTTCGTAGGAGATTCACTAAGCACAAACATGTGGCAATCTCTTGCTTGTTTAATTCATGCTTGGGTTCCTAACACTCGTTACACTCTTCTTCGTCAAAAGGGTCTCGCTTCTCTCACCTTCGAGGTTTGTTTCTTCTTTTAATTATCCTTTAGTTCTTTCTAATAATTACTAATGAAGTTATGATTTTCCCGTAGAAATTAATTACCCTTTTTTAGCTTTAAAGAGTGGAAAGTGCGGTAAAAGTTTTGATTGTTTTTTTCTTTTATAACGCTTACTGATTTTTAAATAGGATAAAGTTAACGAAAAAAATGGGATAAAGTTTTATCTTTTTTGGTTTCGGTCTCTTTTGCTATATGGTTTTATATTTATGTTATAAAAATAGAATTATGATAAGAGAATGAGAGAGCATTTAAGAGATGGAACGTGATTAGTGGTCTATTTCCCAAAAAAAGAATCTTCCGGAATATCGTGTCCATGTTATACTACTATTATCTTTATGATCATGAGCCACGCAAAAAGAGATCCGATTTATTTCTTAAAAAAATGATATTTCTGAGACAAAAAGATAAACACACACATGGTCCCATATGTATAGTCTTTAATCAATTTTACAAAATTCAAAATCATACACTAATAAGTTTTTGGTTTGTGGTAATGCAGGAATACGGAGTTACGTTAATGTTATACAGAACACAGTTTTTAGTGGATTTAAACATGGAGAAAGTTGGGAGAGTGCTTAAGCTGGATTCCATTAAGCAAGGCAACATGTGGAGAGGCATGGACGTCTTGATTTTCAACAGCTGGCATTGGTGGACCCACACTGAGCACATCCAGCCGTACGTTTTTTTTATTCTTTTTCTTTCTTAACCGGTCTTTGACTCTGATTCTAACTTATTGATGACGTGTACAGGTGGGATTACATGGAAGATAGGAAAAAATTGTACAAAGACATGAACCGGTATATTGCTTACTACAAAGGAATGACTACTTGGGCTCGATGGGTTAATGCTTACGTGGATCCTTCTAAGACTAAAGTCTTCTTCAACGGCGTTTCTCCGGTTCATTACGAGTAAGTCAAACACAAATTGTTTTCTACACTCGGTTTAGTAATCCCGGTTATCTTATTTTCTTAACCAACAATCACAATTGTTTTTTTTAGGGGAAAGGATTGGGGAGAGCCAATGAAGTCATGTTCGAGTCAGACACAGCCATTCTACGGGAGGAAGTATCCAGGAGGGACACCAGTGGCTTGGTTGATTCTTAAGAAAGTGATGAGTAGATTGAAGAAACCGGTTCATTGGCTTGACATAACCGGTTTATCTCAGCTTCGTAAAGATGCTCATCCTTCTGCTTACAGTGGTAACCATCCTGGTAATGACTGTAGTCATTGGTGTCTTCCTGGTTTGCCTGATACTTGGAACGTTCTCTTTTACTCTACCCTTTTCTCTTGATTTTTCTTTTTCTTTCATTAATATATAAGTCATTCATAAGAACAATTTATTTTCTTAATTATATTTGCATTGTGGTCGTTTGATTCTTGACTCAAAAATAACATTTTAGTTCCAACGTAATAAAGTACAACAGTTTGGACCTGGCCGATATCTGAACCGAAACTAATTTCGGTAAAACTTCCAAAAATTGAAATAACCAAAAAACCGAACCGAAATCCTAAAGAAACTACAACAAGGCTTAAACCATTATCATAATTTATGAATCTTGGAAGCTTTTTTCAAGTGTTTTCCTCTGCAAAAAATCATATATTGGCAAATATTTAGAACAATGTAATTGGTTGTCTTAGAAGTGTGAGTTTTAAGTAAACTTTACCATTAATAGCTCCCATGTTGTTGTTGCTGCTTTCGCCGTCTTCTTGATAAACACCTAAAGGAGAACCATGCACAGAGAGCATCATCTCTCCAGCTTTTGGTTGTCTTCTTGTCTTTGGTGTCATTCCAACTGACATTCTTGGATCTCCACTTACCTGCAACAACAACAACAACAAAATCTACCATTTGAAACAAACATAAACATGATTTTCTTTCTTTCTCTCATGGATCAAACAATCCACTACATAGAACCCTTCTCAAAATACTAGACACTCTCTTTCTCATACCGATTGTCCTGGAGTACGTAGAGCATCATGGTTTGTAAGCTTTTGGGTTTCAAATGAACCCGGAAAGACCTAAGCAACAAGAAGCCGAAACAAAATTAAGAATCTTTGTACTGAAATCAGTTTTGCGTAAAGTTTGGAAACAACTTACAAGATTCTCAAGGTGTGTGTTATCAGTATCTAACAAGCTTGCTTTCACTGCACCACCAAAGTAAAAACTCAACAAAAGATTCAATCAATCCATTAATCCTAACAAAAAAGAAGCCAATTTCTTTACCGTTATCTGGTAAATCGTAGCCACTAAATGGTTTAGTACTGTAAAAATCAGGAAAACCCACTGACAATCTTCTCAGAATCGAATAATTCATATCTTCTCCATTATCCATGGACGAATCTTCATCACGCCACTTTAACTGAATCTCCCTATTTGCTTCGTTTCTGGATATAGTTAAATCCGGAAGATTCTCTTTGAAGAACTCTAACACAGGCATCTTAAGCTGTTCATCAGTGTAATATGAACGTAGCAATCTCAGTTGTGTTACCATTTCTTCTATATTCACATCACGAATCGCCCTTATTGCAGCAATGTTTCTTTCAACTACGCACAAAAATTCCAATTTGGAAAAAACGAATTTAGCCAAAACACAATCTCAAATAGACGAAATTAACACAAAAAATTCGCGATTCCAAAATACGGATTCGAGAAATTTCAATCGAAAAACAGTCAAAATTCGCACAAATTCGTAAATTGGGAATTGTAAGAATCGATTACCTTCTTCGTCGACGAACTCCTCTTCTTTCTCTCGCTGAATTTCCTCAACAGACCGAGTGGATTCACATACTTCAATCTGAGGGATCACTGTTGCCTTCTTCCCCTTTCCGCTTTCAACAATATCATCCTTCATAGCATCAGCCTCAACCGAATCCTCAGGCGAATTTTTTTCTTCGATTACCATCTCCTTCTATGTAAAACAAGCACACACACAAAATAAACAAAATATTCGACTATATAAGAGAAGATTAAAGCAAAAAAGTAAAGAAATTGAAAATTTAAGATCGAGCAATCACCTGAAAAACGGAAGTAAGTCTAGAGGCCATTTCGATGTTCTTCAAATTTCCAGGGATTCCATGCTTTTTGCATAGGGTTTGTAGATCCTTCCTCTTCATTCCATAGAAATCCATTTCTAACAAATAAGAAAAAGATGAAATTCTTCTTTCACCATAAAATTTCTAACACTGCGAAAAGTGTAAGATTTACACAGAATCGATAAAGGATAATTGCAGCGATCTGATTGAAATATATGGAAACAATAAAAAGAGTTAGGGGAATGAGAATCGTCTCTGAAGATAATTTCAGTTTTGAATTTCGCAAACCCCGCTAATTGTAAAACACTGGAACGTGCACTTCACTCGCTTGCTTAGAGCGTGTGAACGTTTGACACGTGGACGGATATGTGTGGTTTCCGAAAAAAGCTCGTGGGAGCGTATAGGAGAAGCTACCATTGTATCGCGAAGGCTGAATTTTGATAGAGGCATTTAATGTCTAAAGATAGGGTTAATACTGTAAATGTGTTTAGTGTAATTTAGAAGTATTTTTTTCTTCTAAAGGAAATTCTTCCATCTCGAGCAATTTTCACACAATCTTCACATACAATATTTTTTGACGTGTTCTACAATACATAATATCAATTATGAAAGTTAACTGAGAAATAACGATACTCGAAAATGTTTTAGCAATATAGCAACTTTTGTTACAACATAGTAGAGGAAAAATAATACTACCTAGACTTATACGTATTCGAGATAATGCTTAGATTTTATTTAACCCGTCAACAATATTTAGTTTCATTTAAATTTTTCAACTTCATACACTAATAATTATCCCAACAGCTGATAACCAACAAAACAAACAAAAAAAATGCCAATAGTTATAGGTTGCTAACTAACACAAAATTAAATAGCTGCATGAAAAGTAAATATCATTTCAATCTAGAAGAATACTTTTTATGTAAGACTTACGTTTGAAATGGAGAAATATGAACATAAACTGTTGAGAATAGTAGCGAAACTAGTACTATTAAGTGTAAAAATATAAAGTAACTAAACCAAGTTTCATGTGTTTAAAATATGATTGCATACCAAATTGTAGGTCATGGAGTTTCTTACTGATCATGGAATGGAACTATATTGGACACTTATTGGTGTATGAATTATTGAATCCAAGTTAATTACTAGCAAATAAGCAAATTTCAAGTTAGCAAATGAGCTAAGATTAGTGGGCTTTAAGGAGATAAATGGGCCAAATTGAAACCTGGAGAAGCCCAGATGTGATGTAGTTGTTTGGAACTTGAACCGACCAATCTGAAAGTTGAGATAATATCATCATGATCATCAGTAGAAACCGGAAGGCAAAAACGTTCAAGAGGTAACCACGTGTAGATCTAGGGAAGGACACGTGTTGAAAACAAGATGATCGGCTTCTTCTCGTTGGCTCATTAACATAAAAGTTGATCTCTTCGACTCTTCCCACGAGCTGAGTCACCATGTCTCCTACACGTTCTCAATATGTAAACTCAACACGTCACACACATTCCTCAATTTTCACGACCGAACAAATTTCTTCTTTTTCGGTTAAAGAGATTCTCCGATTATAAAAGCAAGAATTTAACAGATCAATAAGAAATCATCCAAGATAAACAAAAAAGAATCATCCAACTTTAATCTGAAATCAAATCTGTTGTTTCTTGAAAGTTATTGTAAGAGCGTGTAACAATGTCGTCTGAGCAAGCAAGAAGAGAGAATGTTGTGACGGAGAGGGAAGTTAAAGTGGAGAAAGACAGAGTCCCGAAGATGACGAGTCATTTCGAGTCAATCGTCGAGAAAAGCAAAGATCCGCTGCAGCAGGGCCACCACCACCGCGAGGGAGAAAGTGGTGGGACCCAATTTGTGTCGCTATCGGAGAAGACGACGGTCTCTGATGAAGGAGAAGGGATGAAGAGGAGTCAGATGCCTCACTCCGTCGGGAAATTCGTTGTGAGCAGCGGCGTCGGTACCGGCGGCGGTAAAGAAAGTAAGATGGAGGGGCAAGAGAGGGCATCGCTAGAAGATATTCGTGGGTATAGAGCCAATGCTCAGCAGCAATCAATGAATACGATACGAGCAGCAGAGGAACGGTACAACAAGGCTAAGGAGAGCTTGAGCCACGGACACGGAGCTCAAGCTCATGGCAGAGGAGGAGAAGAGATGGAGGGAAAAGGGCGGGAAAGTGGAGTCCATGTGACTCAAGCAAGGCATGGTCAGGAATCAGCTGGTGGTGGTCGGGTTCATGGAGGCGGAGGAGGAGCTGCTGGTATCCTCGGCCAAGAAGCTCGTGGCAGAGTAGGAGAAGAATTGGCCGGAAAAGTCCGACAAGAAAGAGAGAGTGGGACCCATGGTTTTCATGGTGAGAAGGCACAGCATGCTCAGCTATTGGCTGCCGGAGGTGTTGCCGGGAAAGAACATAAAGGTCAAGAATCAGCCGGTGGTGTTGGTGGTCGGAGTGCAATGGGTACCGCCGCCGAGAAAGGACGACAAGCTAAGGAAAGTGTTGGGCAAGGTACTCAGAGAGCTCCCGATTACGTGACGGAGAAGGGAAGGCAAACAGGACAGGTGGCGTCTCAGAAAGGACAAGAGGCGAAGGAACAGGCTGGCAGAGCTAAAGATACAGCAGCCGAGAAAGCTCGGAGAGCCTCTGAGTATGCAACGGAGAAAGGAAAAGAAGCGGGAAGTGTGACGGCTGAACAGGCAGCGAGAGCAAAGGACTACACTTACCAGAAAGCTGTTGAAGCTAAAGACATCGCGGCGGAGAAAGCTCAGCGAGCTTCTCAGTATTTGTCAGAGACGGGAAGCGCAGCAGCTGAACAGACAGGGAAAGCGAAAGATTACACTTACCAGAAAGCTGTTGAAGCCAAAGACATTGCGGCTGAGAAAGCTCAGAGAGCTTCTCAGTATGTGACCGAGAAAGGAAAAGTAGCTGGGAACGTTGCGGCTGAGAAAGGACAAGTGGCGAAAGAACAGACGGTTTCCATGACTGGAAAAGCGAAAGACTATACTGTTCAGAAAGCCGGTGAAGCGGTGGAAATGAGCAAAGACGCGGCGGAGTATGCGAAAGAGACGTTGGTGGAAGGAGGAAAAGGAGCTGCACATTACGCCGGAGTAGCAGCTGAGAAAGCGGCTGCGGTTGGATGGACAGCGGCGCATTTCACGACGGAAAAGGTGGTGCAAGGAACGAAAGCTGTTGCGGGGACAGTGGAAGGAGTGGTGGGATACACAGGTCATAAGGCGGTTGAAGTGGGATCTAAAGCGGTGGATTTGACAAAAGAGAAAGCAGCGGCGGTGGGTGATACGGTTGTTGGGTATACGGCAAGGAAGAAGGAAGAAGCTCAACACGGTGCAGAGAAGGTTAACGAAGAAACGTATCAGGTACTGCAAAAAACTTTTAAGGCAAAGGTAGATTCTTATATAGCTCAATTGAGGATTGCTCAAGAAAGCATTGTTTTTTGGTTTTTGTTTTGAGGGAGGTGAGGAAGAGAGACGACCAGAAGCGAGGAGAGGATTTGGAGAAGAGTATGGAGAGAAAGATGTCTACGGGTATGAAGCCATACCCAAAGAAATGCCCGGAGGAGGAAGGGGAGGGTTCACCGGAGTTGAGGAGGAGGGATACGGAGGAGGAAGGAATGAAAGATATGTTGTGGAAGAGGAAGGGGTTGGAGCGGGAGGAGTGCTTGGGGCAATCGGCGAAACTATAGCTGAGATTGCACAGACGACGAAGAACATAGTCATTGGTGATCAGCCTGAGACTGAGAGGATGCAGGAGACAGGAACTACTACTGAGTATGTGAGACAGGAACGTGAACGCCGTTGAATAGTGGTGTGATGAAGAAATGTTTTGGGCTTTTTGTGTTTGATGAAAGGTTGTTTTTTGTTTGTAAATAATAAGAAAAACTCTGTTTCGTTAGAGTTTTTCTGGTAAATAAGGAAAAGCTCTGTTTCTGTTATAAAGGTTTTGAACAAGGTCGATACAGTTGCATCATATTTCCTTTGTTGAGTGAAACTATGGTAGTTTTATCGACTCCAAATCTATTTAAGTCTTATGGTTTTTGAGTTTTACCTTCTCAAACTTCCCAAGTATTATGTAACAAAATATACAATGTTAGGTTGAAAGTCCTAGCTAAACACTTTCTTAATTTTCTTCAAATTCTAGGCTTATTGATTAGAATAAGTTTCCATCTATATAATTATAAAGTGTCGTAGACATTTGTTTGAAACACAAGTTTAATGCTCTATCCTTTACATAATCTTCACCTTCAGCCTTCAAGGGTTTAATCTCAACTTACTTAAACTTGGGGGCTTTGGTGGAATACCTTTTGATTTCAGGGATTTTAGTGAAATATCCGGAGGTTGTTTGATCTTCTCCTCCTCCTTCAACTCTAATGACGGCAGCGAGACGCTGGAGACAACCTTTTCACCATGCAAGAACGGATGTAATAGTAAATCTGAAGCAGTTCCTCTCACCTTAGGGTTTCTTCCAAAACACGTTATGATAAACAGCCATGCATCCAAAGGCACACTCTCTGGAATCTCCGGGATTTTTTATCCCGTAGAACAGACGCAAGATCTTCAAATTCAACCTCCGACCATGGTTCCTCACCGGTATACATTTCCAACACTATGCACCCTAACGACCAGAAATCTAGGGCTTTCTCCAACACACCGTAGAGTACTGATTCCGGGGACATAAAAATAGGTGATCCTATAAACGGATTATCAAGCTTCCATGTATCAGCACCTTCTCCGACTTCTGTCGAAGATCCGAAATCCGAAATCTTCAATTCATAAGAGTCTCTACACGGGAAGACAAGGATATTCTCGGGTTTAAGATCGCAATGAACATAACCTAGACTATGAACAAAGACCAATCCTTGGAGAATCATACGAGTGAAGTCTTTGATCATCGTTTCCGGCAATTTATTATCTTTGTAACTATTCATGAAAGTTTCTAAATCTCCTGCAGCTGCGTACTCCATAACCATCTTGTAGATTCTATTACCTTCGCCGTCGAAATCCTCTTCTAGAGTGTAGTCCCCGTAGCATTGCACGATTCTTGGACATCCTTTGAGTTTGGATAGAATCTGAATTTCGTTTTGAAAAGTGTCATAGTTTTCGTATTTTGCGGTTTTCACAGCCGCGTAAAGCGGTGACGACGAGCCATCGTCGGTTTTTATGTACTTGACGAGATCGACTGATCCGAACGTGCCTTTCCCCAAGAACTTCATGAACTCTGTTTTTGGTGGCATCTTCTTCGCAAAAAACAATACTTATGATGATGCTTCGAATCTCAAGTGGGTGACTTTAAACTATCTTGTTCGTTGGATCGATTTTGAGACTCGTTTTATATTAGAAGGTATTTAGTATTACAGAAATTATTGCTTCCTTTTATATTTCACAATGAATTAGGAGATGTTGATGGCCGTCAGATTCTCTTGTTCTTTTTTTTTTTTTTTTCCAAAAAGTATACGAGCTAATTTAGAATTTGAGCTAATCCAATATTCGAGTATATCCAAAATATATACCTTAATGAAATTCTTTAGAAAGATTTTTTTTTATTCAAAGATAATGTCGTAAATATACACTTAGAGTAGTAAGAACTGAGATTTTAAAGTTTACATCCACAAACCATAAGTAACTTGTTCAATACACAATACTGTCTACTGAACAGCAACAAAAGTGGAAGCTGGAGGTCTTGGATGTATAATCTTCACCTTTACCTTAAGAGGTTTAACCGTAACTTTCTTAAACTGTATGGGCTTTATCGGAATAGTGTCCAACTCCGGAATATTCGTCGAGATCTTCTTCTTGGGTCCGACCTTCAACTTCAGCAACAACGGCTTTCTCTCTCCATCGGCGGCTGTAATCTTTTCTCCGGTCAAGAACGGATGCAACAACAACTCGTACGCGCTTCCTCTCTTCTCAGGCTTAGTTGCGAAACACGTTTCTAGAAACTTCCTTGCATCACAAGGTACCGTATCTGGAATCTCTGGTGCGATGTTGTGAATAAGATTAGACGCGAGATCTTTAAAATCAACCCCTGACCATGGGCTTTTACCGACATACATCTCCAACACTATGCAACCTAGTGACCACAAATCTAGGGTTTTATGAACGATATTATTGTCTCGGACCGACTCCGGAGACATGTAGATTGGCGTTCCAACAAACGGTGAGTATGTTCTCCAGTAAACAGATTTCTCTCCAGCCTTTGTCGACATTCCGAAATCCGAAATCTTTAGGTCGTACGAACAATCCCAGGTTCCTTGCTCGTAACGCGGAAACAAAAGAAGATTGTCCGGTTTAAGATCACAATGGACATAACCGAGACTATGAACCGAGACCAATCCTTGTAGAATCATACGAGTAAAGTCTTTGATAATCGAATCCGACAGTTTCTTGTTTCGTTCCATGAAAGAAGAAAGAGTACCAGCAG
Organism: Euclidium syriacum; assembly: GCA_900116095.1. Classification (NCBI taxonomy): domain Eukaryota; kingdom Viridiplantae; phylum Streptophyta; class Magnoliopsida; order Brassicales; family Brassicaceae; genus Euclidium; species Euclidium syriacum. The sequence goes on along the minus strand of FPAK01000012.1, from coordinate 2,266,041 downwards.
ATGCGTATTCCATTACCATCTTGTAGACTCTTTGTCCGTGGCAATTGACATCTTCGACGAGTCTGTCTCCAAAACATTGCACGATTCTTGGACATCCTCTGAGTTTTGACAAAATCTGAAACTCTCTGGAGAGAGAGTAGTAGCTTTGAATGTCTGAGGTCTTCACTGCGTTGTAGCACATGGAGCCGTCGGGTTTAGGGTATCTAAAGAGATTGACGGAACCGAACGAACCCGCCCCCAAGTACTTCACGAACTCCATCTCCGGCTTCATATCTGCGGTTGATTTCCTCTGGTTTCTACTGTTACTCTTCGTTGGGTTTGATACAACAAGACGCAGGTTCTTCAATCTCTAACGCTTTTAGGGTTTTCTCACTTATGCAAATCGAATCACTTAATTTGAGATTTCGCAGTGAGAAAACGCGAGAGAGAGAGTTATAAAGGAAACTCTTTTAAATGATGTTTTCAAGTCGGTGACGTTGATAAGTATATCTAACTATCACCTTATTCTACACTCCCTCACTACATCTTGTCCGTTGGATCCATTTTTATGGAATTTAATTTCAAATTATTACGTTCTTTCTATATCATATTGAAATAGGATATGTTACTAGCCGTCTGATCTCTTTTCTTCTTTATTATTAACCCTACGATCTGAATTTTTTTAAAAGCTAGGATCTAGTAAATAGATATAAAAAAAGGAAAATATAATAAACTAGTTATATGGATTTATGCGTTGCACGGTCTCGTAATTTAAAATTAATAATAAATTACTAATTTAAATAAATATTTTAAAATTTGAAAAATTATTTAAAATATTAATAAATGATTAGCTCATTTTTTAATAATTATATTTAACGATCTGATTGAAATTTCATATCATAATTAATTTTGTTTGTAATATAATGAAAAACAATGTTAATAATAATTAAGAAAATAATAATATTGTATATTAAAATTAAAGATCACTTGAGAATTAATAAATAATCATGTAAATTTTTCCTATTAGTTAAGAAAAAATGAAGTTAAATATTCTAGAGTTGGGAGTTGAGGTTGAAAAATTTATACAGAGAAAAAATTGGACTGTGAGAAAAGATTTGATAGTTGAGATAATGACGAAAGATTTTACTGAGGAAATGTTTCGGAATTTGTATCGATTTTATGAAATCATTCGGCAAAGTTGCTAATTATCCATTTCGATCACTTCACCCATAGCTTGTAAGCCATTTTCACATATAGCTTTTTCGGATTTGATCCATTGTACAAAACCTAAATTTTGATGTGTTCTTGAAAATATGGATTGGAATCCGGAGACTTTCAAGTGCCTTTGGTAAAGTTGAGTGATCGTTTATATATGTTGAAATTAAAGATCATTTGAGGTTCAATATATGATTATGTAAGATTGTCCGAATAATTTATTTTGAAAAATCATGTAAGTTAAGGGCTGAGAAACTTCTACACAGAAAAAAATTGACCCATGAAAAAACACTGATAGTTAAAAGAATAACAAAAGCTTTTACAGAAGAAATGCTTCTTGATTTATATCGATTTGATAAATTAATTTTCTAGAAATGCTAATTATCCATTTCGATCTCTTCCCCTAGAGCTTGTAAGCGATTTTCACCTACAATTTTCTTGGATTTCTGCCACCTTATAAAACCTATTTTCTATCGTGTTCTTGATAAGATGGATTGGAATCGATGAACAGTCACATGACGCCACTTCTTTTATCTTGAATTTATTTTGTCGCCGACGGCAGCTCCTTACTCGAGATACTTGTATCTTACTGATCATAGACTCTAAAGAGCATATCAAGGCTCTCATCGTTTCACTTATGGGTTCTCTTTCCTCTCGTATCCAAAATTAGTCGAAAGAAGACTGAGTTGTTATATGTAAACACAATTTTCAGAAATCTTAATTTGCTTATCTCCAACCTTCAGAAAATATTTTGCGTACGTCAATAATGTAAGGACTGCTAATTCGATTTTCATAAAAACTTAGATGTCAATATAAAACTAATGATATATATCTTGATTGGAATATTTGTCTCAATAGTTTTGTTACTTTGTTGATAAAATATTTCTTATAAGAGTTTTTTGATTGAATATATCGCGAGTTATGGTGGATCAACAATGGTTCTCAATCCTTTTTTCCGTCAGAAAACTATGCTACATATTGTAAGAAATAGTTAATCCCATCTACTATTTCTGAAAAACCAAGAGACATCTTGAATCATCTATGCATATAGAGTTCTTTATCTCTTTTTCTTTTTCTTTATGACCATGTTTTTCAATCTAAATACCATAGAATTTTGTGGGGGAGGGGATTGGCTATATGTAAGTGTTATCGGATCAACTCCCATATTTTTTGTAACATACTATTCTGTTTCACTGTATTATACATTTGTTTCAAATCATTGTGTAAATACTGTTTTCACAATTCCATATTTTGAGGCAATGTTTTCTAGACTACAATCTTCAGTATCGATGATTCTTTTTAGCTTTGTAGGTGTAATGGTAGTCTTGTTACTGCATATTTTTTTTCATGTACATCGAATGCGAATTTTTTTTCATGTAACTTCACATGCAAAGAGGTGACGACATTCCAAATAGTTTTTTTTTAATCATGTGTTCTCTTCTTTTGGTTTATTTTCTTTTTTATTTTGATCCGCTGGTCATGTTTTCTCGATGAACATTGTAACTATATTTAGTCTTCTTGTAGTATAATTGAATAGATATTTTATGGCCAATAACCTATCGTACAATTCTAAATTTGCATGAGTTTTGAATAGTAATCCATTGTTTCATTGCTAAAACATTAATTTTTAAAAAAAAACTATATAATTTTTTACATTTGATTATTCACATGTAAAGAGGTGACGACATTCCAAATAGTTCTTTGAAATTTCAGACGCTAGCCATGTTCGTTTCACAGACGTCGGCGGCAGCGGCAGCTTCCAGCGGCAACGTCCAGCGGTCGTTCGCCGCTTTCAAAGCCGCTGCCGCTAGACGCTACTGTGGGTTGTTGTTCTTTTCGAAGCCGTTGTCGCCGCACGCTGACACCGACCCCTACCGCAAATTGTTTTGTTGTTCGTTCTGCTAACGCCGCGGCAGTTTTTCATTTAATTCATATTTTATTTTTATAAATTTGTATAATAATATTAATTTAATCAAAATATATAATTTAAATATATTTACATCATAAGAAGTTTTCTATTACTTAGCAATATTTTTTTTTGTTAAATATATAATTATAACAACATTTTTTGTTATAACAAAATACACCAAAACATTTTGCTAAAACAAAATGAAAATAATACCAAGTCAATTAGCAAAAAAATAATATCAAGTCATATTAGCAAACATTTGAACTAAAATAATACCAAGTCATTAGCAAAACATTTTGCTAAAACAAAATAAAAATAAACCATGTCATTAACTAAAATATTTAAAACTCTAATCGACGTACTCTACCATATTCATTTGTGATCTTGTCACGCAAAGCTTCCATCGCTCTATAAATCAGTCGGCTCATATACAATATGTTCACCGTGATCATCATCATCAACTTCCTCTTCTCCTGATTCTTCATCACCATGAGCACGGTATTCTTCTCTGCTTTGCCAATGTACAAAATCACGATCTTCCCGATGTGAATCACGTATGAATTTGTGTAATGCCATTGTTGCTGTTACAAGCTTAATCCACTTATTCAAACCATACTTTGGATGCTTACGATCCAAAATCTTTCATTTTGCTTTCCATACTCCAAAAGTTCTCTCAATCACAGATCGCAAACCAGAATGTTTTCGATTGAACAAATCTCGTGCGTTTACTGGTGGTCCTCCTCTAGCAAATTGACCAAGATGATATCGCATCCTACGATGTGGACCAAGATACCCTGTCCTTGTGGGATATCCGGAGTCAACTAGATAATACTTTCCAGGAGGCGGATGTGGAAAAAATGGTTCATTCCTTGCACAATAAGTCAGCACCTTTGTATCATGTGCTCTACCTGGTACACCGACATATGCATATATGAACTTCATATCAGAGTTACATATAGCAAGAACATTCATCATAGGCTCTCCATTTCTACCTCTATAAGCTTCTAAGTCTGAGTCGGAGGGCGAACCGGAACATGAGTTCCATCCAATGCTCCAATACAATCTTTAAAGTAAGGCCAATATCTATCATCATCTCTCAAACCAGTGTTTACTCTTGTAAACTCACCCTCTTCTGGCTTTAATGTATCCACTGCAAACCTGAGAAGAGCACTCAAGACATCATCAAGCTTTCTTTTCACTGTATCCAGTGATCTCTGATATCTATCAGCTATATCTCTTACAGTCTTATCCTGACCAACCACTTCAAGAAACATTGCAATTGATTCCTCGTGGTAGACATTCTCAGATTCCTGTAATCCATATCTTCTGTTTAGCATCTTACATAGAGCTTCAAATGTTTTCTGGTTCATTCGAAAAATGTCATAGCATTGCTGATCTGATCCATGCATAAGCTGTTGGACATGACGCCATCCTGATCCTCGATCAGTTCTAAGACTCTCTCTCTCACTAGTAAGCAGATCAAACAACCCAACATCATCATCATAATCTCCATCATCATCTTCAAGTATCCATCTTCTAACCATCTACAAAACCATATTGATAAACTAAGTTATAAACTCATAACAATTGATATCATAATCATAAACTAAGTCATAAACTCATAACAATTAATATCATAACATAAACTAAGTTATAAACTTATAAACTAATAAAAATTTTGATATCATAATCATAAACTCATAAAAGTTGATATCATAATCTTAAACTCATAAACTAAATTATAAACTTATAAAGTTTTGATATCATAATCCAAAGTTATAAATAAAAAACACAAATCATGAACAAAAAACACAAAAGTTAACCTAATCAGAGAGTAAAATCATAGAAAACACAAATCAGAGAGTAGAATCATCAAGTACTAAAGTACTTTGTCAATCATCAAGGGCTTTTCCAGTCATAAGCTCCATAAACCTAATCTTATATTCAACCAAAGGAAATGATATAAAAGCCATGCAGTTCTTTTCATTAGCCATGAGAAACTTGATTGCTGCTTGGTGAAATCTAGACCACATCCTCACTCTAGGAAATTCATTTAGAATCTCTATAACTCAGTCAACACTAAAAGCATACTCTCGCTCCAACACTTGTTCCGCTATCTTGTTCTTCTTCAAAAGAATTTCATTGCGTACAGTAGCAGTCTCTACAACATCATCTTTTTCTTTACGCTTTCCTTTTGATCTTGAACTTACACCTTGGGATTGTGTCTCTGCAGCTTGGGTTTGTGTCTCTGGTACTGTCATATCCTTATCAACGGAATCAACTCCATTCTCATCATCTCCACCCACTTTAGAATTCAAACTCTCTTCTCCTTGTTGAGCACTCCACCCTTCTCCTCCAGTCACAGTAATGGAACCATATTCCTCTTCTAAGACATCCATATTAGCTGGACACTTTGTTCTGTAACTTCTAGCACCTTCCCATTCCTATATGACAAAGAATTCAAGTTAAGCAACCAGACCCATTTGATAACATAATTTGAAGGTTGCAGTAACAAAAGAAGTAGAGGAAGACAAAGACAATGTTGGAGACAAGATTAAAAGCTGCAAAACCAACAAACCAAATTAAAACCCAACTGAAATTGATCTACGTTGGTCTGACTTGACCAATTCTGATCCATTTGATCATTCCTTTTCTAGGATCTAACTTCCTCTAAAACAAACCAATTTTGCAATACGGAAATTACAATAGGCACAAAGCAGAAGCTAATCAGTCTTAGACAACAAAGCAATGGCTAAAACAGAAGCTAATCAGTCTTAGACAACAAAGATCATGGCTAAAACAGAAGCTAATCAGTCTTAGACAACAAAGATCATGGCTAAAAGAGAAGCTAGAAGAAAGATATTACCTCAATTCGATGTTCCCAATCGGACATGTCCAATCTCCCCATAGCATCATATCCAACTCTAGTTCTATGAGTTAACACCCTATATTTAGCATAAGCTTTTTTACATGTATCTAATTTGTTTTTGAAAGGCTTCCAGTTGCCACTTCCCCTCTTAAATCTCTCTTCAAACTTCTTGATGATAAACTCTTTCCCAGTTTGATTCATTCCTGTCTTTGGCCTGTTTCCTTTCTTTTTCTCATCAACATAGAGTTGTAAGAAATACCTACATTCCTCATCGGTCTAATTCTAAACGAAAATTCATGAAATCAGAGACAAAGCTATAGTTTTATAAGTGTTACTCTTTTCTGCACAATCATACAATCATATAAAAAAGCTATAGTTTTATAAGTGTTACTCAGATACAAAGCTATAGTTTTAATCAGATACAATCATACAATCAAATACAAAGCTAATGAATAAGATTCATGAAGTCAGACACAAAGCTAATGACGAAAATTTATGAAGTAATACACAAATAAGCTCTACGTTTTACTTACATCACCAGCTGTTTTTTGACTCCATAGTTGTGCTTTTTTCTTCTGCTACTTCAAACCAAACACCTAAAAACATAAGCAACATTTTAAAGGCATTGATTGTTAACTTACAAATCTGAGTTCACAAACAAAAGATTCGAAACCCATTAAGCATCAGAGTACAAACAACAATTGAGATAAAAAAAATCTAGTCATTTGACTCGAAATTATGCAACTTAAGCCAAACACTCTTGAATCAAAACTAACCGAGTTTCAGAGTTTAATGAGATATACCCAACAAACCCAGAAAATGATTTAGAGAAGCAATAGAAACTTACCCTGTAGGAATGCACGGAGACGAAAGAATCTGAAAAAGGAAGACGAAAACGAAGGAACGGACGGAGACGAAGGAACAACGACGGAAACGAAGGAACAAAGACGGAGACGAAGGTACAAAGACAAAGACAAAGGAAGGAGACGAAGACAAAGGAACTGAAAACACGAACGGAGATGAAGAAGATACGCATGTGAAATTCTCCTTTACATTCGAAGAAGAAGAAAGAGATTTTGGAGTTGGCGAAATGTCATTTAGATTTAGGGTAAAGAGCATTTTCTTGTAATTCTTAGATAACATTAAGGTTATTATTGTCTTTTATCTCTTTAGACGCAACAGTGTGTCGTCATTTTTTCAGCAGTCAAAAATTAGAGCCGTCGGCCGCAGCGACAAGACGCCGCGTTTCGCCGCAGCCTGGTGCGGCAGCAAAACGAACATAATTTCGCCGCAGGATGCTGCCGTTACCGCTGGCAGCTGTGAAACGAACAGCCATGCTATCATGTTTTTTTTTTTAACCATGTGCACTTTACTTTCTCCTCATGGTTTTTATTCTTTTCCGGGCTCCTATCATTTTTCCGACTCCTCATTGCCATGGTTTTTTTTGTTGATTTGAACGTTAGAAAATCATTGAAAAACACCAAAAATTGTTTTCTATACTGTTACACATTTAAAAAAGAAATTTGCATAAAATCTGACTCTAATGGGTGGATGATCTATGACCCATTTTTTTCCTAATCAAACCATTATATATATCAACTTAACTTTGTGAATAGATGGTTTGTTGATTTAACTCATTTGTTCTATTAGATTTAGATTGATTTACATTTAGACTTGCAGCCATATTGGTTCATTTTGTTGTAGGCTTTGCTACAACACTCTTTATTACATTAAGCACTATTTTGCAATCTAAAGCACTTCTTGACCGACATGCCTTTTTTCTTTATTACAAAATACTGCTTTAGATTGCAAAAATAAATATAGAAATGCTAACATGCAAAACGTCTGTTGCCAAAAATGCTAACATGCATACAACCACACACTTGATGGCCGACCTGTTTTGCTCTTTTGGAAACCCATAAAGTGGATTACGTGGCCCAACAAGAACCAACACAAACTCTTCGTGTTCAATAGTTAAAAGATAATATCAACACTACAAAATATCTTACGATGACACGTGGTATTATGGATTTTAATTGGTCGAGGGATCTATAAAACGATACTGTTGGGTAATTATATTCTTCTCATCTCACTTTGTCCATCTAAAAGCTCCTCCTTTTTAACTTCGAAATACTCTCACATCTTAAAGAGATCTCTCATGGCATTGTCATTCTCAGGAGCTGTTCTCAGTGGGATTGGTTCTTCTTTCCACAGTGGAGGAGCAAAGACAAGCGGCGTTGGCTTCGTCGGAGTTGGCCGTAAAACTGAGTTCGTCGTCGTTTCTCAGCGTAAGAAGTCGTTGGTCTACGCCGTTCAAGGTGATGGCAACATCATCGATAACCTCAACGAAGCCACGTAAGTCTACATTTTTCTTTTCAACCTCTTCCCTCGTAATCTATATATATTTACTCAAACTCTCATATACATTACAAACTCAACTGAAATGGTCTTGTTGAGGCTAGAGTTTTAGAGCCTCCCGGTAACAGACAATCTACTTTTATAAAAGAAATTGATCTTAAAATTTATATGATAAAAGTAAATATATTTTTTGGAATTTATATTCGACAAAATAAGATATTTTCTCGTGGTTTTCTTTAAAGTAAATGATTAAAATCCATAGAAACAAATATAAAGTTGTATTCTCTATTGGAAATAAAAACAGTAGTATTTGTGTTTAATTAAAGTCGAGATGTAGTTTCATTTACCATAAAAATGATCCTGCTGCTTTTTACTTTACAGTATAGCCTCAAATATCTCATCATTTACATATAGCTCCAAATAATTGATACTCCAGTACGATATAATTCCATGTTGATATACGTTTTAAAATCGTTGGTCAATAATAAAATCTGTATCTAAAACAGAAAGAAAGCTTCGGATTTCGTGGCGGATAAGACAAAAGAAGCGTTGAAAGAAGGTGAAAAGGCAAAAGACTATGTTGTTGAAAAAAGCGTTGAAGGCAAAGATACTGTGGTTGAGGAAACTCAGAAAGCTTCTGACTTCTTGAATGAGAAGACAAAAGAAGCGTTGAAAGAAGGCGAGAAAACAAAAGACTACGTTGTTGAGAAAAGCATTGAAAGCAAAGATACTGTGGTTGAGGAAACTCAGAAGACTTCCGACTCCTTGACGGAGAAAGTGAAAGAAGCTGGAACCAAGGTGGCTGAGTTCGTAGAGGGTAAAGCTGGAGAGGCTAAAGAAGCCACCAAGGCCTAATTCAACTACTTAATTAACTAGCTAGTAGATATATCGATCCATAATTCTTCTCCCTTCATGTTCAATATTTTGCAGTAAACACTGTTTTAATTGTAATTCACCATTTGAACTTGTTAAATTACTGATCATTATATCACATTATAAATTCTTATAAAATGATTAGAAAGAAAAAAAACGTATTAATGAGTACAAGTAATATGTAAAATCGTTATTTATAAGTAAGAATGGTAGTTTCGTAATTTTCAAAGAATATGACAAACGAATCAATGATAAATGGCGAAATGCCCTCACTTAATAAATCCAAGGTGAAAACATCATTGACATTGTTAACTGTGTTTTTTTCTTTTTCTATCAACTGAATAATATTATTAAAAGTTTAATTTTAAATGACTACAATTACTCTCTTTTATTAACAAGGGACTTTAAGCATATTGTAAACTAACCAAGTAAATTGGTTTTAAGAAAAAGATGTTAGAGATGAAGATAAGAAGGTCCCCCACTAGTGCCTTAAAACACAACGCTAGAGACACAAACCTATGGAGTGAGAATGAGATAAAAATTTACCAACCGTTTGATACCAGATATATATGATGATACGAAGCCAGATCTAACCACCTACCAGTTCAATGCATTGGAAACCACTCTTTCTTCAGGTATCCTCACTACAAGAAAAACTGTGAATAACCATGTTTCTTATTGTGGTTATGTCAATAAATTTTGTGGTTATTTCTCCGTTAGCCACAAATAAATACAACAGTAAGTCGTGTTTATAGTTTTGTAGCTATTGGTCAATTGTGGCTATTCGTGAATACGTTGCCACAAAATAGCCACAATAAACGTTGTGTCTAATAGTCACAAAAATACCACGATAATAATCGTATCTATTATAACCACAAATTGTTACATGTAAATTGTGGCTAATAGTCACAAAAACACTACCTTATTAGTGATTTATAGTTACAAATTTGTTTCAATTTAATTTGTGTCTATTTTTACCAGAAGTTATCCATGCTTCAATTTGTAGCTATAAATTTCACTTAACCACAAACTTTATAGTGTCTAATTGCCACAAGTTTGTGTAAAACAATTTGTGTCTAAAACCAATAATTTTTATTTAAAAGAAAATTCCCTACATAATTAAGTTAATTAGTTATGATAATCAAAACTAATTGAATTAGCATATAAGCCGAATCCAAAATTATATAAAAACTTAGAATCACCCAAAATACATAGTTTAAGATTCAAGAGATACGTCATTAGATCAATACATCTAAACCTAGCTGATTGTGACTAACTTTGTCACAATTAATTTTGTGTCTATTTGTAGTTAAATAGTTACAATTAGCCACAAATCTTTTTTTTTTTAGCTATTTGCCACGAATGTGCCACAAAAATCATTGTTTTAAAAAACGTGAATTTATGGCTGTAATTTTTAACCAAAAATTATTCGTAGTTAATTTGTATCTATTCACAGTTTTTCTTGCACTGCCCTTTGAAACCCATAACAACTAGTCAATTCCGAGCCATGTCTTCTTCTTTACTAAGATTCGAAAAAGAGGACAAAAGCAGAGCAATGGTACAAACCACACCTGTTGACAGTACAACCTCGACTGTCAGTATGTCTCAACACTCAAACAATATTTAAATGTTCCAAATGCTATATACAACAGGATGAAGACACCTGATAGAACATTCGGGTTTTTCACTCTTCTCGAGGTGTATAAATGCTAAATCCTTTGGTTGTAAAACGTTACGGTAGAAAATAAAAGCTTGAATCTTTGCCTTCTTCTCTTCTCTTATCTCTTCCATTGGAGCCACTATCTATTTTAACTCATTTGTGCTCTTCGTATTACATTTAAGCTTGCCACCATAATGATTCATTTAAATTGTAGGCTTTTTGTATGCTTGGGCTTGCAAAGCCCAATTAACTTGTTGACCGACATACTTTGTTGTTTTTATTACAAAAATAGTGCTTAAAATTGCAAAAGAAAAAGATATGCCGAAAATGTAAAAAAATTGTTGCCAAAATAATAACCACAAAATTGATGGCCGACCTGTTTTTCTTTTTGGAAAACCGTAAACATAATTACACGTGGCCAAATATGTACGAACACAAGCTCTTCTTGTTCACTAGTTAAAGATCCTATCAATGGGCAATAAAATATCTTACGATGACACGTGTTAATTTGGATTTTAACTGGTCGATGGATCTATAAAACGATACTTATGGGAAATTAATATCCTTCTCATCTCACTTTGTTCATCTAAAAACTCTCTTTTATTACTTTTCTGCTCCCAAAACACTCTAACATCTCAAAAAGAACTCTCATGGCGATGTCATTTTCAGGAGCTGTTCTCAGTGGAATTGGTTCTTCTTTCCACAGCGGAGGAGCCAAGACAACCGGCGTTGGCTTCGTCGGAGTTGGCAGGAAAACAGAGTTCCTCGTTGTCTCTCAGCGTAAGAAGTCGTTGATCTACGCCGATAAAGGTGATGGCAACATCCTCGATGACATCAACGAAGCAACGTAAGTCTATATTTTTCCTTTTAACTGTACATTTGTGTTTTTGGCTAATTTTATGTTTTTTTACTTTGATATCAGTCAAGATAAATAGTTTCATTTACCATATAATAGTGATCTTGCAGTTTTTTCTAGTTTACATTTCAGCCTCAAATATTTCATTATTTACATATAGCTTCAAATATTTGAGAACTCTGTGTATTTATATGAAAATAGAAAGAGAGCTTCGGATTACGCGACGGAGAAGACAAAAGAGATGTTGAAAGACGGCGAAAAAGCAAAAGACTACGTTGATGAGAAAAACGCTGATGCTGCAGAAACTTTCGTTAAGGAAGTGAAAGATGTTGGAAACAAGGTGGCTGAATTCGCAGAGGATAAAGCTGGAGAGGCTAAAGAAGCCACCAAGTCCTGATTCAATCTTTTACGTTTGTAAATTTTATCGATCCATCTTTGCTCTTAATCATGTTTATAATATCTCCACAATAAGACCAGTCTGTTATAGTTTCTATTAATTTCCCATTTGAAATATGTTACTTAATTACTCACCATCACATTTTAAAGTCTTATCAGAAATTTATGATTAGAAGAAGAAAAAAGAACTAATTAATGAGTACATCTAATTAATATAACAAACTAACCCTAAGGGCCAACGCATTGAAGTATAATTAGATTCTATATATAGAGGATACTCAAAGTTTTACTTGAGGTTTAGAAAAATTAATTTCTGTTAAAAACGTTTTGATCAATTTATTATTTTAAACTAATGTTTTTTACTTATGAAATTAATAGTTTTAAACTATACAATATCCTGAAATCACTCTAAAACGACACAAACTTATTAGAAGTATTAATTTGAGATCACTGTACAGGATAAAGTGGTGTACTGACCGGTTCAAAATTTATAACCATGTTTTTATTTGATGCCCACATAGTTTCATTTAGAAAATAAATTTTAAATTGGTCAAGGGATTTATGCGTTCGTACTAATTAAGGGTTATTGAACTGTTAGACTCTTATAATCAAAGTCCAAACTATCGTTAGATGTTAATTGTCTGGAGACTGCCTAGTATCTAGTTGTTTACGCTTTTATAACACATAAGTTTATTTTTCTTTAAGATGCTAAGATTTTTTCTACCGTGATTAAGCTCTTTGTTTAGTGGCCACGTGTGAAGTCTAACAGATAATGTAATGAATTGTGTATGTTTGTTAGAAAAACAATTTTTTAGTTTATACTATCACTTAAACATGAACGGTTATTAAATGCAACTTAGAAGACAAACAACATCCATAAAAAGGTAGCAAGCTTATAAATCATTGAGAAAATTTGACAAACTAACATTTTCAGCCGAAACCTTCTGTGTAGGTTTGTTTGTCACTTATTAGAGCATCCTAATCAGAAGTTTTTAAAAATGAGTTTTAAATATTTTTTATTATTTATTTAATTGAAGTCCATAACTTTCGGCTGAAAAAAAAGGACGAATTTGGTTGCGCCACGTGTGTAAACAGTGACAAACCCAGGTTTGTAAAAACTCTTAGTTAAAAGACGAATCTGTGAATAGTGAAGTACCTCATGGAGATTTATTGATGGGATGCTCTTAGTATTTAGTATTTTTCAAGAGTTATACATCTTTCGACGTACTTTTATTTACAATAATTCTATAGCTTTATGTTACATCTGTATAGTGCCATTTTGGTAGTTCCTCAAAAGTTGATGGGGTGTGTGTCTCTTGTCATTCTCTCTTTCATTTCCATTAACAATCGAACCGACTGAAGAGAGATTGTGCAAGATCAAAACTCAAAAAAATGACGGGAGCAGCGGGTACTATTATGATCTCCATGGGATTGTAGTCAAGGATCGTCAGTGTCTCGACCAGTTTCCGAGGAAACTCTGCAGAAATGGTTCGGGTGAATAAGAAAGTAGTTTTTGTATCCTTGGGTTGTATAGCCAAGGAACTACCCATTGCAATCTAAATCATGTATAGAGAACGCTCGATCGAAGAAATGAGTAACTAACAATTCAAAGGTCTCCAGGAGACATCTTTTGTGGCAAAAATCCGCCAAAGTAAAAGATATAAAATGGTAAAGAGATTTTTTATGTTGCTCACAATACTTTCGTAATTAATATAATGTGTTCCATATAGCTGAAAAAAATATCTAGGTTTGAAATTGGTTGGATTAGGACAGGAGGAAGGGCGACAACTTCGTCCCTCTCCCAACAGTCGAGGACCAAGTCTTACCGGAATCAAATTTCATTTTCGTTTGAAAGCAGACTCATATTAAGGAAGATAATGACTCGACTGGTAACGAGACTTAGAGAAAAATGATTATTCCCCCTGCATATATCTGAGACGGACGGGGTTTTGGGGAAGACCAATGTGGAGGACCTTTGGGCTAGTAGGAAGCTATGCTCTTGAACTAACAAAATATACGTTGTATGCGATGATTGGTATTAATTCGTGTGTGGTAGACATTAATTTTATGTTATAGCATAATCTCTAGTGAATTCTCTTTAAATCACGACGATAGAGGTCTTGCCTAGGCCCATTACAAAAGAAGAGTAATGGTCTTTAAAACTATCAAGTAAATTTGTAAAAAAGACACGAAATTCTTCTTATCCTAAAAATACTTTGAAGTTTGAGTTGGCTTTGAAGTTTGAGTTGGCTGAACTATATGAGCGATAAAAAAATCAATGTTTATAATTAATAGTACCATTAGAGACTAAAAAGGTTAGTCTAATATGTGACTTTTGAAAAAGAAATTCTTCAATTCAGAAATCCTAAATCCAAATCATTATTCTTCGCCGGTGTATACTTTTGACGATTAGTTTATTCTCAGCGACAATGGTATACGAATTTCAATGTACCGTTTTAGTGTGGTTCTAAACCGGTGTTGCAATTGGAATAGTGACGTGCAAGTGATCATGAATTTTAGCCCATAATTTTCTTATAAAATTACAATACCAAAATTATACCGCACTTTGATAATTTATTATTTTGAACAATCGGAAACTGAGTATATTCAAGCTCTTTCATTGGCTGACCAAAAGGGACGTCGACCCCACCATAACTGAATCATAAATCTTATGCAACACACCAAAAAGCTTGGCTTGGTATTTATTTTTTGTTTCAGTCAGACTATATATTATTAAATGATTTAGCTTATGAAACGAAAAAAATCGGATACAGACTAAAGGTTGACCGTTAAAATAACTTATTTTTGTTTGTAATCGCATATTGAAATAATGCGCTAAAACCTTATGAATGTGACCAATCAGCGTCAAACAAGAGACATTCTAATTAATAAAAAATAAAATATCATTTTTTCACGCCCATATATAAACAGACCGCCTCTCTTTCTCACTCTCTGAGAAAAGCTTTTTCCCTGATCCAGAGACTTGAGAAGAAGAAAATCAAAACCGCTCTCACCTGGAAAACGTAGTTTTCTTATTTCTCTGGCGAACAATTGATAATTCTTTCTCCGAAATCTGCACCGAGCATTTCGAGTAACGATTTATTTGCTTCTTTTTCTTCTTCGTCTTCTCTTTTTTTTGTTCGTTTCCGTACTCTGGATTTCACTCGATTTTGACGATATAACAACTGAACTTTCTTTCTCCGAAATCTGCTTGGAGCATTTCGAGTTACGATCTCTCTGCTTCCTCTATTTCTTCTTCTTCGCCTTCTCTTTCTTTTTTTCGTTTCCCGTACTCTGGATTCCAGTCGATTTTGACGATAGATTCTTAGGGTAAGAAATCTAGGGTTTCAGGAGGTTATTGGAACCTCGACGCAGACGATAGATTCTTAGGGTACCGTCTCCACTTCTTTAGGCTTCTTGCCAGAAAGTACGGTGTTCGATTGTTTGCTTCGGAAGTAGTTACAGTGCTACGACGGTTACAGGTTGTGACGAAAAAGAGCAATGCCGGGCGTGAAGGTGATACAGGTGGAACTAGACCCGATTTTACCAATCTTCGGCTGTGAACTAAACCCAAAGCTGCTTCTCCTTATGCCGGATGGCGAAACGTCCACCGCCGATGTGCCGGAGTCTGCTCCGGTTGATGGTACATACCTGAGATACAAATGGTAAGTACTAGGAACACCTTTTACTTGTTATCCTTTGGGGTTTTAGCAACAAGATGGAATCAATTGGGATCTTATTTCGATTTTGACTGGAATTTGGTATTCTGATTTCATTTTTCAGGTATCGCGTATTGAAAGACAGGAACGCTATACCTTGTCATTTGCATCCGGAAGAAGCAAGCACCTTCCAGTGTGATTTCTGTTCAAAGCGTAAAAGTCTAGTGGCGAAAAGCTACCACTGTTCGTCACAATGCTATCTAGAAGCGTGGGAATCATTTCATAGGGATGCACATGACAAATCCTTAGCCGACGGAGAACCAGCATCATACATAGCACCGAAAAAACTGGAGATACAACTCAATCTCGCTCAAAGTAGAACATACAAACCAACAACTGAAGATCTAGGCTGCGTTTTGAGGTTTGAATGTGCTGTGATGTCTGCAAATATTGGAAGAAGGGTTTTGGGAGAAACCAAGTCAATCTCGACTCCTCCTGTAGTTCCATACCCTACACCGATTCCTCGTAAATTGATCAATGTTAGTGGGAGATTGAAAGAAGGATTATTCACTGTCCTTACATATAATATCTTGTCCGATACCAGTAAATACAGTTACTGTCCTCCAGTAAATACAGTTACTGTCCTCCATGGACTCGTTCTTGGACATACCGTAGACTGAACTTGCTACGGGAGATTGTTGGTTACGACGCAGATATTGTTTGCCTCCAAGATGTATGTAGTCTGTACCGAGTTTTCTACTTGAGGACATCCTTTTAAGCCTTTTCATAACTCTTTTTTTATTCTCTGGCAGGTACAACAGGATCATTTGGAAAATTTCTTTGCTCCTGAATTGAATGAGCGCGGGTATGATTTTCGTTACAAGAGGAGGACTAATGAGGTTCTGAAGAGAGTACCAAGTGTGATTGATGGCTGTGCAACGTTTTTCAAACGAGATAAATTTAGGCTTGTTAAGAAATACGATGTTAGTAATCATTCTCCCATATGTTTACCATCTCCTTATGTTTTAAGGCGCTCATACTAATTTATGGGACTGTGGAATCCAGATTGAGTTCAACAACACTGCTCACGTTTGTATCGAGGAACTTGACCTTGACTTCCAGGAACATGCTTATAATCGACTGGTTAAGGTATTTTGAGATGCACTTACATTTTCAAATCAGAGCTAACGTATTGGAGTTATTTATTGACAGAACTGATTCCAGTTTTTGTGATGATCTAGGATAACATTGCGTTGGTAGTTCTTCTAGAACCGAAATTTGGTAGACGACCTGTTGATCCATCTGAGCAGCGCCAGATGATTTGTGTGGTGAGTTTCTTCTTTTCCCATGATCATTGTTGGTTTGTTCCTCCATGCTGTGTTATCTACTTTCCTTGTCGTTACTGATTAAATTTTTTTGCTCATTTGATCTGTTTTGGGATCAGGCAAACGCATGTCTAGTCATGGAACAAGATTTCACGGATATTAAGCTCTGGCAGATTCACACATTACTCGAAGGGATGGAATCCATAGCTCAGAACACCGGCCGTATTCCCATGATTTTGTGTGGAGATTTCAACATAATTCCTGGAAGGTCTGGTTAAACAACTACTTATATTTAGCCATAATATTATTAACTGTTCTATGATTATGCTGAGCCTGCTCTTTTGTTAATCTTATCAGTGCACCTCATTCGCTTTTAGTAACGAATAGGGTCAACCCGTGGCACCATGATTTGGACGATGACCCTTTTAAAATCCTGATACCTCATTCAAAGTTGACTCATCGTTTGCCTCTGGTAACATTTTGCCTTTCATCAAGTCATTAACAGCTTTCCAATTCTTGCCTTTCCTATGACTAAAGAAAGTGAACTGAATGTACCAAATATAGGAGAGTGCATACTCGGCATTTTCGAGATTCGAAAGGGGTACTGGTATGGATAAATACATAGGGAGCATACATTCTATTACAAAGGAGCCAAAGTTCACAGAGTATACCAAGGATTCCATGGGTTGTCATGACTACATCCTCTACACAGGTTTGTTTCCGATGTTATTACGTTCTAAACTCTCCCTTCTGTTTCTAAGAATGCAGAAGTTTGTGTTTGTAACATATGATTGGTTCTTTTCAGCGCCTAAATTGAGAGTGGAAGGCTTGTTGGAACTAGTGGACGTTATGGCATTGAAGAAATACACAGCGATCCCTTCTAAAGAATGGCCTTCTGGTCACATTGCACTCTTAGCCCAATTTAGTTGCGTAGCTGACAGGGAGTACTTCTCCTGGAGGGAGAGGGCTCCATGGATTCTCGGTCCAGTTCTTTGTCAAGAAAAAGACATCTGCTGGGCGATTTCACAAATACGACAGCTTGACGCTTTGTACAAGCAAGATGGACAATTGGATCCTTACGAGGCTCTCTCCATCCAAGAGTTAGTCGACGTAACAAATTGGAATAGCTTATTACCGAACGGAGCTATATATTTACTTTCAGATGCTATGTATTCGTTCAACCAGATAGGAACGGTAGCCGAAGAATATTCCCCTTTGACCTACCAACTCTTCCAATCAGAATCTGAGGTATGTATACGGTACTAAAATCAACTTATCTTCTTTCTGAAATTAAGGGAACAAAACAAATTAAGGGAGGATTACATATGAAAAGAGAATTTTCTCTAGGAAAAATTTAGAAAAGGTAAGTCTTTTAAAAACTTAGAATCAAAGATGACCCTTTGTTTTCCTTAATTTCAGTTGTGAGAAAGTAAAAAATAGAAATTCATGAGAAAAGAAAGGATTTTATTGGTAGATTTCAATTGTTCTTTAAATAATTTCCATTTAAATTGTAGCTTAGAAAGGAAAAAAAAATTGTAACTATGAAGAACCAGGTTTTGATATAAAACCGCGTCACCTGTTTTGCTGGTTTTTAACCGGTTTTAGCTGTTTAAATCAAGTCCAATCTTAGACTTGACTCGGACTCAATTAAGTAAACATCTAGTCAAACCGGTCGATCCGGTCCAATTTTCTAAAGATATAACATAAACTTTCTTCTTACCTATTATTTTTATTTTTTGAGATTAGGTTGCAGCAGATGCTTTTAGGTACAGAGCTGACGATATGGTCTACATCGAGTTAGAGGAAGGGGAGGTAGATACAGGATTTGAAGACATGCTCATCGAAATTCTCAAGGTTTCACCGGTTGCTGCATCGATTAAGGGGTATGGCAGTGGGTGTCATATCTTCCACGTAAGTTAGCAATTCAAATTTAGAAGAGTTAATATATGTCACACGAAAAGTAAATTTGAACTTCCTAAGTTGTTTTTGTTTTGTTTTGTTATGCAGGAAGTATACGCTCCAACATATGGAGAGGTTGTGGCGGACTCAATCACCGGTTACCACAGCATGTTGTTGATTGGGCATGGGGAAACCGAAGATGGAATTCTCTTTTGGGAGTTTCAGGATTCGTACGGCTTAAACCGGGGAGAAAACGGCTTCATTAGAGTCGCTCGTGGTAGGAGATTGATTAAAGGGTATATGCATATGAAGACTAGCATGTAGACGTGGTATTGGCTTTCTGTAAATGAGACGTCACTTGAATATATTAGATTCGTTTAACAGAA
This sequence comes from Euclidium syriacum, assembly GCA_900116095.1. Classification (NCBI taxonomy): domain Eukaryota; kingdom Viridiplantae; phylum Streptophyta; class Magnoliopsida; order Brassicales; family Brassicaceae; genus Euclidium; species Euclidium syriacum. The sequence continues at coordinate 2,246,657 of FPAK01000012.1, read as the reverse complement.
ACAAATACCTTCTAGGTTTTATGGTTTAACAAGAAACAAATAGCTTTTAGGGTTTAGGGTTGAATCCATGTAAACCTTTCTAAATCTCCTTTTGAATATCGGACACTTTAGTTGTTAGAGCCAGTTTCCAATTCCGGGTAAACACTAGCTAACAGTATATGGTTCGGTTTAACTTTTTCTCCATACACAAAAACATAGTTAAAGCTTTAGAGTAATTCCCGTTTTGAGCAAACCCATAAATAACAATGGTCCATCTTACAAGGCATTAAATCAAACAACTCCATCGCCTTCTTCATATCACCCTTGTAACCTCCCATGAGGCGCACCTTCGTCTTCTGAAACAATTGATAGCTGGTAAAACACTTGGTCCAAGTCCACAACTATCCATCCTGGTATCGCATGAGAACAAAGTTACCCAAAGGAGGCTGGAAGACAATGTTCTGCTTGTCAATCCCGTGTGCTGGACATTTGGGGGGCAAGGATGGAACGATATATCCTCGATGTGCGCTGTACTCAGCCTTGCTAGAGGAAACGACACGTCAGGCAATCCTTCTAGCTTCCCCCGACAATTAATCTGTCCTGCGACAGATACACTATCAAGGATCTCTCATCGCGGTCGTACATTGCAGCGTTAACTGTCTCATGGATTGTGAGCAATAGCCTTTGCGTTCCTTTGTGAGCAATAGCCATGCTGGTTGCTTAAGTTCTTGTAAAGGCAAACAGTCACTTACAACAACGCTAATCCAAGGATTGTGAAAGTATGAACCAAACGGCATAGCAGTAGCGATAAAATTTCTAAGTAAATCTCTATCCAGTGACACTGCTTTGAGAGCATCTGATGTCGCAGCTCCAGTTGCTGAAGATGAACCGGTGCAGCTACGGGTTTTGCTCTCAATGCTTCAACTTAGTGAATCAAACAATCCCCCAACTGATGGTGACAACCTCAGGTTCTGCTGTATCCCCAGAAATGCATGAGCCACAAACGCAATCAAGTAGAGTACAAATCACAGACCTTTTACGCAATGAATGCCCCCTATAAAAACATGAAAAATGCAAACTAAGGCATTGCCATTGTCTGTACTAGTGATTCCTAACACTGATCTCAGAAGCATATCAAGACGCAACTCAGTGAAAGGAGATGAAATTACTAAAGTATCCAGTGATGGATGAAATGTTAAGCAATAGAGATCTACATAACTTGAGCTAGTCCTTCATCTCCCTTGGCCTTGGCTAAAGACGATGATGGAATAGAGGCCTTTTTGATGTGCAGGACAATGGGCCAAAGAATAAAAGATAAGTTGCATTGTATCATATGACCACCAAAGAGCTTCCGAGCTTTCTACTCCGTAATCTCCTTAAGCCTCTTACAACACTTGAAACGATCTAAAACATAAAAGAAACCAGGGATTAATGACACTTTGCATGTAGACGCAAAAGAATCAACAAGTATGTGTACCTGGGAAGTTAAAGCCATAGGGGGGGGTCGCCACTACTCACTGACGACGGAGGGCGACCTATATACACTGAGGCTGGAGTGCCAGTACAAGTAACAAGTATTTTGCGCCCTCTTACGTGACTTCCATTAAGTCCCAGCGCTTCACTTTTGCGTCTTCTCCCAAAATACGTATGAAAGCCCTGTTGTAGTAAATTACTTAGCATTTAACTGGAGTTAAATTGGGGGAATATAAACAAGAAAAAAGTAAGTCACAACATTCGGTAGCCTATATCAAGGTTCGCGATCTCTCCACAGGAACCAAAGTGTTCACGCAATGCGCTCTTGATATCATCCCCAGGAAGCCCAGTGTCAAATCCGGAAACTTCAATCATAGTGCTACTGCAGGAGATAATATATACAACACATCATCTTACACAAATCGATCGAACAAGAGTTTTTTTAATCAATTTACTTACCGGCTTAATCTTCTTTTGCAGGCGGCTCTCCTAGCAACCTCTTCAGGAGTGTAATCACTGTGCAAATACTTATATTATTAACACAGATACAAACAAATCTCCGTCAAAACAAAGATCGAATCAGAATCTGAGAAACACAAGTTACCGGATCTTTTGAATGTATCCCAGCCCCTACGGTAAAAAAGATCTAATCAGATTCTAAGAAACACAAGTTACATAATGAATAAGACGAAGAAAGACATAAGGACCGACGAAGCTTACTTTCGTGGCGGATTCGTCCATGGAGAAGAGCGACCGCTAGCTTTTCGAGAGGCAAAGATATTTTTCTTTCAGTTTTGGGGATTTTTTTTCTTTCGACACCACTTTTAGGGATTTTAGGGGAAAGAAGAAGGTATTTAATACCATCGGACCCCTTTAGAGAAAATAAAAATAGAAATTTATAATTACTACTATTAATCAAATCTCGAACCGTGATTTGACTTTAATTAAGGAACCAAAACCGAACCAACCCGAGGTCATCTTCTTATCTTTCCTTTCTTTTGTTTTTTTTTTTTTTTTTTTTTGGTATCAATGTAAAATTTATTGAAACAAAACCATGTTTATACCATGAGTTCTTACTTTGTTTGAGAGTTTAATTAAAACAAGCTAAAAAAACATTTTTGCACAAACTATCTTGATTCAAGCCATCTTCCATGTAGTCATCATATCTTCGATCTCCCTTCATGTAAATCGAAGTTATCCTATTCCAAACAGTTTTTTTAAGCATCTTAGACATACAAGAAGAGAGCTTCGGTGGTTCACCATGCTTCCTCCTGTTTCTCTCCATCCATGTAGCATGTATGAGCATTTGAAAAGAATATCGTAGGAGGAACAAAACCTTGTTTGTCAAAATTTGATCCGTTAAGAGCGCCACATTTATCTCCCAAGAGAGCGAAAACCTGCAACCCAACAATTTCTTCATCAAACCAGTCCAAATCTCCGCGACATATGCACAATGAAAGAAAAGGTGGCTTCGACTCTCATTATCATATCGACAAAGAACACATAGTGGATTGGTACCACTATTCCATGTCAACATTCTATCTGCAGTTTGAAGATGATTAAGCATCGCCAGCCAAGCAATAAGAGAATAACGAGGCGTTGCATACCGAAACCATAGACCCGACGACCAATCCCGTGTAGGACTAGATCTTTCCCTTCTTTTTCATCGTCAAATCGTAGAAGATTGAGAGGATTGGTTTGTATTTCATATCGAAATTAATATTTTACATTACAAAAAGGGTTGTGGATTCAAGAAGACACAAATCAAAACCACGAAAATCTAGATTTTCCCACAAACCGGTTGGGGTAGCAAAAACCTTTAAAGACAGACATTCCAAAATACAGCTTCATAAATTGGCTGTTACTCCGTTGAAGAAGTAGAAGGCCTTGCTAAATAGCTTTTGATCAGCAGAAGCATCAGCTGATCACGTCAAGAATATATATATTGGCTCCTTATCAGAAAAATTGAGGTGTGAAGAGATCCATTTGATACTATGTGTGTTGGTCCACTTGAATGAGTGCTAAAGAGCCTCTATATGAAATATAAACTCTCTTGGATGCCATACACGGATCCTCAAAGTGTCGGATCTGGAAAGTCCATCTTTTGATCGATTTAATGTCTCTCAGGTTAATTGCATGTTTGTGAACTATCCTGAACCGATCAAGATTGGGTCTAAGCTATCCTTAGATCCTTGATAGGACAAGAATGTGAACCAAGTTAGAACTTGACGTAAATCCTTATGGTTGGGCCAGAACTCTTTACGAGATTTACATATCTCCATATCGTGTTGTTGGAATGATCGCACATTTTTGGGCCTGTATGGGCTCGTATCTGTTGGGTCTCCATTTTTTTGGGCTATTGAAAGATTTATAAAGACATGCCAAGGTGGCTCGGGCTTTCTTGCTTCATCTTGGGCTTGTGAGCTTGATCTTATGGACCATACTTGCAATCCTATGAATTTGGTGGTTTCGCTTTGATTTGTTTGAACTCTTATTGATTGTTCTTTGTTTTTGGGCATACAAATAGTTCTCCAACACATGGAACACCTCCTTAAATCAAGGTTTCAATGATGGTTGGATGTTCGCATCATCCTTTAGTTTTGGGTACCTGTAAACTTGGAACCGCCTTTATATACTGACTTATGCAGAGGTATATATCATGGTTGACTATCTTGTATTGATAACAAAACTTTATGAGCTTCTCGTAGGCTAACCATGAAAAATTCTCTTGTATTGAATCTCATGGCCTTCTTAAGCATATATGTTCTTCGATAGAGAGCCATCCTCTGACTCTTTCATACTCTATTGAGTCCGAGTCTCTAGCGTGTAGTTAAATCGTCTCTACCCTTCCCATATATTCTCATATAATTCTCACTGCCTCTTCAGTCACCAAATGTAGAGAAATGTTCTCGATTTTAACCCAAAAAGAAACAAATATGATAAACTGTCGTAAAGGGTTAGGAGTTCATCTTTCTTCACTAGTTAATTACCCATTGATAAACCATGGTGCTTAGGTGCTCTCATGGCCGAAAAAGTACCCATTGTAATCTATATCATGTCTATAGAACACTCAACCGAATGTATAAACAAATAAAAATATATGATGATATACGACTATCGGTATGGTTGAAAATTATGTCTTTAGATATGTTGTGTCCACCAAATTCGTGTGTGGTAGATATAAATTTCATGTTATAGCATCATCTCTAATAAATTGTCTCTAAATCAAGGTGATAGGGTCTTATTTAGATCCATTCTCACTTTTAAAAATACAAAAAAGGGATAATGGTCTTTAAAACTATCAAGTTTGGTAAATTAGTCCAAAAAAAACATGAAATTCTTCTTATCCTAAATAATAAACTTTGAAGTTTGAGTTCACTAAAATATTTGAACGATTTGAAATGTCAATGTTTATTGTTAATAGTAACGTTATAGACTAAGAAGGTTAGTCTAATATATGATTTTTGAAAGAAAAAGAAATTGTCAGATTCAAAAATCTTAAATCCAAAGCATTAGTCTCGGTCTGGTCTATACTTCTGACCAGTGTTCAAAAAAACCGTTTTAGTCGGTCGCCTAGACGTCTCTAAATCACTAGTCGGAGATTGGCCGTGTCGATTTTGGGTTAGGTGTTGTCACAAAACTGGGAAAAAACTTTATTCGAATCGGGATACCCTATCATAAGACGGGGCCATATATCTCCTTTCAGATGCAAGGTACCCGCTTACGAACATAGGAATAGTCTTTGAAGAATAATCGTCTTTTACATACCAATTCTTCAATCCAGAATCTCAGGTAAATATATTGTACATAATCACAAGCTCTGGTTTGAATCGGGTTTTCAAATTTTTATTTTTTTTTAAATAATATGTATATGTATATAACTAAAATCAATACACACAATTATGAAAAAAAACTATATGATTTAGAAATATATATATCGAAGACTTTTATATGATCACTAACTTAGAAATTTCCTTACATTCTTTCGGAGATTAAGGTAATTACGAAACATATTAAAGGAGATTACATGTAAAAAAAAAATTTTTTTTGATATTCTCTATGAAAAAATTATAAAAGGTAAGTCTTGTTTAAAAACATAAAGAATCAAAAGAAGCAATTCAGTAGAAAGAATCTGAGCTACACGTATGCCATATCAAAAGAAGCAATTAGGCAGTAGAAAGAAAGTTAACCGTCACTTTCTTTCTAGCAAAAGCATTGGCAAGTTGTTGATCAGTCCGAAGTCGAGGAATATTTATTTATTTTTCAGTTCGCGTGTGTTACGGACAAATAGGTGAGGAAAAACGCTTTGGCCAACCAAACAAGTTGAGACTAAATATGATGATTGTGAAATTGTGCTTCTGTCTACCAGGTTAATCGAATCTTATACGGCTCATAATAGTAACTAGAAGGCAGAAAATATTTTTTGAGCTTAGTTTTAACATCCGGACAAGAACATACATCAAACTTTAGGTGCCACGATAAAGAAGATAAGTTGCATTGCATCATATCATCACAAAAACCACCAAAGAGCTTCCAAGCTTTTCTACTCCGTAATCGCCTTAGCCTTCATATACTTGAAACGATCTAAAAAAATAAATAAACCAGGAGTTAATGCAAGAGTATCAACAAGTATCAAGAATATTGTGTACCTGGGAAATTATAGCCATAGCGGGGGCGGCCTGACGGTGGACGGCGGCCTATAAGTACTGAAACTGGAGTACCAGTACAAGTAACAAGTATTTTACGTCCTCTTAGGTAACTTCCATCAAGTCCCAGCGCCTTCACTCTTGCGTCTTCCCCCAAAATTGTTATGAAAGCCCTGTTGTAGTAAACCTAAAGTCTTTAGTTAGCAGTTAAATTGGGGAATCAAAACAAAAGAGGGTACAAGTCACAACATTCGGCTGCCTATAACAACATCCGCGATCTCTCCACAGGAACCGAAAGATCACGCAATGCGCTCTTGATATCATCCTTAGGAAGCCCAGTGTCATATCCCAAAACGTCAATCACAGTGGTACTGTAGGAGATAATATTAACAAACACGTCATCTTATCGGGTTAAGAAGAGTTTTTTTCTTAAAAAAAAATGAAAATTTACCGGCTCATTCTTCGATTGAATGCGACTCTCCTAGCAACCTCTTCAGGAGTGTAATCACCTTCTTTCATCCTAATGCCAGCGCAAATAGTAATATTGTCAACACATCTTACAGATACAAACAAATCTCCGCCAAAAATTATTCAATCAATTTACAGGATCTTCAGATTGTATCCCACCCCCTACGGTAAAAAAAAAACGATTTGATCAGAATCTGATAAACACAAGTTACATAGTGAATAAGGAGCGACGAAGCTTACTTTCGTGGCGAATTCGTCCATGGACAAGTGCGACAAGGTTTTCGAGAGGCAGAAACAATTCTTTCAGTTTTGGGGATTTTTTTTCTTTTGACGTCAATTTTAGGACTTTTAGGGGAAATAAGAAGGTACTTATAATCAGACCCTTAAAGAAAATAAAAATAGAAAACTATAATTACTACTGTTAATTAAATCTTGAACCGAGATTTGACTTAAATTGAACCTCAATCAACTTTCTTTGTTTCTTTGATTAAACCACAATCAACTTAAAAATTGACCAAAACCGAACCAACCCAAGGTCTTCTTCTTTTTCATCGTCAAAGTGTAGGGGATGGGGATTGAGATGATTGGTTTGTATTTCATACCGAGATTAGGATTTACTTTATAAAAAAGGTGGTTCATCGACCAAATCAATTCATCATAACGCGAGCTACTTACAGATTGTAGACTCAAAACACTAATCAAAACCACTAAAATCCAGACTTTCCTGCAAAGGGGTTGGGTGGCAAAAGTCTTTAGAGACATACCTTCCAAAATACAACAATTATCACAGCTTCATAAATTGAATGTTACTGCGTTGAAGAAGTGGAAGTACTTGCTGAATAGTTCTGATCAAACTGATCAAAGCAGAAGCATCACCTAATTGCGTAAAGAAAATGCATTTCCATTACTTGTGAAAACCGGGACGAAACATCTCTAGGCATACAACACCTAATCAATGTTGGTAAAGCATGAACCCTAAAGACGGTGTATAGATCTTCGGAAACGTCGAGACAAACCGTAAGAGCAGTGGAGGCACTTTCACTTCATATAACTCGGAGTCCTTGAAATAAATTCGATACAACAATAGATAACCATGTCTTTCTTGCTGAATTTAATTTCAGGTAAGTGCGCGTTTAATACAAATGTATTAAATATTGTTGGATTATATAAACTTAATTGAAAGTTTGGGGCGCAATTAAAATATATTGCTCCGTTATATAAATTTGATTGTATGTCTTCAAACTTTAAAAGACTTTTATCTCGTAATAGCATAAGTATAGGAGAATCAATTCCGGTTCTAGATGGCGGTTTGAAGATGTTAGATCCCATGAGCTAAGTGCTAATGCACTCTAGATGCAAGTAGGAGCTGTCACATGAAGTATTGATCCTACAACTCAATCATCAAGGGAGAGATTGTTAGTGTGTTGTTGACCAAGTTGAGGATGACGAGGCCATATGTTAGTGTATGATGTGAGATATGCATCAGTTAGTTGTGTGGATCTTACAACTCAAGCATCAAGGGAGAGATTGTTAGTGTATTGCTAACTGAGTTGAGAAGTTGTTAAGTCAGAGCTGTTGAATTAAGATGTGACAGAGTTGAGAAGCTGATATACAGAGCTGTTGAAACATGATGTGATAGAGTTGAGAAGCTAATATACAGAGCAATTGAAACAGGATGTGACAGAGCAGAGAAGCTGGTAAGACAAAGTTGTTTGACCACGTCGTGTTATGTTGTTTAATCAGGTTGTGAAACAGACAAAGTCGAGAAACTAGTCGATCAGGTCGTGTTACGCTGATGAAAGGGCTTTGTCCAGAAACTGAGTAAGGGTTTGTTATATGTGATACCACAAGTGTTGATACAGAATACAAATATGATGTGGTGAACATAAACACTGTTGTTGGATTCATCAGGAGATGTATCAAAATAGAGTGGTAAGTACTAATGCATCAAAGGATGTATCAGACGACATATCAGAGGCAAGAACATGACGTTGAGTAGGAGCTCACGTGACAAGTGGTATACTGATCTTGAAGACTGTTGTTTTGCGATAAGAGGATGTACCAGACAAAGTAGTGGAGTCTAATTCATTAGAGGATGTCAAGCGGAATCTGATCAATCAGAGGATTTGATCAGACATAGTTTGATTAATCAGAGGATTTTATCAGGCGTCACATCAGGAGGCAAAGACTTGGCGTGGTTGAAGGATGACATGGCAAGTGCCTTGCTGAGCTGTGTTAAGTTGCTGGAATAATAAAATATTATAGGCAATGGATTTGGAAAATCCTACAACTTGGTGAGCAAGTTGTATCTCCAGGAATATGTGATGAGGATCCTAGAATCTAGGGTTAAGCAGGTATGATAAATACTAAGAGACAAAAGCCATACATGTTGTGTATAGGCGTTACCCTGCTAGGTCAGACGAGATGTGATTATCTGTAAACTCATGATAAGACATAAGATCACAATCTGTAAGTTGAGTTATCAGTAGTTCCATCTAGAAGAGATTGTAAAATTGTAATTGTTATCTTATTCTAGTGGAATGATTATGGACTAGGTCCCAGGGATGTAGGAAAATCTGAACCTCTTTAAACAAATCTCGTGTGTCGTTTACTTTATACTTGTTCATATGCATTACACACGGATCTAGCCACAATATATATGTTCTTTCACGGTTTAATTGCTATTTGTACTAATCCAAAATGAACATAATTAAAACACTTTTTTCCATAATTTTCCAAAGTCATTGATGAAAGTAGCTTAATCTTTTCAAATTTATTTTGTAATGATAATGTTTATTCATGTTCCTTTATAGAATATGAAGTTTTAAAATCAAAAGCTTCTATTTGATAAATATTTTCTTTATTAATATGAGATAAATGATTATACGATATTTTATGATTAAAAGTTGTAATTTTTGACATGATTTCTCTCGAATTAATTATTTTTTGAGATGCAGAATGAAGAAGATGCATGCTTAGACTTAAACCATTTCCTAATTGAAGATGACATAGTTATGACTTTTCTTAAACTGAAGGCAACATGCAAACTAACATGGACTTATCAAGGGCATAATTGTGGCTTACCAATGGTCTTTAGCGTGTAGTTAAATCGTCTCTACCCTTCCATGTATTCTCATATGCTTCTCACTGCCTCTTTGATCACCAAATATAAAGAAATATCCTCGATTCTAATCCAAAAGGGAACTAGTGTGATAAACTCTCGTAAAGGGTTAGGAGTCCATATTTCTTTGGTAGTTAACTACCCATTGATAAACCATGGTGCTTAGGTGTTCTCATGGCTGAAAATATACTCATTGCAATCCAGATCATGTTTGGAGACTGCTCGACCGGAGGAATGAGTAACTAACAATTCGAAGGGCCTAAGGAGACATTTTCTAAAGCGGAAATCTTTATGGTGCTCAATAGAATTTCGTAAGATTATGTGTCCCATACAGTGGAAAAAGTTATCTATAGGTTCAGACATGGTCGGCTAGGAGGAGGAGGGGAAAAATTTCAACCCTCTCCTGATAGGCGAGGATCAAGTCTTACCAGAATCAGATTTTCTTTTCGTTTGAAAACATGACTCATATTAAGGAAGAAGATTTGACTCAAAATGAAACTGAGAGAAAAAGGGTTATCTCCCCTATAGATAAACGAAAAGTCATATGGGGTCTCGAGGAATACCAATGTGGAAGACCTTTTGGCTAGTAGTAAGCAAGGTTATTGGCCTAACAAAATATAACAAAATATATGATGATATACGACTATCGGTATGGTTGACTATATGTCTTCAGATAGGGTGCATCCACCAAATTCGTGTTTGGTAGACATAAATTTCATGTTATAACATCATCTCTAATGAATTATCTCTAAGTCAAGGCGATAAGGGTAAGGGGTCTTGCCTAAGTTCATTCTCAATTTAAAAAATACAAAAGAAGGATAATGGTCTTCAAAACTATAAAGTTTGGTAAATTAGCAAAAAAAAAAACATTAAATTCTTAATATCCTGAATAAACTTTGAAGTTTGAGTTGATTGACATATTTGAACGATTAGAAAAGTCAATGTTTATTGTTGATAGTGACGTTAGAGGTTAGGAAGGTTATTTTAATATATGATTTTTGAAAGAAAAATAAATTCTCAGATTCAAAGATCCTAAATCCAAAGCATTAGTCTTGGCTGGTGTATTCTCAGCGACAATAGCAGATGGAATTCAGTGTATTCTAGTCTCAGTGTATTCTAGTCTCAGTGCGGTTAATAATGATCATGAGTTTTAGCTGATAATAATGTACTTATAAAATTACTCTGCCAAAATTATACCGCACTTTGATATAATTTTTAAATAATGTATAGTACACAAGTCAACACATATTTATAGGTTTTAAACAATCGGAAACTCAATATTTTCAAGCTCTTTCATTGGCTAAACAAAAAGAGACGTCGACCCCACCATAACTGAATCATGAATCTTATGACAATACACCAAAAAAGCGCTTGGTATGTATTTTTCATTTCAGTCAAACTATATTATTGTTAAATGATTTTCTTAGCTTATGATATACGATGATTTTATTTTTGTATCAATTTTAAATAGCTTGACCTTTTGTTTAATCGCATATTGAAATAATGCGCTAAAACCTTATGAATACGTCCAATCAGCGTCAAACAAGAGACATTCTAATTAATAGAAAAATAAACGTCCATATATAAACAGACCGCCTCTCTCTCTCAGAAAAGCTTTTTCACTGATCCAGAGACTTGAGAAGAAGAAAATCAAAACCGCTCTCACCGAGAAAACGTCGATTTCTTCTTTCTCCGGCCAACAATTGATCTTTCTTTCTCCGGAATCTGCACCGAGCATTTCGAGTAACGATCTTCTTCTTTTTCATCTTCTTCGCCTACTTTTTTTCTTCCGTTTCCCGTACTCTGGATTTCTGTCGATTTTGACGATAGATTCTTAGGGTAAGAAATCTAGGGTTTTAGGAGGTTTGTGGAATCTCGACGCAGGCGGTTTAGGTTTTTCAAGTACACGATAGCTCCTGCCTTGCGTCGTCTCTCCATTTCTGTAGGCTCCTTGCCAGAAAAAATACGGTGTTCGATTCTCTGCGTCGGAAGTAATTACAGTGCTGCGATGGTTGCAGGTTGTGACGAAAAAGAGCAATGTCGGGCGTGGGCGTGATACGGTTGGAACTAGACCCGGATTTACCAATCGTCGGCTGTGAACTAACGCCTAAGTTGCTTCTCCGTATGCCTGATGGCAAAACTTCCACCGCCGATGTGCCGGAGTCTACTCCGATTAATGGTACATACCTGAGATACAAATGGTAACTACTTACACCTTTCACTTGTTATCCTTTGGGGTTTTTAGGGTTTTAGCAACAAGATGGAATCATGGAATTTTGTTTGGTCATCGAAGAATCAATTGGGATCTTGTTTAGATTTTGACTGGAATTTTGTATCCTGATTTCGTTTTTTAGGTATCGCGTATTGAAAGACAAGAATGCTATAACTTGTCATTTGCATCCGAAAGAAGCAAGCACCTACCAATGTGAATTCTGTTCAAGGCGTAAGAGTCTTATCCCGAAAAGCCACCACTGTTCGTTGCAATGCTATATACAAGCGTGGGCATCATATCATAAGGATGCACATGCCAAATCCGTAGCCGCCGAAGAACCAATATTACCCTATAATCACCATGGAGGATTTGCACCGAGAAAAGAGGAGATACAATGTGAGGTCGGGCAAAGTAGAACATACACACCAACAACTGAAGATTTAGGCTACGTTTTGAGGTTTGATTGTGCTGTGATGTCTGCAAGTTCTATAAAGGTTGTTGGAGCAGTCAATTCATTCTCGACTCTTCCTGTTGTTCCATACCCTACACCGAGTCATCGTAGATTGATCAATGTTGGTGGAGTTGATGGGACAGGGAATGAAGGATCATTCACTGTCCTTACATATAATATCTTGTCTGAGACCTCTGCCAATACCATTAAATACACTTACTGTCCTCCATGGGCTCTTTCTTGGACATACCGTAGATTGAACTTGCTTCAGGAGATTGTTGGTTACGACGCAGATGTTGTTTGCCTCCAAGATGTAAGAGTTCTCTACTTCAGGATATCTCTTTTAAGCCTTATCGTAACTCCTATTTTTCACTCTGACAGGTACAACAAGGCCATTTGGATAATTTCTTTGGTCCTGAATTGAAGAAGCATGGGTATGATTTTAGTTACAAGAAGAGGACTAATGTGGTTCTGAAGGGAGTACCAAGCGTGATTGATGATGGCTGTGCAACGTTTTTCAAACGAAATAAATTTAAGCTTGTTGAGAAATACGATGTTAGTAATCATTCTCCATATGTTTACCATCTCCATATGTTATAAGGCGCTCATACTAATGTATATGGGACTGTGGAATCCAGATTGAGCTCAACGAGACTGCTCAGGCTTTGATCGAGGCTATCCCTAGTGACAGCCAGGAACTTGCGTCTAAACGACTGAGTAAGGTACTTTGAGATGCATTTACATTTTCAAATCAGAGCTAACATATTGGAGAGTTATTTATTGACAGAACTAATTCCAGTTTTTGTGATGATCTAGGATAACATTGCGTTGGTAGTTCTTCTAGAACCGAAATTTGGCCAACCTGTTAATCCATCTGAGAAGCGCCAGAGGATTTGTGTGGTGAGTTTTCTTCTCTTCCCATGGATCATTGTTGGTTGCTCCATGTTGTGTTATCTACTGGTTAATCTTGCTCATTTGATCTGTTGTGAGATCAGGCAAACGCGTGTGTAGTTATGGAACAAGATTTGAAGGATGTTAAGCTCTGGCAGATTCACACATTACTGAATAGGATGGAAAAAATAGCTGAGAGTACCGACCCTATTCCCATGATTTTGTGTGGAGATTTCAACATACTTCCTGGGAGGTCCGGTGGATTCATTACTTAGTTTTGAGTCAAAGTACAGTAAAAATGTTTCATGATGATACTGAACCTGTCCTCTGCTAATCTCGTTTCAGTGCTCCTCATTTGCTTTTTGTCAAGAAGATGGTCAACGCTTGGCACGAGGATTTGAAGAAGGACCCTTTCGATATCCTGAAACCTCATTCAAAGTTGACTCATGGATTGCCTCTGGTAACAATTTTGCCTTTCATCAAAGTCATTACCAATTTTCCAGCTCTCTTGCCTTTCCTTCCTATGACTAAAGAAAGTGAACTGATCATAGGAGAGTGCATACTCGGCGTTTTTGAGAGTCAAAGGAGGTGCGGATATGGATAAATACAAAGCGAGCATAAATTCTATGAATAAGGAGCCATTGTTCACCAAGTATACCCAGGGTTCCAAAGGCTGTCATGACTACATCTTCTACACAGGTTTGTTTCCTTGGATGTATTAATTATTACTCTCTAAAACACTCCCTTTTGTTTCTCAGAATGCAGAAGTTTGTGTTTGTAACATAAGATTGGTTTTGTATGTTTATTTCAGAGCCTACGTTGAGAGTGGAAGGCTTGTTGGAACTAGTGGATGTTAATGAATTGAGGAAATACACAGCAATCCCTTCTAAAGAATGGCCTTCTGGACACATTGCACTCTTAGCCCAATTTAGTTGCGTAGCTAACACCAGGCGTTAATAACCCCAACCCCAACCCCAACCACAACAACAACAACTACTACTTAGACTTTAGGATTGGTTATTATTCTTATAGCCATTGGATGGGAGATATGATGATTGATTGACAGAGATTAGGGCCTTCTGATACAAAAACCCCTTTGCTTGTGATGGCAGAAAAGATAACACCAAACATTTAGCATTAGATCATTCCTGAGTTGGATTTTTGGGAAATTTGTTTTCTCGATGTTAACCCTTGTCCTCTCATTTTGATCCTCAATTGTGAAAAAAAAAAGAAAAGAACAATGGCTTGAGACTTGGAAGACAAATGACATTTGTCATTTAGTGTTTGATCTTTTCTGAGTTGGATTTGGGGATATTCTTTGTTAATATGTTATTCCCTTCTTTCTCATTTTGATCCTGAATAGTACAGAAAGAAAATGATTCGAGACTCGTTTGTATTATCCAGTTTTGTTATATGCAAAAGAAACTGTACGGATTACAAATCTAACAAGTGAAGTTGTAAGAAACCAAGAACATGATCAAAACTTGGAAACGCCAAAATTGTGAAACTGATGACTAGACATCCCCTAAGTACATAGCCTAAAAGAGATCAAAACACTTAAAAAGAGCAACTTTAGTTTATATATCCATCTTTTGAGTGAAATCTTATAGGTGTAAGGGGCAGCAATACATACTCTCTCTCTTTGGGAATGTTGAAGAAAAATAAGCAGTAAAAAAGTTGTAACCAAAACGAAACAAAAAAAACTTGGGAGCTTAGTCCCAAGCACTTGGAGTATCTCCGCCATATCCACCACTTGGAGCACCGCCATATCCACCACCATAGCCTCCTCCTCCTCCACCGCCATAGTAATCACTACCACCGCCATATCCACCGCCTCCTCTACCTTCTCTTCTAAAGTCACGGCCACCAAACCGACCACCAGACCGTCTGTTTTTACCACCACTAAAAGAGGAACGCGATGCATACCGTGTGAGCCACTCAGGGACTTCCTGGTTAGCTTCTTGCATCAGCTCAGCGAGCGGTCTGGCCAGTGATGTGTTGCCGTCGTTGAAGAAAGCAGTTGCTAGTCCTGATTTGCCAGCACGTCCTGTTCTTCCAATTCGGTGGACATAGTCATCAATGTCATTTGGTAGATCGAAGTTCACCACATGAGCCACGTGCGGAATGTCAAGACCACGTGCTGCTACGTCCGTTGCAACCAAAATCGGTGTTCTTCCACTCTTGAACGACTTCAGTGCCACTTCTCTTTCCTTCAATACACATATAAACAACACAAAACATAACTCAATACATCTAAGCCTACTTCAAAACAGTGACCAAAGAGTTAAGTTCCAGAATTTTGACTTAGTTTTAGCTTTCAAATCAATTAACAAACCTGTTGTGTTCTGTCTCCGTGAATTGAGGTTGCTGGAAACCCATTGATGCACAACCAATTTTCCAAAGAGTCAGCTCCTCTCTTTGTCTCCACGAAAACTAAGGTAAGGGCTTGCTGTAATTATGGAAGAGAATACAATCATCACAACTATGATACAAGACCAGCTAAGCTTGTCATAAATGATGAGCTAAGAGGAGTATCCTTTTTTACCTTGCCATGGATGCCATTCTCTCTTTGAGCGTGAAGCAGGTCCATGAGATGACTTCTCTTGTCAGACTCAAGGACAAACTCAACCCTTTGCACAATTAGATCAGTACTTGAACCAACTCTTCCCACAGCCAAAAATATATAATTTGCTAAGAAGTCAGCTGCGAGTCTCTGCACAAGAAATAAATTTGTAATTGTTCTTACGAATGCAGATGCAAAAACATTGTGTGAAGAATATTATGCAGCTTTTTATCACTCGAGAAACAAAAGCATCAAACTTCATCTATCTAAAACTCAGCCATAATAGGTTCCCTTAATTCCTCTGGACTAAACATTATAATCCTCTGACACATAGAACTGTCAATACAATCATTTCATGAAACAAGGCAAACTTCCATAATTCTAGATTTTCTATCGCATATGTATAGCTGCACTGCAGTCAAGTTAGCAGCTTTACACAGGACATCTCTCCTTTAAAGATATAATTTCTGCAAGAGTAACCATGTATATAGTTCTGTATACTAGTTACATACAACCACAGATCTTCTAATTTTCGATTTCGCTGTCCTTAAACGACCACAAGGAATTTAACCAGACACAGAAAGGTGGTAGAACTGAAGCCAGAAAGAGAAATGCAACTAGCAGATAGTTTGCCACAAGAATCAATACACTTAAACAGGAAATTTTGGATCAAGAAAAGAGTAATTGCTATGTGATAAGAGTACCGAAAATTGATATTTCACCCAGAGGTGAATCAAGAAAAAGTGGTCCATAAACAAGTAAACTAACCTGAATCTCTCTAGGAAATGTGGCACTAAACAACAGTGTCTGTCTGACTCCACGTGGAGGCATGTCCATTTGTTCAACAATCTTTCTAATTTGTGGTTCAAAACCCATGTCAAGCATCCTATCAGCCTCATCAAGAGCTAAAAATCTAATCATCTGCATTGAGACTCTAGCTCTCTCGAGCAAATCATTTAATCGACCAGGAGTTGCCACAAGAATATCAACTCCCCTCTCAAGTTCCCGGAGCTGCACAAACAACAAGACACAAGATCAACAACTTAACGTTTGAAAACAAATTAAACACATACATACACAACGACCAATGCTTCTGTATGTCATATATATTGATAAATCCTTCTCAAGTAGAAAACATGTTTTAAATAAGGTAAAACCCAAACAATAAGTCTAAGGGACGGCACATAAGACAGCAGTTACAGACGTATGACGCAAAATTCACAAGTCACAATCACAAGCAGAAAAGTAGAAGGAAAACAAAAATCTATATGCACGTTAAAATACCTGTTGGTTAATAGGTGTACCTCCATAAGCAACAACAACCTTCACACCGGTTTGGTAGGAGAACTTTTTCGCCTCATCATGTATCTGCCAAAAAAAAAATCACAGGATAATGAGATGTGAGAAACTGAATTCTATCAAACCGAATAGAATCTTGACATTGGAGAGGAAAGATCCCAACCTGACTTGCTAACTCTCTTGTTGGTGAGAGAATGACTGCAAGAGGATAAACAGTCCTTGAATTACGGGGTCTCTGTACATGCTGATCTTTCATTATTCCACTAATTATTGGAAAGCAAAAAGCAGCTGTCTTCCCAGACCCTGTCTGAGCACAAGCCATCAAATCCCTTCCTCCAAGCAATATTGGGATCGCATGACGTTGTACTGGCGTTGGCTTCACATATTTGCACCTACGTATATTTAGATTCAAGGCCTCCCCAAGATCTATCTCTGCGAATGTGTTAACAGGAGGAGGCACATTATCCCCACTGGTCTCAATCGGAATATCTTCATAGGCATCGAAATTAATAACCGTATTATCCTGCTCAGTAAAAGCTGGTTCTGCTTCCGCATCATCATTATCAAAGGGATTTACTTCACGTTCCCTACGGTCCCACCCACCGTTTCTGTTGTTCCAACCACCACCACCACCACTACCTCCTCCTCGTCCACCATAGCCATAGTTAGGGCGACCTGCATCAGCCCTATATCCACCCCCACCACCACCAGTACCACCAGGAGCCCATCGAGACCCAGAAGGTTGACCACCATAACCTACACGATCATTTGCTGGCAATGGAGCAACAGGCTCCGGAGCTGCTGGTCTGTTCCTTAGATGTGGAGGAACATAAGCAGGTCGTGACGGATGAGAATTCTGATTAGAAGACCCAGAACCCGTGTTCTCTGAGTCAGCTGCATCTGCCCATGATGATGATGATCTCATAATTGAAATGTATGATGTCCTATAACCAAAACTAGCTTGCAAAAAATTCCCTGGATATGAAACTCTATAATTTCAAACCCTTGTAGCTGCGCTCTTTGCTTTTTACAAAAAAAAAAAAAATCTTCTCGAATACGAATTCCTGTTGAATCACAAAATGTGTAATAGTTAGAAGAAGGACAAATCTACGAAATTAATAGCAGCTGAGAACTTTAAATAACGAAACCCCATCGAAAACCATCAAAATAGAATCCACCGAATAACTCAGGACGAATTTTTTTTAAAAAAGCATAAAGTCCAGTCTTCGGAGAACAGCATAATCCAACGAGGAAACGAAAAACGAATATAACAACATAAATGCCAACAGAATCACGCAAACAAAAGGACAATGTTCACCTCAAAAGAGGAAAAGCAAAGGAACAAAAATTGCAGAGAGCATATTAACCCTAGCTGCAACTCGAAATCAAAAGATTGACATCTACCGGAAACCCCCGAAATAGAACCTCAAAACTCGATAAGGCAATCCAAAAACGAATCGAAGAAATCAACGGTAAAGGCTCGGGGAAGATAAAAGCCCTAAAATTCCTTTGGTTACCTTTTGGGATCGGACAAAGAAAGCGTGAAATTAGATACGTATGCGCACAGAGCGATAGAATCAATAGAGAGAAGGAAAGAGAGGTCGAGATATTTTATTTGACTTTTGTTGTTCCTTTTCTTTTCGGCTCTTATAAAAAACATTAGATTGCGTGCCGTTTTCATTAAGCCTTCTTTTAACAGGTTTTAGTCTCAATTTCTCAACTTGCGTGTCGGTTTGGTAGTATCATACTAGATTGTATGTCGGCGACTTACTTTGGACTTTTAATGTGTCTCTAGAAAAAATTAAATGTTGCCATTTGACGAAAAAATGATGCCACTTGAAATTTTTGTGTTTAATCACGAAAACATGGATTTGATCTCAGCAAACAAATGAATATTGGAAATTTTTTGTTGTTAATTTATGATTTGTTTTGAGATACATGGCGATCTATTTAAATACTGAAATTGTTTTTTTTATATATTCAGAACATGAGAAATAAATTATTAGTACTGAATCTTTTTAATTAAGTAAATGTGGAATTCCAATTGTAATAGTGTTGTTTTTGGTGACGAAATTGCTTCTTCTTTTGTATTAAAAAAAAAGAAATGGCTTCTTCTTTTTCTGACTCGAAGAGGATCTATATAAAGAAAAATAAAATTTATACAATATAATTCATATCCAAAGATGAGTAATTGAAGTGCATCAATCTGAATTTAATGAACAATAGATTTTGAAACAAAAATATTACGGAATAGAGGGATGGATCGAAACTACATTAGATTGTCGACGATCCTGAGAGAGATTACGTTTCATGTTATAATCGAAACTCTTCTACTATGACTTAATTCACACTTTAATCTCCAGTTAGTAATATCAATTATAATAATTAGTTAATCAAATAATTCAGTTACCAAATATCAAACAGAAAATTAGACACGTGACTTTAATTTGAAGGAATTATTCAAAGATTTTCGATCGTGTCATTCGTTGAGTATGAAATCTGTGAATCAAATTTAAAAGTTATTAAACCAATTACAAGTTATAATTATATAAATAAAATATGTCAGATTCATTGTAAAGGGACCAAACAATCAATAAAAAAAATATACAAGTATTTTTCAAACTAAAAAATTTTTCTTTACAATTCTCATATTACAAAACAACCAAAAATCTAGGTGTGAGATTATGGTGTATGACCTCACATTGAAATACCTGTTGAAAATTTGACTGACTAACATAAGTTATGTTAGCAATATTTGAGGGGTTTGTGGTTCATTCAGTTTTTAGGTTCAAATGGACCAACGTCCAATTTTGAATGTCTTAGGTTTTGAAGAAGTTTTAAATTTTTTAAAAGTTGCTAGATTTTTTCCCAACACATGGTATAACATAATATATGTATATCCTCTATATATTAATTGAGAATACACTTTAAGCATTTTCTGCCACATGTCTCAAGGAGATTAAATTGAGGAGTAACAACCAATGAGATTATTTATTTAAGACATGTCATTAAAAACTAACCCTAACATTCAAAATACCAGGCTCATTCAATAATTCGCAGCCCAACTCATTACTTTAGTATTATATATTTTTTTATTACCAAGTATTTGACATTTTTTTAATAGTTTTTTTTAGATGAATTTAGTGTTTATTTATAGTAACATACCATAATATGATTTATATTGTCTAAAACTATTTTTTAACAATTGTAAATGTTTATGTTTTTATATATATATATCTAATTTTCATATTGTGAAGTACAATACACAATTTTTTAAATATCATTCAAAAATGATATATATTATTAAAAAAACTACATAAATTGTATAAAAAAAAAAATTATATCCGCATAGGGTACGGATTATCATCTAGTAACTTGTTATTGTACTTCTCTTTTATAACCGTCCTAATAATTCAAATATGTTTTTAAACCAAATCGTCTTAGGTACATAAAAACTGTAAGTAGATGATAAATTGATTCAATTCACAGAGAAAAATAATAATATCAAACAAACATTAGAGGGAAACAAGTGTTGAATATAGAAACATATCATTAAACAAGTGTTTAATTATTAGAAGGTTATGAGGCGAAACCCGTACATCTCCTAAATTCGGAATTAGAACATGTTAAATGATCCCGTCCCAAGCATTACTCGATTTTGTGACTTCTAAGCTTTGCTTAGGGTACTTTTTTTTCTTTATGCCTTGTTTTAGGTTTTTTTTTATTAACAAAATGATACATAATTTTAATTTTAAACGGGAATAGTAGACAATTACATAATAATACAAAGAGGTAAGAAGGAGCAATAACAAACTGTCTTAAAAACCCGAAAACATTGTTTTTAGTATTCATTGTAAAGAGGTAAGAGTTGAAGTGAAACACCGGTTACCGCCGTGGTAACGTTGCGTAACCTTAGAAAGAGAGACTTAAAAATGGTGTAAACGATGAAAGATTGAAGAAAAAATCAAAAGGGTATTATGGTAATATCAAGATACAACTCGAAAGCTACAAACAACTCGCTCCTCTCCTCACGCGCCAGCACAAATTCGATCTTCTTTCACTGCACACAAAGCGAGAGACAGAGAGAGAAAGTGGACAAAGCGGAGAATACGCAGATTCCATCTAATTTAGGGTTAGGGCTTCCCCTAATTTTGAATCCGAGTCCCGGTTCCTGATCTGTTTTCCGGATCGGGAGAAAGGAAAGAGGAACGAAGACGACGAAGTGGCGAGAATGGGCGCGAATTCTATTCCCACGGACGCAACCATTGATCTCGATGAGCAGATCTCACAGCTCATGCAGTGCAAACCCCTCTCGGAGCAACAGGTGCCTGCGATTGCTCCTTAGATGATAACTTTTCCTTAGCCATTGACGGTTTCTAGGTTCTTGTATGGACTTTGAGTTCTATCGATGATTAGATCTGATTTTTGTTTCGAGTCGAATAGTATTTTTCTCTGTTTGTGGTTTCTTCGGGTATGCGATTATAGGATTTGATTTGGAGATATCGATTTTGTCCAAATGAAGATCTTCCGGAAAATGTTAGATCTTAGACGTATGTGTATCTTCTCACGGGTGTTCATTTTCACCGCAGTTTTATGGGTTGGAGAATTGGCTTTGCTTCTATGGTTTGATGATGAATTTTGGCTGCATCGGATTCTTAACATAGAGTGATTAACCACATCTAAGCTCATGTTTTTATGTACCTGGTAATGTGGGTTCTTCTGACAATCGGGATTCTCCTGGACTGTGTTAAGATTTATTGCTACGGAGCTGGTGATGTGAAGTAGATGTTAAGATATTGATTTTTTTTCGTATCAGTTAGCTGCATCACTGGCTTTTCAATTAGGGGAAAAAACAGAAAAGTATAAGGAAAAAGGTTCTTGCTGGTGTGAGAGATATTGCAACTCATTAAAGGAACTTCAGTAGCTGATATCAGCCAAAACTTGTAGGGCTATTTTCGTAATTGATTTTTCTCTTTGCTGCATGTGTCAAATTGATTTCGTATAAACTTTTGAGTCATGTGTTTGATGGATAATATTACTGGTAATCCCGTATCTTTTTAGGAAGTTAAAGAGGTAAATAACATATCCAGTACTGTTTTAATTTTCTTTAGGTTAGAGCATTATGCGAGAAAGCCAAGGAGATCTTAATGGATGAAAGCAACGTTCAGGTTAGTTCTTTCTCTTGCTTCTCTCTTTGGTTGAGTAAATTTTTCATCGCTTTTGGCATTTCAATGTAGTAACTAGCCATGAATTCATTCTTTATCGACATTCCTTTTTTTTGTTCCGAGAAGGTTCATTCTTAATTCTTGACTGCATGCAGCCTGTGAAAAGTCCTGTGACAATCTGTGGAGATATTCATGGACAGTTTCATGATCTTGCAGAGCTTTTCCGTATTGGAGGAATGGTAAGATCTATGGAACTTACTAAGATATTGTTAGTTTTACCTTTGTTCAGCACGCTATCAATTGCCCTTTTTGTGCATTTCTGCCGCTATCAATAGCTCTAAAAATCTTATGTTAATCATTTTCTATCATTTTTCCTCTACTTTGCAGTGCCCTGATACCAATTATCTTTTTATGGGAGACTACGTGGACCGTGGTTATTATTCTGTTGAAACTGTTACGGTAAGGGGATGAAATATTCAGACTTCCTTTTACCAAGAGTAGTCTGGTTAATTGGCAAGACATTCCTTGTTTTTTGATATTGGTAAACTATATATACTGTTTGCATGCTGAATATGCTTGCTTTACATGTTAACTTTTATGGGTTGGAATATGAAGTATGTTGATATTGTTTCTCTTTTTTCTTCCCTTTCCAGCTGTTAGTCGCCTTAAAGATGCGATATCCTCAGCGAATAACTATTCTTAGAGGAAACCATGAAAGTCGTCAGGTACGCTTTGTTATTTACATCCTTTGTTTTCTATTGTAAATTCATCTTCTGAAGATTATAAGTACTTAACATAGTCTCTCTAGTCTGTTTTCCATTGTCAAGACCGTAGCTGACATTACAAATGTTTGTTCTGGTCTACGACATACATTTATTTTGTGCCCATTTGTTTGGTGGTTAATACTTTCTATTGCCCTACTCGTTTACCTGACCCATGTTTTCCTTCTCTTATTCCCTCTGGCAGATTACTCAAGTTTATGGATTTTATGATGAATGTCTGCGAAAGTGAGTCTTCTGGAAAAATCCTTGCAAGTACTTTTTTTTTTAATCATTAGTATTACTTGTTTTCCTTAATTGTGTTGTTGCTACTATCTTTTGTGTATGTGGAAGTCTGTCAAAATTGTATTTTCTTTCTTTACTCCCTCTCCTACCTGTTTCTTATAATTGCTTTCTTAAAAAAAAAGTTCTTATACTGTATAATCTTCAAATTTGCAATTTATTAGTTGCTACTTTGAAATGCATTTGATTGTTTGGCTATGGATTTTGCTGTTTGCTTAATAAAACCTGCTCTCTTTTTTTTCAGGTATGGCAACGCAAATGTTTGGAAAATCTTTACAGACCTCTTCGATTATTTCCCATTGACAGCCCTGGTTAGTACCTACCATATCGCACACCTTGCTTCCTCTTTTATGATCGGGGTTCACATGATTCTATTCTAGTCCTGTCGTCATTTAAAATAGATGCTCATATCTTGTCTTGGGCTGGCAATATTCTTTTGAACCGAAGGATTGCTTGTATTGTGCTTTCTTATTTATTTTGCTAGTGTCACATCAATTGTAAGACGTTAGTATTCTGAAAAATGCAAAGAGTGGAAGATTACATGTATGACTTGTCTGAATAAACAGATGGTGTTCTTTATACATTTTGTTTTTTTGGTAAAGTCTAATCGTGATGTTATTCTTTTCCATTGCAGGTTGAGTCAGAAATATTTTGTCTTCATGGTGGGTTATCTCCGTCAATCGAGACACTTGACAACATAAGGAATTTTGATCGTGTTCAAGAAGTGCCACATGAAGGTCCTATGTGCGACTTATTATGGTCTGACCCTGATGACCGTTGTGGTTGGGGCATCTCTCCTCGTGGTGCTGGTTACACATTCGGTCAGGTAATTACAAGTCTTACTCTCTGGAACTGATCTGAATCTTTTTCTCCTTTTAAAGGCAAGTCTCTAATGAACTCATTATGTTCTTTACTTCTGGATTTTATAGGATATATCCGAGCAGTTCAATCACACAAACAACTTAAAACTGATTGCCCGAGCTCACCAGCTGGTTATGGATGGATACAACTGGGCTCATGTAATACTCCAACTCAAACCCTTTTCCATTCCTTCCATAGCTTTATAAGACTCAAGATTATATATGCTCACTTTTATTTCTTTTTGGTTTTACAGGAGCAAAAAGTGGTAACTATCTTCAGTGCACCAAACTATTGTTACCGTTGTGGGAACATGGCTTCGATTCTTGAAGTGGACGACTGCAGGAACCACACATTCATTCAGGTCTTGCCCTGAAACCCATCTGCTTAGGAAATTAGTTTAGAAGAAGGAAAAAAAACTAACGAAAGTAAAAAACTGTTGAGTGCAGTTTGAACCAGCACCAAGGAGAGGAGAGCCGGATGTTACCCGAAGGACACCGGACTATTTCCTGTGATCAATGGATACCAAACCAGACTCATCTCCAGCAGCTGCAGCCACAACTGAAAAAAAGTTACAGTTGGCAACTCAAAAGATTCTGGTATCTCTTTGCATTGGTTTTCAGGTTGCTTGCTCTGTTTTATTTAAATTCAAGTTAGTCGAATCACTGGAATATAGTGTGTATTATAGGCGAAGAAGGCTCTCTTATCTTCCTCTATAACCAAAAAAAGTGAAAAGAAAAATGAAAAAAAGAGAGGTCAATGGACACTACAGCCATAATGGACATTGTTTGGTTTATGTTATTAGTTTTTCTTCTTTTTCCTTTTGCATCAGAATGTATTTTTCATGTGAGAGATCTTTTTTAATTTTATTTCTCGTTATTCTTCTTTCATTTTTTTAATGTTTTTAGTTTACAAATACAATGCAGCCTTTTGATAAGGAACTTTCTATTAATTTTGTTTCTAGAACGCTTGGTTTAATAGTTGACAAAAAAGCAAACTAATATATATAAAACCTGTTATCCTAGCTTTAATAAAAATTCGGATCGTAGGGTTAGTAAAAAAAGAAGAAAAGAATCAGACGGCTAGTAACATATCCTATTTCAATATGATATAGAAAGAACGTAATAATTTGAAATTAAATTCCATAAAAATGGATCCAACGGACAAGATGTAGTGAGGGAGTGTAGAATAAGGTGATAGTTAGATATACTTATCAACGTCACCGACTTGAAAACATCATTTAAAAGAGTTTCCTTTATAACTCTCTCTCTCGCGTTTTCTCACTGCGAAATCTCAAATTAAGTGATTCGATTTGCATAAGTGAGAAAACCCTAAAAGCGTTAGAGATTGAAGAACCTGCGTCTTGTTGTATCAAACCCAACGAAGAGTAACAGTAGAAACCAGAGGAAATCAACCGCAGATATGAAGCCGGAGATGGAGTTCGTGAAGTACTTGGGGGCGGGTTCGTTCGGTTCCGTCAATCTCTTTAGATACCCTAAACCCGACGGCTCCATGTGCTACAACGCAGTGAAGACCTCAGACATTCAAAGCTACTACTCTCTCTCCAGAGAGTTTCAGATTTTGTCAAAACTCAGAGGATGTCCAAGAATCGTGCAATGTTTTGGAGACAGACTCGTCGAAGATGTCAATTGCCACGGACAAAGAGTCTACAAGATGGTAATGGAATACGCATCTGCTGGTACTCTTTCTTCTTTCATGGAACGAAACAAGAAACTGTCGGATTCGATTATCAAAGACTTTACTCGTATGATTCTACAAGGATTGGTCTCGGTTCATAGTCTCGGTTATGTCCATTGTGATCTTAAACCGGACAATCTTCTTTTGTTTCCGCGTTACGAGCAAGGAACCTGGGATTGTTCGTACGACCTAAAGATTTCGGATTTCGGAATGTCGACAAAGGCTGGAGAGAAATCTGTTTACTGGAGAACATACTCACCGTTTGTTGGAACGCCAATCTACATGTCTCCGGAGTCGGTCCGAGACAATAATATCGTTCATAAAACCCTAGATTTGTGGTCACTAGGTTGCATAGTGTTGGAGATGTATATCGGTAAAAGCCCATGGTCAGGGGTTGATTTTAAAGATCTCGCGTCTAATCTTATTCACAACATCGCACCAGAGATTCCAGATACGGTACCTTGTGATGCAAGGAAGTTTCTAAAAACGTGTTTCGCAACTAAGCCTGAGAAGAGAGGAAGCGCGTACGAGTTGTTGTTGCATCCGTTCTTGACCGGAGAAAAGATTACAGCCGCCGATGGAGAGACAAAGCCGTTGCTGAAGTTGAAGATCGGACCCAAGAAGAAGATGTCTACGGATATTCCGGAGAAGTTGGACACTATTCCGATAAAGCCCATACAGTTTAAGAAAATTACGGTTAAACCTCCGAAGGTAAAGGTGAAGATTATACACCCAAGACCTCCAGCTTCCAGTTTCGTTGCTGTTCAGTACGCAATATTGTGTATTGAACAATTTTTATTTTTTTTATTTTTTTTTTGAGGTCAGACAGTATTGAACAAATTACTTGTGGTATGTGGATGTAAAATTTAAAATCGCAGTTCACACTTCTCAAAGTGTATATTTACGACATTATCTTTGAATTAAAAAAATTCTTTCTAAGAATTTCGTTGAATGTGGTCATAATAACTAAGTGTTTTTTCTTTTGCTTGATCGATTTTGATTCCGTGTTTCACAAATTAGTTACACATGTTAATTTTTTTTCTTTTTAATTATGTATTACTGTTGAAATTAGAGATGTTATGTTCATAGTCTTGGCAATGACAGAAGATTGCTTCCGTCGTTCTTTTGGGTCCTTCTCTTTACTTTTGTTGGGTCGAAACGTGTAGGATTGAGCTTAACGTTATAAGAGAGATTCCAGAGGCATTGTTTGTAGTTAAAAGGTTATGTGATATGGAATACATGTTTTTGGATAAATCTTCCATCTGTTTGTTGAGTGTAGAGCCGTGAAAAGAAAAAACCTGGCACTCTTTAAGATGGCTGAGGCTGCGTCAATTTGGTTGCTTGTTCATAAGGAAATAGTGTGTTAAGTGTTTATTGTGACGAGGTCTTGTTGATATTTTGGCTTTCCTCTTTGATATTTCTCTCGCCTTGTGTCTAGTTTCTGAGCTTTTTTAGAGTGGTCGGCGCCATTAGGAGTCAGAACTCTTATTCTTGGTCGAAAACAATTTATACATGAATCTGTACTCTCATGCTGGAACTTCAGTTTACTTACTTCTTATACAGCAATACTCAAGAATGCTAAAGCTAGTTTGGCTTAAGCCTGAGACAAGAAGTAGCAACAATATATAATCTGATTGAGATAAAATGTTACAGATTTGAACCCATTGTTATGTGCTGCTTCTCCTCATTTATATCAATTTTGTCTCTTTTCCTTGCTTTTGGTCTCTCAGGTAGATTTTTATATTTGGACTCTATAGACTATACGTAGCAAAACTGCATGCTTCACAAATTTTATCGATATGAATCTGAAACAGAGATCCCAAAGAACATGTAGGATTGAGCTTGATGAATTTGCTTGCTTGATCATTAGGAAAATAAGTGTTTTCTTGTGATTGATTAGGTTTTGTTGATCTTTGCTCATAAGCAAAATCTTTTGTTTCTTATGTTCGGTGCACTTTTGTAAAGTATATACAATACATTAAAATGGAAACTGTTGGTGAGACACTAATTTTGTTAGAGGCTTTGACTACATGGTTTGAACCAAAGACGAAGCACGTGCAAGGAGATTGAGAACCTAAGAGTTGGAGTTGGAAAATGTGGTTCTGGAGATATGGGGTTCATCAGAGTGGGTGACGAGTATGATTGCTTGGGACTCATGAAAAAACGGAGTCCACTATCTTTAGTTTTTTTTGTTCCTTAGATTTTGAATTAAATTTTTGTAAAAACTACTATAAAATAAGATTAATATGGACCGCAGACAGTGTTGTTGGAATTGAAGAATGTAGGATATTTTATGACTTATCTTAACTTTTAACTAATTGTATATATCATACCCCCCTTCACATCTTTTTTGAAAACAACACATTTTTATGATTCAATATTAAAGCCTAATCTTCTTTTCGTTTTCACAAATCTCTTTTAATCAACAAATCAAGATTTTGAATTGCCAATACACATTGAGAGGATCATTTTCTGGTTACTATATAAATTAGGTATATGAATTCTACTGGAATTTTAAACGTTTTGTTTTTAATAAAAAGTTGAAGAACTTCAATGATTGAAGGTAAGGAAAGAAACCAAAAGAAAACCCTAACACGGCAAAAGACAAGTTAACTCAATAAGTACGTAAGCATCACATGTTTTTGCACCCAAGAAAACAAGATATGTGCAGTCATAAAAGTGTTGATTAAAGGCTAAAAAAGGATTGTGGAATATGTCTAGTTCTGTCGTCAATTCGTCATGAGTGTTTGTTTTCTTATATGAAGTTGGTGAAAAATGTGAGCCACGTAATTTCACTAGTTGTCGACAGCGGTTTTTAGCTGGGCGAGTATGGCATGGGCTATGCGGTCCACTCCACTATCTATTTATATAGTAGAAAATATTTATATTGTAAGCTGTAGCTATACAGTATGTTTTTTTCTTTTTTGGTTTTTTTTTGCTATATGTTGTTTCAATATATTTATTTACTTTGAATTTATATATCATGCACTATATTTAAGTTTCACATTTCTTTAAATAGGTAAAATTTTATTTCGTTTCCAGCTTTTATGCTCCAACAAATATAATAAATTAAGTACTAAACAGGTCCGGCTAAGATCATATTATTTTGGAACAAGTTTCTTATGCAGAAATTTGAAAGTGGTTTAGTAGTTTTTTTTTATTTTTTGTTACCCGTGGGCATCCTAAAGCCGTTAGATCCAAAAACTAATCCCACGAGGTCTTACATCCGGATACGTGTTTGTCCATTTAAGGCATGATTAGGTAGCCAAGGTGACTCGAATCGAGGACTCTCCCACAAAGAAATTATCACTGGACCAAGGCAACTTGGTGTATTAGTTTGGAACATGTTTCTTATTGTTATTGTAGAGTATTATTTAGTTTGATTACAATTTCTTTTATTTATAATATACAATATGTGGATTTGAATCCAAATAATAACACACAACATCGATACAAATTTTGTTGTTGTTTTTTATTATTATTTGGATTCAAACCCACAAATTACGTATTAGAAAAAATTGAATTAAAAATTGTAAATTAAATTGTAATAAAACAAAAAAATCATTTTGTTAATAATAATAAAAAAATCATTTCTTTGGATTAAAATCGTACTTCAATTTCCAACAATTTATAATCTAACTTAGTTAAATCATTTAATACCATTGAGTATATTCTATTAGTTACTTATAGTACTTTGTTTTCAACTCTACTATGTTTTTGGTACACACCAAAAAGGTGGGACCATCATTGTGTCTGTCCTACCGTTCAACACCCGATAACACGGCTACATATATATGACTGTATGTTATCCGTATTAAAAATGTCGAGTACAAAGTGGTCAAATAGGTACAACGTTTTGACATGAATCTACAATCACCAAAGAAATTAGCAAATTGAGCATCACTTATAGACTCTCACTATCCAGATAGATTGTAGTATATTTAGGTAAGAAGAAATGTTAGAAAACCGAATGTCTAACTAGAGAAATAATCCACAAAGTAAAATTTGACCAACCGAGTTAGTATCAGAATCCGGGTTAGATATTTTAGGATTCAGAGCCGTAGCAACGATTTTGAGGGCCGCAAGCGGAATAAAAAGAAGGCTGTAACGATTTGAGAAGAAGATACATAAACAATTGATGAGTGAACACCAGACGATTTGATTTCGAAGGAAAAGTTATAGAATCCGGTGATGTTACAGATGATCCATGGAAAAGACGATAAAACGATGGAGTTTCTTTTACGTCTTTTTTGTCTAGTAGGTTTTTTTTGTTTTATTATTACTAACCAATAATCTTAATCCTCTGTTTATAATAAAGGGTTTTAAGTATTGTAGCAAAACAAAAAAAAATCTTGCAAAATAAAGAAAATACGGAACTAAGTGTCGAACCCCGACTTTGACGGGTGGGGAACATCTCTAGTACCACTAAATTAAGGGAACTCTTTGGTAAATCAGGGCCGAAATTTTTTTTAAGTTCTCTGAAGACCGCAGCCACTGCTTATCTTGCTTGTGCCACGCGACGGCACTGTTACGACTATTTATAGAGTTAGTTTCTCTCTTATTCGAATACTCATATATTCACATACATCACATGTATGAAAAAGATAATCTAGTGTTACCAATTTTGTTACACATGTCATCAAAGGAGAAAATCAACATTGACAGTTAACGTTAAATCACGTCAAAAACTCTGAGAATCATATAAACGCTACTGATATACAATATGGGTATTATACACGTCTTTATGTACTAACAAGAAGAAAAAAATAGGTTGGAAACATTTGTATGCTCTATTCCATTGTAAAACTATTACTTGTTGAATATTGGTAAAAATGTCAAATAATTTAGTGAGACATTTTTTTTGGGAATATCCCATTTCAATGTGGCAACCACTTCCAATTTAAACCTCGAGACTATTATGTGATCCAATTAAACTTTTAATGTGAGCAAAACTATCAAATTAAATTTTCAATGTGGCTTCCTTCTCCCAAACTCTTCAAACCCTAACGACGAACAGTAACTCCGTTAAAAATATTATTAAAAAATTAAAAAAATATATTTTATTCCAAAAATCAAAAAAATTCATAAAAAAATCTAAAAAGTTAAAAAAAACTCTAAATAATTCAAAAAAAAATCTAGAATTTTTTAATTATTAAAAAATCGAAAAAATCTAGAAAAATCAAAAAAACTCACAAATTATTCCAAATAACCAAAAAATTAATAAAAATTTCAAAAAAACCAGAAAATAATTTCCAAAACTCTTTAATTATTAAAAATATCAAAAAATCAGAAATTATATAGAAAAAAAATAATGAATTAGATATATTTTTCCTAAAACTTCAAAATTTGTTAAATAATCAAAAAATCTTTAAAATTAAATGCTTGAAATAATTGATAATATGAAGATTAAATGCTTAAGTGTTTAAAATAAGTGATTAATGAATGTCTACTATATGTATTTTGGCTCACATGTTTTGACATCTCATACACAATTAAGTCACTCGTCTACCTCGAAGGAGAATACTATGTTGAAAAATGTTTCTTTCCTTGTGTCTTTCTTGGTTACTCGATGATTTAAAATGCTCACTTATGTCTAAATCCAACCAAACATGTGTATTTGTATCTTGTCATGTCCACTTTGTTTGTGTATTTTATCTTAAAATCATCCATTTTATTTTCATAAAAAATGTTCAATATTTTTTAATTTATAGTTTCAATTTTATAAGATTTATGATTTTTTTTCTGATTTTCTTAACAAATTTTAAGAATTTTTGGAAAGATATTTCTAAATTATTATTTTATTATTTATATGATTTTGGATTCTTTTATTCTAATAATTAAAGAATTTTTGGAATTTTTTTTTCTGATTTTTTAAATAAATTTCAGAATTTTTAAGTTATTTGGAATAATTAAAGATTTTTTTGAGAATTTTTGATTTTTTTGGAGTTTTCTAAAAAAAAATTTGATTTTATAATAATTAAAGAATTTTTAAAGTTTTTTAGATTTTCTTAGAATTCTTTTGAATTATTTTAAGTTTTTTTGAATTATTTGGAATTTTCTGAATTTTTTAGATTTTTTTAATGAATTTTTTAGAGTTTTTTTAAGAAATAATTTTTTTAATTTTTTAATATTTTTTAACGGAATTATTGTTATTGTGTTAGGGTCTGAAGAGTATGAGAGAAAAAAACCACATTGAAGATTTAATTTACTTGTTTAACCACATTAAAAGTTTAATTAGATCACATAATAGTCTCGAAGTTTAGATTAGAAGTTATTTTTCATGAGATTTTTTTTTTTTTTTTGTTAATTTATTTTTTTCGTTAGTTTTTCCTTTAATATATATAGATATATATATCTATCTATATTTAGATATATTTCCAAATTCCAATTATGACAGTACGTTATAAGAAAATCATAATGCGTGTTCTGGTGAAATGTCCAAAACTTTATTTTACGATATTTATGTTTTTTTTTGTTTACCTTTTTTGTTATATTATTCATTTAGCGGAATTTTAAAATATTTGTTTCCAATAATGACATACAACCTTATAGGCAAATAATACTATTATCTCCGATTTTATCTCAGCTCTAATGAAATAAATTAAAATATGTTTAAACTCTGTTCAATTGTAATTCGACAGGTAAGTGATATTTTCACTATTACGAATTGATATTTGCAATTTGAGAAATGAGAATCTCATGAACTATAGTGCATCCACGTCGCTATCTTAGTTGGATTTCTCTTTTTCTTTTGATAAAAAATTGATAATTACTTGCAGTCCTTATAAATGGAGGGTATACTTGTTAAAGTAGAGCCCACAAAGAGGCTTGGCCACTTCTGCTTGGACTCAAGCCACAACAAAATCAAACTTCTCAAAAATATTAGCAATTGAATCAGTATTTTCCTCCACCATCACGGGAGAGATACGATCACAGAAGAGCTGAGAACTCAGATCCCGTGAGGATTCTACCGTCCAAGAAGCCTGCGAACTTTCTTTTTTTGGTTACGGAGCTAAAAGTCGAGAGACAGTTGCTGTGATTTGCGTCATCGGAGATCGGAGATTTATCTCCTTCCAAAATCGTCCGTCCTAATCTTCGCCTCGTCCACCTGCGGAATCTTCTTGGAGCTCTTTTTACTGAGAGTGGTGGAGAGAGGGGGAAGATCAAGCGACGGATAGAGATAGGTTTTGCTGTATGTCAGTAGATTGCCGTGCAGCTTATTTTGGTGGATTTGGAGAACTCGCGAACCCTATTCAATGGCCTCAACTTCGAAAAAGACGACGGCATGTCCTCACCACGGAGGCTCTGCTCCGCCTCCGAAACTCCTCTCTGCCGCGGCCAATACGGTTGCTGGATGGTCCGTCGGAAGCTCCGAGGGTGACGATCAGCGAGCCTCTAAGGTTGCTTTGGAATCCATGATCCGCCCTGTCGATTCGCTTCCTGATACGGCGAAGAAACCTGCCAACAAAGGTAACTGTTAAAGAATCTTGCGATCTGCCTTTGGGTTTATGTTTCGGTTGATCTTGATCGTTGAACCTTGATCATTTTTTTCTGCTTTATATGTTTCGGATCTTCGATCGCCATTTCTTTGAATTACTTGAGTTCTTGTTCACTGGAATTGTTGATGAAACCTTTATCCACGGCTTAATGATGGTTACTTTTTGTGAAATTGGTTCTGGCTTTGATGGTTACTTTCAAGTGTGCTGCTATCAGTATTTGATGGCTTCGTTAAGTTGAGATCGAATGGTGATCGTGATATCTTTGAAATTGATTTCTGTCGTTATCATTTCTGTACCAATGCAGGAATTTCTGTCATGCCAAGGACGGAAACTAAGCATCCATTGGATCCTCT
This sequence comes from Euclidium syriacum, assembly GCA_900116095.1. NCBI lineage: Eukaryota > Viridiplantae > Streptophyta > Magnoliopsida > Brassicales > Brassicaceae > Euclidium > Euclidium syriacum. Next base: position 2,212,920 of record FPAK01000012.1, on the reverse strand, counting down.
ATCTGCTGCTGAAATATCTGTTGCTGTGGCGACTGTTCGCGCGGCTGGTGCCAACCCTGAGGTTTGTTTTCTTTTATTTTGAAAACATACGCTAGTCAAATGGTTTCTTCTAGCATGATGCTGAGAATAAGATCATCACTTTGATCAACTGATAGGATTTCACTGAAACTGTTTGATTTTTCTTTGGCAGGTTAGGGATAGCATGCGTTTCATTGAGGTGGCGTCAGTTGAACCAGAGAAACATGTTGTTGCGCTGGCAGATGCTTACTTTTTCCCTCCGTTCCAGCCATCACTACTTCCAAGAACTAAAGCTGGACCTGTGATTCCTATGAAACTCCCTCCAAGGCGAGCAAGACTTGTTGTTTACAACAAAACGTCCAATGAGACAAGTGTATGGATTGTGGAGCTATCTGAAGTTCATGCTGTCACTCGGGGTGGGCATCACAGGGGAAAAGTTGTTTCTTCAGAAGTTATACCTGATGTTCAGCCACCAATGGTATGCTTTAAGGAATTAGATCTCAAAGTGAATTTGATCTGCTACTGTTGTTTGCCAGTCTCTCAGTTTTAAAGCCTTTTGATTTTAGGATGCGGCTGAATATGCTGAATGTGAAGCGATTGTCAAAGATTTTCCCCCATTCATTGAGGCAATGAAGAGGAGAGGTATTGAAGACATGGATCTGGTGATGGTTGATCCCTGGTATGTTAAGAACATTCTGGTTTTCTGCTGAAATTTTTCAATAAAGGTGTACTTTTCTCCTGAGCTTGCCTCTTATATTTACTGTGTAGGTGTGTGGGTTATCATAGTGAAGCTGACGCTCCTAGTCGTAGGCTTGCCAAGCCCCTGATATATTGTCGGACTGATAGTGATTCCCCCATGGAAAACGGCTATGCTCGTCCAGTTGAGGGTGTTTTTGTGCTTGTAGACATGCAAAACATGGTGGTGATTGAGTTTGAAGACCGTAAGTTTGTGCCACTTCCCCCACCTGACCCTTTGAGGAATTATACCCCAGGTGAAAGTAGAGGGGGTGTTGATAGAAGTGATGTTAAGCCTCTCCAGATTATTCAGCCTGAAGGTCCAAGTTTCCGCGTGAGGGGTTACTTTGTCGAGTGGCAGAAGGTAGATTTCCAAGTCTAACTGAAACCAGATGAGTATGCTTAAGCTTGTTTCTAAATTGGCTTAATGTTTTCATTACAGTGGAACTTTCGTATTGGGTTCACTCCAAGGGAAGGTTTAGTCATACATTCGGTAGCATATGTTGATGGCAGTCGAGGTCGAAGGCCTGTTGCACATAGGCTTAGCTTTGTGGAGATGGTTGTGCCATATGGAGATCCGAATGAGCCACATTACAGGAAAAATGCCTTTGATGCAGGGGAGGATGGTCTTGGGAAAAACGCACATTCGCTTAAGAAGGTTTGAAATCAATTCTTGTGTTCTCAATTCTCTAATCAGATCTCGGTTTGCATCTAACAATATGTTTCTTTTAGGGGTGTGACTGTCTGGGATCTATCAAGTACTTTGATGCCCATTTCACAAATTTCACTGGAGGAGTTGAAACAATTGAGAACTGTGTATGCTTGCATGAAGAGGACCATGGGATTTTGTGGAAACATCAGGACTGGAGAACAGGATTAGCTGAAGTGCGAAGATCTAGAAGGCTAACTGTCTCTTTCTTGTGTACTGTTGCTAACTACGAGTATGGGTTTTACTGGCACTTTTACCAGGTAAGTGGAAAACATGATTCAAGCCTTCAAACACCCTGCTTGTGATTTGTTCGCCAATGTGATTGTTTTTTTCATCTTGAAATAGCATTTAATGTCTTGAATGTGTTACTGTAGGATGGGAAAATGGAAGCTGAAGTAAAACTTACTGGCATCCTGAGTTTAGGAGCACTGCAGCCAGGAGAAACTCGAAAGTATGGTACTACGATTGCTCCTGGGCTGTATGCACCAGTCCATCAACATTTCTTTATCGCTCGCATGGATATGTCTGTTGACTGTAAACCTGGTGAAGCTTTTAATCAGGTACCTTTCCTACTTTACATAGGCAGAGTAGTTTCGCAGGTTATAGGAAAGGCATTGGTAGCTTATGAATATTAAGAAATCTCTAATAGTCCATGAAAAAAATTCTCAGATACATGTGGTTTTGCTGAATAGCGTAGCTGAATGTAAATTTGATCTGTAGGTAGTTGAGGTAAATGCTAGAGTTGACGAGCCAGGTGAGAACAATGTGCACAACAATGCGTTTTATGCGGAAGAGAAGTTACTTAGATCTGAGGCAGAGGCGATGCGTGACTGTGACCCTTTTACTGCTCGCCATTGGATTGTAAGCATCACTTAACATTTTCATACTCGAGTTAGTTTTTCTTCTGGTTGGTATTGGTAAACTCATTTGTAAAATGTTTGTCAGGTAAGGAACACAAGGACAGTAAACAGGACGGGGCAATTAACGGGATACAAACTTGTTCCAGGCTCAAACTGTTTGCCGTTAGCCCGACCTGAGGCCAAGTTTCTAAGAAGAGCTGCTTTCCTAAAGCATAATCTCTGGGTTACCCGTTATGCCCCTGACGAGAAGTTCCCCGGAGGAGAGTTCCCAAACCAGAACCCACGTGCTGGTGAAGGTCTCGCCACATGGGTGAAAAAGAATCGCTCCTTGGAAGAATCTGATGTCGTTCTCTGGTCTGTATCTATCCTTTGTTTTTACGTATCTGATTCAGTTGAAAAACCACTGGTTACTAAAATTTATGATTTCTATGTGGATTTTGTTTTTGTTTTATACAGGTACGTGTTTGGGATTATACATGTTCCTAGACTTGAAGATTGGCCGGTTATGCCTGTTGAACATATTGGTTTCACTCTAATGGTAAGTCAAATTTCTTTTTCTGTATCTCTTTCTATCAAGAGTGGGAAAATTGCTTATAAAATCTTTGGTTTTTGGGTAAAAAATACACAGCCACATGGATTTTTCAACTGTTCACCGGCGGTAGATGTGCCACCGAATCCATGCGAATTGGAAGCTAAGGACATTGAGGTGAAAGAGGTTGTAGCACCGAAGCCTCTCCAGACTGGTTTACTTTCCAAGCTTTGAAGACGACCAGATTTATATCTTTTCCTTTTATCTCTTTTAATAAAATTGGAGACGTTGCTGCCGTTATTGCTCAATTCAGTTTCGGATTAGAATCTATTGTTGTTTGGTGTGTTTGGGACTTAAAAGACCTTTTGTTATTGTAATGGTTTTCTTTTCTCGTACATTGTTGTTTTTAAATAAAAAAGAACTTTGTCAATCGAGATCTTTCTTTTGATATTAGTGACGAGTTTTACTCACGTATATGATTGTTTCGTTAGTGCGGTTAGGTAATTAAGTTTGTGAGTCACTAGGACAGTATAATAACAAACTAATGATACTGATGGGTCTCGGGTCCAACCACTCGAGGAGCATGTCAAGAATCTTGAGCTGATGGATGTGGGAAGCTTGAAGTCAAAAGTTGAAGAGGTTTCTTTGGAGAGGAAGAAAGCAGATGATGCTGACGGGTCCCGAGAGGAACGTGTCGAAAACCTTAAGCTGATGGAATTGGGTTTCAAGCTTGACTCTTTGCAGTCAAAGATTGAAGAGGTTATCTTGGAGATGAAGAAAGCAGATGACGCTGATGGGTCTCGGGTCCAACAACTCGAGGAAAGCGTCAAGAATCTTGAGATGATGGTGTCAGGTCTCATAGTTGAACTGGACAAGGAGAAGGCCAAATCATCGGCTGATGGGTTTTTGTTGGTTGACGAGGTTGCTTGATCTGGAAATCAAGTTATTAATCAGTTTTAAATTTCTCTTTAGTAGACACTAGTCACACTACTATCGTTTGGATTCTTATACTCTAGAGACTCAGCTTAATCAAAAGACCTACCTACATTGATGGTTAAATGTGTCCCAATGATTAGTACGCTTTTTACAATGGACAGTGAATTAGAGTTCGATATGTTAAAACAAATTACAGAAGAATTAAAGGGAGTTGAGCATGGAGATAAAAGATTTGCAGTAAATTCTATAAGCGACTCCATGAATCCGTTGCCATGCGTTCTACATTCCAGAAGGAGCATCTAGATATATAGGAGATGTTTACTTTCTAAACAACCTACAAAGAGTCCGTTTTAGAGAAAATGAGCCAGATTAGTGACATGTATCTTTTTCTTCTCTTTTCTCTGTAACTGTTTGAGAATCTATCCTTCCTCTTGATGCTCTGCACAGGTGATGGAAATCTCTGTTTTATGAACATTGGTTTCTGTTTCGATTCATTTTAGAAATTGTTGATTTTACTGTAACACAGGCCTAGATGTAGAGCTGTTTCTGTTTGATGTTTTTCTGTTGGTTAGGGTTCAGCTCCGTGGCTAATTTTTTAATTATTTTTTCTTACTTTTGAAAGTGAGAAAAAAGAGGAATGATTATCTGGTTTTAATTAATGAATTAATAACTTAAGTTTTTGGTTTTAGTTATTTATTGAATGAATAGATTTACTTTTTAAGATTTCCTTTTGAGCTAGGGTTTTAAGAAAGTTATACTTTTCTCGGTGCCTCCTCCTCTGCAAACAGGACTTTGAGCGAAAGTATCAAAGAAAGTTAAAATTCATCTTTCCTTGAAGTAAAAACATCAAAGAGAGCGTTTTTGATCAAATATGTGGAATGAGAAGCCGAGTTTGAGGTTTGAGATAGATAACTTCTCGGAGAAGGAAGCTCCGATAGCGTCTAACACATTCGTGAGTGGTGGATGCAGATGGTAAAACCAAAATAATCAGATCCTTAACTAGCTAGCTTTGTTAAACTCTCTCCCTCTCTCGAAGAGTGGTGTATTTGATTGTTCGTAGCTCTTATTAAAAAGGGTTTTAATCTTTGTTTCATATGCTCTTTTTCTTTTAGGTTTCTCTACGTTTTTCCGAAAGGAGATCTTATTTTGGATAAACACATGTATTTGTACCTGTGCGTTGCAAATCATAAATCACTGGGAGCTGGATGGAAAAGGGAAGCTGATTATTCCTTCGTTCTGTTGAATCAATCCAACAAAAAGCTCCACAGTTCATCAAGTAATGAAGTTCTTATATCCTTCCATGTTTTGAATTTTTCTTTTCTTTTGTGAAAATGTTAATGTTTTGAACTTACAAATGGTTATGCCCTAGAGGGCACCTATTGGTTTCAATGCTAAAGAAGTTTCGAAAGTGAAAAAGAAAAGTAACAGAGCTACTTTGTAGTGTAGTGAAGATTGTTTACTTCTATGGATTCATGGTAAACATGCAATAGAACTAGTCATGTTCGAATTGCGAAGGGCAGCAAGTATACATATAGCATGTGACAGATGAAGAATAAATTTTGTATTTTTTTCTTCTTTTTTTTCTGTTTATGTTCATAGGACAAGCACGCAGCGTGTTTTGGGATTGGATCCCAGGCTGGGGTTTTAGAACTGCCATGCCTCTTAGCAGCCTTCAGGAGAAAGGGTTTCTGAAAAACGACAGACTCATAATTGAAGTCTACGTTAAAAATGTTGAAGCTGTTGATGGAGAAGGCAGATATTTATCAGAGATGAAGGAGACTGTGGAGCTCAACGGTTTTCAGGTTTTGATTTCTCAGGTAAGTTAAAAGGGGGTCTTTTTCTTCTTCTGTGTTTTGAATATACAACTTTGCTTTATTATAAGGTTGTTTTTTGGTGTATAGATTCATATTTATGTTATGAGTGACATAAACATATTTTTCCTTTGTAGGTTTCTCTAGCGAGGAAGACATTCGCAGAGCACCCAGACATTGCAAAAGATTTCAAACAAAAGAACCAAGTGTTGAAGTCAGCATACATGAATATCCTCCTCAACCTCATTGAGATACTTAACAAGCCTTCACAGAATCACTCAGAGACTGAGCTAGCTGACGCCCACAGCGAGTTGTGTGCGCTGATGAAAGTAGGTTTCAAGCTGGACTGGTTGAAGTTAAAGCTTGAGGAGGTTTCCTTACAGAGGAAGAAAGCGGCTGATGGTTATGGGTTCCGGATCCAAAAACTCGAGTGTCCGTGGGTGAAAAGAAATCCTGAGCTGATAGAATCAAAGCATGAGGAGGTGTCCGTGGATGAAAAGAAAGCCCAAGAAGCTGATGTATTAAGGATCCAACAATTCGAGGAACGTATTGGGCTGATTGAGTCAAAGCTTGAGGAGGTTTGTTCGAAAAGGAAGAACGCAAATGATGCTGATGAATATTGGTTCCAAAACCTGGAGGAAAGCGTCAAGAATATTGAGCAGATGTCGTCAAAGCGTGAGGAGGTATCTTTGCAAAGGAAGAAAGCATATAATGCTGTTAGGTCTCAAGTCCAAAAACTAGAGGAACGCATCAAAAAATTTGAGTTGATGGATTTGGGAAGCTTGAAGTCAAAACTTGAAGAGGTTTACTTGGAGAGGAAGAAAGCAGATGCTGATGGGTATCGTGTCCGACAACTCGAGGAAAGCTTCAAGAATCTTGAATTGATGGTGTCAAATCTCAAAGTTGAATTGGACAAGGAGAAGGAAAATTCTTCTGTTGATGGATTTTTCTTGGTCGACTAATTGCTTGATGTAGAGGTCAACTTATTAGTTTTTAGGCTTTTTTACTAGACACTACCCTCATATTTATTGGTGCTTTTCGGATCCTAATCAATAGTCTCGAGATTAATTCGGCATAATCAAAAGACATTAATTATGTTGATGGTTTCATTCTCTGTTTTATCCGAGTCACTTTTCTGCATTTTTTATTTTTATGTTTTGGGTTAACGTGTTACGTTCCTATCCCGAAATTAATTGAGCAACAAATCATCCTCCTTGAGCTCACCAAGTTTTTCATGTTTGACATCGAAAGCTTCTTAAAGAAGGAGAAAACATTGCACTCTATATAAACAAACCAGAGGGATAAGAGTTTACCGAAGCTTCTCCTCTTTTGTTTGAAAAGCAAGAGCTTTTTGAGAGTTTGGCTAAGTGTTGGAGAAGAAGAGATCATCCAAGCTATGTTCGTGTAGGCCAATACGTGAAACTAAACAAGGTCCTAGGCTCATAGCCTCTTTGGTAATCAAGCAATGTCGAACTTTGATATTTTTGAGAGACAATATATGTGGTTTGGGGAATTCCAAAAACTAGCAATGTCATAACTTGATTTAGTGTTGGATGCTCAAGTGGAATTTGGGGAATTCCAAAAACTTGGAGATCAGTGAAAGTCTCTAGCTAACCATCAATTGTGGTTTTATAGTTAAATGCAACTCTTGTCTTTTATATATTGAACCACAATGACTTTTCCTTTTCTTTTTTAAAATAAGACTATGACTTTCCTTCAAGGACGAAGTCGTCGTGAGACCTTTTCCTTCTTTTTTTTTATTTCTTTTTTTTTTTCCTGAGAAGAACTAGCACAAATCAAAGGGAAACTACCATGATAAATTGATGAGTCGTCTTTTGCTCCAAGCAGGCCCGGCCCTACAGTAAAGCAAATCAAGCTCTTGCTTTAAGCCACCGAATATATATTAAATTGAAGGCTACGTTTCCATAAATATCATCTTGGTCGGGTGGTTATGTTTCCTGATTTTTTGCTATCCAATCTAGCTTTGATTCTTGCTCTCTCCTATATTTTCCTTTTTTTCCCTGGGTTCGACTCTCACACTCTCCTATTTCCCTTCCTTTTTTTCAGCAAAAATATTTCCCCCTTTGATTTGTTTCCTAATTTCTCTCCACAATTTCCTTTGTTTTTTTGAAAAAGATATAATTTTGAATATAACAATATTTCTTTCTTTGTCAACCAAATTTCTTTACAACTTTTTTTTTCAATGTATATCTTTAGCGCAAAAATAGTTCCTTTATATTACACAACATTATAATTGTGAGTAACGATTTTTATGTTGTTTTCCATTGTTTTAGTGTTGTTTTTCTTATAGTTTATAGTTTTATATTTATAAAAAATGTCACATATTTTGAAGTATGCTTTAGGCCACCTAAAACGTAGGGCCGGCTCTGCTCCAAGCATGTTAACAAACTCTAAGAAAGAGTTTAGAAGAATATAGAGAATCATATGACGACGAGTTTTAGGTTTGAGATAGATAACTTCTCAGAGAAGGAAGCGAAGATATCGTCCCAGACATTTGTGAGAGGCGGATGCGAATGGTAAAACGGAAATAATCAAATCTTCAGCTTTCTTCAACTCATTCGCTAAATTCAACAAAAACTTTAATCTCGGAAGACCGATGTATTTAATTAGTCTGTTGTTTATTTTTGTTTTGGGGTCACGAATTAGTCGGTTGTATGTAACAGTAAAAAATGGTTTAATATCGTTAATTTTTTTCTTTTTCAGGTTCCTTCGAGTTCATCCCAAGGGAGATCAGATCGAAGATCACTTGTCTCTGTACCTTTTCGTTGCGAATCCAAACTCTTTGAGACCTGGGTGGAATAGGAGAGCTGATTTCTCATTCATTGTGTTAAACCAATCAGGCAAAGAGCACTTCAGAACCCCACCTGGTAATTAACTTATCTTCAAGACTTCAACTATATGTACTTATGTATGTATTCTATTGCTGCAGAAGAACTTTTAATATATCTTGTCGTTTCTTTTTCACAGATAGATCCAAATTGTTCTGCGCTCAGTTCTCAGGATGGGGCTATTCCAATATGTTGTCTCTTAAGAAGCTTAAAAAAGAAGGGTTTCTGGAGAAGAACAAACTGATCATTATTGTCGAAGTAACAGTACTTGAAGTTGCTCATGAAGGAGAGGTCACTGGGAAGGAGCTGTTAGATTACGAAGGATTCCATATTCTTTATTCTCGGGTATATCTTAAGGAGCTTCTTTCTTTTCTCTTTTCGGATTATATTATCTGATATAATACCTTACTTGTTGGCAGGTTACGTCTGTAACCCGGCTTTTCGCAAAACACCCAGACATTGCCCTAGATTTCAGACCAAAGAACGAAGGAGTAAAGACAGCATACATGAATCTCCTCCTTGATCTTATCGAGACACTGTGCAAGCCTCCACAGAGCAAGACGCTAACAGCGAGCTGTGCGAGCTAACAGAAGCGGGTTTCAAGCTAGATTGGTTAAAGAAAAAGCTTGATAAGGTTTCCATGAAGAGGCCGAGAGTTGTTGATGATAGGGCTGGGATCCAAGAGCTCAAAGTTGAACTAGAAAACGAGAAGGGCAAGACTTCTAAGGTTTTGTCGTTGGAGCAAACAGTATAAGATCTCAAAGTTGAACTAGAAAACGAGAAGGCCAAGACTTCTAAAGTTTTGTCGTTGGAGCAGACAGTGTCAGATCTAAAAGCTGAATTAGAAAAGAAGAGATCAGTCAAATCTTCTACATCTAAAGTTGTGTCGTTGAAAAATGCTGTTTGCTTTTGGGAAACTAAAAGTCTGGGGATTCGGCAGAGGATAGCTGGTTATCAAAAATTAAAATGAATACACATTTACTATGTCCATTGATAGTTTATTATCCATTCCTTCCTTAACACATTACTGGTTTGTGTTTGTTGGCTAAATCTTTACCATATTGATTATCGCATTATGAGTTTTTTTCTTCAGGAATTCCATAAATCATGTTGAGAAACAATACTAGCCTAAGGCGATTGAAAGATGCATGTATAATAGAAGCTTTGTTAAGTATAATGATTGTTGATGTTAAAGAAACTCTGTTTTCATACATTGATTCCTTTCATGATTAAAGAAAGGAAGCCATGATTTCCAACAGGAGGAGTGATAGATATGTTGGATCCACGCACAGTTTGTCTACAGAAATCAAGTTATTTTCCATAGTAGTCCCCATAAAGCACATTAGAATGACATAAATCACGAGTATAGGATTAGGAAAAGATGTCGATCATGTGTGTTCAATCGGAAGTCCATTACCATCACCAATGAAAACATTTTCTGAGCCACTGTAAAGAGTATAGGGCGGAAGATTCTGCATATCAGAGATAATACGGTGAGAGAGACACCAATATTAAGCAGCCAAGACAAAGTCTATTGTGATAAGGCATGAGCAACATTGGTGCGTGGTTGATTCTGATTTTGATTCTGAATCGGCGTGGTCAGGAAGCATCTTTGAAACGATATTCCCGATTCGATAAACAAGAATCATAGGGCCGATTCTCATTATTATTGTAGCCACACGAGTCGTTTGGACGGTACTGAGCATTTCAATTGTTGTTATCATCACAAGGGCGTGCAGCAGCTACTTGATCAGTGACTAGAAAGGAGACCTGGATATTTGCACACGATCACATCTCTCGATTCCTGAGCTTTTTGTGAAACTCCTCAAAGGTAATATGAGAGTCACGATTCTCTATTGCATCATAGACATCACACGGTTATCATTAAAAAAAAAATCTTTTTGAAAAAACAGCAAGCGTTTAGATAAGCTCTAATTGCTGCAAAAAAAAAAAAAAAAAAATCAACAAAAATAGTAAAAAAAATATCTCTAAATTTTCTCCAGTATGTTATGCAGTTTTGATCCTTATTCTTAGACCAGAGATTAAAAAACTTTAGAGATATTTTGATCCTTATTGTTGGTAGGTTTATACGGTGTCCTGGATTTTTGCAAAACACCCAGACATTGCAGTAGATTTCAAACCAAAAGACAAAGAAATAAAGACAGCATACATAAACCTCCTCCTAAGCCTCATCGAGACACTTCGAAAGCCTCCACAGAATTTATCTGAGACTGACCTAAGCAATGCTCACAACAAGTTAACTGAGCTAACAGAAGCTGGCTTCAAGCTGGATTGGTTAAAGACAAAGCTTAATGAGATTTCGTTGGAGAGGAAGAATGCAATTGCTGATGGTTCTCCGGTTCAAGAACTCGAGGAACACATCAAGAATCTTGAGCTGACTTTGTCGGACCTCAAAGTTGAACTGCGCAAGGAGAAAGCCAAATCTACTGATGCTGTTAAACTTTTGTCGTTTCATGATATTGTTTGATGTCAAAATCAAGTTTTAGTTCATAAATATCTCTGAGATTTGGCCTAGATTACAATTACCATGTACCTATGTTCATATTTCAAACTTTTTTTTAGTTTACGTGAGGTTAAAGTTTTAAAGAGTTGATTCCTTCTCTTCCTCATTCTCAAGATTAAAATATTTAGCTTGAGATTGAGGTTTGTTGAGCAATTATATATATAGCTTTAAATATTCATATCTTCTTGTTTCACTAAAACTACTACTAGGAGTAAAGATTCGTTTTTCGTTCCTCCTCCATCCTCAAAGTATCAAACCCTATAACAGAACTTTTTTAAAGACATGGGAAATCAATTCAAGAAGAAGAATTTCACACAGGAGGAGATATATAAAACGTGTACTCAGGGGCGGCTCAAAAAAGCTTTAAGAAAAGTTTGGGCTATGTTCATAAGAGAATCATCTACTCCAATCCTATTTAGGTTTTGTCTCTTCTAGAATTTATAAGAGAGAAACACGTGATAAAGAGATTTTAGCGTTATTCTGATTTTATTCGAAGTTCGAAATCGAATCAAAAGAATATTAAGTAGCATCGGTGGCCCCATCACATTCGATTTATCAGCAAAGGGGAGTCTAAAAGAAAGCTTGCAAATCTTCTGATGCTCAATATTTGGATAAGACATTAACAAAAGAAATTATATATTTGGATTAGAGGTACTGTACAAAATATCCGAGATCCATGATCCGATAAAAAAATAGGATATGTATGCGAGGTCTCCGGATCTTGATAATTAGATTAATTAGATTTAATAATCGGATACACAAATTTTATATAATTATTTTTAGAATATATATAAATTATACATATGATAAATAGAAAAATATCTTCAAATGATACAAAAACTAAAAATTAGTTATATAAAGTTAGACTATTCTTTTAAATATTACAAATATGTTAAAATGTGTAAAAATCAATTTTAAGTTTAAGATATATTCTATTTAGTTTTATTTTTATTTTGATATTTTGGTTTCTTTTACTATTTTATAATAATTAAATAGTATTAATTTCATTATATATAGATATTTTGAGTGGATTCTAATATCCGACCTATGAAATTTTAGGGTATCTGATCAATGTCTACCCCTAATTTGGAAAAGCTCTCTCAAGGTACCAAAAAATCAACAAATGAAAATTATTTAAAAAAAAGAAAACTCTACTCCAGCTTTTTTTCAATGCCGTAAATACTTTCAATTATTTTATTTTGTTGTTAAAAGGTTTTGCAACTTTCCATTATTCCTAAAGATTTTTTCTATTTATTTTGGTCACGATCCCTAGAGAGTTTCATCTCTGGTATAAGGGTTTCGGGATAGTACTGAGGCCGAGCATTAAATATTTCTCTACAAGAAACTTGTCTTTCACCCGAAGAAACAAAGCCTCAGAAGGCGTTTTGGATTGTAAATGGGGAATCAAGTACAGAAAAGCTTCACAGGTATGTGTTGTCGTTTCTACCCCTATCTTTTGAGTTTAAGATTTGTTATAGTCTTCCCTTTTTCTGTTCTGAAATTATCAAACAAGTCTCAAATTAAAGAGTTTCGTTTACTTCGTGGAAGAAACAAAGCCTAATAGAAAGAGTTGCGTGCAGATATGGAGAATCAAAAGCAGACGAGTTGTTTCACGTTTGAGATAGATAACTTCTCGGAGAAGGAAGCTCCGATATCGTCTCCTATATTCTCATCAACTGGAGGATGCGAATGGTAAAAAGGACTATCTTAAAATCGCTTAATTAATTAGATTCGACAAAAACATGTTTTTTGAATATCGATTTTATTTAGCATCTATGTCGCAATAGAAAGGGTTTTGAGCTTTGTATTTTTCTTTTTCAAGTATGTTATAGTTTATCCAAATGGAAACCGTATTGAAAATCACTTGTCTATATACCTATACGTTGCGAATCCGGAATCGTTGAATCCTCGATGGAAAAGGATAGCTAACTATTCATTCGTTGTGTTGAACCAATCGGGCAAAGAGCTTTTCAGAACATCTGGTAATTAACATATTTATATCCGATTGGTGAAGAAGAAACAATTTATCATATCTTGAATTGTTTATTTTTTGCAGAAGTATGCGGCTTGTGTCAAGACGGTTGTTTCCACAATTATTATCACCAAATGTTTCCGATTTGCAAGCTTAAAAAAGAAGGGGATCTGGAGAACAACAAATTGATTATTAAAGTGGAAGTAGAAGTAATTGAAGGAGACGTAACTGGGAAGGAGATGTTAGATATCCATGGTTTCAACGTTCTTTATTCACAGGCTGGTTACGTGAGCTGGATTTTCTCGAAACATCCAGACATTGCGGTAGATTTCAAACCAAAGGATAATGGAGTGAAGACAGCATACATGAATCTCCTTCTCAGTCTCATTGACACACTGCACCAGCCTCCACAGAGCTTCTCTGAGGCTGAGCTAAGCAATGCTTACAGTAAGTTCACTGAGCTAACAGAAGCTGGCTTCAAGCTGGATTGGTTGAATATAAAGCTTGAGGAGGTTTCCTTGGAGATGAAGAATTCACTTACTGGTGGTTCTCGGGTTGAAAAAGTGGAGGAACACATCAGGAATCTTGAGCTGACTATGTTGGAACTCAGAGTTGAACTCGAAAATGAGAAGGCTAAATCTGCGGCTGCTACTACAGTTTTGTCGTTTTTCGACGTTCTTTGATGTCAAAATCAAGTTTTTAGTTCATAATCATCTCTGCCATTTGGCATTACTATCATCATTTTTTTCATTATTGTCACATTTCCTTCAAACATGTTTTGAGTTAAAGTGTTTGATGGACAAGGAAACCTAACCATATTTTTCTTGCAACAAAAAAGAGCACTTAATTTTAGAGTTTAGGGCACAACAAAAATTGTGTCGTTTCAACTCTATTTTTTCATGTAAATATGAATCTCAAATCTACTACAATCCTTTTTTCCCAAAAAGTTGTTCAATTTTGAGTAATTGGGAATTTTATATGATCTCAATAGATTCTTGTTTAATAATTGTAAATGGTTTAGAGTGATTTTACATAAAATTATTTAGAGAAAATATTTATTATAATTAATTAGTTGAATAGAGGGAGTTTTTTATGATAAACTCAAGATCTTTTATCGGTTCTTTCCTTTTTGTTTTTTGGGCTTTTACTTGGTTCTTTTCTTGTGTAACTTATCCGTACCCGGTTACAGGGACGCGGATAAAGGGACACAAATCTCATTAAATAATTTATCTAATTCATTCTTAATGAGTGTTTTTAATAAAAGAAACAAAATATATATATATATATATATATATATATATTAAGTTATTAACCTACGATAGCATCTTGAGTAACTCTTACAAAACTAATTATTCTTTTCCTAATGTATTTCTAATTTATTACAAGAGATTTATCTGAGGTAAACAAAATTATAAGTATTTTTCCGATTAATCTATATTTTTCTTTAACTGTCGTCATATGGAAGAATTCGACAATCAAAGATTCGTAATGGGTTTTGGATTTAAAGATTGGGTTTGTCTTTGGTTAATAAAGAATTGAGTGTTAGAAAGAAATAGAATCGAGCTCGGGTAATTATATAAATGCTAAATATTGATTAATTGAATTCAAGAATAATGAGTAACAAGTATACAAATATAAAAGTGTTATGGTGATTGAGATGGCATTGTGTGATGGTTTTTCAAGTGAAAAAAAAAGAAAGATGTGGAAAGGTGACATGTATTATTTGTTATAATTTGATTAGATTTGTCAAAATCAAGTTTGTAGTTCATAAACATCTCTTATAGGATTAAAGTTCAAGATGTTCATGGTTCAAACATTTTTTTTAGTTAATGTGAGGTTAAAGTTCTAAAGTAGTTGATTCAATCTCGTTAACACTGTTATTAGATTAAAACTTAATAAGTGTTTGGAAGGAATAGAAGAAGCTTCAATTGCTTAAGCTCTAAACATACACACAACTAACCGAGAGAGCTATATGCAGACGAATGACGATCGGTATACTATTTTGCGGCAATTTTAGGGAATCTTTGCTTATATAAATATATGTTTTACCAAATTATAATGGGCCAAAAAGGCCCAGTTAAGCCCATAACTCTTATAGAAGCCTGACTGAAAAAGTCTCGGATGACGGTGAATCACTGAATCCCCCAGTCGGTGTGCTCCTCTTTTCCTCCGGTTTTGGTTTTCCGATTTGCCCAGCCTAGTGGTCGGATAATCTGCTACACTCCGCTGTTTCCTCGGAGTCTCACTTACTTAACCCTTTCTGCTCTTCCGACGTCGGCTTGTAAACGATCCTATTACCGAAAGAATCAGACAATCCATTTCTGTGTCCGTCAATGTCATACAAAGCAGTGAATCGGCTTCTATGGAATTTCTGTAAACTCTCTAATTAACTTTTCTACTTACTTGACATTTCGCGTCTTTTGTTTTGAATTGTGTAGTTTGTTTATCTTTTTTTTTTTTGGTTTACAGGGGAGAATCAAATACATTGTTAAATGTGAAATTAGTAGTCGATGATCCATGGTTTTTGTTACGTTTTGGAAAACCAATCTCTTTATGGATATTCGATTGATAATATAATATGTTTTGACATGAAGCTTTTGGAATTTAGTGAAAGATTCTTGAGAAGGTTCAGTAATTTTTGTGTTTTTTTCAGTTGTAGAAGCTTCACCGTTGAAGAAGAGACGTGGATTATATCAAGGAGTTGTTTACAATGTAATCAAGCGTTTTCAATCAGGTAAAGGAGAAAAAGAGATAGAAGAACAAGCCAAGGAAACGCCAAGTTTCTCTTCGTCAAGATCCGAGTTAGAAAACAGAAAAAGATTTGAATCAGGAATCGATAGTGATAGCTCCAGTGATGAAGATACAAGCGATGGAAAATGGAAACTAGACTTAGCTTGGCTCACAAAAGCACTTGAACCAGCTATACAATTGCGTAGATGGGCTTCAGGAGATAAGTCACCGCCTAGTAGTCGATCTCTGTCAGAGATCATTGCTAGTATTCAGAGAAGTAAGCTCGGGATTGAAGGTTGGACTTTCGGTGATCTTACAATCGGTCTCTATCTTATTTACCTTAGACAAGCTTCCTTATCTCCATTTGAAGACGTCAAAGGCGTAGAAGTTGAGTCAGAATCTATAGTAAGCAAGAACATTAGTATATTACTTCCTTCACTTAAACCAAATTCTAAGTTAGCTTTAATGTTTTGTTTTCAGGTTAAAGATCTTATATACAACGCAGAGTTAGCGAAAGGTTGTTACAGGGATAGTATAACCGGTCTTGCGAAGAACACGATGCTTCGAGAAAACAACGTTCTTAAATTTGTGAAAGATTCGAGTGTTATGAGACCTGGATACTATATAGGAGTTGATCATCGAAGGAAGCTCGTGGTTTTTGCTATACGCGGTACACATACGATTTACGATCTTATCACTGACATTGTCTCTTCAAGTGATGAAGAGATCACTTTCGAAGGATACTCAACACACTTTGGAACTGCTGAATCTGCACGATGGTTCCTTAATCATGAATTGCAAACTATACGAAGATGCTTAGAGAAATACAAGGTGACGAAATTGTTCCTCAGTTTCTTTTGTTTGTGAGATATCATGACAATTGAGAAGGATGGGTTTATTTATATAGGGATACAAGTTAAGACTTGTTGGTCATTCTCTTGGTGGTGCGATAGCTTCTTTAATGGCGATTATGCTTAAGAAAATGCCACGGAAGGAATTGGGATTCGACGCTGAGATTATCTCAGCGGTTGGATATGCGACACCTCCTTGTGTTTCTAAAGAGCTTGCAGAGAATTGCTCTGAGTTTGTGACTACTGTTGTTATGCAGGTAAAGAACAAATCAAATCCATTAGTTTCTTGATTAATTTTTGCTCTCTTGTTCTTTAGTGGATTCTTATTTTCGTTAATTTCAGGATGATATTATACCGAGACTAAGTACAGCTTCTCTCGCAAGATTAAGAAATGAAATCCTTGAAACCGATTGGACAAGTGTGATTGAGAAGGAAGAATGGAAAAGCGTAATAGATTTGGTAACAAACGCGAAACAAGTTGTCTCTTCTGTGCAAGACGTAGCTCGAAAAGTTTCTGAATATACAAATTTCGGAAACAAGAAAGAGTTTCCTGGTAAAACTACTTCACTTAAAACACAGACATTCTTTAGCTTAATTCCGAAATCTCATCATTTCTTGAATCTTTATGCTAGAACTTCCTCCGTCATCCAAGAACAATCGGTCTGATTCTTTAATCTCTGAATCAACGGTTACTAAAAATGATGTTGAATTGCCGGAAGAGTTATATGTACCAGGAGCGGTTTATTATCTGATGAGGAACTTAAGAGGAAACCCTAAAAACGTAGGAGGGAAAAAAGTTGAATACTTTAATCTATGGAAGAGAGATCCAGGACAACATTTTCAGAGGATACTTCTTTCAGGTAATTTCATTACGGATCATAAATGTGATAGCCATTACTATGCGTTGCGAGATGTGCTTAAAGGATTTCCAGGTTTCATCGACGAAACTATCTTTAAGAAGAGATGAAAGTGCAAACATTTTACTTAAGACACTATCTCATGTTTGTCTGTAAACATTTTTGAGAATAAATCATCTCTTTATTACAGCTTGAAGGGTGTTTTTGTTCGAAATTATAAAAGTTTAATGGTAAGATTGGCTTAAATTGGTTCTACTTTTAAACTGTAAAAGAAAATGTTATAAGAAAAAATAGTTAGTGTTTTAACAAACTATTATGCATCCATCCATATATGTATAATTTAAAGTTAATTGGATTGCTATAACTTTTGTATGATACATTGTATAGTGACTTCTTTTTTTCAGACAGACATGAGATAGTGTCTTAAGTAAAATATTATACAAAGCTTTTTCTTTTTAGTCAATTGCTACACGATTCTCCCATTTGTCGGGTTTCGATGTTCACTCCACCAATCATAACAAGTAGTCTTTTTAATTTCATTTGTGTTTTGTTTTTTTCAGTTGTTGCCATCTTATAAAAGTTGCTCAAATTATAAAATTCGATTTACTATTATTTCAACTATAAATATATATGGATGGATGAGAAAATAAGTAAAGAAGTAAGCCCAAAAAAAAGAAGGGAGTGAAAAATACTTGATTTGGTTACTGATTGGTTGCAATGCACAGAGAGATCCACAAGAAAAGAGAGTGAAAGTTACGTCTTTTGCGTTTTCGTTTAATTTCATCTTTGGGAGGTTTTCAATTTTGTCTGTCTTTTTAGCAGCTGTTTTTTGTCCCTATATATAATCAATTATATTACTTTTTTTCCGATAGTTCGTTTATTTTAATTTTCTAAGCAATCTCTTTTTAAAGGATTTCTTATTTGTTTGTATATAAATTAACTTATGATAAGCACAAAGTACTAAGAAAATATTTAGACTATGGATTGTCGATCTGTTGTTCTATGCTAAGTGGAGTTTGTGTATACAACCCAATAAAACAAATTAATGGTGGCTTATCTTTGCTTTAGCCAATTGGATAAATTCGGTGTACATATTTAGCGGAACATGAAATAAGTGTAACACTAATTAAAGGTTAAACAAAACAAGGATCCATATTTTAATTAAAATTTATGAAAAGAGTTATCCATAGTTTTAAGACTACATGTGGTGAACCAGGTACGTCTCAGTGAGAGCTGAGTCTAGCAATCTACTAGATCAGTATTAGATTACGAGAGGGAATAAATCTATTACAAATTAGAGAAGTAGAAGATGAAGTTTCTTGTGTGATAAAAATATCAGTTATAGTTATAGCTGAAGATCCAGACTTATTAGGCCCATTTGTAAAGAATAGTGGGCTTACTTTCCTAATAATGGGCACCCTTCCAAAGCTCCAAGCGCACTGATTAAAGAAATGAGACTACCAATTTACTGATATATATTTATTCACGACCTGGGGAAAGAAATGCTCTGGTGGGTCCCATAACCAGCCGCACGTGTGATATTTCAACGGTCAAAGACTTTGATTTTACTTAACTTAACCCTAGGGCCCACGTGCGTTAACTCCTGCCGTTTCAGTCCCTTTTACTCTTTTTATCATTTAGAAAATTTGACAAGATGACAATAGTTCGTGTTAATTCTTTGTCACTTGACACGTCGTTCTACTCAAATAAAAGCATAAAATAATGTAGTTACTTTGTTTTCTTTTAATAATTATCTCCACTATTGGTAATACTAATCTTTATACATCCAATGAATTCGCCATAGCTTTTTACTTTCTCTCAATATTTTGTTTTAAATTCTATACTTTCTAAACATTTATATTGGCTTGCGTATATATAAAACAATAACAATAAATACGTTCCTGATGAATGTCTAAGTGATGATATCATGCTTTGACCACACTCCTTTGATCTTTGATCTTTTTAGAAAGAGTTAATATTGGTAATGGGCTCGAAGTTCTTGATAATATTATTAAAAGCATAATAAATACGCACAAACGTAAACGGCTTGACTAAGAACAGGCATCGCCGAATTCTTGTTCATAACTCACAACCATAATAACCTTTTTTATTAGAAACTTTGTTTGTAAACTCTTCCAACAATTTCTATGTTTCCCACCTAAAGCATATTTTATACTTTAAAATATTTCAAGATCGACGTGATGCATTTTATTAACCAAATTACATGTTGACTAAAAGTAATTGATTTTTTTAAAAAAATTGTGAATGGTAATAAGATGTTAAACGGCCCGATGTTAAACTGTTCAAATTTTCCAATCGTGAATTATGCATCTCGAGCTAAACTACATTTTAACGTGTTAATGATAAAGCAATAAAGTGACAAAATTAATAAGACTTAACCAATGACGTCTGTCAACTAATTAACCAGTGAACCTTTTATCAAAAAAGAAAAAAAAAAATCTAACTAGGTGAAGTATTTGATCATTTTCTAACATCAAGGTGAAGTATATATTGATCATGTGCGTAATTAAACTTGTTTTTCTTCCATTAATGACTTGTTTAAAATGAATTGGTTAGGCTACCTCGAGAGTACAAACCATAAAGTCCTTTTCTTAAAAGACTAAAAGAGCACTTGCGATTTTAGGTGTGGACAACAATCGAAGCTTCTTGGTGGGGAATTGGTTTAGAGTTAGATGAGACTGATTAGAGTTGGCAAAGCAAAACTAATAAAAGATCACTAATTGAATTTAATTTAAGAGATTGCATACAATTTAGGGGACATTTTGTCTAATAGGGCCACTACAATTTTCATGGGGGATTGGGGCTGTCATAATTAACTAGACACTACTTAGTTAATGTTAGGTAAACATGTTTATTAATGTAATACTAATGCGTGGTCCAGTTATATATTAATAAAGTTAAAGATCAAATGATTTTTGATGATTTGCTTCTCTGACAGACAATCATATCATTCATCCCTCCTAATTCCTATGTTTTCAAATTGTTTTTGGTATAATTGTATTGTCAACAGTTTTTATTTTTTCTTTATTTAGTCATCCCTTGTTTAAAATAATTACTTATCGTAAACTGAAAGTTGACTTGTATACTAGTATTATTTTTTTATCGTTTAGATAGACCTTTTAACCTTCATCGAGATGTAGAATCTGTTAGTAGACATTTAATTACACCCGTCAGTCATAGAGCACAGATGTGTAAGGAAATAACTTTGTTAATTAAGTTTAAATCTATTTACAAGAATATTAACTCATCTTACTTTACTTTTCTAAATTTAGTTTTTTTTTCTTCGTGGTTTATGTAAACATTTAATAGTTTTTTGAAGATTGTTAGGACAACTATACATAATTCGTAACAAGCGAAATAAACTGTGTTTTTGTGATGAATTATATACCAATTATAACAACAACAACAACAACAAAAAAATCCAATGAATGTGTACATCAAAGTCAAACCATTGGATGCGCCGCACACGTCTACAATTATTATATGCAAGTAATGGAAATTTAGTGAATCCTTATTAAACTCATACCCGACTACGGAGCTGAGAACCTATAACATGTATAATATCATTACAAAAAAGACGCTGGAAGACGTCGCTTCTTTAGCGTCATTTACTTAACCGACGTTAAATAATTAAAAGTGAAGTGATTTAATGTTGTTTAATCAACTGACCCAAACCATTTAACACTCTTAGACCGTAAACAAGCTGGAAAAAGCTATATATCTTCTAGGTTTTTTTCTTGTAATAAAAAATTCATAACTCATTATAGGAAATTTTTCGAAAGATCAAAATTTCGTCATCGCTTTTATAACTGGTTAACTCTGTGTTGAGGTTCATATTGAGAAGTGAAATCATATATCAATTAGTTTATGCGGTTTTGTTTTCTCTATCAAATGATTCTTTTCTCCAATTTTTCGAAATCGATATCTACAAGATTCGATTATTAGATTGATTTCATTAATTTCGCCAGTTTCCATTTTTATTTTACTTTATGTTCATGTGAATTTCGTCTAAGAGAAAAAAGTAATTTCAATCTTATATACACATTTATTATTGTACTGTATCCATGATCCATCATATTGTTTTTGTTGGTAAACGAACGTTGGAAACTTCCATTAGAAAACCGACAATTTTTTTTGTTTCCAAAATCCGTCGAGAAGTTTTTGAAAAATTTGCGCATACTGTTGAAAGACCCATTAAAGAATTTCAAAAGATTCTCTAACACTCTCCGACCGATAACCGAGATTTTGCCACAACTCTCGGACATATTTGGAAAATAAAAAAATCATTGTAAGATGTAGTCATTTTTATATCTATCAGATTTTTTTGTCTGTAAATCATCAAAAATAATTTGTTTCAAAAGTATATGCACGATAATCATCTATCACTATATTTCATATATAAATCTACAAGTTCATAAACTACCCTTGATGACATTTATCTTTAAGTACCTTTAACCGTGCAGCTGCAATCATAAAAATGTCAATATCATCATATACACTTTTTCACGGCATAAAGCGAAAAAAACGACACGCGCAATTCAATCTTCTACCACGTGAAAAATGATACTTTTTGAAACGCCCCAGATGATCGAGTATCAGGTTGTCTTGAGTTTTGATTTAAGCATATTATAAGCCAAATCATGGACAAGTACCAAGCCAAATTATTTGAGCAGCCAAGATTTATGAAGGTTTTTGTGACGAGGCGATACTAACTATAGCAGCTAAGATTTATGGAGGTTTCTGTGACGAGGCGATATTAACTAAAATTATTTTTGTTAGACTGCTTCAAGAAATCCGACTAAAAGTTCAACAATCGATGTCCATTCTATGGAGAAGGTAATTAGCCTATGACTCCTAGTAAAGCTGAGTACAATGTTGAAGAAGAATAAGATGACTTGTGCTATTATAGTTACGATAAAAAATTTGAAATTGGTATTTCAATATAAATTTATTCTTAGTAATTGAAAGAGTATGAAGTTGTGTGAAACCAATAATATTATATATAGAACCATCTACCTTATTTATTTATTTTGATTCGAAAATTGTTTTAACAACTATTTGATTTAAAATTAAATTAGTTACATGTTTCTAAATAATAATATTTTCCCATTTCACTTGAATTAAGGTTACTTTTAAAAATATTAAGGAATTGAATTAAATGTATTTTTATTTACCATATTTGACTTAATATTTTATTTTATTAATCAACATATTATTTTTTTATGACTACAAAAAAGTAGTCTTTTTTACTATAAAAGAATTTTGAGTATTTATTCACTTAGTTTTTTTTACTATAAAAGAATTTCTATAACTTTTATAATATAAAAATTTCAATATTAAATTATTGGTAAAAGTTGAGAGATTAGGAAGTTGTTTATATAGATGCGAATAAGTATAATTTTTTTCTTTTAAAATTTCTTTTCTATATACTAGGTTTTAAACCCGTGCTACGTCCGGGTATGTTAATATTATTTGTCTAATTTATTTTGATATTTAATAATATATTTTTATTGAATAATGGTGACATTTAATATTTTTAATTTTTATTATTACGATTTTATTTGTCATTGTATTTGAAACTACTTTGTTTTGATTTTTGGAATATATTTAGAAAATAAATTGTATTACTTTTTCATTTTTAATGTTTTTAAAAAAGTATAATAAGTTTATTTTTTTTGTTAATATCATGATAATTGAATTTTCTATGCGGTGGAGTTACTTTTTCTTATTAATTCGATATGAGTTTATTGTTGTTACTCTTTATTTTTTGTGCTATGGAATAAGACATAGAGTTGAAAGTGGTTTGTTTTGGGGCAGCATTATTAGTATTACCACTTTTAAAGATAGTTTATGTTTTGGTAGTCCTGCGAACTCTAGAGAGTTTAGATATTCAACCGTATATAGCGTCTCATAATTTGTTGATGTTGTGTCACATTTTTCTATACGCTATGAGCTGAGATATTCCTCTTATTTTCTTAGCAATTTTGATAACATGTTTGCATTAATCTCATCAACTGTAATGCTTGCATGTTTATTTTTTGTTAGTTCATTCTCTGCATTTGTGGCTTGAAATATTTTCTCCATATGATTTCTAGTTGATCGCATTATGAATTTTGAATCAACTACAACCATATAACCATCAGCTCCGTTATCGTTTTTATTTTCCTTTTGTGGGTGCATTTTCATCTCCAAAATTTGTTTTTGATTCTTGGAGTCTCATGTTATATTTTTAAGTGAAAACATTGCAAGATTTCCACAAGTATGATTCTTTGATTGATGCTAAAATTGTATCTACTCTAGAACCATGTGAAGTGGCTTGTAATATTTTTCGGAAGTCACCACCTAGTAGTAAAGTCTTGTCTTCGAAAGGCTTGTCCTTAGTTGCTTCATTTTTCATCGACATCAAATCTATTAATGTTATGTCTAGCGTTTCGAATGAGCACCGATGTGTTATGGACGTCTCATCCCATATGATAAGATCGATTTTTCTGAATAATTCAGCAAGCATTTTTCCAGGCCTTATATGGTACATTGAATCTTCATTGATATTTATCGGTATATTAAAATGTGAATGTGTTGTCCTACCGGCAGATAGAAGCAATGTTGCGATACATGAAGAAACTACTAGGAAAATTATTTTCTCTGCTGAACGCATCTTAGAAATGATGGTTTTATAAAGGTATATTTTCCCTGTTCCGCCATGACCATATAGGAAGAATAATTTTCCCATATCATTTTCTACCGACTCCATATCTGCATCGTAAACTACTTTTTGTTGCACGTTCAAACTCGTGAAATATTTTTTGTATTTTTCTTGTTCCTCTTTTACATTTTTTAGTAATTCAAAATCTCTCCTTGAATTTATCGCTTCTCACTAACATCAAAACCTCAATTAGCTTCACTAAACATTTCTCCACTCAAATTACCAACAGTGAAAGGAAAATCCCAACTTTGATTTTGTTGTTGTTTTTGTCGGCGAGAGATAGACGATCCATATATTCGATTAAAAAAGAAGTGGATCGATATGAGAAGTTGTAATGTGCAAATTGAATCAGTTCCAACAACAAAAGGAAAATACAATCTTTGATTTTTTTGTTGTCTTCGTCGGTGAGAGATACGCGATTCACATATTTGATTGAAGAAGAAATGGATCGATCTGAGAAGTGAGAAGTTTTAATGTGCAAGATTCGATTGAGCTTTGTGATGATTCTATCAGAGACATTTTGGTCAAAGGTGAATAATCAGCACAAGAAGAAAACTTTTTTGGGATAAATCTAATTTTGGGTATGGTTCGGTTTGATGGGTGATTAGGTTGGGTTGGATCGGTGATTTTAAAACACCAATACTGAAATATGTGTTTAATTTTAAATTGTAAATTTTCGTTTTTAAACAAAAAAAAGTATTCGTTTAAAATATATATATATATATATGTTTAAATTTAGATAATGATTCAAAATTCATAATGATTTAAAATTCGTTTTTAAACAATAAAAAAATTAAATTTAGATAATGATACATATTTAAAAAATTACTTAGATTTAAATTCATTTTAAACCAATAAAAAAGGAAAATATGAAATTATATGGAACATGATGACTTGATTTTGAAGATATTTGATATTAAAATTTAGATAATGATATATATATATATATATATATATTTAAAAAATAACTTATATTTAAATTCATTTTAAACCAATAAGAACGAAAAATATGAAATTAATATGGAATATGATAGGGCTTGATTTTGAAGATATTGATATTAAAGTTTATATTTGATTTTTGATTTTATATTCTATTCTATTTTCGAAAGCCGATTTTGAATATTATTTTTGGTCGTTTAAATCATATGTGAACTACCATAAAAGTTTTTTTAGGAAACTATGATATAATTTTCTTATTTCTTAAACTCTGATTTTATTTTTTAATTAGTTTTCTATTTTATTTTTTATTGGTAATGTAGAATAATATTACCGGTGGAAACTATATACAATTTTCTTATTTCCTAAACTCTAATTTTCATTTTTCTTATTTCCTAAACTCTAATTTTCTTTTTTAATTAATTTTCTATTTTATTTTAAAACGCTTACATGGAACAGTATTACTGGTTGTTTTAAATCCTATATGGACGGCCTAATAACACTATACATTTAAATTTTATTAGTAATAGATTTTTACTTCTTATGAGTATTTTGTTTCTTATAATATAGTACCACTTTAACCACCTATATGTATAGTTTTTTTTATTATTGTTTTACTTATTTTATAACTTTGAGACGTTTTAGTGTTCCAACTTATTTATTTATTTTATCTTATTTAGAATATAATTAAATATTTTTATAACCCATGAAAATAAAAGAAAACAAAAAAAAATAGGAACCAAAAATATAATCACTAGTGAAATACAATAAAATAAGATTTTAAACGCCGAGAAGAAAACTATTAATAAAAAATTATAAAAATATTATTTTTTAATTTTCATTCTTCTATTTTTCTCCATTATTGATATCAAATATATTTTATCTTATGATTTCAACAAAAGGAAATTACCAGTAAAATAAAACATAAAATTACCATTAAAATTAAATTAAATAAGATTAAAACCCGGACATGAAATCAATTTTTTTCATTCTTTAAAACTTTCCAATATTTGGATTTCAATTAAACTTTCTCTTGATTTAAATTATTAGTTTCTATAATTCATATTTGAATTAAATATATATATATATATATATTTATGAAGTTTTACAAATTGATTATCATATTTTAATATTAGGTTACTAAATAGATAATTTGAATTTATCACATAGAATTTTTAACGTTTATTCGAATGACTGACAAGTGTTATTGTGTTAGTTACAAAATTTGAGGTTAAATTTTTATATAATAAAATATATATATAATTAATAAACTTAAAATTTCCATATATAACTGTATTGTTATGAGATTATTATAATTTTTCCCAACAAATTTTTTTCGTGTTCCCACTCATAAATTTATCACATAGTCCTCAATTATTAATGAAGCCTTACGATAATCGCCATTTTATGGTAAGACTTGCAATTTTTTTTTGTTTGATAAAGAAAAAGGAAAGACATGCAATTAACATGCGGGGAATTTAGTCAAATATAAGTAACTAAATATTAACAAACAAACAAAACCATTTAACTATGACCACTTTTCTTTCGGCTTAGAAGATTTGTAATGACTCAACCGTGTCTGTATTTGAATCCACACATCACCATAAATTATATTTCATGTAGTTAAATCTTGTAAGAAAGTGATTTTTTTTTTTCTTTTTTTTGTCCACTGTAAGAAAGTGAGGTTACTCAGGGATCTATGATCTCTATACCAACACTGTGTTTTTTTTACTTCTATGTTTATCGGTGATAGTAGCACGTGGACGTCAATATCGAATGTTTTGTTGTCCTTTTTTTTGCTTGTCGAAGAAACAGAAAAAAAAAACATCTCATTTCTTTTTCGGTCTGTCTACAGAAACTTCAACTTATCTCAGTTCTTCATCATTCTAAGAGCCAAAGCTTGAAGCTCACCTAAGTCGCTATTACAATAATTCACTGATCTTTTCTTGTTAGGATAACCTTCGTGAAACCCTAACCCACCGTGACCGTGACCGTATAAGCTTCCTCCGGTTTGATGAGTCTCTCGAACGTTAGCTGTGGTGGTGGTAACGTCACTGCTCGTATTGCTGAAAGATTCTTCTAGTGAGCTCTGTGGTGAGACTGGATTGTTAGGGTTTAAGTGACCGTAGTTAGGATGTTGATACGGTGTTGAGTATGCACAACCCATCGGAGAGCCACTACTTTGTTGCCACGTCATGAACTGGTGATTACTCTCCGAGTTGTTTCTTAGATCTCCCCCGGCTTGCGTCTGGTGCCCAGCGATTTGTGCCTTCATTTGCATGACTTGTGCTTGCAAGTAAGCCACCTGTAGATAAACGCATCAAACTTTAAGTTAAATTGAAGTGATTGATTCGATTCAATTCAATTAAAAGATTGAAAAGTCTTAGGCGAATCAATAAAATCTCCTCCATTTTCCATGAATATATAGTATGTTTTATACTCTACTTATTTCATTAAATTTGATGTTTCGTATCAAAGAAATACAAATGTTATTGCATCATTTACATGGTATTTCTATATATGTGGATATGTAATCATCATAGTTATATAATCGTTCATTTTCCAATAATAGTAAATAACTAAAATATATTTAAAATTATAAGCGTTTTTATTAATATGCACAATATCTTTTATGAAACGGAAAGCGTTAGTGCATGTCGTCTAGTCTAGTTTTCAAGACATCTATCTTTATGAAACGGAAAGAGTTAGTGTCATTTACTCTAGATTTTGGCGATTTAAACATACCAACTGCCTAAAAAAACGTCATGACAAGTATTTATTGTAAAACAGATTACTGATCATTATAACGTTTCCTAAAAACTATGTAAATTACATATGGAAACAGTCCTAAGATTCAGTAAAAAAGAAAAAACCTAATGTGAAGACAAATATTTTGTTGAGAAAATAAGTAGTTACTATATATTTTTTGAAGGCTTTTTATTGGAAAATCCAATAACTATTACATGCATTAAATCTCGTATCAATTAACAACCATATAAAATCGGCAATGACTAGATAACCGGCTCTATGAATATCGATGAGTCACAAGCGATTGCTTGGTCGATTACCTGTTGTTGAAGAGCGAAGATATGAGAGACACAGCCATAAACAGGGTCATGAAGACGAGCCTGAGCTTCATAAGCGATAGTGACAACGGCTTCGCATCGATCATGGATTGGGACATTAAGCAAGAGCTTAGAAACGTTGCTTGCTCCAAACACCTTGTGAATAGCTGCGAATCTTGCTGCTCCTTGCTCAGATGAGAAGTACGGTGCGAATATACAATCTGATGCGCACTTCCTTCTCAGGAACTTGCACGCGCCGCATGGTGAACCTGTCCCCGTCGTTGTACTGTTACCGGAAGATGCCATCGGCGAAAAAAAAAAAAGAAGTGACGTTTTTATTTTTTTTTGTGCAAAAAAGAAAGAAGGGTTCGATCTCGTTTTTCCCTTTAAAGGATTGGATTTTTGTTTGGAGAAATGTTGGAAAGATTGGATGAAGTGAAGATTTTTGGATTGGGATCTTCAGAGATGTGCACGAGCAAACTAGGAAAAAGAAAAAGAAATGAGATGATGATGGAGAAGTGTTTGGTGTGTCTTTGGGTGGATTTTATAAAAGGGACATTATGATGAGAGAGAGAAGAGTTTTTGTTCTTGGGCCGACTAATATTATATGTTTACTCAATAATCATTTACAATCACATATTATATGATAGTATTTTAATTAGCCTTTTTTTTGGTCTACCATATTGTGTCATCTTTGTATATAAAATAGTTTAATTCTCCATCACTATAGTTTGAGAGCCATACTTATCGTTTGTTTCTAAATTGGAATATATGATTAGACTTTTTTTGATCAAATGGAATATATGATTAGACTATAATTGAAATTGTAATAAATTATCTATAAAAAAATAAAAGTTGGAAATTGTTTTAGAATTTAGAAAACATAGATCCCTGCAAAATAAATTTTTATGTAAAACTATATCAAATAACCTTTTTGTCTCTTAAAATATGTGATTTTGAAATATGTGATTTTGAAATCTCTATGAACGTATATGAACTTCGACACACTATTAAAAGCTCTGTCATCTCTACTTTTATCTACCTCCGAGTTTCTTTTTCGATTGTGTCGTTCTTTCGATTTATATTTAAAAACTATGACTCCAAATATCGATCTTTAACAAGATTTCCAGAGATGGTGAGATCTTAGATTTGAACCCCGATAATGCATTGTAGGGAGAAACTAAGGGTCTCGTCTAACAAGAAAGAATAGCCTCAAAACCCTAGTTGATTT
This sequence comes from Euclidium syriacum, assembly GCA_900116095.1. Taxonomy (NCBI): domain Eukaryota; kingdom Viridiplantae; phylum Streptophyta; class Magnoliopsida; order Brassicales; family Brassicaceae; genus Euclidium; species Euclidium syriacum. The sequence continues at coordinate 2,183,583 of FPAK01000012.1, read as the reverse complement.
CCTCAGATTCGGAACTGTCTTTTCCTCACCGTCTGTTAAGATCTCTCATGTGGTTCACATGTCCCTTTTGAGTTGAAATCTTAGCTAGGGTAAACGAAGAAGGAACAAATCTGGTACTATCATTCTATCTCCAGTCTCTGACCTAAATCTTACACCTTACCAGATTCATTATCCTAGTTGGTGGTGGATCTACGTTCTATGGAGTGAGTTAGGTCCTAGATTATAACAGCAACCTTGGCATACACAAAGCCAAAACTCAATTCCAATACATCCTCATCAGTTCTTGTGGTAACCAAAGCTCCTAAGAAGGTGTTGTAGAGACGTCTTTCAAATCATCTCCCTTGTGAAGGGCATTTGTCTGTATTTTGTTCCATGGAGTTACAAAGTCTACAAGTTAAACAATGAGAAGAAGAAGAAACTAGCATAAGCAAAATTTCTAGTGAAGATGAAGTATGAAGTGGAAGAAGAGGATACCCCCTTGATATTATAGATCTTCCACAATTTAGTTCTTGTGAGAGGAACGTGCTCAACTTGATTGGGAGAGTACTCAACCTAGAGAAACATAAAATGCCAGAGCTCATCCTTGATATGCCTCGAAAATGGTAGAAGTATGACTAAGTTCGTGGAGTGGTGCTGTCAAAAAAAGATTCTAATTTATCTTCAAGTACGAGCATGATTTGGTGATGTTCTAGAGAAAGGTATACATTGCTTCAATAATGTGTGGTTGTTCTTAAGAGATGGATGAAAAACCCTCCTCATAATTATCTATAGTACATACCAATATGAGTTTATATAAGGAATGTGCCGGTCAACCAATATACCCCATAAGCCATTATTCTACTGGGAGAGCTAGTTGGAAAAGTGATAGAGGTGGCCTTTGACTCATCTAATTGGAGAGTCAAGATTATGTTGGAGTCAGAAACATATATTTGACGTCTCCAAACCGCTACGGAGATCTAATTAAGGTAACCAATCTTCCAAGATGAGGGACATCAACAATCTGATTCTACTATGAAATGATCCAGATGAGGTGTTTGACTTGCCAACGATTTAATATGAACTTGAAATATGTCATTTCTTCTTTCAAGGAGAAGAATGTAAAGAAGAGATTAATGAAGAGAAAAGAAAAAACTATGGTAGGAGATTGTTCTTTATTTGCTAACACAATAATTACCGACAATCCTTATCTAGTGTTGGGAGAAATTCATCAATTCTTAAATTTTCAGAACTCTTCTTCAAATTTTTGTAGGATTAATGTGGGTATGGCAGAGTTTAAAGAGTATTTTTTTTAACTGCATAGCTGAAAATTGCAATCAATGAGGTTGGAACTGCATGCCGGCTAAATTTTTACAAGCTTAGCTATTCCAAATGGAGCAAACTACTTGCACTCATCTAATTCATTTATCTTGTCAAGACAAGTAATCATGGATAATCCATGAGACTTCTACTTCTTCATATTCTTTCTATGCTTCCCTCACTTAGAAACATTTGAGACATAGGGCAAGTTCAAATTTGGAAAAAGGCACTCTGGTATGAAAACCATATGCCAAAGCATGTTTTTAAATCCTTGGTTTTGTATCTTGTAGGATGTCTCAATGATCACAACCAGTAGCAGAGGTATATAAGCACAACTAGTAGCAGAGTTTATAAATATTTGTTTTTAAGCTTACAAACAAGATAATTATTGAGTTGAATTGGTTAAGTTTTCAATTTGTAACCCAATGGCATGAGGTCGATTTTTTCCTCTGCCAGTGAGGCCATATACTTTTATTTAAAGATTGACTATTATGTCAGATGAATAGTGGAATAATTAGAAAATTGTTAGCATAAATAAAGTTTTGGTTGAATAATCACAAAAGCAAAAATTTAGTTTTAGTAGATCATTTATTTTTTCTAGTTATATTTTTAACACGCTAGTTTTATATAGCGAAATCATATTTCAAAAATGTGAAAATGAGAAAAAGTGATGAACTTTACGAATAATAAAAATTAGAGGAATCACTTTTTGATGAAAACGTGAACAACTAGTATACCACATATCACCTTAATATTTACTCATTTATGGTTTCAAATTTTTTTATGTTTCCAAATTAATCCCTAGTCCATTTCGGTAAATTATTATTAATTTATAAAAATATTACTCCCTCCGTTTCGTTTTAGGTTTGTTTTTTCGTTTCAAAATAAATGTCGTTTTAGATTTACGTTGCAACTTTAAGTACAAATTGTCTAGTTTAACCTTAATATTAACCAATAAAAAAGAAGAATGTCAAGAGTCACAAATTGTCTAGTTTAACCTCAATATTAACCAATGAAAAAGAAGAATGTCAAGAGTCAACTTAGTTTTTAGAGGTATAAAAGAATTTTAATATATTTTTTTAATTTGTGTTAAAAATGGTAAAACGACACTTATTATGAAATGGAGGAAGTAATTTTCAATCTCATGTTCTTTTTCATTGTATTCTTTTTCTTAAGCTTAAAAATTACAAACATAGGACTATTATGGTACATCAATATGTTTAAAATAGTATAAATCCTTTGAAAAGATAAAATAATATAAATGAAAATAAAATAATAATAATATGTGTGTTACAAATAGATAACACTAATGATTTATTTCTTATTTCCTTTAAATTTTAAGAACATACAAATAATATATGAATACTTGATGACTGCGGTAAAAAATATTTTCTACATCTACCACTAATCACGACTCTACGACTCTTCAACTGGGGAATAAATGATTTGTCGATGTGTCCATTTCATGGTCAAGAACAAAAAACTTCATCATATTATTTATGCATTGTGCTTATAGTTCCAGCCTCTTGAACAATAATATTCGAAGTATTCTACAGACGGAGACAACCTTATACCCTAATTACAACTTGATATACATCAATTACTTCACTACTCTCCAGATCCATAAAGATTTTACAACTCCTAAAAAGATTTGATGTGCATCTTGTAATCTATATATCTTATTTTGGCAAAAAAAGAAACGCGAGTGCACACAACCGACTCCTTTACCATGGAAGCAAACTTCAAAATGCTAGATAGAGGAATCCAAGACAAGATCCTCGTATACAAGGACATGAAAGACTTCAAAAATCCCACCTCCATTTGTTAAAATATGCATGTATAAATGTATGTATTGTGTAATTCATGGCCGTGCCCACCTTATAACATTTGAAACACTTGGTTATGGCCTTATTTCAAAACTACTATTTAACTATTGTAGTGATTGGTGAACATCCCATAATACATGAATTCAAGTTTGACTATTTATTTATCATATAAAAAAAAGAGTTAGACTATTTTCATACATCTTAATTAATTCTTTATTATGCAATAACTCTTGCTCCTTCTTTTTAATACCGTTCTCTACTTAACTTTTATTTAATTTGTATTATTTGTTTTATTGTCTAAAAGTTAAACTCTTCTATCTAACGAAAGGATTTTTCATATATAATTTTTTTAAAAGGTCAATTAAAAATTTTCATTCTCTTTGATGTATTTTTGTCTACAATATTTATAAGATTATCTATTGTGCTTAAAACAAATGAACTTTAAATTTCATTTAAAAGCTTGAAGAGTCGAAATAGGTTTTCTATTTAGTTAATCAAATTTTTTTTTTAAGAGACATGGTTTTTTTAGTGTAATAATTATTATTATTTCTTTGACTTAAATGGATATCAATTTAGATCTTTGAATGAAAATGGGTATTGAAATTTTATTTAAATAAAAATCAAGATATGTTTTATCAGTCGTTTATGACCTCAAAAACACACGAAATGACTATGGTGTAATCAATAGTCTTTTTACTTTTTTTTTTTGCCACGGTCGAACTTTTATTAAGACAACTTATTGGGGTTACAAGCAGACCACTAAGAGCATGTTTAGCTATATGATCAGCTTTCACGTTTTTAATACCTGATACAAACGAGAATGAAATCTTCAAAAACGAGGAACTAAGCTCTTGGATATCCTTAATTATGGTATAGAACTCCGTTGTTGGTTTCACCTTGATAGCTCGGACCATGTTTCAGTGAATCAAAGAAAGCATGGATCTCCATGAATCCTTTTTGGACCGCATCTAACAAGGCTGCATAAAGCTCCTTTGCTTCGCAACAAGGGCCGAGGCAGTCCATTTCTCTGCCAAAACACCCTGGTGATTCTCGCTTTGATGGGATCCACAGAAGATCCATCCCATGCCACAGCTCTTAGTCTCTAGACTCCATGTTGCGTCCACAAAACACATCACACTATTTGGGTGGGGGGGGGGGTTCTTCCCCTATTATTGGTGGAGTCTCTTGATGTGTATCTTTCGGCTCCTTTTGAGCTGCTTCCCAGGCTATAGCATCAGTAAGAGTTTTTGCTACAATATCTCCCGGAGTAAATCCTCGCGCATTGAAGATCAGATCATTGCGTGTCGTCCAAATATGCCATACAATCCATGGAAAATGATTTATGGTCTCTGCCGTAGATGGTGGGCCATGGAGCCTGACACTTTTGGAGATAAAATCCTTAACTAATCTAATACCAGCTAGTGGGGGATAGCCAACAAGACTGTTTTCCACACCTCGACTGCGAAAGAACACTCGAAGAAGACATGAGCCGGTGATTCTATACCCTGACATTTATCTTTCTTTTTTAGAGTAAATTGTAGTTTTTCAAAGTTGTATGAAAACATTCTCAATTACTGCAATAAAATTCATCCTCATTAAAATAAATTCTTAAATTTGATATAAAAGAAACTAGGGATGGGCACGGGTCGGATACACGGATCCACCATTTAGTTATCCGGATCCGAATCCGAACATCTCGGATATCCGTGGGTACCCACCGAATCCGTAAGTTATTATTATAAATGTACCATATTTTTAAAAAAAATTGAACTTCTTAATAAAGACTTTGAAACATTTTCAAAATTCCAAAATACATCATTTTATAGAAAGAGAAAAAACAATCAAAAACTATGAGTCACAATATTCTTCGATACATACTATTTTTTTTTTCCATTTTATATATGGATCAAATAGTATATGGGACACAAATTTATTGTATATAGGCTAACTTTTTTTTTTTTTTGACCATAATATACTCGTGTAGTCCAATAATTAACTTGAGAATTAATTATAAGTTATAATTAATCAATTAAACAATTATAGATATATAGTTTATAAAAGGGGTCGAATCCGGATACCCATGTTAGAACAAAAGTATTATCCGGATCCGGATCCGTGGATATGTTAATTTTACTATCCGGATCTGATATAAGCATCTCGAATATCCGAATTTTCGGATCGAATTTCGGATCTCGGATAATTTGATGATCCCTAAAGGAAACCCACGTAAAGACGCTGTATTTATTATTAGATTGGTCATGAACTAAGATTTTACTATTACAGTGTGTTAGTGTATAAGAATATAAACCTTCTGTTTATCTGAAAAATCAATGAGTTTTTTTTTTTGTTAAAGAAAAATCAATGAGTTTGCTAACACAATTAAGATTGTGAGATTATATTTTGTATAAATGAAAGGAATGCAATAAATATCCAAGTTTATCGAGTGAGCCAAAGGGTGTGAATGGTAGACAATGGAGGGTCACATGTTGGATAAGAGGAGACAAACAATAATGGAGACTGCAACATGAGACTTCTATTTTATTGGATTACATTTTTTATTTATCAATAATTGGATTTTAATTTAATTAGTCCAACTTCTTTTTCTTTTCATTCGTGGGCTTCTATACAAAAATATCCATATTTTTAGTAATGAGGTAGTCTTAGGTCTTCTATCACTTTTTCTCGTATTATTTTATACCCGGATACTTCTGGTTCTTGGAGCTTCAAAGCAAACTCATTTATAGTTTATTGGTTTATTTTGTTCTATCTTCTTTCTTTTCTTTAATTTTAAAATTGGAAAAAACGTTATTTATAAGTTCTTCCGCCGAACGCCGGACATTGGAACTGCTGTTGTTTGTCGTGATGTGGGGGGACTGGCAAATGCCGGTAAAGATGTACCGACAAATGCTAATGCCATGAATGTATTTGGATCCCATTTCTGTAGTCTAATCTTTAATTACGTAATTATAAGCTAATTTAAACGCCCTTTATGACAAAACAAAACACTAAAGCTCTTAGAATTGATTGATTTTGCTCGATCTGCTTAGGTGGCTTAGGAATATTCGATTACATGGAGTGAGTGTGTAGCTGGTACAGACTATGATTCAAATCACCTGAGGAGATTATATGTATTTTTATAATGATTTTTTATGTGCCCAAAAATATTGTTATGTACTTTTTTTGTTTTGTTTAAGGGTATTCAAAATTGTTATGTACTTACGGATTTGTACTCGAAAGAGAGATCGTGTAATGCATCTAGGATAGTGTGTGCATGTGAGTTTCACTTACGATCGTGTGTTTTTAAATTACTCAAATTCTGTTGGATATATATATTTTGTTCTAATTGGTAATTTTCTAAGTTAGTTTGGTAAATGAAAAAAATAACAACAAATAAAGAAAGTTTGTTAATTAGCACTTGGGATAATTTTCTGGCTGTCATTCTGGATAGAATTTTGAGAAAAATGTGTCTCCACGCAAATTGATGGAAATCTAGTTTTCCCAAAGTACTAGTATGCGAAGAAATTATGCAATTCGGTATTTAAAATAGCGTTTTTAAGAATCAGACTTTGAATTGTTTTATGGCATCTCACTAATCGAAAACTGAAAAAGTATTTAAAAGTACATATGAAGGAATAATTACATCATATACAAAATGAGTGACACTCAATTAACCAAAAACACCAAACTAAGAGTCAGATATATTATCCCACGACAATATATTAGGGAATATATCTTATATCGGAAATTAGAATAGATCTCAACTAATATATAAAAAAACATTGATCAATCCACTTGTAATCAATTGTTTTTAGGTTGAAAATTAATGTAACTTAACACAATCTACTCACTTTATTATCACTAAAAACACATCATTAACGGTTTCCTAAGTCTTGACATACCAGACTTACTAAAATCAAATATATATTTTGGATCCGGATCAAACAAATTTTTTCTATAAATATCCCCTCTATTACTTCCAGTATGAGAGGGTATATATAATAAGAAAAACAAAGTAGAAAAAGAGGAGGTATAAATGAGTAAACCGAAAAAATATGAAATGATAGATGAGATAAGAAAAAAAAAAAAAACGATAACAATATTAGTTATCAAAGATGTAGTTATCATCAAAATTTCACCGACGGTCTGTAATAAACTAAAGACGAGTGTCATTTATCAAAAGAATTCTACTTAGTGTCCTCATGTAATTCTTGTGGATATAGGAGACATGTAGACAACTCATATACTAGACACTATAAAAACCTGGTATTTGAAACCGAGTGAGGTTAACTCAATTAATATATTTCACAACATCACATATCAAGGTTCAGTTTTAGATGCACTCTATAAAGAGGGAAAAATAAACTCTTAAGAAAATTTACACATAAATGGGCACACATAAAAACCTATGCGCTTGCATCATATTCCTTGGTGCTTAAAAAAAAAAGAGTGAGCTAAGAGCAAAAGTAGGCCTTTAAAGCCCAAATAGGTCCAATTAGTGACTTTAATAGCCTTAAATAATGGTACGGTTTGTCATAAAAAACAAAAGATTTGCACCAGCCGGGAATCGAACCCGGGTCTGTACCGTGGCAGGGTACTATTCTACCACTAGACCACTGGTGCTATTATGACACAATTAAAAGTTAATCATTAAGTACAGAAATCTTATTTATTTGGTTCGTGTATGAACAAAACTTTCAAACATTTAATTCCAGTACATTAGTATATGATTAAAATATAATTATTTTATATCCTCACGCTTTTCGAGATCAATCACCTCAGACAAAATAAATAGATTCTTGGGCTCAAAAGAACGGATGAGAAGACATAACTAGAAGCATGTGATTTTGAGATAGAGACAGAAGTCAATGTGATTGGACAGTTAACAAAACCTATACAAAGTTTTACAGTTTTAGCCAAATTATCTCTGAGTTTACTCAAATCAATCCCTCGCTATTTATAACTAAGAGCTATTACCCTTATTAGTATGGGTGTGAGTAGAATTGACAACGAAAGGTGATTATTGTAAAAAATATAAGAAACTTGGGGCCAAAATTGTAAGAAGAAAACAGATATAAGGGTGCATGATGAAAAAATCTATTACCTTTCACATCACTCAAAGTCTCAAACACAAATAAACTCGATGGTAATTATTATTCATAGAAATGGGAAGAATTGAAGGGAAGGTAGAGATTAGAGTGGAAAGTGATATATTCTAAAAAGGGAAATGTGATGATGGATCGTATATTAAATTTTAAATTGTTGGGGGAAGATGGAAAATGTCAGATTAAATTTGTTCATGGGAAACCACAAACATCCCAAATGTATTGACCAACCAAACATTCCATTTTCTTGTATCCTTTTCACATCACTTGTTTTCAAATTTTATAATCTTGTCTCCTACACTCTTGGCTCTTGATCTGTCTGTACGCTGTACATTCATGTTACTATATTATAGTATATACATGTATTATGTATAAATAACCACTATTTTTTTCACATTTCATGAATACGATTTAAATTTAATGGTTTTATTATATATACACATAAAGAGGTATTATAGTTATATTTGCCGGAACAAATTTCTATTTATGCGTCTATAGAGATACATAGTTCATATCCACATACACATAACATCGATGGGAAAAGTAAATGTATTAATTTAAAAGCTAGTAACATTTTATTGGTCTTTAAAATACCCCCAACCCCTCACCAACAATATTGAATTTGATTGTGGGCATCCGTAATCGTTATAACTTCTAATTGGTAGTAGCATATAGGAATAGACATAATTTGTTTGTGTTCCGTCATCTTCAGTCTCGTCCAAATATTGTGAATATGACACTATTTACAAAGATTTAGTAAGCGAAGACGTATTCTAAAAATTTACAATGACAACTACATTTTTTTATATGTTTCTGAAATGTAATGTCATATTCGATGTATTTTTTCTTTTCTGTTTATAAATTTTGAAAACAAAATACTCATGATCGGTCTTTATTTAAATCAAAATTTATTTACATCATATTTCTAATCACAAGAAATTTATCTTTCTGTTTCGTCATGTTCCCATTAAATTTCATATACTAAACTTTAAATTAATCTTAAATTTCCAAATTCTCGTATGTCCATCCCTAATAACATATTCAGAGGTTAGTCTGGATTTTTATTTACATACTCATCAATTTTTTTTAAAAGGGACAAGAATTTTGTCAAACTCATATTCATAACTCTTCATGTCTCATCTGTTCTTTAGCTATATAAACTGGAATGTAGATTTCATTACAGAAATTTTCACAACGATAGGGGTAAATTCTTTGTATCACTCAGTCTAAAACACATCATGAAGTGCATTCATGACATGCACGAGAGTTATTAACTAATTAAATATAAAGCTAAGCCATATATGTGATGGTGAGTGTAAAAGATGAAAACATTAACTATTCATGAGTCAATTGATCATCATCCATCTTTATATGTTCCATAGTACCACACCTTGTCGCATGCGTCTATGTCTCATCAACCCATCTCTATAATAATGCAATCTTTATGACTTTTTTCTTTTCTTAATACTCACATACACATGCAACCCACTTCCCCTAATCTTTTCTAGCTCCTACGTACTCCACGTAATTCTACTATGTATCTATAAAATTATTCTTGACTATATATAGATATCACAAGATTCATATTTTACTAATAACATAGGGATGATTGAATTGATAGATTTAACACCAATAATAAAGTTAGGAAGACAAACATTGTTATATTTTTTTTTTCAATGTTTTTTAGTGAATGGAAAAAAAGAGAAAACAAAAAACGCAGACAGTACCCTAGAAAAACATAACTCTGAAAATAGTTTCTTGAATTTTATATATTTTACATTTTAAATAAATAAAAATCTACAAAACCCTAGAAAGTAATTTGCAGGCTTTTTCCAACTTGTTTAATTTCTTTTGACTTCCATCTACTTTAAGCGTAAAAGTAAAACTACTGAATGTCATTAGCCTAATTAAACGCAATCACAATCTCTTGCTCTCACTGCTCAGCTACTCATACATATATTAAAATTTTTTAAAAGTGAAACTAATAATCAAAGTTATTTAAAGGCAGCCAAGTCGAAGCTCCAAATCAAGAACTTGTTTGGGATTCCTCAAACCCATCCCAAGCTCCAACCCGATGACTTGATCATCTCTCTTGTTCATCAGATCCCCACGATTTATCTCACATTTTTCAGCATGACATGCATCCATGGTACTCTTCTTGAGCTCTCTGCTACAAACATTGCTCATGTTCTTCTCTCTTTCCACCATCAAACCTCCATAACTAGTAGTACTGTTCAAGAGATCAAACCGAGCAGAAGAAAAGGAAGTTGCTTTGGATCTATTGTTGGTTAGAGAAGGCTCAAGATGACCTGGTGTTGTTGAAGAAGAAGAATAAGAGCTAAAATTAGGGTTAGGGTTAGAGTTGGAAGTAGGGATGTGGTGGTGAGGTTCGAAGAGCCAAGAAGGGATCTGTCTGAGTTTTGCTCTGTCTCTTCGGTGAACATTCATGTGGCCTCCAAGTGCTTGAGCAGATCTAAACTCTCTTCTGCAGAAACTGCAAGTGTAGTTCTTGGGAGGCCATGGGATCAGCCCAGCTTCGTAGTTCTTGTAGAGATTCATAACGGTACTGTTTTGACCATTAGTGTCTTCGCCTTCTTCTTGTGTTTTATTTATGCTGCTGAAACTTGCCAAATGTGTCCTCTTCATCTTCTCCAACAGATGGTGATCCCTGCATGATAAGAAGAAAGATGTAATTATTTACATATTCAGAGATGCGAGAATGAATTAAGAGTGGAGGATGATGAAAACCTTCGATGGATCTAGAGATTTTTTTGAGTTGTGAGTTTGCTGAGGAATCTAAGGAAGAATAGTTATGGAGGAGTTACTTTGTTATATGAAGTCAAAGGAAAAACATAACAAGAAGGTGGTTTTTATCCTTACTTGAGTGGGTCTTTAAATGTACGGATGATCATTTATTAGGGTTTAAGTCTGTTACATGTTTGGTCAGATATATTGGAGAATAAATGAGTAATATAGCTTAGCTATATGTTCGATTATATTTGATGAGATGAAAAACAATAAACAAAAGAAAGAAAAAGAACGAAAGAAAGAGACAAAGAGGTAGTTTCATGATTAAGAAACAGAGAGAAGAGAGAGAGAGAGAGATGAATTGAATAGAGGCTATGAACTCATGATACTCATGCCTGCTTATTTCTATAAATGGAAGTTACTTGAGACCAATGTTATTGTGGTATGGGAACTCTGTGTTGCATTAATATTTTGTGTCAATATCTTGCAGGAGACTATATTTGCCATTTCATTTTCATCATATTCCATCTTGGCTCCACAAATATTCATTACGTATCTACACACACACACATACATACATATATGTGGGGGTATGATCATATTATCATAGCTAGCTTGGAGTAATGATAGCCACTAAGAAAGAAATTTTTTTGGCATTGAGTATAGTAATTGTATTATAATGGATTAAGGAAAGAAACAAGGCTTGTGTATGCATTAACCACATAGAAAATGACGTCTTTTCTGTCCTTAAGAGTTATTGCTGCTTGTATCTATAATTAAAGAAACTTTACTTTTGACACTAAACTAATTCATTTAGCGGAAACGCTAATAATTTACCGTGTCACAAACAATAGAGTATGGAACAAATTATCAACAGAACAGTTTGAAAAGTAAACAGATCGATCAAATCAGCAAGCTAAATCTAGAAACTATTAACAATATCGATGAATATGGAATTATTACTATATCAGTATATCAAATCAATTTCTGTTAGAAATCCAATATGCTGCTTTCGAAATGTAGTAGAAAGGACTTATCAACTGCTTCTGCTTGAATTCTCTACTAAGGTTTATTGTAGTATTATTTGGATTTGTTCCGTTTTTATTTTTCTTGTTTGTGGTAAGGGTTTGATGTTTTGTTTTTGCTTGATTTTGTTATGTATTTGATTATTTTTTTAGTTTGATGAATGTTGTTTGCCTGATTTCGGTCTGGTCATTTTTTGTTGATCATTCTTGTGACTTTTGTGTTTATTTTCAGAAAAATCACAAAAAGATCCTCACTTTATCAAAAATTACAAAAGGAACTCGTCACGTAATTTACATAAAAGCCCCCTCCTTCCGTTTGCTTACTTAGCATGAAACGTAGCGTTTCAATCAAACGAGAAAACCGAAAACGTCGTGTGCTTCGCAATCGTAGGCCTCTCTGATGACTCCCTTTCTCTTGTTCGCTGTCTAACTTTCTCTTCTTCGTCTTCTTCCCGATTACTCCGATTTCTTTCTTTTTCTTCTACCGTGCTATATCAATCGAAACTGAAAAGTATGAGATTTCCTTGAATTTCTTTTCAATTTTTGGATTTTATAAGCCATACTCATGTTAGGGTTTTGTCCGATTTTAAGGAATTGAGTTTGATTTTAGGGTTTTTATTGATGTTTTGATGTAGAATCGAATGAACTGATGCGATTAGCGATTTGAACTATGTTGGATTGATATAGATTGCCTGCTTTATTGTTGTCGTCAACTTCGTTCACAGCGTTCATCATTTTATTAGTTTTGGTTATATTGATGATACAATTTCGTTCAAGCAGACTAAATTACAAGAGACAGGAGCGAGTGACCAAGCGCCCATTTCTCTGTGTTTAGTTTTTGTTGTTGATTTCTTTGAACGGTTTTGTTTAGGAGTGGTTGTGGAGGAGGAAGAGAGATGTCAAACCATCCGAAGAACACATGTGTATCTTCGACTCATCAGAATCTGGTGGAGAATCTAAGGGAACTTGAAGAGAGGTTCTCTCATCTTCAAGCTGCCAGGAAGGAAGGGCGTCATGGTGATCTTGCACTTTTAGAAGCCCAAATCTCTCAGAAGCTCTGTGAATGGCGATCTGAACTCATTGCTCCTTCTCCAGAATCTTCTCTTCTGGTTCGTTATCGTACTCCACTGCCAACAACTTGTAATACTCGCTGGTTATAGTGGATCTCTAGCTTCGTTGGTTGAGAATTACTCGTTTATTTTTGCGGAGATTGAGCTCTGTTTGGTATTTAACATGTGTAGGGTGGAAGCATTAGCCAATTCTCTGAGGAGATAGCCCGTCTCTTGAAACTGAACGACGAGGAGGATGATGCTACTAGTTCGTTTAAGGATCACGCTGCACCAAAGCCCGAGGATTTTGCTCAAAGCTTGTGCCCTTCAGAAACCTTGGATTGGACAGCTGAACCTTTTCATCAAAGCCCTTTCAACGTAGGTTTCTCCTGTGGTTTCGAGGTGAGCTAGCTACTGTGATCACATGGCTGCTTCATTCTTTTAGGTAGCACAAGTTTCTGGTTCAGATTGATGGTGACTGCTGTAAGGATTTTTCTAAATTGTCTTCTATAATCTCTTGGTTAAACCTATTTTAATTGTCTCTTGGTTGGTTTGTCCGTTCCATGCTCTTAGAATCCTGTAACACCATTGATTCTATATTCTTATTCTTGTCTAGAATTTGTTTGGTTATTTCTTACATTTCATCTTTTCTATCTCAGGATGCTGTTAACAACACCGAAACACATGGCCACCAACTCCATTATGGATTTGACGGGTTTGATCCAAGCATAAACACCGCTCCTGATTTCCATGATCAAAAACTCGGCAACTTGGATATAACTTCACAGTTAGATTACCATCTCTCAGAAATGCGACAAGAACTCGATAACAGCCCTTCTGTTAAGCTTGATGGTTCTGAAGAGTTTGAAAACTATGCTGAATTCACTACTCCATCGAGTATCCATATGCCTCCCTCTGCGTTTCTGGGACAAAAATGTGCACTATGGGATTGCACAAGGCCTGCTCAGGGCTCTGACTGGTACCAAGATTACTGCAGTGACTTCCATGCGAATCTAGCTCTGAATGAAGATTCACCTGGCGCAAACCCTGTGTTAAGACCAGGAGGTATTAGTGTGAAAGACAATCTATTGATTGATGCGGTTCGCGCAAAGACTCAGGGTAAGAATGTGGGCATTCCAGTTTGTGTAGGAGCCAACAGAAAATGCCCATGGAATCAAGCAGGTAAGAATGTGGAGCATCCCAGTTTAAGCTTCTCTTCTTCGTTTTAGTTCAACATTTTCATTTTATTTTGGCATACTTGCAGAGCTATTTAATCTTGAATTGGCTGAGAGAGAGACGATTAGAGAATGGCTCTACTTCGACAAACCTAGAAAGGCATACGATAGTGGAACCCGAATGCAAAGACGACTTCCAGATTACACCGGAAGAGGTTGGCATGAATCATCAGGAAGAAAAAAGATGAAAGAAGAAGAATGGGAGAAGAGAACTTACTATATGGATCCACAACCTCCTCCACGTCTTTACGAGTGGCATCTCTATGAATACACAGTGAATGAATCTGATGAATGTGTCTTGTATCGACTTGAATACAAAAAATCAGATGGAAAGAGTCCTAGAGGAAAAGTTGCAAAAGATCCTCTTGCTGATTTGCAGAAGAAGATGGGAGAGTTAACAGCTCAAGCGGATTCAGAGAAACCTTCTCCTCCAACCAAAGGTCGTAAAAAGGCTACTAAAGGAGGTAAGTTAGCAGCTGACACCAAGACCTCAAACGAACAATCATCACATGAGTGATGGTTTTCACTCTCTGCTTTCTTTTTCTGACAAGCCTCCCCTTTTTCCCTGAGATTGGTTGTAAATGTTTTTGCTTTATATTTTATTCTCTTGTCATTAGGATTTTGTCTAACTATTGTAGCATGAAAGTGAAAACGTTTGCTTTACATGTGATGCTACGTTTAGGTTATTATTTTACAGGAAGAAATGACCGAATTTCTTGCTTCTACATTTCGAGAAAAGAAAACAAAAAAAATTCGACTATTCTTAAAAAACTGAAACCTATGGATCAATTTTACGGTGTTATTGCTACTCCTCCGGATATTTATATTATATGCATTTATACCATTCTTTGATAGATTGTGTAATTACCCTTTTATCAAAGTATAGGAGGAAAATAAACTGAATAAAATCACAAGATTTTTTGGTATGATCTTTACTGAAATCACTTTTGTCTCTTGCAAGTTACAACTAGTAATATAACAACTTCTATCAATAGAAGTTGAAGAAATTGTAAACCTCTATGTCTATCTAGGAAGATTCATTATTTTCTATTATTTTGCTAGGACGAAAAATTAAAGCCAATTTACAAATAAAATAGCATATGCTAAAATTCTATGCATTATACAAATATAACTAATTATTTTTTATAAAAAAAGACAACTAATTTGATATCAACCTGTGCATCACGCGAGCTTATATTGGGGTAAAAACACTATTTTTTTAAGTGCAAAAATATATTTTAAAAAATGTATGTATTTATGTATCTTTTTCATTGTTTAGTGTGAGTTAAATGACGTATTTGTCCTTAATGAAGAGAAATTGAGTTCGGTGGATAGTGGGTGATCCGCGACAATATCAGTTGGTATCTACATAGATAACTAATCGTAGACAGATAATTTTTTTTAATCATTTATCCATTCTCTCTCTTATTTCTTTTTTTTCATCCAAAATGATTTCGAAGGCGGCCAACATTGTGGTGGTGGGGTTTCCGGCTTCGGAAACCGTTATAAAGGGGTTATAATCGACTGGTTAACCGGAACTCAAAAAAAAAAACAAGTCGGACTTATTTCGGAAAACCCAGATGAAAAATTGGCACAATGTGTCCACATGTGTAGCAATTCGTGGACAGTAAAACGATGGTTGTTGTTCACCGAAAGCCCAAATGGACAATGTGTACACACATTCTCTTGCTATCCACCGAAAACGTCTATCATATGACACGAACGCGGGGATATCCATGAATAACATGTGTTATGATTGTCGTACTATCCATGTTATGTTGGTGGACAGTGTTCATCTATATTAGATGTTTACATTGGTGGGCACCACCATAATTGACGGGTCATCTGGAATTTCGGTGCATAACAATCATCGTTTAGTGTCCACGAATTGCTGCACATGTGGAGACCTGGTGTAGACTGTCCATCTGGGTTTTCCGAAATAAGTCCGATTTGAATTTTTTTTTTTTGAATTCTGGTTAATCGGCCGATTTGCACCCCTTTGCGACGGTCTCCGGGACCGAAAACCCCAGCACCGCGACGCTGGTCGCCTTCGAAATCATTTGGGGTGGGGAAAAAAGAGAATTAGGAGAAAGAATGTAGAAATGAATAAAAAAAATAAACAGAAATGATTACATGTCCACGATTAGCTATCTATGTAGACACCGATTGACACAACACGGATCACATGCTATCCACTGAACACATATTCTCTACATTAAAGATATAATGATCTTTGTGACACCTTGGTACCTGCGTAAAAGATGCAAAAGATACATATCTAAATAACACTTTTAAAAGATGTAGTTATGCAAATACTTTTTGAAAAAGAGACAGTGTTGCAAAGTTTTTAGCTAAACATATTGTATAAGAAAAAAACTCCAACTTGTGTAGACCATATCTTTTTTAGTCAAAACTAGGTTTTGACTTGCGTGATGACGCATGAGTTATTTTTTCATCTTAAAATTTTTATTTTCGAGTGAATAAAATATATTTAGATGTATATATTTTTATATATTGATGTATATGCGTAGATTATGATGAGAAATGTTTGGGATTAAACATGTTATGAAATTGGTGACTTTGCAAATCATTTGAGTAGTTGTATAATTCGATTGTAGTGAGCGATGAACCTAAACTATCATGACATATAAAGATAATTCCAACTAAATCTAAGAAAAAACCAAACTAATTTTAAAAATAATATTCTCAACCAAGATTAAACGAATCAGCGAATTCCCTATTAACTTGAACGTAGAAAGATGTCATAGTCACACATAATTCAATCCATCTAATGAACATTGAAAGTAAATTCGATGTCATAGTCACACATAATTCAATCCATCTAATGAACATTGAAAGTAAATTCAACGCAGCAAGAGTAGAAAATAAGAACGACCATTGAACATAATCAAACATTTTGGATATATCGATATTCATCATGCATCAAGAAACAATGTTCTTAACCAGCTATGGAACTAGAAAAACATTCTCAACAAGATATCCATCTTTCACGAAAATTGATTGATTTGGTTTAGATTTCTAAATCCATTAAAATACATAAATCAATATTACCTTATATTTTTGTTAGTAAATTAATTAAGTTGACTAAGATTCACACGCAATGTACAAGTTGTAATGAGACAAATATGTCTATAAATGGCATTTCAAGCCATTATTTAATATTTATATATAAGCTTGCTTGACATATGCTTATTTATAATTAATAAGTAAAGTTGACTAAGATCCACACATCAACGTGCATCCACATATTTTAAGAAAACAAATATGTTTAGAAATTTAATATTCTTTCTTTCACAAAAAAATGTTCTTTTAGTATTATCTTTTGTTTAAAA
This sequence comes from Euclidium syriacum, assembly GCA_900116095.1. Lineage (NCBI taxonomy): Eukaryota > Viridiplantae > Streptophyta > Magnoliopsida > Brassicales > Brassicaceae > Euclidium > Euclidium syriacum. Next base: position 2,165,949 of record FPAK01000012.1, on the reverse strand, counting down.
AAGAAACGTTTAAAATGTGACTTTTTAATTACAGTTCCTATTATAGCTCTTATGTAAAACTCAAAAACATTAAATTTCTATCATTTTTATTAAATTAGTTATATATTAAATTATAACATATTGGTATATTTAAAAAAATCTTTAATCCGCATGAACTATGTCACAATGATATTATTTATTAAACAGGGCAGAGTAAACAATTTTGAAATACATAAATTTAATGTTTTGCTCTGAACTCGAGTAAAACATTGGATGATATTTTAGAATTTAGAGCATAAAAGAGAGACGGACAAGTTGAAATGAATACGATTTTGTTTAGATTTTTCTTTTTTCCGTTATAATGTGAATGAATAAATTATTAAAGATTTTTTTTTATAATTAGTATTTGGAAGTTCATTATCTTTAATCTACAGGTGTGATATTCTTTTATTTAGTCGAATAGGACCCATTAGTGGTAATCAACTTTTGAACATGTCTATAAGGTTAAGTTAACTTATTATTAATCTCTATAAATACCCTAGCGAGTGTTAGTCAAAAAACTCAACACAACAACACAAAGCAAAAACATTTATAAATATCAAAGATGGAAAGAGGTGCAATCACATTCCGATTGATGATGCTCGTCGCACTAACAACATTTGGTGTTGTTGCTGGTGAGGACGAACTAGTGCTTGATGCCTTTAGACAGCCAGTCAAAGCTAATACTACTTACCACATCTATAGTGTGACAAATAGAGTTGTCTCCCGGAGAGCTTTAATAGGAGAGCGTTGCCCACAAGTCGCCATTACTTCCTCGCAGGTACATGACTCCTTCGGGAAACCGTCCCGGAATGATATTATATTTGTATCATCATCAGATCTCATACGGGTAACAACCAAAGTTAACATTAAGTTCAAAAATCCCGATGCTTGTCGTACATCCATGCTTTGGAGCGCAGTCTTAAACAAACAAGTATACCTGAACGGAACGGAGTCAAGCATTGAGAGCACTTTCCTTATCAAGAAATCTGTAAATTTATTTTACAAGTTTGTTTCCGGTAATGGTGATCTTCAGGGAGAAATCGGTATAAAAAGGGCATCAGTTATAAGGGAGACGTTGGTATTAGAGAGGGATTCTTCACCCCTCTCTGTCTATATCGTGCCGGTGTAAGTTTTTACATGCTATTCTTGTCTTGTCTTGTTTTTCTTTTAGATGTGTAATGTTTTCATTTTTAATTAAATAAATCTTGTTGTTGTTGTTGTTGTTGTTGTTTTTAAATCTTATTTTCGTGTAATGTTTCATCTATAAATTTAAAGTAAAACTTGTTGTGTGTTTGTCTGATGTAATGTTTCATTAACTATAACATAAGAAATCTATTATCTTTTTTTTCATTTATTTATGATTTAATTTATTTAAAAAACATAAAAAAAAATTATTTGTAATGTTAAAACATATATATTTACCCCAAGCTTCGATCGTCGTTGTCTGTGGATCCCACGTTCTTTTCTCGTTCATGGATCTCACTCTCGTCTGACAGCCGATTCACTATTCTAGGAGGCTCGAAAGTTGTATATTCTCTTTGCAAATCATTATAAGATCTTTTCTCATGTTTTTTGTCCTCACTCGCACAGTTCTAAATATCACTTTCAAGAGGTCTTTTATCTTTAAATCGCTTCAAATCAAGTACTACGCTTAACTTAGATTGAATGCAATTTTTACCTTCATGAAGCGAAAGTGTTTTAATCCACTGTGCAATCGCCTTCCACCTCCTTCGCTGGTGAATTCGATTTCTTGTTTATGTCGCTTCAAAGATTATGTCGGAGACCGAGTTTTGAGTTATGTAAGGAAAAAATTGTGAATGATAATAGATTTAAAGTGTGTAATCCTTTCAATTTCTTTTACACAATGCTATAAAACCCAAGAATCATTGTGTGTTTTCGGTGTAATCTATGTATCAATTTTACGGAAAATAATGTTGGGCTTTTCAAACCCATGTTAACCTCCCCATAGTTATGATATTGTTCGCTTTGGACCCAAGTGGCTCAATCCGTACGAATTTTTCTTTGGGTTCCTTACCAAAAAATCTCATATTATTTAGAGTTGGACATTACTTATATATTAATTAATCTCCTATTATATTTTCAATGTGGGACTTTGATTATGCATTCCAATAATCATATTTTTATATTAGAATTAGATAACTCCTAGTCTGTTGAAAATATATTAAATTTATTTTATCTTAACTGACTTGTTAGAGATATCTTGGACTTAAATTTTTTAAATAAAGAAACTGAATAAAATCAAAAAAAAATTTGGTATGGTCTTATTGAAATAACTTTTGTCTCTTGCAAGTTGCAATCGGTAGTATACAAACTTCTATTAATAGAAGTGGAAGAAATTATAAACCTCTATGTCTATCTAGAAACATTCATTATTTTGTTAGGATGAAATTAAAACTTTAGGCAAATTTACTGTTGACCAATAAAAAGAGAGGCAAATTTACTAATAATCGAACATATGCTAAAAAAAAATTGCGTTATACAAATATAACAAATTTGATATTAAAAAAAAAAGACAACTAATTTGATATTACCTTATATTTTATAAAGAAAAAGATCGAGTCTTACGCTAAACATATCAGATAAGAAAAAAAATCGAAATTGTGTAATATCTTTTTAAGTCGAAATTTAAGGTGGTAGATAGCTTAAAATAGATAGTTGTATGCCCTTTTGTATGGTAATCTAGGTCTCTGACACATTAAATTTGTTATTATTTAGATGGCTAGACTATAAACAAATGTTTGTGACATAAAACTATGGATGGAAAAGAGAATAAATTACATTTGTCTCTCAAACGAACCCACCACCACTACCATTACAAACTTCAGATCTACCAAATGCGTTATATAGATCTAAGTAGTTTGATAAAACAAAAAGACAGCTAATAATTTTAATAATTTATATTAATCCCCGCATTACGCGAGTTATTACCTTATATTTTTGTAAAGAAAACGAACGAGTCTTACGCTAAACAAATCAGATAAACAAAAAACTTGAAATTGTGTAAGACTGTATTTTTTTTAAATCGAAATTTAAGGAGGTGGATTAATTAAAATAGATGGTTTTCGAATGTGAGATACATTTACCTTCTTGTATATAAGCACATTCTCTTCTTCTTTTTGAAACAAAACAAAAAAACACAATCACTTTATGTCTATCATCTAGGATGAAGATATAGAAGGATCTAGAATAATCTAGATCAATCACAAAGATATTGTAGTTATTATGATTATATTTGTATTTATGTTAATTGATTCTATAGATTAGGAAACTAGGTTGATTCAATTCCTATATAATTGTATATTCCTTGTACATTCAATCTTATGAAAGTAAATACAATTTTTTGTTTACTGTTCTAACTATATTTATTGTTCTTGTGCAAGGTTAGTATCTGTATATTACATTTAGTCATTCAAAAGGAAATGATTTTGATTACCATATTATATCTTCAAATATTAATTCCAACTGTGCTATATAAAATTTGTATTTTAAATATAACAGGTGTAGTGGGAAATAAGCAACAAGGATCATGTCGTTCTTTTAAACTCCCATTTACATACAGAGATCCTAAGAGGTGTATGTGCCATGTTTGCTTCAAGGAATAATCATAAGAAACGTGTGCAATGTTCCCCTTTCTTCTTCTTTTTTTATTTTATTTATAATAATACTCATATCGTATCTATGATAAATGTTTCAAAACCATACGAAACGTGTGTAATGTAATCCCCCCCCCCCTTTTTGTTTTTTACAATAATACTCATATCATATCTATAAGAAATGTTTCATTGTTATTGATATGAGACATATATTTATTCATAATAAAGTAACAAATCAATTTTCAGAGATGTATGGCATGGGTTATATATACACATTAAGGTGTACTCACGATTAAATAAAATTGCACGTATAAGAACTTTCACTCTTTTATGTCTTCTCTTTAAATGATTCGCAACTTTGTAGAAACCCTTGACCATGAGGTTATGTGTTTGATATTCTTTTGGATATGAGATCTACCTTCAAATCTTTTTCTCAATTTGGGTTAAGTTTACTTGAAGACAAACAAAATCTAAGTATGGTGGAATTAGTGAAATGAGAATTTAGGGATTTTAGTATCTAATTTAGACTAGTTTTGGACACTATTTTCATTCTTACCACCTCATTTAGGCATCATAGAAGTCTCAGTCAAGTATACATAGCTCACATCTTCTTGTATATATCGATCGTTTTAGGGATTTTGAAGCTCGATGAAGCTTAAAATAGTAAGGGAATTAGATGAGGCATTCCGAGGGAGCTATGTTAAGATTGGATGGAGGCTAGAGATGGAGATCATAGCTTTAACAACTTCACAACAACCACTAGTATCGACTAATGCAGCAGGATTCATAACATGAAGAACATATCCACCGATAAATAGATCTATGAAAAAACCTCAGAAAGTAGCATGAATAATAAATAAAAGACAGCTAATTTGATATTAACCTAGGTATAAGTGATTTGATTTTAGAAAATTAATATTAATCCGGGTAAGTTATTACCTTTAAATAATTAGATTATATCTGGACAAATTGATATAAATTGATAAGAAGATGTTATTTATTTGTGTAAATGTTTATTTTGATACTAATAATAACGAAATAAATATATAAAATTTGATATTTAAAATATTTTACTTTTTCTAGTTAAAAATTTATTAAGTTCAGTTGTATGTGATTCAAATTTATTAAGTTTGATTCTATATTCATTTTAATATTTTAACGTTAACAAGTTAAAATGGTTAAAATATATAGATTTTTTTTTCAATTAAAAATATGACTAAAACAAATATAAATTTTCAAAACGTTTGTTAAATCAAACTTTTCATACAATTTACAATTGTGAATATGTTTAATTATTTTTACGAATCTTCTCACTTTCTTTCGTGCTCCATATTAACAAAAATAAATCTTTACAAATTAGGATTTTAACTAAAGTGTAAATTAACTTCTTGTAATAGGTAAATATTTAATCAAAACAAACTGAGTTTATAATTTTTAAAATTCTTCATGTGGAATAACTCATTTAAAAATGAAGGAGATGGAATGTTTCAAATGAATTTAATCCCTTAAATTTCTATTAAATTAACACATAAGCTAATAATTTATTCATTTTATTCTAACACAACTCAGTATAATTTTTTCTCTTTGTCTTCTTAGTTAAAAAAAAAAATTGAATTTGTGTAAGACCGTATTTTTCTAATCGAAATATAAGAAGGTCGATAGCTTAAAATAGATAGTGTTTGAATGTGAGATACATTTACCCCTTACTTACTTCTATATAAGCACATTTTCTTCTTTCTAAAATAAAACACAAACTATTAATATTATCAGAAAGAAAAAAAAAACACACAATCAGTTTATTTTTATCATCTATGATGAAGAGACAATTACTACTCTCTTTTACTGTTCTATTGATTGTTCTTGTACAAGGTTAGTAATCATCTTAACATATTATATTTAGTTGTCCTAAAGGAAATGATTTTGAATACCATATTATATCTTCAAATATTAATTTAACTATGTTAGTAACTTAGTATATATATTTTTTATCAGAATAAATTTTCATTATACTTTTTTTTTTATAAGGGCTTTTAGACATTTTATTTTATTTTTTCTTATAAAAACTTTTCACATTCCAATGCAAAATTTAATTAATTATGCTCCATAATATTTTTGGTATCATCATAAAACATTAATATTTCTCTTGTGAATTAGATAACTAATGTTTTTATGGTTCTATTCAGTGTTTACAGAAAAATAAACAAGATTTTCTTAATCTTTGTGTTTTAAAAGAAACCCATTATAATAAAAAAAACAGAAGGAGTATAAGTTTTAGCTCTTTCATGTGAAAATTCATGCTACACCTTGAAAATTGAGAAACAATTGCTTTGTACTTGTTCTATAGACATATGCATTGAAACCGATCCCAAAGGTGTTTTTAAATTTTTCTTACAAGTTCTAGTTAATGCATCCATTTATTAAAAAAACACATGGTCTTATATTATGAAAAATTAGAGTGATATATTTTTTATTATTATTCATTGCTTTTTAATTTTTTCATTATTCATACATTTTCGTTTCTCTATGTACCGCATAGATTTTGAGAGTCAAGCTATATATATATATATATATATATATAGTATAGTAATGCTCTATATTTCTTTTGTATGATGTTTTTTTTTAATTGCCTCTATATAAACATTTAGTTTTGTCAAAGGTAATCAAAATTTTTTTAAGAAAAACTTATAAAAACCTTTTCAAAAAAAAAAAAACTTATAATTGTACACTTTTTTATAATTTTTCGCAAACTGCTCGAAACATCTATGTCCACAAAACTAAAAAATAGTTATTTCATTTTCAATTTAACAGGTGTGGTGGGGAATATGCAACAAGGGAAAGTAGGACGATCATGTCGTTCTTTTAAACTCCCAATTACCAACAACAATGGGATATGTGTTATCGCAGATTGTGAAGCTTCGTGTAGGAAGAAGTGGCAACAAGCGGAGGCTACGTGCCAAACGAATGATATGAAAGACAAAGATCCTAAGAGGTGTATGTGCCATGTTTGCTTCAAGGAAAACGCATAATTAAGAAACGTGTGCGCACTGTTCCCCCGCCTTTTCTTTTTTTTTTACAATAATACATCATCATATCTAAAATAAATGTTACGTGTATGCAATATTCTCCCCTTTTTTTGTTTTTACAATAATACTCATATCATGTATCTATAATAACTGTTTCATTGTTTTGACATATGAAACATATATTTATTATAATAATAAAAGAGTTTTCTAATCAAGTAATAAATCAATTTTCAGAGATTTATGGCCTGGGGTCTATACTAGTAGTAGGCCATAAAATTGCACGTTAAAGAATTTTCTCTCTCTTTCACATTAGAGCGAAGTTGTAAGGAGTTTGATGATGTTAATGCTAGTTTTGACATATGTTGACAAGGAGAATTAGTAAGCAAAGTCATTAGTGTAGAGATTATTGCCAAGAAATTGGATTGTAATAGTTTAAGTTTCAATCCACTAGATTAAACTCTTAAAACACCCAAATTGATACATAACCCAATTAGTTCTTCTCAAAATCAACAATCACAATACTCGAAGACCCATATGCCTTTATTATTGTTAAATTTTGATTTCAACTTTTCGGTTGATTCTTGACTTTTCATTTTAAAGCTAAATAGTTAATCTAGCTTCAATTATTCTATTTTATTTGTTGAATCTTGATTTCTCTTGCATTTGGCATATTATTTTAATTGCTTTGTTTATCTACATTATCGAATTGCATTAGATTCTTAGAAATTACAAATCATTAAAGCTCCATTTGCGCTAATATTAATCTATCTCTGTATATATATTTCTAGTTTGATTCAACTCTCAATTGCTACAATGAATTATTACGTTAGGATGATTGAAAGATTTTATAAAATTTCAAAACTTATACTTTGAACGAAAGTTTCGTGTTTTCTTAAATTTCTATGTACTGAATAGGGGAAGAAATTTTCATAATTGTTTGAAACTTACCACACCAAAAAATAAGAATATGAAAGATATCTAGATATCTTGAATTTTATAATAGATCTGTATCCATGGTTTATAGATGCCGTTTAGACGTCAAAATATATATGGATGCATAAAAATAACTAAAAAAATATAAATATTAAAAAAATCTTTTTTTTGGTCTTGTTAAAAATTCTTATTAAAATAATATTTTATATAATATCTTCCAATATAGAATTTGCTATATTATAAAGATATAACTTTTTGTCAAAGAAAAAAATATATCCCGGTCGAACGGATTGGGCCAAGGAGAGTCATAGGCTTAGTGGAATGACCAAACCCATTAAGGACGTATCTCTCGAGTTATAACCGGTAACCCGACTCTCCCATCGGGAACTTTAGCTACTCGCGTCTCACTTCGCCGTTGATTCGCCGTAGAAGCCTTAATTCTTTCCTCCAAATTTCCGCAGCTCGCTTAAGATAGAACACAGACATAAATCCCACATACACCGTGACGCGATATTCTTGCTGGAATCTGAAAATCGAAACCCCGAAGTAGAGGAAATTGCAGACATGACGAGCACGGAGAAGGAAGACTCTTCAGCTCCGCGGCGACGCGTCTCCTGCACTAAATGCTTCGACGCTCTCTGGTTCTGCTATTGTATGTCCTTTATTTTAATCGCATTCTCTGATTCGCGAAATCTATAGTTCCTATTGCGTTTCTACACCACCTAGCAAAATTTGAACTCGATTGAGATTTGATCCATCCGTTAGAATCTATCTTTGCTTTGTCATTTTACCTTTCGGAAACTGTGCTCCTTGTGCTTGTCTAGAAACCTTGGTCAAAATTTAGAAATGGTTTTAGTTTTACACCAAGAAAGGGAATTTCTTCGCTACTTTGAAAGATCTCTGAAACCTTTTCCACAATGTATGTTTTGTTGAAGGGATGTCTAGATGTTCCAACAAAACCAGCAATGGCGATGGGACGGGAAAAGATTTGGGTAAAAGAAACAAATGGCATAGTCTTAGGAACATTTTAGCGACCTGCATAGTTTTCTCTTGCATCCACTTTCTTGTTTCTTGAATTCTTAGCTACTAAACCTTTTGTATATGGTTCTTTTAGATTTTTATGTATTTACATCATTTTTCCAAGGATCCTATGATTTAGAAACTTATTCCAACGACCATCTCATGCATACATATAGATTACTGTTCTACAAGATAATGAATTCTCTAGTATCTTCTCTGCATTCTGTTCTCTGTTAAATTGCTGTTTCTTCTGTTTATGTTGCATTTACTTCACCTATAATGTTCTGTTGGCTCCATTGATTATCTTTTTCACTTTCTTTGACATAGATTATCTCTTTTGCAGCGCCAGTTTACCAAATGCAACAGTATTACCGGATTGGAAAACTTGATGACTGTACTAAAAAATTCTCTGATCTCTTTGATTGTCTTTCGTTAAAGACTAAAAGGGTCTCTGAAGTCGAGGTTTGTAGATTCCTTGATCTTACATTAGGCTCATCCTTCAATTACCATGAAGTATTTGCATCATATTATCACATAGACTAAGCTAAACACTAATAAACATGACTTGGAGTTTTCTGAATCACATAGTACTTTTCACTTCTGGTTCTTCTCCGTGCCATTGATGCAGTTTTCTCTGTTTATGTTTATGAATGTGTCTGTTAGTGTTCTAAGATGTTGAATCTTTGACAATTGCAGAAAATTTTGGGAGAGAGAGAGGCAGCAGAAGCTGCAAAACATATCTGGGTTATACGGACACAAGAAGAAGCTTCGAGTCACTGGAACCAGACCTTTGGGCATTTGGATAATCCAAATTGTTAGAAGGTATACAATTTTTGACGCTTTTTGAATTCTCTACTGGATTCTTGATGAAACATTTGTACTTTCAAGAAACTCGATTTTTCTTGATCTCCTAGAAACACATCTATAAAGATGGAGAGATAGTTAGAGATCATTTATTAGACTATGGATGTATTTTGGTTGACATAGCTTCGGATCATTTCTTGGTTTACAAGATGGACCGGCCTTACCAATTAATAATGTTCTACTTTCTAAGTTATCTAAACAATCGAATGCCCAAAAGCTTCTGAACCCAAACTATTTGACCATGTTGGATGGACTCTAACGAGAGAAATATACAAAATTAATTACAAGTTAAAGTTTTGTATTTATTACATTGTGTACATTTATATTAATTTTGTACAAGTCCTATATAAGCTCGAAAGATTAAAAATGCATCCCAATATTTTTACTTATTCTACAGACTATGAAAAATAAATTTAGATTCAGAGTTTTTGTCTTTTTGGAGTTTTCAATATTGAATCTAAATGACGAAGAAAAGCCATGTATGCATGTACTGCAGTGACCAATAATCTCAATTGTTTGTGAATTTGTCTGAGTCAAGAACGGGGATGGTCTTCGTTTGACCACGATTGGTGTCCATCGCTTTCAAAACCAATAAATATTATTTATTGGCAATAATATTTTATTGTTAAGAAGAAAAACTGCATTTAATTTTAGCTAGAGATGACAATGAGAAAATGAAAACAAAAAAAAAGCTTTTTTTATTTATTTCATGGCTAGAAGACAAAGACAGTGACAAACGACATGATAATATCAAACAAAAAATATTGAAATGAGGATCATGAATTTAACAAATTTGTGTGGATTTACTTAGAATTTAAATAGATTGTTTACAGAATTCAATAATCCAACAGTGATAAGCTTGGCAAACGAACTTGCAATGAGTGAAACCAGAAGCTGCGGCTAAAGCTTCAAACTCAGCACGTGACCTCTCTTTTCCACCAGAACATTGTGTGAACATCAACATGTCCATGTCAAATGCAATGTTTGCGTTGATGTCTTCGTTCTCTACGTCATCAGGAGTGACTAGTTCTATGACAACCACTTTACCGTTATTTGGCAGTGACTTCCAACAATTCTTAAGAATCTTCACGCAGTCTTCGTCAGTCCAATCATGAAGTATACGCTGTAAACCAAATTTAATTCCAGATATAAGTACAAAAAAAATGCTAACATTCATAAACTTGCGAGTAATATATATATATATATATATATATATATATATATATGTTGGTTAGAATGAGATAGTTGATGATCTTACTTTCAAAATCATGGCATCTCCAGTTGGGACATCTATGAACATATCCCCCGAGACATGTTCCACACCAGGAATAGATGGTGCTTGTGCCAAGGCACAAGGCAGATCAAAATTGATACCCTTAATATTGGGATACTTAGAAGTAACAACACCAAGAGTGTTACCAACTCCACCTCCTACATCAACTAAAACATTTACACCTTTGAAGCCTTGGTAAACTTCAAGAGCCTTCTTCACGACGGCGATGGTGAATCCAGTCTGGTTAAAGAGCTTGCTGAATCTCTCATCAGTACCCATATAATCAAAAAGTTTCATGCCACCATGTGCACGTCCAAATGCATCTCCTCCTTCTAGTACCACATCTTTAAGTTGTGCCCTGCGAGTCAAGTATATCGATAAGGTAAGATTTCATAGCATAAGAATTATACAGGATGAAATGACGAAAATTACGTACCAAGTATTGAGGAAGACGCTGTCGAAATTGACAATGACTTGAGAAGCAAGGGATCCTATATCTTGAATGTTATCCTTCAAGAAGAACCTACAAATAGGCTCGGCTTTATAGACCCTGATCTGTCTTTTTCCGGCTGGGGCCGTACCACACTTGACCATGGAGTAGCTAGCTAGTAGACGAAGCATGCGGTCCAACAAAACTGGCGCCTCAGGGTTACGAGGCGGGGTTGGTAGCCTACTCGCAATCTCAGACGATGAAAGGAATGATTTTGTGCGAGCGGCTTCAGTGTAGAGAGTGTCAAAGACACCAAGCTCGAGGGAGGCCTTGAGAACCATTGGAAAGGCGGCTGCATTGGCTAGTCTAACGGCCATCAAGCCTAACTCATTATCATCATGAGTATCAACTGAAGTGGTTTTAGGGCTAGAGCTTACGGTTTCCTCAAAACGGTATCCCATTTTTTCTTTCTTCCTTCTCCTTCACGGTACCGTACTTGATCACACTCGTAGAATGAGAGACAGAGAGACTGTTTCAGTGTGTGTGTGTGTGTTTCTTCTTTGTTTTGTTGTGATGATGGTTTATATTTTTGATGCATATTCGTTTCTCCTTTTATAGGCTTAAACTCTTCTCTCTTTATTTTATATATTAATCCATAATAATTCAATTTCATAGAAATTATTGCTGGCATACCGGTCCATCTCGGGGGCTGAATAGCTTTAATTGTTACCGTCGACTAAGACCTTTCTTGTGGCTGCTGAATCTTTCCAAGTCATTGGATTTAGTCAAAGTCAAGTTCACTTATATTTCATCACTGTTAGACGGACGAAGTGACGGATATATTATATAAGCATATCTTTAATTTGTGTTTCTATTTTGTGACCAATAAAATTGTGTTCGCAGTTCACTTATTTTTCATTGGAAAATAAAATTTATGCGAAATTATCTATTTTTCTTTTGTCTGTTTGTTCAACTTGACCGGCACGAAGATACTATAATATTACAAGTGTGTCACGGATAGGCATAAGCATAGCAATTAGCAACCACTTGGTTACGTCAAATACATGAATTTGATTTATGAAAAAACTTGATGAGACAAAATAATCTTGAATCTTGTTTAATTACGAATTTACGAGTAATATGACTTCAACTTGCATATAAGTGAGCTTATTACAAACTAATTATAGTTTAATTTAAGCATAGTTAGTTCTGTGACTTAATTCCCTTGAATTCCACACCATATTACTCAGTCATCGCCTGAAGGCTGAAGTTACTCCCTGAGACTAAAATACATTCTATGTTCCATGTTTCTCAATAGAATATCTTAAGTTAAAGAAATACTAAACTTTTTTTTTTGATAAAACAAGAAATACTAATTTTAATGACCAAAAAAAGAAGAACTTCCAGTTTTTGGTGGATATTAAGGATGTCTTCCTCTAACCAATTTTGGTAAACATATACAAAGCCCAAGGTGTGTGCAGTCGAAAGAATATAAGAACCATATCTTTAAAACAGAGAATTCTTTTTTGTAGCCAGAGATATAATAATACATGATGTAACGAGGACAATGAATTATTACACATGGCAAGGCTCAACTCTCTTCACAGCTGCCATAAACTAACCTCTTGAATAAGACTTGTAGGGTCCTGTATCTCTGTGAGTACCAGTAATGTCTTGGACCACCTCCACGAGCACCTTCACATGGAATTATTTCATCCGGACTCAGTCAGATGTGAGGTTCTATACGAGGAGGAGCAAGAAAAGAGAGAAGCGAAGAACTTTGTCACCTCTTGGTTCCCCTGCAAATTCCTAATTCCAGGTTTTATAAACAGGAGAAGCCAAAGAGGACGAAGCGAAAGAGTAGACTTTAACCATGTTATGATAAAATCAGACTTGCAGAGACTTGAAAAAACAATTAGACTTGCAAGAGACTTTTCGTTTCAATTATCTAACAAGTTAAAAAAAAAGAAAAAAAAAGAAAAAGACAAATGACTAGTTTCTCTTCAGCTTTTCCAATCTCCCAACTAAAAAGCTGAAGCCAAAGGAATATTTACACTAAAAAGCGTTTCTTACTCATCTCTTCTTTTATTCATCTTATCTTCACGTGTTTCCACCAGTTCAGTCTAAGCAACACACCATCCTTTCGTCTCAAAACTGGCACGAAGTCCCCAGCCTCTGCCTCTGTCGTAAAGTTATCGACTTGCGTTTTGCAAAGGCCGGATAAAGCAGCTCTTGATATTTCTCCAGGAAAACTGACCACTCCCCTTCACTCATATCCGAAAGCTTCACAAAGCTTGTACTTGATGGGATCTGTTCGTCTGCACTCCTGTGCCCACCTGATGATGATGCATATGCGCTCTCTGCTCTCCCTCCTGGGTGTTTCTGATACTTCTTGCTCTTCTCAACAACAAGAGTGCTTTTCAGAGACATTGAAAGCTTATTGATCCCCACACTTTTTTCTACACTAGCTGCTCTTTCATTCTCTTCCTCTTCCTCTTCTTCTTCCTCTTCCTCTTCCTCTGTTGTTTCTTCCACCTTTGACAAATGACTACGAGCAGTTCCACTAATAAATCCGAGTGGGTTTTTCGTAAATTCAGTTTCTTCCTCACAATCTATATCAAACTGGAATTCAACATCACCGCTCAAGCCTGATCTTGGGGAATCACTTTCCTTCTCTCCTATCAAGCTCTTAGCTTCTAGACAAACCACTTCAATCTCACTCGGTTCTTCGTCTCCTGGACGAACCTCCCTAGTCATCATCTCACCAATTTCAGCCAAACATAACCCATATGCAGCAGCTTCCTTGAGGAAAATAGTGCAGAGCAATAGTACACGGAGAGAAGCCTCTCGTACCATAGGAAGCTCCCTTCGCAGCATCTCACAATCTCCAAACGGATCCATATTCGCTATGTATTTCAGCTCGTCTTCAGAGAATGGGATCGATGCCTGAGGCCAATGAATCCACTCGAAGTAAGGGTCCTCCAGAGTTTCGGGTAAGGAAAGACCGTGATCGATTGGAATTAGCTCCACTTGTCCAAACCCATCCAGCTTCTTTACCAGAAGATTCCCTGAGTGTCTGTCTGTATTCAAGATCCTGATGTCAAGAATCCCTATACGGTGTACGTCTGACACAGGGAAACTGGATGTCCCATGCTCGCTAGCATCATAATCATGAGGTATGAACTGCTGCAAGGAAGCAATCTTGCTCACCAACCTCTTCTCCATAGACTTACTTGCTTTCACTCCATCGTTGACATTAAAGATAGAGTGAGTAATCTTCACAAGAGCAGTGGGAGGAACATTTGCAAAATGATCCTTGTCAAGAAGATAAGCCGCGACTTCTCTGTAACCTGTTTCCCCAACCCGCACAGAACGCTTCAACCCAGGTTGTCCAAGCGCCTTACCAACAAAACCTTTCGGGTTATTAGGAGCAAAAGGCTCCTCATCGGTTGGTTTAACAATTGCAACACTCTCTCCACGACTGTTCTTGAAATAGTAGGCCCCTCCAAGCCCGCTATGGACAGCAACTGGATCAATGCCTCGCTTCACTGCTTTTGCGATATCCTTGGCCATTTGCCTCACAAATGGGAAACAAACCGAGTTTCCAAGAATTTGAATCGTACTGCTCTCATCTCTATTCTGCTCAAGATCAGCCTTCATTGGGGAGAGACATGGAGTCGATGAACTCCTATGAAAATGGTTCCGAGTTAAAAGAAGAGGAGAATCTTTCCTAACAGCTGTAAGATCATTTTTAAGCACCAAATCTCCAAAGGTCAACGAACTTTCTTCAGTTGGAAAATTCAAGGCGACCTGCAACTTCCTTTTCACTGTGTGCGCGTTATCACTACGATCCAGCTCCAACCCCAGGACACAACCAGTCTCTGTTTGAACAAAAACCCTCCTACGACCCACAGGCGACTTCATTCCCATCTTGTTAATCTCACAGAACTCCCCGCTCATGGGACTCTTTAAAAGCGCCACTGCCATTTGTGTCTGAACAGGACTGTCAAGCTTACGTGACATGAAGTCAGGAAAATCACAACCTTAGTGACGAATCAGAGAGATATAGTTTTTTCTTTCCACCAATACCCGGGACAGTTGACTAACTCCAAGACCAGAAGTTGAATGCAAGAATTCTCACAGCCTCTGAATCAATCCTCGATCTAAATAATGAATTAGACTTCACCACGAGCTTCCATAGTTAAAGCCTAGATGACAGGAACCTAACAATCTGCAAAAGAAAGGAATTGAATCTAGCATGAGTAAGAATTTGGCGTATAGATCCCAAACAAAAAACATAATAATTAAAATACGCTTAGACAGGAATGTCAATAACAATTCAATTTCATTGATATATATACTAAAACTAGCAAATGGAAGTAACAGAAGCATTTGGCGTATCTTCAATTAACATTAATTGCAGAAGAATGAAAAGAAGCCGTAGTAGAAAACAGCCGCGTGAGCAAGAACATCATACCAAAACTAGAGATATCTAGCTTCCTAGATTCGTGTTGCTAAGCCTACTTGCTCTAGTTAAAATTAACATTAACCTAATGTGAAAACGCATTCGCATAAATGGGATCGAGATTCATACGATATTTGATGAGAGTCCCCGACCTAGAAATTGACGGAGGAAACAGACGACCAAACCCAAAAAAAAACCGAAGAGCCACTAGAAAACGTCGTCGAAGATCCATTCTTCCCCGGAGAATAACGCAATCTACAATATATGGAAGGAAGAGAAAACTCACCAGACACGACGACAAGCAGAAATAACGCGCCGGCGGAGAAAGAATGCGGAGAGGCGGCAAGAAAGTCGTTATCGATTAATGAGCTAGATTAAATGGTCAACGGAGACAAAGGAGTTCGAAAGCGAAACCAGTACAGAAAAAATCAAATTCGTTCCTCCGAGTCGACTCAGGTAGGTCTCGCTTGAAGCTGTTTTTTCCTCTCTTCCTATCTCTTTCCCGTGTGCATTGGCACACAGACATTTAACCCCAACCCACCGCTTAACCCAAGGGTCAAAAAAACTAACCATGGTTAAAGGGCCTTAAAAAGCCCAGGATAAAACTTAAAATAAAACAAAAAATCAGTTATGTAAATGTAAATATATTAAAAAGAATTGCGTTTCTCTCTGCTTGCTTCCTAATGCGAAGGATCTAGAACGGACGATCACAGCCGTCGATTATGTTTGCACAGCCTTACAATGGTGAGATAAACCTTATATCCAAATCCGAGGCAAGATAATTTCATACTACAAACTGTTATTATATCCAAGCATGTAAATTTCAGAACTCATACTACTGACCAGATTACCTTACAGGTTTTTTAAACAAGAGAATTATTTTTAGGAGTGAGGACATGGTTAATTACATATGGCAAGGCTATAGTCTTAGTACACACAAACAAGACAAGACTGGAGCTTTTATTGAACAGAAGAAAAGAGACGAAGAAACAGAAACATGTTGTGAAGAGAGCTATTTTCAGAGAGAGGTGGAGTTGGAGGTGGAGACTTGGTCAGGGATTCCGTTGAGGTGATTGGCGTGATCGGTATTGCAATAAAGATAGCTCTCTTTACCTCTTGTAGTCCTAGTGAGGACAGTAGAGAAACCCATGTTCTTCTTCTCCTGAGACTTCTTTAAGCAGATGTTAGCTATGAACCTAAACAACTCTCTTGTCTCATGATAAGGTTGGTTCACGTATTCCTCAATCGGCATCCACTGAAAAAAAACACCACAAACAAAAGAGAGTTAAAAGATCATGCAGTAACTATAAACCCTTTCATGTTCATCAGAAGAGGTTTATTATTACCTTAGCATTTAAGATCTCAGAGTCTTGTTTCTTGATTTCAAAAGTGGTTGGTTCCAACTCACAGAGGAACATTATATCCGTTTTTCTTTCCAAGAATGATTTGTGGCTTTCCCTGCGAGAGTCCAGATCTCAATATATGTTTCCAAAGACATTAAAATCCGATTTTAGTCAAGTATGAAGAGATGTTTGTTTACCTGAAAGCCAAGACTTCTACAAATTTTGTCTCAATCTGAAGCAAACAAAAGAAAAATACCAAATTTTTTTAAATATCACAATGTGGTTATTGAACTCTGAAACTATTAAAATATTTGCAGAGCCTGATACTTACACCAGTTTCTTCCATCACTTCCCTAACTGCTCCTTCCCAAATTCCCTCACCCTGTGAACTCAGAAATTTTAGTTAACTTTGAAATGATATTACACTTAAGAAAAACATGTGCCATAAACTAACCTCTTGAATAACACCAGTAGGAAGTTTCCAGACTCCTGTACCTCTATGAGTACCACTAATCTCCTGGACCACGAGGACCTTCACATGGAAATATTCATCCAGGTTCAGTCACATATGAGCAAGAAAAGAGAGAAACGAAAAACTTTGTCACCTCTTGGTTCTTGTTTAGGACAAAAGCACCGATTCCTATACGATGAGATGCATTAGCAGGAATAGTGCTAGGTGTGTTGGAGATCCAAGATACAAGCACCAAGTAATCACGCTCAGCATGGTGGTATTCAAATCCTTCCTAACGAATCAATCACCAACCAGAAAAGCCAATTCACCAAAAGCTCAACAAGAATCAATCAGAAAACAAAGTTCCATAGTAACAAACTTATATTTACCGCTTTTGCAGGTGCAACAAGATGGGCAAGTTCACTAGACAGCTTTATCCAAATTCCCTTCTTTCCCTGCAAATCC
This sequence comes from Euclidium syriacum, assembly GCA_900116095.1. Lineage (NCBI taxonomy): Eukaryota > Viridiplantae > Streptophyta > Magnoliopsida > Brassicales > Brassicaceae > Euclidium > Euclidium syriacum. The sequence goes on along the minus strand of FPAK01000012.1, from coordinate 2,148,047 downwards.
ATTGGCACTAGATATTTATATATTTGCACAGAAGCTTACAAGAATCTCCTTTGGTTCAATTACGAATATAGAAACGAAACATTATAAGGCTAATGAATACCTGACGCCTCCATGTGTCAAGGTCAGTCTTCAGCGATGAGGCAAACTTTTCAGCAGTCATGGGTTCTGTTAAGCTCACCCTAACACCTCCGTAGTCATCGTTTTCCCCATTAAGTAAAGATTTCTCCTGAGCTTCACCGTCCATGCTGCAGTATGTATCTGTGACTTCAAAGAAAGAACAATATATTGTCAACAAACAATGTCGCGATTCCATGAAATCATAACATCCAGAGTTCCAGAAATTGAAATTCTGAGTAAGAAGAGAGATGTATAAGCAAGAGATTACCTTGGAGGAAACTGATTTTGCTGTGGGAAATGGTGGACTCTAAACCCAGGTTTAATATAAAAAAAAAGACAAGAGGACGAAGCGAGAGAGTAGACTTTGAAGAATTTCCATGTTATGATAGAATCAGAGTTGCAGAAATTTAAGTTTCAATTTTCTGGAAACACACAGAAATTACAAAAGGAAGTTGGTGCTTCCCAATTTCGTGGCGAAGTTAGGGGGATAGAATCAATAGCGAGTGGTTGAAGCCGACTGATGATAAATGCAGAGGAAATTTCCAAGTAGGGTTCTCGATTAATTCCGGAGACTTTTTGCTTCGGTTTTGGAGATATCTTGCACTGTCAACGGATCAGTGGCTCTCTCTTCTGCAAGTAGCCAAAAGAGGAGGCCACACTTTGGTCTTATTACTCGCGTTTTCACAATCGTTCATATGAGATGGAAATAAGTTGGTTCGGTTTGGCCCAATTTTCTTTCTCGTATTATATTAACAACTAATTGTAAACCGGAAATATTTTGGTCTAATCTTGTTTTCGTTTCGAATTGGTTAGGTTTTCTATCAAAAATGTCTACTGGTTTTTCTTGTCATATGTTGGGAAATAGGTTTAACATAAGGCAAGAATCGATTTGAAATCAAAATCCATGTTAATTGAAATGTAAATCCTATTTACAGGTGAACAATTCGATTTGTGAAATACAAATCACACAAGTAGTTTTAATTTTGTATTAATGGTTAATATGTTTAATTTTAACTAATGGGGTTAACTGTGACATATCATTAGTGATGTGGAATAAAAATAATTATTTAAAAAATAAAAATCGAAGATCGAAACTACATCATTTTGAATTATCTTTTCATTTTTCTATTCTGTTACTCGAACTCGAGTCATGAAACAATAAATCAAATCAGTAGAATTAATTAACCAAACTTGATATTATGACAAACATATATGACTTAGTTCCAACTTTGTTTTTTTTTAATATTTCTTATTAAAGTATGAAAAGCTTATAAGTATATAGATCATATTATTTAATGAGAAGTGTTTTGGTCTATAAGATTATTCATCTCATCATTATGACTAATTAAATTTTAATGAAGTATCCTAATTAACATGGTATGCCATTATGTAAATTTTTTTATTAAATAATTGACAACATAATAAAATCATAGAAAAAATACTTAAATTTAGGAGAGAGGCAAAATCGTTCATAAACCATTCAAAAGATATATAATTGATGTGCAACATATAAAAATATATATATTTGTATTTCTTTTTTAAACTATAAATATCCTTTTCTAAAACGCGCCCGCGGAACCGACTAATTGGCCGGAAAATTGGTCGGCGGAGCTCCATCGCCGCGACAAAAATCGTTCGAAAAATCGTTTATAGTAAAAACATATAATATTTGGCTATTTTGAATTCGAAATCACGAAATTATGCACAGATCTATTATATTTTGGTATAAACATTAAAGAAATCATGATTAAAAAAGCAAGAGGCGACGTTAGGGTTTTTTAATCTGGTTTTGAGAAAAGGAAGAAGATGAGAACTTTTTAAAAGTTTCAGACTAGTTACAGAAAATTCAAAAAAAAAAAAAAACGAAATGGCGTGGCAGTAGGCCGAATTACGCTTGGACTTGTCATAGTAACTAAGTTATTTCACAATAATCATTCACACAGCTTATATATATATATATATATATATATATAAATATAGAGATAAAATTACAAGAATAATAACGAAACAAAACACTTTTTTGGTTCGAAGACAAGACATATGGAACTAAAACGCATATATTTCCAGTTACACCACTATATAAAACTATAAATATATTTAAAAACTAAAAAAAACCCTAAAACTAGGCCCGATTAATCCCGCGTAATCCCCGATTTTTTCGTTAGGCGCTAGGTCCAATCTCACCGTCCGACTAGCGCCTAGCGCGTATTAGAACACTCTTCATTCATCTAACAAACAAAGTCTTAGTTACATAGGATCAACAATATGCATAGCATTTTTTGTCAATGAGTTTGCTTCTAAGTTGTTTTCCCTCAATACATAAGTGAAGCTAATCATTTCAAACTTTAGAGCTATCACATTGATGTCGTACTCAAAATACCATATAGTTCATTCGGATATTTCTTTATGTTGATTTTTCGGTTCATAATGAACGAGTGAGAGAACATCCTAACCTTTTTAATTCATCTTATCTTGAGATGCTTCAAGATTTCAAAAATTGTTTGTGCTTTGATCATAAGAAGAAAAACCATTCAATGTGTTCAGAACCATCCCTGACAGAACTTATCACGTGTTAGGATCTAGATCGATAAATATGCAATAATAACTAAACTTAATCAACATAGACTCACAATCAAGTTTAGGAATATAAAGATGAATATATCAAGTCCATCATTTAAACAGACGATGTTATAGTGACGTTAAAAAGAACTCAGGCTGTTGATTTTGTAAATGAATGGTCAAACATGGAGGGATTTTCATGAAATCTACCGGCATTGATCAGTTTGACGATGAAGTTACCTAAATATTTCGAATTTGGTGAGCCGATGATTGGAAAGTGATGACAAAACACAAAGGTAATCGCAGTGCATAAAGGAAAAAAGGAAAAGAAGCAAAAGTGTTGTGGAAGCACATCTATGCTGTCACTAAGATAAATATTAATCTCTATAGGAAGTATCAAGTATAAATCAAATATAATAAAATCTCCACATGAAAAAAGAAAAACAAGAAACAAGTGTAACAACCCAAACGATGCGTCAAAGATTACATTTATGCACTCATACATGATTTTATAACCCAAAAGAGAAACAAATACTAAGAAAAAGGGTGAAGAATTAGGAGATTGATAAGAACAAGAGGATAAATTAAAAAAAGTAGCAACCCTAAAATGGGACACCACGCAGTAATGCCGATGGGAACTGCATATTAATCAAGAGGATTTAGCTTATGTATATTTGGAATCAATAATAAAAAGGAAACTAAGAGAGAAGGTTGTGCAAAATATTTAAGCACATGCTTAAATACCAAGGCAACATCAACTAGTTTAACTTTGAGTAGCAAAGTTGCTGTTGATAGTACTATAGTTGGAGTGTGTATGGAGATGTCACAGTAAATGTAGCCGTTTCATTTCTTCTCTGTCCTCTACCATTTGAATTTAATTCTTTGTTTATATACGATATTTTCATACTCAATTCTGAGTTGTAAGCCTATATATAGAGGCTTTGAATCACATTAATAATATATACTTGAGAACTTATTCTCTCTCTTATTCTTCACTCTCTTTCTTATAATTCTCTCCAAACTCTCTTAGATTCACATAATTTACTCAAATATTACAACATGGTATCAGAGCATGATCTTTAATCTTCATTCTCCAAGTTTTATTCTCCAAAATTCTTAAAAAAAGAAAAAAAAATTATCTATTCTCTCACGATTTCTCCTTCTTCTCTCACGATTTCTTCTTCTCTCTTCTTTAATCTTTTATTGCGGTTTCTCTTGAGCTATAACCATGAGTTCTATGGTTCTTACCACTGAAAACTCAAGGCCCATTGTTGTACCAGTCATGCTTAAGGGAAACAACTATCTCTTGTGGTCAAGAACCACCAAAACCGCTTTATGTGGTAAATCTCTTTGGGGACATGTCTTAGAAGACAAGACTCTAGGTGAAAGCATCAAAGGCAAAGAGAAAGATGAAGTAACCAAGGAGAAAGAAGCAAAATGGTTCCAAGAGAACCAACAAGTCCTTGGTCTCATCCAAAACTCTCTTGAACAGGAAATTCTTGAAGCCTACTCGTATTGTGAGACGGCTAAGGAACTTTGGGATGCACTTAAAAGTGTATATGGAGATACATCCAACCTAAGTCGTATCTTTGAGCTCAAGAAAGCAATCTATGATCTCAAACAAGAAGATATGGAGTTCAAGAAACATTTTGGGAAGTTTCAAACATTGTGGAGTGAGCTAGACATGTTGAGGCCAACCACAACCAATCCCACGATCTTGAATGAAAGAAAGGACCAAGATAAGGTCTTTGGTCTCCTTCTCACTCTAAACCCAACATTCAATGATCTCATCAAGCATATCTTGAGAGAAGACAAGCTTCCTAGCCTTGAAGATGTGTGTTCAAGAATCCAAAAGGAGCAAGGAAACATAAGCCTCTTCAAAAGAGATGAACTCATTTCGGCCAACAAGGGAGTCTACAAGCAAGATGAGAAGAAGGGTGGAGTGTGTGAGCACTGTAAGAAAACAGGTCACACCAAGGAGAATTGTTGGAAGTTAAACCCAAGCCTTAGACCATCTTGGTACACTACAAGAGATGGTAAGGCCCATGTATCCAACAAGGATGTGCAAGAGTCAAAACAAGGAAACACATCTAACCAAGGAGAAGTGGCTATGAATGCGAGTGTGAACTATGTCAAGATGAGTGACTTGGAGGCTTTCTTCAAGGCCTATGCCTCTAAGGAATCTGGTATCACCTTCTTTGCATCTAGACCTAGTAGCAAACTTGTTGTTGATTCCGGAGTTTCTCATCACATGATTAGCAATCCTAGGCTTTTAAACAACATAGAACCTACTATAGGCAAAGTAGCTATAGCTAATGGTGATGGAATTCCAATAGAGGGCATTGGTAAATTGAAATTGTTTAACAAGGATAGTGAAGCATTCTATGTGCCTAAGTTTACCTCTAACTTAATATCGGTTAGGAGAATCACTAAAGACCTTAATTGCTATGCTATTTTTGGTCCTAATGATGTTCATTTTCAGGATATTGAGAATGGAAGGTTACTTAGGAAAGGTGGAACCAAGGATGAGCTTTATATTCTTGAGGAAACTTCACCAAAATCAAATGCTTTAGTTTCTAGTTCTTGTTTTTCAATTAATGTGGATGCTATGTGGCATGCTAGGTTAGGACATCCACACACTCGTGCTCTTAAATTAATGTTGCCAGATATTTCTTTTGATCATGAAAATTGTGAGACTTGTATTCTTGGGAAACATTGTAGAACTATTTCCCCTAAATCTTCTACACTTTATAATCATTGTTTTGATTTAGTTCATAGTGATGTTTGGACTTCACCATGCATGTCTAGGGATAGTAACAAGTATTTTGTGACCTTTATAGATCAAAAATCAAAATACATTTGGGTTACCTTACTTCCCTCAAAGGATCGTGTATTTGAAGCATTTGCTAATTTCCAAAACTATGTGACTAACCAATTTAATGCTAAGATTAAAGTGTTTAGATCAGATAATGGAGGTGAATATACAAGCCATAGATTCAAGGAACACTTAGCAAAACATGGAATACTCCATCAAACAAGTTGCCCCCACACACCACAACAAAATGGAGTGGCGGAAAGAAAAAATAGGCACTTAATGGAGGTGGCTAGGTCCATGATGTTCCATACGAATGTACCAAAAATGTTTTGGGGAGATGCGGTGTTGGCTGCTTGCTATCTCATCAACCGAACCCCAACCAGAGTCTTGGAGGACTTGTCACCATTTGAGGTACTTAACAAAACTAAACCCTCTATTGATCACTTGCGTGTATTTGGGTGTGTTTGTTTTGTATTTGTACCAGGAGATCAAAGGAACAAGCTAGAGGCTAAGAGTACTAGATGTATGTTCATTGGATATTCAACAACTCAAAAGGGTTACAAGTGTTATGATCCGATCAACCACCGCACCCATGTGTCTAGGGATGTCAAGTTTATTGAGGGTAAAGGTTACTATGACAAGAAAGATTGGGAAAGCTTGAAGGATTTGTCTAGATCACCATCCGATCTTGCTACTAGTCTACGGTTCCTACTTGACCACCTCGGGAATGATGCTCTTCAAAGACAAGGAAATGGGAAAGTGGATGGAAACACTTCTAGGGATGTCAATGGAACCACACCTAGTAATCCCATTCATGTAGAAAAACCGATAACAACCGATTCACAAAACCATGTTCAAGATCATGAGGAAAAACCTTCTCAAAACCAAAGCCAAGAAGATGTGGTTATGGAAGATGAAGAACCAATCTATCACGAAGGACAAGAAGTAGCTGTAGAAGATGTGGTTCAACCATTAAGAAGGAGTACTAGACCTCCAAAACCAAGAATTCTCTACAATGCTCAAGCCATAGCTCATCCTATCCAAGCTACTTGTTCTCTTGCCCTTTTGCCATCCGAACATCAAGCTTTTATTGGTAAAATCGAAAAAGATCAGGTTCCAAGAAGTTATGAGGAGGCTAAAGACATAGAAGTATGGGTTGATGCAATAGGAGATGAAAGGGGTATGGAAAAGAACCATACTTGGGATATAAGTATTCTACCCAAAGGGAAAAAGGCTGTGAGCTCCAAGTGGGTTTTTACTATCAAGTATAAGAGCAATGGAGACATTGAGAGGTATAAAGCAAGATTGGTAGCTCGAGGTTTCACTCAAACATATGGAGAAGACTACACAGATACGTTTGCTCCGGTTGCCAAGCTACATACGGTTAGAGTAGTATTTTCTTTGGCTACAAATCTCTCTTGGGATCTATGGCAAATAGATGTGAAGAATGCATTTCTACAAGGAGAACTTGAAGAAGAGGTGTATATGACTCCCCCACCCGGCTTAGAATATCTTTGTAAACCCGGGGAAGTACTTAAGCTTAGAAAAGCTATATATGGTCTAAAGCAATCACCAAGAGAATGGTACCACAAGTTGAGCACTACACTTACTGATCATGGATTCAAGAAATCACATTCGGATCATACATTGTTTACACTCCATGGTTGTAAAGGTCTTGTGGTGGTTCTTATGTATGTGGATGATCTAATCATCACCGGAGATGATAAGGAGAGTATTCAATCCACAAAGGCCTTTCTAAATTCCACCTTTGACATTAAAGATCTTGGCAAGTTGAAGTATTTTCTTGGACTTGAGGTTTGTAGGTCTCCGGAGGGGTTATTTCAATACCAAAGAAAGTATACTTTGGATCTTTTGAGTGAAACAGGCAAGCTTGGCTCAAAACCGGCCAAGACACCTCTTGAGGATGGCTACAAGGTCAATCAAAAGGGGGAGAAGTCGGATGAGAAGGTCAAAAATGTTTCTCAGTATAGAAGACTTGTTGGGAAATTGATTTATCTTACACTCACTAGGCCAGATATATGTTTTGTGGTGAACCAAGTGAGCCAACACATGCAAGAACCAAGTGTTTACTATTGGAGCATGGTTGAAAGGATCTTGAGATATCTTAAGGGAAGTCCAGGCCAAGGTATATGGATGAGAAAGAATGGCAATACCGAAATAGTTGGCTATTGTGATGCGGATTGGGCCGGTGATAGGGTTGATAGAAAGTCCACAACCGGTTATTGTACATTTATTGGAGGTAACTTGGTGACTTGGAAGACCAAGAAGCAAAAAGTAGTATCTTGCTCTAGTGTGGAAGCGGAATATAGAGCAATGAGGAAACTTACTAGTGAATTGACATGGCTCAAAGCTCTTCTCAAAGACTTTGGCATTGAGCAAGAGGGACCAATCACCATACACTGTGATAACCAAGCCGCAATACACATTGCTACAAACTCGGTATTCCATGAAAGAACCAAACAGATTGAGATTAATTGTCACAAGGTTAGAGAGAAGATTGAAGAAGGAGTCATCCTTCCATGCTATACAAAAAGTGAAGACCAATTGGCGGATATCTTCACCAAGGCCACAAGCCTAAAGGTTTGTAACAACATCTATGGCAAACTAGGACTTGTGGATCTTACAAGACCTTGATTTCATGTCCTCTTGATCCATGCACATTATACTCTTTTTTCTTTAGTATAATTTTGTCCCAAGTGGTTTTATATACTAAGGTTTTTAATGAGGTAATGGTCATGGGTTCCAATCTTAAGCATTGTTGGGTGATTCCAAATGCTTAGCTTGAGGGGGAGTATTAATCAAGAGGATTCAGCTTATGTATATTTGAAATCAATAATAAAAAGGAAACTAAGAGAGAAGGTTGTGCAAAATATTTAAGCACATGCTTAAATACAATGGGAGATATGCGTGTCCTCAATACCAAGGCAACATCAACTAGTTTGACTTTGAGTAGCAAAGTTGCTGTTGATAGTACTATAGTTGGAGTGTGTGTGGAGATGTCACAGTAAATGTAGCCATTTCATCTCTTCTCTGTCCTCTACCATTTGAATTTAATTCTTTGTTTATATACGATATTTTCATACTCAATTCTGAGTTGTAAGCTTATATATAGAGGCTTTGAATCACATTAATAATATATACTTGAGAGCTTATTCTCTCTTATTCTTCACTCTCTTTCTTATAATTCTCTCCAAACTCTCTTAGATTCACATACTTTACTCAAATATTACAACACTGCACACAGGCCAATAAAAATCCCTAAGTCGATCAAACTTCCTATTATCCTCGTTAACGGCGTCAGAATCTGTGTTCCTAATTCTTATAAACTTAAACATTTCCTCAACCTTGGAGTCGTTTGCTTCAGCAAGGAAACGAGAAATCAACAAATCAGGTATGCTCATATCAATCTCGTCTTCAAGTCGAAACCATTTCCACTCTTCATATATCAACTCTGCTCCTTGTACATCGTCTAGCTTCAACAAAGACTTAATCACACTTCGATATTCATCAGTATTGTTTATGTTACCTTTCCTCTTGTACTCATACCATAGACGGTACACTTCTGTTTTACTCCCTGGCACGTCCCCATACATCTCTATTGCCTTTTCTATGGAACCGGCTTTAACGTAATCTTTTGCCATTGCAACGATTCTGTCTCTTTCCAATTTGGTTCCTTTTTCATCATCCGACGTTTTAGATTCCGTCTCCACATTGTTCTCCTTCAGCTCTCGTTGAATATTGTTGTCGACCATATCTTGTTTCTTGAGATGACCGTAGAGAGAAACCATCGAGTTAAACGGTGAAGTTTTATTCGAGAGGAAACCGAGATCTCTCATCTTCTCAAACGTGGACTCAGCTTTATCTAATGTTTTCTCAGATCCAGTGTAAGATCTCAAGAGAGTGTTGTAGACAAAGTAATTCTTCATGTTCTCCGGTATGCTTTCGAAAAACTTTTCGGCTTCTTCCAAACCAAGTACAGTCTCAACTAGATGAAGCCGAGCTGCGTAATCTTCAGGGAGTACATTAAAAACCTTTTGTTCACACATCCACTCTGATGCCTAAAGACAAAAGTTCATACCAAAATCCATAAATATTATTTCCAAAAGACTATAGGCATCAAGTCTAAACACAAACTGAATTATAAAACGTGAAAAACAATAAGTGATTTTTTTTTCGTTTCACGTTAGATAAAAGTTCATTCATCTACTAAATAAAGAGTCAATGAGTCAAACCCCTACACTAATGAGAGACTAAAGAGTGGGAGTGAAAAACCTCAAGAGCTTTAGAAAACTCATTGGTGTCACGGAGATTGTTGATGAGGCCTCTCACGTAAGACGGCTTCACTTGAGTCCCTTGTTGTTTCCGCCAGTTTTCTAAATTCGTCTTTACGGTGCCCAATAGGGTATTGTAGGAACGGCGAAACAAACAGCTTCTGTTACTATTATTAGCGAGAATATGCCTCGCCTGTTGTAGAAGAAACATCGTCTTGCTCATCATCATCTCTGTTGATGTGGAGAAAACTTTAGAGATTTCGTGATTTTAGTATGTTGACTGAATAAAGTTATTTTTGGTGTCTTTTTTTTGTTTCCTTATTTTCAAGAAGTTCATTTATCATTTTATCTTATAAAAAGAAAAACTTGTGTGGAAAAAGTACGTTATTTTCGGCGTGTTGGGCAAGGTTTTTTGGGGTTTTATTTATTTATCTTATAAAATGGAAAAAGATAGTTATGTGAAAAATTGGGAGCATGCAAATGGACTGACTCTTTTCAAATGGGCTTGTTTTTTGTTTCAAATATTTTTGGGTAAGCCGTTTATCGACAATGGACAATGGACATTGGATCGTGATGGCTCTGAGGAAGAAAAAAGTGAGTACTAATTTTTAGTTTAACGTAATATCCCGAATGTAAACGGTTTAAGAAATGATAACTATGAATGTTGTGAATTTATATATCAAGTTTATTAGTGTTTTGAAATTTGAGCAATCGTTTGAATTTGAAATATGTCTATATGAAGGTTGTTCTAGATTATTAGCAGGCTTAAATATAATGGACATTACCAAGGAGTAATTACACCGACCAGTTGTAATTTTTGTTGTTGTTACATATCAAAATATATCACTGACCAACGAACACTATTAAATGAAACGAAAAAAGGAAAAACAGCAAACATGTCGAGAAACAAGACTATGCTGCTGCACTACGTGTCGTCTTTATTATTCGTCGTCGTCTCCGTCAGTTCGACATCTCCCCTCGTCGGTGTTCATCCCTTAGGTATTTAGTTCTTCGATTTTCCATCGACATATCTGGTAATTTTGTGTTTATTTTCCCTAATTCCTAGATTGATGCTGCAGATGAAAAATATTTCGACTCAGATATTATCAGATGCAAAGATGGCTCGAAATCATTCCCTAGAGACCGTCTCAACGACAACTTCTGCGATTGTCTCGACGGCACCGATGAGCCTGGTACTCACTTCTCTTTAGCTTTTCTTCAACCTGATTTTAATGGCACTGCAAAATTCCCTAACCATTTTCGAATCCAGAGAGCTGAGTTTAGACAATAGTTGAAATTTTTTGCCTGTAAGATTTTGGGGAGAAGTATAATGGGGTAAAATCGATTGGATCATATTCTGTTTTTCAGTTTTAGTACTGAAAAATTTGTTTGGATGCAAATCAAGTTTCTGAGATTCTTTTGTTTTATAATATGGTTTTGATTCCATATTTGGGTTCTTCTTTATATTGATAGATTGCATCATTCCTCTTATTACAGGAACTTCGGCATGTCCAAATGGCAAATTTTACTGCAGGAACATTGGAAGTTCTCCAAAATTTGTTTTCTCTTCTCGCGTGAACGATCGAATTTGTGGTCAGTACTCAGTAGTAACATGTTGATTCTTGTTTAAGCTCTCTTGGTGGTATGATCATATATGGATCCGGAAATCTACATGTTTGGATATAACAAAAATTTGCAGTATATGACATTGTCTTGCCTCAGATTGCTGCGATGGAAGCGACGAGTATGAAAGTAGCATTCATTGTCCCAACACATGTATAATGGGTGGTAACGTTAACTACATCTACAAACCTAGAACCGACGGTAAATCGATTGACAGACAACTCGGTTCAACAACAGATCCGAAGGAATCGAACACTGTAATGAATCTTCAGGACATGGTCAAGAATTTCCAAGGTTTTTGCAACTTTTTGTTTTTGGAAAGTTAATTTGTTTTCTTTGATTGTGGAGCAAAATGGAATCCAAAAACTGTTGTTGTGTTCTTCAGGTATGAAGCTTGTCTTCGCCGTTCAGCTGGTTTTGATAGGTTTCTTGGTGATCTTATGGATGCTTAGACGTAGTGCTCGGTCTAAGAGGAGACGCTATCTACTAAAGAATGTACTTCCTCATAGATCGGTTAACTAAAGTTTATAGAACTCTTTTGTTATATAGTTTCTTGAACTGAGTGCTAAAATCACATATGTCGAGTGTTATCAGTAGCTGAAACTGTAGTGTAATTGTGAGATGTTTGTTCCTTGGATCATATCTTGGTTTTTCTTTTGCTTTTTAAGCCTTAAGATCCTCAGAAACCAAAGAAGGTAGTGATAACTGATAAGTTGAGTTGTAGTAGAGCTTTGGTGATCTCATGAACTGCATATTTTCTAGAAATGGAGATTTTCTGTTAAGAGATTGTGTCACAATTGATCAATATTCTCCTTTGCACAACTTTTCATTAACATGTAATGTAATTACAGTTTAAACGAGTAAAATATATTCAATTGAAGCACATTTGGAAAGAAACTGCAATATATGTAATGACACAGTCTCTATGGTAGTCTCTATTCATAATAACTTGATCATATTTTGCCATTTTGGTTTCTTTAACCCGATAAATTATTTGCTGCGTTGAGGGAAACAAAGTCCAGTTCATCCAACGAATAAGAATGTTGCCATAAATCAGATTGTCACTTTCTTGATCGCACTTTAATGCATAGAACGGTATAGAAACTAGCCAAGTACAGCTTTTAATTACATCAAACTAAAACGAAGAATCTTCAAGAAACAGTGTCGGCTCATGGAAGTTTAGGGTGGTCGGAGGATTTTCCGGTGAGTTTTGCCGGCGAATCAGGGAATTTAGATGGGTTGTGTTTGGTAAACCAAGTGGTGTATAGAAACTGCTTGTGAGGACCAACATGATTACATATGAGCTTCAATTTCTGCCTTTCTCTCATCCACCTAAGTATTATCTTCATATGACGCTTGCTCGTTAGCCCTCTTAATCCCACTTCCTATTCAGGTTTTTGATAATCAATGATCAGAAGACAATTACACTTTTCATATGAATATCAAAGATGTTGCATAGCCGGTTGAGATAAATCATTTTCCTTATCAAATTTCAATCCAAAACCTGTAATTGTGAAAATTAATCTCAAAACCTCAAAGAAAGGCATCTTGTTAATGTACCTGGACGCGATCCCAAGTTTCAGCAATGGTGAGAGGTCCATGGTCCTTTAATATATCAAAGATCACTCGTGTAATCGTCTGGGTTTGCTCTGGTGGTGTGTTAAGCTCGATCGGTTTCATCTTAGGTTTCGGTTTCGTTGCGAAATGCCTAATTAACAATCCAAACACATTGTGATTGCTCCTGTTCCAAGCCATCTCGTTTCGAAAAATCGAATTGGTTGATCACCTAAGGCGTTGGTTGGCCGCTGCGTCTTTGGTTGATCGGTCGATTTTAAAGCGCGTGAAATCGTGGTCGATAGATTAACTGTGAAAGAACGTAGGAAAAGGTATTGTAAAGATGAAAAATGGTTACAAAAGTGAAGTAGCGCCGCCTGTGAGGGTTTCTGAGAAATAATGTGGGGAAGAAGATGATGTGGGGTAAATTACCATTTTGACCCTTGACACTTAAAATTGAAAAGTAGGCCCAGATCATCAAACGGTTAATTGTCTGATTTTCGTTCCAGCTTATAACCACCATTCCAATACCGCCTAAGTTAATAAAAATATATAAATACTCTAGTTAATAATAATATCATACTATACTTTTAGTAAATTGAAATTATTTTGTTTGTTTTGTTTTGAATTTCTTTCAGTTAATTTAGTCAGAGTTATAAAATTTGGATTTAATTTGGATGATTCGATATAAAGTTTTATGTGCCATTCGATTATTTTAAATTTTGGTTCTAATACGGGAATGATAAATTTCGTTTCCAGGTTTTCTACCCACGTCGGTTCAAAGGAATCTTTTCATGTAATTATTTAAAAAAAAGTGCTTCACAATGTAAGTGTCCACAAAAGGTGGGGTCCACTGAGCGTAACGAACTTGGGAAATGCTTCCTCCTGAGTCGTACTATCCTATAGCCTGTAGGACGTTAGAGGTGTATTAGTCGATATTGCCCCTACTGTCATGACTGAATTACAAACATTGCCCCTAATTCCAAAATATCCTTCTCCATTCTAGTACTTTCTATAAATTTCAAACGAGGTCGCGCAGAGAGTCACACAGTACTATTTCCATTTCGAAACTTATTTTGAAAATTTTGCTGCTCTCTCTCTTTCTCTGAGATCGCCGTTCACGATTCTTCTTTTCATACTTCTGCAAAATGGTGAGCCGAAGACGCCGATCATTAATTTCTTCTCCGCCTTCTTCCCGTTCAGTTCCAGTTCTCTCAAAGCTTATTCGGTGTTTCATTTGTTTCTTCCTCAGGTAGTCGCCCAGAAGCTGAAGGAAGCCGAAATCACCGAGCAGGACTCGCTCCTTCTGGTAATCTCTGCCATAATCGAGATTTCAAGTTTTTGTTTCTTAAGGATGAGCGAAATCTCTCGTTCCTTCCCGGTGATATTTGTAGATATGGATCTGGGTTTAGTTTATATATATCACCTCGAGTTGGAATTTTCTCTTGATTATACTTTGCGACACTTCAATACATATATTTATTTTGGTTGATCCGAAGAATCGTGAACTGTTTCTTCGTTGTTGCGCACTAAATGACTGGAGTTGTCGCTCTTTTCCACTGACGCGTTTTTTTGGTCGTCGTTTTGCTGAAATAGACGAGGAACTTGCTCCGTATTGCTATCTTCAACATCAGTTACATCAGAGGCCTCTTTCCTGAGAAGTATTTCAACGATAAATCGGTTCCGGCTTTAGGTAAGACGCTAATCTGGAAGTTTCTAGAGCTCCGGCTCCGGGATCTTATGAAATCCTGTCATATATCAATTTCTGTAAATATACGATATACTAATTGATGGATGCTTTTGAAACGAAATATAGATATGAAGATCAAGAAGCTAATGCCTATGGACACTGAATCACGCCGACTAATTGACTGGATGGAGAAAGGTTTTCATGATTTTAGCATTTCAAGTCTCGTTTCAACTGTTTCCGCATTTATCTTTGATGATTTTTCCCTAAACATGGAATTTAGGAGTCTACGATGCGCTGCAGAGGAAATATTTGAAGACGCTTGTCTTCTGCATATGTGAAACAGTAGACGGCCCGATGATTGAGGAATATTCATGTAAGTTCTGGGTAGATTATTGATTAGCTGATAAAAATTGTGATTCGCTGGTGGATGATCCGAATTAATTGATACCTTTCATCTCCTTGTTTGTATATATATATATGGAATAAACATTATTGATTGATGAAGTGCCTGTGTTACTGCAGTTTCTTTCAGCTATTCAGATTCCGAGAGCCAAGAGGTCATGATGAATGTCAATCGTACTGGAAATAAGAAACACGGAGGAACTTTTAACTCGGCTGCTGACATTACCCCAAATCAAATGAGGTACACTGTTGAAACTCTTCTTTCTACTTTGATTTCTATGTGGTTTTATCTTCCTTAACTTGCTTTATAACTTTCCTTTCCATTATTGTGCTGAAATCAGGAGCTCAGCCTGCAAAATGGTCCGTACACTTGTTCAGTTGATGAGGACTCTTGATAAAATGCCAGATGAGGTAATGAATATTGTAATTACCCTTCAGGCCTTCAGGGATATTCCATTTACTTCAGTTCTCAAATTACTTAAGAGAGATTCATACTTGCGTTTTGTTTCTGCTCCAGCGCACCATTGTGATGAAGCTTCTGTATTACGATGATGTGACGGTATGGTCTTAAGTCCTATGAACTTGGTGATATTATTATTATCTAAATGCAGCTTGAACAATGCTTCTTTCGTGTAATAACTCTCATTTCCGGATTAATATAATTGTGATGATGCATTCGACTTTTTTGCTTCTGAGTTCCCTAGTTAACTGATCATTTATAAATACTTATTTACTGATCAGTTATAAATACTTATTTACTGATCATTTATAAATACTTATAAAGCATATATAAGTAGCTTTTAGTTTGATGTGTCCACATACAAGTTTCTGCTATCTTTTGGAATAATGCCAATACAGTTCATCTTGTGTCGTTTTGCTCAGCTCCAGAATTTGAATGTACAAAAGAAGATTGACTGTTGTTATTTGAACCTTTTACAGCCACCAGATTATGAGCCACCTTTCTTCAGAGGCTGCACAGAAGAAGAAGCTCATTATGTATGGACAAAGGATCCTCTGAGAATGGAAGTTGGGAATGTCAATAGCAAACATCTCGTGTTAGCCTTAAAGGTAATGTGATTGAAGAATATGCAAAGTCATTAGACATATATCTCCGACTTATGATGCTAATCCATTATGGATGATCTTGTGCAGGTCAAAAGTGTGCTTGATCCTTGTGAGGATGAAAATGATGACATGCAAGAAGATAGGAAGAGTACAGGACCTAATTCTGTGCAAGATGACCAGCCTTCTGATACAGATAGCGAGGTTAAACAAACTCTTTATTTGCTCATATGCTGTATACTTGATTGTGCATTACAATCTGCTGTGCCTAAAACATAATGTTCATTTATGTTTCCAGATCAGTCAAACACAAGAAAATCAGTTCATTGTGGCACCAGCAGGTAATATTGACTAACAAATCCTATTATGCTACTAACCCAGTCTAGTAAAGTTTTCACTAAACTGGGTAAACTTGATAATCTAGCTCTAGCAGATAAAAAAGCAGATGATGATAACGGAGAGGTTGATGAAGGTGAATCAGCAAACTGTTAGAGCAAAAAAATTTTGACTTCACGGAATAAATGAAAAGCATCTTCTAAACTTTACCTATCTGTGACGTTTTTCAAGATGACACACAGGATCCGGTTGAAAATGAGCAGCAGTTAGAAAGGGTGAAGAACTGGATCAACTCCCGTCACATCGATACTCTGGATCTCACAGATGTTCTTTCAAACTTCCCAGATATCTCAATAGTAATTATATATTCCTCTTCATTTTCCACTTTAGAAAATGTAACTGAGCTCATGAAAATATTATTTCCTGTCGATTTTTAACTTTATCCCCACTCTTAACTATTTCAGGTTCTATCTGAAGGTAAATCAAGGCTTGGTGAAAGTCACTAAACAATAGACACTCTTGAAGCATCATATAATGATTGAAAACCACAGTTTGCTATATATGCTATCTACTGTTAACTTCAGAGTCTATCTTCCCCAACTAACTGATCATATCCTGACTTTTCAGAAATCATGGATCAGCTAGAGAAAGAAGGAGTTCTTTTGAAAACAGGGAAAGACACGTACATTAGAAACAGAGACAAGGTGTCTAGTTCATCCTATCCTACTGACTTAATTTAATTTCATTGACTTGCGGTTTTCTCTTTGGTTTTATATATTTGTTTTGAATTCCCAGCAGAACTCGTATCAGCAGTCACCAGGGAGTGAATACACCTTTGTGAAAGATGAAGATGATGGTAAAACTCCTCAGAAGGATGGGAAACCTATAGCTCCTGAAGATTACATGTACATGAAAGTAAGAGACTTCTGACTTCATACTCTATGTTTGATAAATATGGTCTTTAGTTCCATCACTGACAGGTGGGTTTCTTTTAGGCTCTGTACAATGCTCTTCCAATGAAATACGTGACCGTTGCAAAGCTTCAGAACATGCTGGATGGTGAAGCTAATCAGACTGCAGTGCGCAAATTACTCGACAGGATGACCAAAGAAGGTTACGTGGAAGCTTCTAGCAACCGCAGGCTAGGTTTGCTTCCTCAAATTTAGACTTAAGTTTTTGTTGGTCATAAGATTGTTATGTTTAATCGTTTCCTCATAAATTGCAAATGTGAATATGCACAGGAAAGCGTGTGATTCATTCAAGCCTAACCGAGAAGAAGCTAAATGAAGTCAGAAAGGTTCTTGCAACAGACGATATGGTAATAGCACTTAAAACTCCCAAAGCTATAGAGTTAATCCTTGGAGCATATTTCTAATGTGAATGGTTTCACAGGAGGTTGATGATGTCAACGAAGCTATAAACAAGAACAACGTGCAAGAGGCCAAAGTAATTGCAGGTACAGTTCCGTTATGCACCCAAGTTAGTCTGTCGGAAGTAAAGTAATCTGTTTAATCGATCTGATGATTTTTGGACAGATGTATCTACGTGTGGAGGCATTCACTCGGTAGGATCAGAGTTGACACGCACAAAAGGAAGATCTGGGATGCAGCAGAAGGGCTCGGTTATAAGTGATCAGACGATATCTAAAGCAAGAGAGACTGAGGGCAACAACACTCCGAGTAGCGGCAAGGCACAGCCAGTGGCTTCGAGGGAGAGCTTTGCGGTAAAAGGAGTGGCTGATAACAACAGCAAGGCCGTCCACACACCCAACTGTAGCCAAGCCTCACAGGATAAGCGTTCCAGGAAAACCAGCATGGTCCGTCTCTTCTCATACTAACCATACCAAACATACTCTTCAACTTTTAAGTGCTGAAACTGATATATATTCGCCTTTTGGTTTATCAGGTGAGAGAGCCGATTATGCAATTCTTGAAGCGCCAGAAAACTCAGGGTAATTGAACAAGATACCACACTGCAACCACTTCCTCAGTGGTTTATTATGATATTATATATATATAGCTACTCAATAATCCCCACTCCGCTTATTACTTATTTCTACTTTTCACTATCCACATACTAAGTTCATGCTTATTTTACCTTTTAAGTATTATATCTCTGGGATTTGGGGGGGAGAGAACTATTGACCTTCTTTATCAAAACCTTTGGTCAATTTCCCTTCATTTTACACCTTTGTTTCTCTAAAGCTGAATTCCCTTAAATATATCTAAACATGCATGAATTATTATCTTTTGGAAGAGAATTCTGTTGCTGAATAGTAACATCAATTAAATATCTTTCTTTTTTTTTTTTTTTCCTCAAAAACAACTTTCATTACTTTTATAAAATGTCAAAATACATCAATTAAATATCTAGCTTTAGTTAATTCGTTAATGAGTTATGGTGCATTATTATTGACTTAATTTTACTGGAGATATAGATATTATTAGTATTTACGTAGTGACATGTGAGGCAAACTTGTGTTGATTGACAAAAGAGGGGAGAAGCACATGCAGGCACACTAGCATTAACATGTTTTTATTATTTTAGTTGGCATGCAATGCAATTGATCCATTATTACTAGTTTACTTTTTCCGCCTCCTTGCTTTTTTGTTTCCTTCCATTGTTTTTACAATTTTTTCGGTTTTTGAGACTTTCGGAAAACAAATCTCTTATCTCTCTTTCTAATCAATGATTAGCGTGTAATACCATTTTTTCCGCGCATTTTAATTGATAATTAACTAAGCCGCATAAATTCCACTCGAAAGCAAACATACATATCCGCTAATTAATTGAGAACGTATGTTTGCTAATTTGCTTTTCGACACCTCTCATTGTACTATTTGTTGAAAAGACATGATATTTCACAATTTATAACTCACAGCGTATATGTTTACAGTTAGATATTAATTAGTTTACTAAACATTAAACCATCTAAATTTTGATAATCCTGAAAAATAATACATTTTTTCAAAAATACCATTAAATATAAAAAATTCCAATAGTTCCTTCTTTTTTTTATTAAAATAATTTACATATAAGTGTAAAGCGTTTATAAACTTTCTCTACGTACCTTGTATTTTATAAATATTTATAAAATTGTATAAAGTATTTTCATAATGTTTCTTGTGAAAAATTTATAAAAGAAATTTATAACCTGATATATAAACATTTTAATATTTTGTCTTTTTACATGTGATCTTATACAGTCTTTTTGACAATGTATAACTATACGAGTGATATTTTATAAAGTAGTATCATAAATGTATAATTTTTGAAATTTCCCTTAAGATTTTTGGTTCAATCAAATATGATGTCAATGTGAACTAAATCCTAAATGTTTAGATTTAAATTTACTATTTTTCACTTTTTCATCTGTCTTTGTCTTAGAAATTTTTGTTGATCATGAGTTATACGTCATCATGCAAAAATTTATGAGATTATTATCCGACACACATTTAGAAAAATTTATACTCTCTCCGTTTCATAATAAGTCTTGTTTTAAGATTTTTTTTTTTGGTCAAAATAAATGTCGTTTAAATTTACGATGTAGCTATTATCATAAATTTTTAGGTTAATCTGAATATTGACCAATGAAAAAAAAAAGAATGTTAAGAGTTAATTTAGATTTCAAAGGTATAATAGAATTTTAATATGTTTTAATTTTTGTGAAATGTGCTAAAACACACTTATTTTAAAACGGAGGAAACTTGAGATTTTTTTTCAACACACATGACCTTTGTTTGGATATATCCAAATAATTTAAAATTGATAAAAAAATAACTCCTCTTAATGTTTTAATTTGGACCTATAATTATTATTCTTTAAGTTTTCGGAATTTATTGCTTACATTTGGCTTATGTTTTTCTTAATTTCCAGTAATTTTTTTTTCTTTTTATTAATATGTAGTTGTATAATATTTAGCATATCTAGTATTTGAAATTATTTACATTTTAATATGATATTATATGATTTATATTAAAAATGATTTTCTTTTGCAATATAAAATAAAGTTTAAAATGACTTCTTGTGATATTTTTAATCTTTATTATGAAACTAAATTTTACATGAAAAATCTATTTTAACGCATATATTAAAATAGTGAAAATATTTCAAAATAACTAGAGAAAAATGCTTTATATTATTTTTTACAACCAATTAAAGAGCGAAGAGGTGAATGATGACACTAATTAACCAATTAGAGGGAGAGAGAGGTGAGACATGACTTAATTAAGGAAGAAAAATAAGGAAAAAAATAATTAATTAAGGTAAGTATTTGATTCTCCTTAATATGTATGAAAAACTCTAAAAAATCAAATATTCAATAACATAGAGATAGAGAGTATATAGATTTTCATGTTTTAAAAATAAATGGTCTCTTAATTACTTATCCTTGTAATACATAAAACAGAGTTTGAGTTGTCTTTTATGTTCTTTACAAATAAATAGTCTCTTACTTACTTATCACTTTAAATCATTTATGTTACAGATTTTTAGGATTTTGAATTCTACCTTCTCCTCGAACATGTTGCTCGCTATAATTGCTTCGGTTGCTCTCTAGATCGAGTAAAAATGGTATCATATATTTTCCTCTCATCTCTAGTTTAGAATCTAAGGCTCTTATTGGAGAACGAATTGATTTCCATTTTGTTATCACGCCACTTTCTTGAAATGGATTTTAGGATTGTGTAGGGATCTTAAATCTAGGGTTTCAACTATTGGAAATTACTTGTCGATGAGAATCCTTGAGTTTATCTCATTTCTTGTGTTCGTTTTTTGTTGGAGGTTAACAATTTGTCACGGAGAGATCGACGTAAACAGTTAAAGAAAGCTCTAGTTGGGAGCGACGATGAGATGATGATGATTGGCTTGGTCATCCTAGGAGGTATATTTCTTCTATTTTTTTGGTCTCGATTGTGATATTATACATAAGTATAGCATTGTTTTTAGGCGGTTCAAGAAATCTGCAGAATAAAATATAGTTAGGAACGAGGATGAAATGAAAGCTTTCATAGAATACGTAGTTGGAGATTGCCTGCCAAATTCAATGAGAGATGCTAAGATATTATTTAGGGGTTATCTTAAACTTTGGGTTAAACGTGAAGAGGACTTGACATCTATAAATAGAAGACCCGAAGATGAGTTTAAACCAACTGACATGACATATATTCCTAAGAGATTGCAGGTTCTTTCTCTGCAATAATTTTCTCTATGTGTGCTTGATGTCTAAAAAGAAGCTTCGCTCGATCGAAAGGAGCAACCCTTAGCCATAAGCACACCCTTTGGAATGTATGAATCTCTACTTTTCACCTTGTTATCAATTTTTTCATTTTATTTTATAAAGATATTAGTGGGTGATCCGCGTTTCGCGTGGTATTTTATATTATTGTAGACATATGTTAGTAAAAAAAGTATCTTGCAAAAATTTTACTTAAATTTTGTGTTTCACAAAATATTCTTATCTTATAGTTAATATAATAATATTTCAAAATTTAAATATTTTATATGTACTTGATAAAATAAAGTATTCTATAATATAATACATATACTTTTTTATCTTTTTTTAATATGGTAAATTCTCATTAAAACATAAACTCAAAGTACAACAAATAAATTAAGTATCCCGATCCAATCGTTTTACAATTACCTGCCTCAAAAGAAGTTAGAGTTTATGAGTTCTCCTGCCTTGGTACGAACTTCAATTAGGTGATCTCGCAATCCTTAGTCAATCTTTCAACATCGTGTAAAATTTCATACAACTCCTTTGGATATTCTTTCGAATTGACTGCCCGAATGAGATTGAGCGAATTCGAAGACATCCTCTCTTTGCTTTGATTTTGCAATCTACATTATTTTAGCGCCTCGCACAACACCCAAGCTTCGGCCATATGCGGCATTCTCACATTCCACCTCTGATCCGGTTTCCTCTGTCACATTTTGCCTCTGTCATCCTTCATTATTGAAACCGATCCTGCTCTCAAGGTCTCCTTGTTCCACATAACGTCAGAGGACACAAAGGTATCACACTCTGTTTCGTATATATATAGATTCTATCATTAAAAAAACTCTAGAGTCAGATGTCTAATGTTCATAGCTAAGCAAAATCCAATCAAACCACGCAAAACCCCATGTAAATTTCTGACTCAATATATTCCTACAACTATCCCCTATCATTTTTATGATAAAGAGGGATAAATCTTTCTAGATATTCAATCATATCTTAATACTATTAAAAGTGAAGTACAATTAGAAAATTACTCTTACCCTCATCATTAAAATTACATCAAATACCAATGCCATTATGATTTTTTAAAGAAGGTTTCTAAGGGTAAAGTTGTATTTAAAAATTACTATATAACAATTAAGTCGAAATCTTTAAAATTATTAATTTCCAAATTTAAAATCGTCTGTATTTTTTTGTTTCCTAATTTATAGCCTAACAATATGAGAATTTTAAATTTCATTTAATTCCAATATAGCCCAAATCTTCTATCACAATATTACCAATTATTTTGAAAATGAAAACCCTATCTCTACTTCAACTCTTATATATACACACACAAACCCTCATTGCTACCATCCACAAATCAATATCATTTCTTCCTCTTCACTCTCAGATTTATTTCGATTTTCTCATCAAATTTTGTTTGCTTTATGTTTCATTTTTTTCAATCCGAATGAAAAATCATCTTCAGAGATTTTTTCGTTTTTTCTTCTCTTTTTTTTATATGGTTTTGATGGTTTTGTTTTTGTTTTTCTCCGTCGGATCCTTTTAGATCACTTTCATTTTCTCATTAGATGTTGTTTGCTTTATATTATTTGTTAAAAGACAATTATGGTTCATCCAAATGAAATAAAGAACGTCTTGAGGGATCCATCATTTTATTTCATACATTTTTTTTTCTCATGTTTTTATTTGTGTTTCATTATTTGACATCACACAATTGTTCTTTATTCGTTCTTCATTTTTTTTTCTTTCAATTTTGGCTATTTGATCGACGAAGATCTTTTTGCGGGTATTCA
The DNA here is from genome assembly GCA_900116095.1 of Euclidium syriacum. NCBI lineage: Eukaryota > Viridiplantae > Streptophyta > Magnoliopsida > Brassicales > Brassicaceae > Euclidium > Euclidium syriacum. The sequence continues at coordinate 2,124,577 of FPAK01000012.1, read as the reverse complement.
TCATTAGTCGGGAAATGATTTGTCCGATATAAAAATGATTCAAATATGAGAATATGATGAGAGATGCGATTGTAAGAGATCTATGGAGATGCAATTGAAAAGATGAACGGATATGAGATCGATGGTTTTTTTGTTTTTTGTTTTTTTTTATTTTGCTATTAAGAATTAATAATATTTTTTCATATTACAGGTTTATTTCAAATTTGTAATTTTCGTTTTTTTTTCATTCCTTCTTCTTTTTATATTTTATTTTTTGTTCTATTTATTATTAAAAAAAATCATTTGATTTACGTACCCTATATTTTTGGAAGTATTATTTTTAAAATGGATTTATCATTAAAGGAGAGAATTTAGTTAACAATAATTTTCATCTTTAGTTAAAACCACTTAAAGTTTTGGTTTTTATTATTTAGAATTTGTAATACGTATTTTTTTTCTCTATATATTAAAATGATGTCATTTTCTTACATGTATCAATCCCACAATTCTTTTTGAGGGATTTTGGATTTTTTATTTCACTTTTTAGTTTTATAAAAATTATTTACACCACTTATTAACCGAATTATTAGTGACTGATAATTTCCTAATTTAAATTCTTAATATATTCGAAATAAAAATCTTCTAAATCTATTTCCTAAACAACCTCTTAAATACCCTAATTTAATCCTTACATTTAATGCATAAATTTTCCTATAATCATGTTCAGAATCTTATTTTCCTAATATATTTTACACAAAATTTGAAATCATTTTCAAATAAATTTTAGTTAACTCATGAGTCCTAAATTTAATCACAAAATCCCCTATAATCATGTTTTAGTTGTACAGTTTCCTTAAATCTTAGATACAAAACATTTATCAAAATATTTTAATATTAGCCTAAGATTTAAGAACCATAAAAAAACTTATTCACATCTACTATATATAGAGATCACTGTTTTAGAACTTAATTTTTAAGTTATTTATTACCAAATATGCAAAAATGACACCCTTTAATATATAGGGGTTATGTTAAATTCAAATTTTATTTATTATCTTTAATTAGTTGTTAGCATCTAACTCATAAACTCACGTTATAAATCTACCATAATAAGTAATAAAATCTCTATTTAAGGTTTTATTTACATATTGATTTATATTTAATTTTCCTATATTTCAAAAAATCTAAACCCTATTTTTTTCAATAAAATTATACATATTACCAATGTCATTAAGATTTTTAAATAAGGATTTGAAGGGTAGAGTTGTATTTAATAAAATACAGTCTGAAAAAAAAAATTAGGATAAAAATTTTATTGTGGTTTTCAAAATAAAAATAAAAATTTTGAAATTCAATATTATGGAAATCATTAAATATCGTGACAAAAAAAAATGAAATACAATCACTAGATTTTAGGAATGAAAGTTAGAGAATATCTTTTAATACTTTTCGGATTTGGAGATATTCCCTAGATTTTAGGGTTGACTGTTCATTTTTTGCAAGTCAATTATGTTTTCAAAATAAGAAATCAAATTATTAAAATCAGTAATTTTGAAATCAATATTATGAAAATAATTAAATACAATCACTATATTTAGTAATGAAAATATTTACTAACCTACATTTTCGTCTCAAAATTAAAACCGAAAATAATATGAATACAATTAATTATTTGAACTGAAGCCCCAATTAATAGACGATTCTAATAATCCCAAAAAAAAATCCATTTACGGAATTTATGGACGATTCTAATAATCCATATTAAAGATTTTGGCATTAAATATTTTACTCCCTAAATCTCTCATTTTGAATTTAACATAATAAATGTAGTTTCCTATATCTACGGCTATAAAATCTCGGTATCTTTTTTTTCGTTAACTTAAATCACGGCATTAGTATTTTGAAACCTATTTTGAAAGTAAAATCACCTTATTCTTTCTATATATATACCCACAACCTATAACTTATCATTCTCCCATCCACAACACCAAAAACCTAAATCGAATTCTTCTTTATCTATTCGAAACATTTGCTATTTTATTCAATTTTTGTTTTTTTTTCTATTTTTTTCTGTTTTGATTTTTTACATCGACAACCTTTGCGTGAACATATTGATGATGCTTTGTTATTGCGGGTTAATCCCGATGATTACATAGTCTATAATCTATGTCTATGATTGTTTTTGTTTTTTGAATTTTGGCTATTTGAGCGACGAAAATCTTTATGTGGGTTGTCATCATTAATTGAGAAGTGATTTGTCCGATAAAAAATGAAATATGAGAATTTGGTGGGAGATGCGATTGAAAAGAACATATATGAGATTGATGTTCTCTTTATTTCATTTTCATAATTTTCCATTTATTTTTTGCAATTCTTCTTATGTTCATATCTTATAAAAAATTATTTATTTTCCTTATAACGGAATATGTTTTTAATTCGATTATTCTTTCTTATAAACATTTAAGATTATTTGTTTTTTGCTTTATTTATTTCACATTTTTAACATTTTTTTTTAAAAACACTCATTGTCAGCGGTATTGATCATTTCCAAATTTTTCTCATCACTAATAAAATACTACCTCATAATTACCCTCAATTTATTTAGTTGTTTTCTATTTTATTTTATTTATATTTAATTATTATTTTAGTTTAATTTTTTATTAAATTAAGCGTTCACTTTTCTATACGAAATTTTAATTTTTTTACGTTTTTTATTTAATTAAAAAGTTATTGTTTTAAGATTAATCATATTATTATACTGCATTCTGTTTATTTTTTTTTTTACCATCGTCTCATTTTTTTATCATGTTTGTTTAAGAGTTGATTTTTGTCCATCAAGAACATATTGATAGTATATTGTTTCTGTTTTTATTTTCATTTGTGTTGATGGTTTTACTTTAAAATTTTCTCCATCAGATTCTTTAAGATCTCTTACATCTTCTCATAAAATGTTTTTAATTTTCTTTTGTCCATCCGGATGAAGAAAATCTCGAAGGTTTTTCCATATATGTTTTGTAGTGTGTCGTTTTCTTTTGTGTCTTTACAAGATAATTATATTGATGGTATTCCTTTGTGATTGTGTCCGTGTTGAATTCAACTATTAGCTGCTAATGTATCATATCTACACGACAACCGAATCGATGACTTATTTTGTTTATCTGAATTACACATACATTATTCTCCTTATTTATTTTTATTTTTAATTGTGTTCTTTTTTTGTTATTCTATGGGTAAAACATAATATTTACATACTATATATCTAATTAATATTCAAAAATACTTTAATCTTCACCAACCATATATTTGAAAATTAAAATGTAAGTATAAATTCGTTTTTAATTCAAATCTTAATTTATTCAAAATGAAATCCTAAAATATTATGATAAAAGGAATTTTTCTCCGTAAGAATTTTTTTTTATTTCTTTAACTCCCGTAATTCGTTAAATTAGTCTTTTTTTTTATTTCAAATTCAATATTGCAAATCCTTTATTTTTTTCTATTTACAGACTTTATTTCGTGATTTTAGTATGGATATTTCCATTTTTAGTTTTTAACTTATTTGTCATAATTTATTAGTATTAAGGCATACGAATTGGAATCGATAAAGATCAAAGAGGCATAACCGATGACGACGGAGATCCGACCAAGAAGACGGTGAAGACGATGAGACGGTGAAGACAACAACTCCAAGTTGTAAAATTTTGAAGGGGTAAATAGTTTTTCATCAACCCAAACCTAACCCAACCAAAAACCGGTCCACACCGCACCAAACCGAGACCTAACTGGATCAATATCATAATATTATTAATCTCAAAAATCTCCTACAATCATATACATAAATCGCTCACAAAACTTATTTTAAAAAATACATAGTTTAATTTATTTTTCAATTGAGAATAAATTTTAAAAAAAACATCCCGCGCGTCATCGCGCGGGTCAAAATTTAGTATTAAAGAAAAACTCATACGTAAACTTCTCTTTTATGGAATTTGAGTTAGATGTCTATTTATCAAACATGGATCTTCTCATGGAAGCTTCCAACTTTCTTCCAATGGACCTTGAGCATTGTTTTCTCTATTTATCTACTCTAGACCCGAAATGTCGAACCATATACAACACGTTTGACCTGGTTAAACTTATACTCCATTCCATTTTTCATGTTTCTTATTTCTTGATCTAGGATTGTGGTATATTTTATACTTCTTACTCGTGCTCTTAAAGATTTTTCTTACATGTTATCTTTTAAGGATATCTTAGTATGTTTCCCATAACATGCATTCTTGCATACCACATGAAAGACTCGGCGTCCTTCTCTAAGTTTTTCGAAAGCTCCTAACAAAATCCCTTTATCAGATGAATCCTCAGCATGGCCGGATGTGGATATTTTACCATCAAAATGAGTATTTTACCTTCGAAGGTTGAACCGTTCATTCGTGAGTTTGCTGAAATCCTACAAATTTGACGTGTTTGGTTGAATATAACCATCTAAAATCAACGGCCTTGTAGATTCCATAATTTTTTCCTAAACAACGACCAACCAATTTTATAACTAAGACTTGAAAACTAAAAACAAAACAAATTAAGGTATTGTTTCCAAAATTGTAATATTTCTCTTAAATTAATTTTTATATTATTATACACATATTTTTTTTTCTTTAATGTTATTACTTCAAAAAGTTACGTTTATGATTCATAAATATTTTATATATAGAACTTATTCTCAACCAATTGGATACAAAATGTATAAAATTATTTGTGTTATCAAAGGCATAAATTTTTTCTTTAATCAGAGTAATGATAAATCAATCAATTTTTCAATTTAAAATTTTAATATTATTATTAAGATATAAAATAAGCCATAATCATAGAATATATAAATTTATCCTTCTTTATCCTCTCTTAATATCATGAATGTGTTCTCTTCTGTTTAGATTGTGGTTTTTTTTTATCTTTTTTCATAATGGGACCTAATGGTTTCCATATGTTCATGTAACTCTTTTGTGGGATTCATGGTTTATGTATCAAGAAATTCAAAGTGTTAAAAAATATATATATATATATAAATTTATGTGTGTGTTTGAAATTTATTTAAATCTAAAAATAATAATCATTAAGTGTTTGTTCATTATAATAAATATTTTAATAGATTTAATCTCAAATTCTCTAAATTAATTACATTAATGAGTCTAAAGAATTTTAAGAGATTAAATAAAAAAAATTGAAATTTGAGTTTGATGAGGTGTCACAATTTCACGTGTTGATTTCACGTGTTGAATTGATGATGTGGAATTCTAAGAAAAGAGAATCAATAACTTTTTTATATATATATATATATATATATATATATATAAATAGAAAAATATACATATATAATTATACATATACAGATTAAAATAAACAAAAATTTGAAAACACGATTCGACCGGTTGAATCGTGTTGCCATAAACACGATTATGGCCAACCAGTAACCATAACGAATCGATACCCGATCCGATTATCAAAACATTGTGTACAACTAAGATCATCTCTAATGGAACATTAAAACACCAAATATAGTGTAGTTTTAATACCAAATAATCTCTAATAGAACTGCAAAATTGACACCAAATTTGGTGTTTTGAACAATATTACATCAAATTTGGTGTGATACTATTCACAACACTAAAACACTATTTACTTATTTTATTAATAAAATAATATATTATGTATTGATATAATAATAAAAATATCTAATTTAATTATCTAATAATAATAAGTAATAAAAATTATAACTATCTCATAATTTTTTAATCAATTTTATTTTTATAAAAATATTATCTTTATTAAATATCTAAATAAATACAAAAATTAGTTTAAAAATACATAAAACATTGAAAACATACATTCTTAAAAAATTTAAGAATAAAATATATTGATTATATTATTAATAAGTTAATTATAAGAATGAGAAATATTTATCAAAATTAATTCAATAACTAAAAATCTTTAGTTTAATAATATAATAATAGAAAATACTTTTTTAGTGTGAAATTTGATGTTATGGTTGAAGAAAAAATAAATTTTGGTGCTAAAACTAAACTAAATATATAGAACTTATATTAAAGTTTCGAAAAAGCTCTCTAGCGGCGGCGATTCTAATGGCGATTTAGGGTCTAATGATGGCCGTAGGTAGATGTCGGGTTGGTCTCTGCTGGTTGATTTCATGGTTCTCACGGATTTCTTGGTTTCAGGGTTTCCCCTTGATCTGCTGGGATCTGTTTCGGGGTTGGGTTAGATGGTTTTGGATCGTGATGGCGAGGGTGAGATCAGGTCGAGATTCTGTCGGATCCTCCTTTCTCTGTTCTCTTTCCTCTGTTGTTTGGGTGGCTTGGTTTGTGCTTTTGATGAGTTCTTATGGTTTGGGTCTGCGGGATTTGGTTCTTCCGCCAAGGCTTGAGGTGGATTTGGGTATCATTGCCCAGATTGCGTTTGAGTATTTTCTGGATGACTTAAGCCAGGATTTTTCTCTGGTTTGGAAAGGGTTTTTTGCAGGTTATGTGGGATTTGACTTGTCTTGTTTGGTTGAGATCCCGGACTGTCTGATTCGAGATTTATTTGTTTCCTCGATCTGGGTAATAAAGATATCTGCAAGGATTCACTGTGTTTTATCTTGGAAATTCTCGTGCTCCAGTTGCTATAATCCTGGGAGGATGTCTCAATCAGATCGCGTAGGAGAAGGTGTTGGCTTGATGATCCTGATTCACACCCGTTGTTTATGGGATCCTGAATGGTTAATGGATTTTATTCCTTTATGGTGGAGTTTGGACCTTCTATATTAGGTCTTCATAGGGTTATTCTGGTTATCATTGGTGTTTGGTGATTTCATTACAAGGTTAGCTTTTGCCCTTTCCTTTTCTCTCTTGTCTTTTGGGTGTTTTATCGGGATGATCCTTTATTTGTTTTTTGTGCTGATTATGTCCGAGTTTAGGTTCTATTGGGGTGTCCTCGTCAATTTAGTGTCTTTGATTTTTCTTACTATGCTGCTGCGACATCTCTGCTCTCTATTTAGAGTTATCTTTGATGGGGTCCATGTAGGGCATAGTGGTTGGTTTTGTGATCTTAAGAGTGATAGGTATTTTGGGTGCTTGAGTGGTGTTTATGGCGGAAAGTGTAGTTTGGGTTTTGTTTATCTGGTTGGTTGTGCCGAGTTATTATATCTTGCTGTTGGGATTTCTCTTTTGATGTTGCCCCTGGTTTTGGTGCTTACTATGCCTGTATATTTTGGTTCACAGGTTTTTTGCGTCTTTGGATTGTGGGAGATCATGAGCCAAGCAAATTTTCTCACTGGCTCTTCTAATGGTGCTGCTAAGGTGAATGGACCTGCTAAGCTTCAAATAAAGGTTCCAAAGTTTGATAATTCTGAACTCATCAGGGGGTATTCATAACCTTGATTGGAAGATGTATGAATCCTGGTGTGCAGAATGTTTCAAATTTGCTCATGATGCTTCCTCGGATACTGAAGGTTGATGGCAGAGTGGCGGGTGCTGACCTAGGTTTGGGAAAATTCCAACTAGATTTTAATAATGAGGAGGACATTGTGGAGGTGCTGAAGCTTGAGCCTTTCCACTTTGATCAGTGGATGGTGTCTCTCTATCACTGGGAACCTATTTTGGAGCCTCACTATCCGTGTCTTCTCAAATTTTGGGTTCAAGTGTTTGTGATTCCTCTACATTTCTGGGCAGACCAGACTTTCAGGAGTATTCGTGAGGCATTGGGCGTGGTACAAGATGTGGATATCAATGCTGGCAGAGTTCATGTAACACCCCCGAACCATTTCTGGCATAAGTCAGCCGTTGACCAACAATCAAACAAGAACATGATCAAACGACAAACTCATACCAAGGCCCGGAAGTGTTACGACGGGTTAAGACTAGTCCATCCTAAGTTATAAAACATAATTCTATAACCCGAGATAGTCTAGAAGTAACTCGTTTACCTCTACACCGTGGCCTAAGGCTTTCCAACCCGTACCACGAAGCAGAGTTGTGTTAACTCGGACAAACTTAATATCAGCACAACAACGCCATTATGAACATAACTTCCTTTCTTACATAATTATACATTACTATCTATTTCAAACCACAACATACAGTATAAACATCAGAGTCCATGGACGCAGCCAAAAGCAAAAGATACATACTTATATCTTGAAAACGAGTCACGTTGCAAAAGATGATTAAAATACACCAGCTCCTACTGTTCCGCTCCACTACAAGGCTTCTACTTACTACTGGTTTCCTGCAAAAAGGTTAGACAATGAAGGATGAGTGAACTAGTTTCACTCAGCGAGCCAAGAACCCCAACCTAGCATGCACAACCTTCCACCAACCCAACCCAACAATTAAAATAAACAAGCAAGGGCGGAAGATTCAACAAGCAACATATAAATAGCCGAAGCAATATAAGTAAGGCTTATCTGCTACCCAAGTATTCCACCAAAGAATACCCAAATAACTCACAGACAACAGGCTAGCAATAAACAAGCTAACGACATTCAACACACATTAGCCGAAACAATTAATAAACATAATTACTCATCCCTAGGGCCCTGCAGAATCACAACACCTCCCTTCCCTCGCACTCGGAACACCTAGACATAGACACAAATTCTATGAATATAACATCCAACACCGTTATCAACTTACGGTGGCCTAGACAACCATCAGGGGTGCACCTGATCGCCCTGCCTAGGTCTCAAGCACACGGTCCTATAGGTGGCTAACTCGTACCTCCGTGTACGATCCCATTCGAGAAGACACCTCTTACTCGAAGTCGAGGAAAAGGTGTGATATGCCTTCTAAATGAACCAACACGAGGTTCAACCAAACAAAAGAACCGCCATAAGGTTCAATCACACTAGAACCTACACAAGGTACTAGAATAACACCACAATCACCAACAGGTTCACCACGAGCATGCAATAACATACTCAAACAATCCTGCAAGCATCACAACTGGTAACTAACACAAACCGACATCAAGAACGGTACAATCCTTCATCGGATCTGTTTAAACCGTCTGAAATGTCGGGACCCTGCATTAATACAAGTTAGTCAAGCAATTATCTCTGACTCACAGTGATTATTTTGACACGGCTTGACCCTCGAACTCCGGATGCTTAATCAAACCCTCGCCTCCGCTCCAACCTTTTCTGTTTCGATTTCTCCGATCTTTGACTTGAAAACAACCACAATTTTCAAAACCGAATCTTCTTTCTTTATTTCTTTTTCTCTCTTTCTTTTTTTTTCTTTCCTCTCTTTATTTCTTTTTTTCTCTCTTTTCTCTTCTTCTTCTCCTTTCTCTCGTTGGATTTTTTTTTTAATGAAGAAAAGAGAAACTTGGTCCTCCTTTTATAATGGAGGTCAACCAATATCTTGATGACAGCTAACCTTCATCCTTTCTCACCACGTTAACAAGGATGAGTAAGATAATAATTTATCTTGAATATTTATCTTAATGGCTCTTAAGCCACGTCACAAACTCTTCCTCTCCAAGTAATAACTAAGATAATTGTTATCTTGTATTACTTCATTTGTTGCTGCTTAATCCACAACACACACTCATAAGTCAAAACTTGGAGAACAAGTTTTCTTCACATCTTTCTCACCTTAAGCCACGTACTGATGATAAGATAATTATCAACATGAGTCATTCTTCCTCTCTTCTCTTCTAGCCACGAGACACCGTAATGGAGTTTTAAAACTTGGTAATCAAGTTTTCTCCACCTCCCCATGCCACATCTACCGCTTCAAATCCACAGAAATTACAATGTTTATTTTCCGATCAATCCACGACCGTCATTTGTTCAAGCGAAAAGGTATCCTCAATTCTTTTTGTCGAATGATGCTTAGCCATATTCGATATCTTGAATAAATTTTCGACGGATTTCGCTCTCCGTAAACACCGCTTCGAGCTCCATTTTTAACTTCGTATTTTGTTTCCGGAAAGAATTAATTTCGAGAAATAAATTACGAACTCGTATTAAATTCCCAAAATAATTCTTTCTCATGACTTAAAATATTATTTTAAAATAATATTTTATTTCACCTGAAAACGGGGTATTACAGTTCAAGTCGTCCTCGATGGTTTTAAACCAGTTTGTTTTGAGACTGAAGTGGAATTGGAGGAAGGCGTTGAGATCCCAGTTTCATTGAAGTATGAACGATTGTTTGGGTGGTGTGACATTTGTTTCAGCCTTTTTCATAGCAAGGACAGATGTCAGACGATTGGCGGTTCAGGGGATAATTTGAATGGTTTAGGCTTATGTGAAGGGGATAATGGACCGCGATTTCAGAGCTATGCTGCTGTTGTGTCTCAACGTCAGTCCTCGCGAGGTGCTCAGGAGAATTTTGGTTCTACTCAAGAACAGGTCACTCGTCAGGGTGGGTCATCTGCTCACCATAACCGGCCTGGTGGGTCATCCCAGGGCTCTTCTCAACAGGGTCATGGGTCCGGCCACCATCCGGGTCATTAACATGGTCGGAAACTCAGGAGGAATGGTAAGGAGGAAAATGTTTATCAGCCTAAGCCTAGAGGAGAGGGATCCTCTGCTGTTGTCCTTGGCCAAATCTCGGATCCTCTTACTTCTGAGACTTCGCTGATTCCTGGGGAGATGTCGAAGGTGGTGACCGATTAGGTCCAGGGTGTAGAAGCGGAGTCAAGTGTGGAGGCTGTGGAGTTGGCCCCTAGTGTTAAGTCTGCCAAAAAGGAACTTTTTCCTATTTCGGAGGCTATGGATATTGAGAAGGCTCTAGCTGAACACGTACCTGTTCCTATGGATGCCTCTGATGTTTTGGTGGTAACGGGTGGTGACGAGGGCTCGGTTTTGGTCTCAGATTTAGCTGCATCTGAGCTGGCTTTGGAGGAAGGTGAGGTAGAGCCTATGGCGGGGGATATGTCCCTACCCTCTGATCCGGTAGTTGACCCGCCAATGGAGAATCACAGTGACGGGGAAGATAAGGTAGTAGATAGTGGAGAGCTTGGTTTGGGGGGAGAGATGAACATGCCGGTGGATGGAGCGTTTCCACAGGTGCCTAAGAAGAAGGGTGGCAAATCTGGTCTTGTGATTACTGGTGCGGGGTCTAAGAAGAGATTACTTCACATTTTGACTTCCCCAAGGAAGAAATTGCTGGGTAAGCAAAGCGTTGCTATTGGTGGTGGTGGGAACCCTGCGTGTGGAACGGTGGCTCCTAAGGGAGATTCGAAGAAGCCTGTTTAATTTGAGATGATGTTTGTTTTGATGTCGCCGTTTGCTTGTTGTTTCTTTTGTTTTCTGGTTTATTGGCTTTTCTGGAGTTGGAATTTGGTGTTTTATGATGCTTGTCTTTGGTGTCGAAACTTAGTTTTGACTAATAATAATATTTGGTGCCTTTTGGTTTGTTTTGGATATGTTGTAAGATGACCCTTAGGCAGGCTTCATTTTTTCGAATACATTTTGGTTCACTTTTATTGGCGGGCCCTGGATTTTGGGCTTCCATGTATTTTATATGTTATCCGAGTAGATGATGCCTTTGATGGTCGGGTTTGTTTTTCTTGCAATATGGATATGTTTTTGTTGCAAACCAAGTTTTGTGTTGAGTTTATGTTAACGTACTTGGATGGCTTATTCTGGTTTTTGATTGGCTTGGTATTGTATTTTTTCCTTTATATTTGGTTAGGGCAGTTTTATGGGTTTCATAGGTTTTGGCTATGGGTTCATAGGATATTTGAGGTTTGTCTTTTTGTCCACGGACTCCTTGGTCTTCCCTCTTGCCGCGGTGGCCATCTTCTATCTAAAGGGATGGTAGCTCTCCCGAAGCTACCGGTTTTTTCATGAGAGTTCTTAGTTGGAACTGCCAGGGTCTTGGCAATAAACTTACCGTTCATCATTTAAGGGATTTATGGAAGCAACATCGGCCTGATTTTCTTTTTCTATCGGAGACTAAGCATGAAAATTGTTATATGCAGAGATTTCAGGCCCACTTTCGTTATGAAAACCTTTTTACTATGGATCCTATTGGTTGGAGTGTGGGCTTAGCTTTGTTTTACAACAATTCTCTTGATGTCAAGATTCTTTTTTCTAGCTCTCGGATCATTGACATTGATTTTTTGGCACGAGGGCAGAAAATGTTTATATCCTTTGTCTATGGTGACCCCGTGGCTAAGTATAGGGACTATGTGTGGGAGAAGTTAACCCGAATAAGTGTAACGCGGTCGAGTCCTTAGTTTATGATTGGTGACTTTATTGAGATTACAGGAAACCACGAAAAGAAAGGGGGTGCCTGTCGACATGTATCGTCTTTTATCCCTTTCAATACGATGATTGCGAATTGTGGAATGTTAGAGTTTCATTTCTTGGGTGATTTTCTATCTTGGAAAAGAAATCGCTCTGACGGACCTGTAAGATATCGGCTGGACTGTGCTTTGGGCAATGGGGACTGGCACTCTATGTTCACACATTCCCATGTGCAGTATCTTAAGATGATTGGCTCGGATCATAGGCCCCTCATTGCGGAATGTGAGGTTGGACGTGCCAGTCGGAAGGGTTCCTTCCGATTTGATCAAAGGTGGATTGGGAAGGATGGTATTGTGGAGGCCATTGAAAGTGGTTGGTGAGGTTCTTCTGGGGTGCGTGGTGTGGGTTTTGTGGATCGAATCATTAATTGTCGATCTTCTCTTGCGAGATGGAAGAAAACCCAGGTGCCATATGATAAGGAAAAGATTGTTAATCTTAAGGACCAGCTCGAATTGGCCAAAAATGATGATTTAGTGCCGCAAGTTGAGGTTAATCGGATCTCAAAAGAGTTAAATGATGCCTATAATGATGAAGAGGTTTTTTGGCGACAAAAAAGTAGGGTTAGCTGGCATCAAGGGGGGGGGATAAGAATACGAAGTTTTTCCATGCTGTAACTAAGCAAAGAAGGGCCCGCAATCGGATTACAGGTTTGGAAAATAACGAGGGTGTTTGGGTGGAAGAGGATAAAGAGCCGGAGGATGTTATGTGTTGTTATTTTAGGGACTTGTTCATGTCTTATGAGCCTTCGGATTTTGATCCGGTCCTTGACCCCGTTCAATCCCGGGTTCCAGAGGACATGAATAATATGTTAGTTGCTCCGGTTTCGGAGGATGAGGTTCGTTGTGCCTTATTCCTCATGCATCCAGATAAAGCACCTGGACCTGATGGTATGACCGCGTTGTTCTTCCAACAATCCTGGGATATCATAAAGTCTGATTTGGTGGATATGGTAAATCGGTTTTTGGAACATGGGGAGCTCGATGAACGGTTGAATCAGACTAACATCTGTTTAATTCCGAAAACAACGAGACCCTAGAAAATGACGGAATTTCGGCCTATCAGCTTATGTAATGTCGGGTATAAAATCATTTCTAAAGTTCTTTGCCAGAGATTGAAGCGAGTTTTCCCTAACCTTATTTCTGAGACTCAATCCGCCTTTGTGGCCGTGAGGTTAATTTCGGACAATATCCTCATTGCGCAGGAAATGTTACATGGCCTCCGTACCAATAAATCATGCAAGGGTAGTTTTCTGACAATTAAAACAGATATGAGTAAGGCATATGATAGGGTGGAATGGGTTTTTGTTGAAAACCTTTTGCATAGAATGGGGTTTCATGCTAAATGGACTGGTTGGATTATGAAATGTATTAATTCGGTCTCCTATAGGGTTCTTCTTAATGGGTTCCCTCATGGTCTAATTCGTCCAGAAAGGGAGCTTAGGCAAGGTGATCCGCTATCTCCGTACTTGTTTATTTTGTGTACAGAGGTTCTTATTGCTAATATCCGGAAGGCCGAATTGGAACAACGAATATCTGGTATTAAGGTGGCTCGGACATGTCCTCCTGTGTCTCATCTCCTATTTGCTGACGATAGCATGTTCTTTTGCAAGGCGGATCATAGTCAATGTCTCACTATTTTGGAGATTTTGAATAATTTTGGAAGGGTATCGGGACAGCAGATTAACTTTAATAAATCCTCTGTAACTTTTGGACATTTAATCCCGGTGGATCAGAGACAGTCTCTAATGGATTCTTTGGGTATTCTTACCGAAGGTGGAATGGGTTCTTATTTGGGTCTCCCGGAAAGTCTTGGGGGGGGCTAAAAGTTAGGTTTTTGCCTTTGTTTGGGATCGGTTAAATAACAGAACGACTTCTTGGTCCTCAAAGCTTCTCTCTAAAAGAGGAAAAGAAGTTCTAATTAAATCGGTGGCTTCGGCTTTACCAAACCATGTTATGTCGTGCTATCGTCTGCCAAAGACGTTGACTACCACGCTTACGAGTGCTATTGCTAGGTTTTGGTGGAGCTCTAGGGGGTAATAGACGAGGGCTACATTGGATCAAATGGGACAAGCTATGTGCTACAAAAGAGGATGGGGGAATTGGCTTCAGGGTCATTGATGAATTTAATTCGGCTCTTTTGGCAAAGCAACTATGGAGATTAATTCAACATCCAGATTCCCTTCTGGCAAAAGTTGTGAAAGGGAGATACTATCGATCATCTCATCCTATGGCTAATAATCGTGTCTATTCACCATCTTATGGATGGACTAGCATTATGTCGGCTAAACATGTTCTGGAGAAGGGTCTGATCAAAATAGTGGGCTGTGGTAATTCTATTTCTGTGTGGTCGGATCATTGGATTCCCGATGTGTGGCCACGGCCGGCCAAACCTCGAAATGCCAATTTTCCCCCGAGTCTCAGGGTTAACCATATGATTGATCCTATTACGAGAACTTGAAATATGAACTTGCTCAGTGAATTCTTTCATCCTGAGGATATTATCCTTATCCAAGGAATCTCGATTAATCGGTCTCCTATTACCGATAGGATTGGATGGGGATTGACTAAATCCGATTTTTATACGGTTAGATCTGGCTATTGGGTGGCACAGTCTGTTGTCAAGGCTAAACTGGATCCTCCTATCATTGGTCCCACAGTCACAGCTTTAAAAGAACAATCCTGGAAAACGGAGAGTCTTTCCAAGTTGAAACATTTCCTCTGGCAAGTGACCTCAGGTTGCCTTTCGGTTTCTCATCGGCTACGGAATCGGGGCATCAATTGTGACACAGCATGCCCTCGGTGTGGAATGGAAGTGGAAACGATTAATCACGCTTTATTTGAATGCCCCCTGCACTGCATATTTGGGCTCTATCCCCCATTCCAAATGGAAATTTGTCCTTCCCGTCTCCCTCAGTGTTGTCGAATATGGATTATTTATTTTTTAGGATTCCTAAGGACGCGATTCAGGGTTTTCCCCTTAACCCCTCTCCATGGATCTTATAGTTTATATGGAAGGCTCGAAATGATAAGGTTTTCAAAGGTCTTGATAGGCAACCCCCGGACATTCTAAAACATGCTATTGGGGAGGCCAATGCATGGGCTGAGGCCCAGAGTTCTCTGGTGGCTCCGAGGCCGGCCCCTAAAGTTACACCTGATTTTGGCAGCGGTTCACCCAATTCCGGTAGCATATGTCAGGTCGATGGATCATGGAAGAAAGATTGCCACTTTACGGGGCTAGGATGGTGGCTTCAGAGTCCGTCCTCCTCTGCCACTTTGTTGGGTGCCAAAGGGCAGCGACAGAGTTTATCCCCACTTCATTCAGAGATGGAGGCCCTTCTATGGGCAATGGAGTGCATGTTTTCCCATCAAGAAACTGTGGTAACGTTTCAGACATACTGCTCGGAGTTGGTGAAGATGATTGCGACGATGGATAAATGGCCTGCCTTCGCGGCCCTACTTGCGGATTTCTCGTACCTCAGAAGACAATTTCAAAGTTTCTACCTCACTCTTATTCCTCGACGACTTAATGGTAAGGCGGATTGCTTGGCATGTAGTGCTACTACTCAGGGTAGAGAGTTCTCTTATGTAAGTAGTGTTCCTCTAGTTTGGATCTCCAAACCTTTTGTATAAGTTTATGTTATTCATGATGTAAAAAAAAAAAAAAAAAAAAAAAAAACTAAACTAAATATAATGTATTTTTTAGTACAATGGTTTGGAGATTCCCTTAGACTACACCAAATATGCCAAATATTTGGTGCTAAAACTACACCAAATAAAAGTGGTATCATAAATGTAGTATTTTGAAATTTTTCCCTTAGACTTTTGGCTCAGTGAAATATTTGTAAATATCATGTAATTCTGTAAATGTGAACTTAACCCTAAATGTTTAGATGTAAGTTTACCACTTTTCATAAGTCTTTTTCATTGAAAAAGTTATGTTGAGTTCTTATAACAACATGCAAAAATGTATTATGACATTATTGTCCGAGACACATATAGAAAAAGAGTTCATTGATATGTTCCATTAATTAATCCAATTACAGGATACATTTTGAAAAGAAAATGGACAGACCAAAAAATCCAATATTATATGATCACGAAGAAAAAAGAAAAGGAAAAAGTGGCAAGTGTCCTACATGTGGGTGTGGCCTGGGAACAAATCAAATTTTGAGAAAAAGAGTACACAAAACAAATCACATGGACTCACACATCAACATTATTCTCTTCTTTCTTCCTTTTATTTTCCTATTTCACGCCTCTCTCGCTCTTTCTCTTTCCATTCTTGTTCCCCTACTCTCTTTAATTACTCTATCCTCTGCATTGATTCTCCTTCATTAGCATTGATTTCTTGGATGTTGATATAGTAACAAGAGAATCCATTAAGAAAGAGATTGATCAGTAAATATAGCAGTGACTAATATTCTTCGATATAAGGTGTTATAAGTAAATAGTTTTGATTTATCAAAATTACTGCACATGCTTATAAGTTCATGTTTATCAATGTTTTCCTTAACCTATGATGGAAAAAATTTCGAAGTTTTTATAATATATTTGTATGAATGGACTGATACGATTTATATGTGAAAAGGACGAGAATGATGAAGAAAAGCTTAGAACTTTAATTTCTTGTTCTATGTCATTTACAAGGAGGATAGTGTTTTTTTTTTTTTCTCCTTATACTCATTATTCTAAATTTGGTGACTACGCACAAGAGAAAAAATCGACAAATGTCTTCAGATAATCACTTCATAAATTGTCTAGTACGGAGAAACGTTTTTGCAAAGAAAGCCTTGTTGATGTTGTTGCTCTTGTTATGTGTATCAGTGTATGGTCATGTGCACTTGGGAAGTTTTGTGTGATCGCGCGTTGAGCTGATTTCTTTGATTACAAAGTCAAAGCCTTCAACATCATTGTTTGATTCTGCACAATCGAAGACTAGGAACTTGGTTGCGATACGCCTTCCTTCTCCTTAACCAACCCCATAAAACCTTCATTCTTCTTCTCCAACGTGACCACTTTCTTCGCCACATCTGAAGGTAGAGCACCTCCTTTTATAGCATTGCCGCCGAAGCTCTTATGTGTGGTGAGAACCTAAAACCCTAAGATTGCCTATATCTACTAAGCTTTCAAACTTTTTTAATCGTTAAAGGTAAATATGTCGTTTTATCTATCTTTATTCATGTAGACTTCTTCTTAGATGTATGCACTATGACTCCTCTATTTTACTCCTATTTAGTTTTGAGCAATCACTATATATGACTTATGATTCATACTTTGTAATTTCGGTCTTTTAAAAATTTGAATTCTCATAAAAAAAAAGCTCAAAAGAAATGTCACAAGGGCACGTGCTTGCTTGATTCTTTCTCTCCAAATATCTCACATAGATTTAAATATTTAAAATGAAGAGAAAAAAGAAAAAGAAAAACCAATGGAGGAGACTTTCCAGTAATACCGTTGAGACCTTAGCCTCTCTTCTCAAAACAGCTGTTTCATAGCTGTCCGATCTCAATCTCTCTCCCTCCATGTGACCCCTCTACTCTTTAACATAATAATCACTTTGATCACATCGAATTCATTATGTTCTTTCATCCCATTTTTTTTTATTTTAGTATTTCTCATGCACTCTCTCTATTTATCTCATTAATTCACTATCTTCTAATTATATAACTACCATTTGTTAAACATAGCCATTTTGGTTAACTCTTTGTTCCGTTTTCTCCTTTCTTTCCTCTCCTCTTCCCCTTCTTTCTCCAATCTTCCTATGATTTAGGACATTGATTTGATTTTCACTTTCCATTTTTTTCTCAATTTCGTTTCTTTCCTTTGTTTCTTAACTGGGTTTTTGATTTTCTCAATTGGGTTTACGTTAGTTTCTCTTGTATAATTAAGGTTTTTTTTCTCCTTCCTAAATCTTGTAAAATCAAGATTGATCCTTTTCATTTCCCTTTGCCATTATAATTCTCTACAATGGCACAACTCCCTCCTAAAATCCCCAACATGACACCACATTGGCCTGATTTCTCTTCCCAAAAGCTCTCTCCTTTCTCCACCGCCTCAACCGCAGCCCTCGCTACAACAACCGCCGCCGTACAAAACCCCTCATGGGTCGATGAATTCCTCGACTTCTCAGCGTCTCGCCGCGGCAACCACCGTCGTTCAATCAGTGATTCCATCGCTTTCCTCGAAGCTCCCGCCGTCGCAGACAACGTCAGCATCGGAAACCACCACTTCGACAGATTCGACGACGAACAGTTCATGTCTATGTTCAACGACGTCGACGAAGACTTACATAACAATCTTTCTTCCCACAACAATAACAACAATGTGGGGCCCACTGGTTCTTCCTCAAATACATCGACGCCGTCCGATTATAACAGCTTCAACGACGACAACAAAGAACCACCGTCCAATCATAACATGGACAATAATCACCACAGCAACCATAACGACGAGGTTCAAAGCCATTGCAAGACGGAGCCAGAGGATGGTTCTGTGTCTAATAACAATTCCGGCGATAGCTCCGGCAACAGAATTCTCGATCCCAAACGGGTTAAGAGGTAAAAAATTATGTCATCATCAAGTTGCTATTACATTTAGAAACCCAAGATCATGCATGCACGTACAAATATTAACTGAGGTAGTTAAGATAAACCACTAAAATGAAAACAAATCACTAGCGCGTCACATCGCTCCTTCTCTTTAATTATTTTGGTAAAAAATTATTTAATAAAATAAAATTCTGATTGGTTCTACAGAATATTGGCAAATCGGCAATCAGCACAGAGATCAAGGGTGAGGAAATTGCAATACATATCAGAGCTCGAACGTAGCGTCACTTCATTGCAGGTACTTTTACACACATTCATAGGCCTCTTTATAAAAACATTTCAATGATGACTATTTTTCCTAACTTGAATTGTATTTGTGTAAAAATAAAAAATAAAGGCGGAAGTGTCAGTGTTATCGCCGAGAGTTGCGTTCTTGGATCACCAGCGTTTGCTTCTCAACGTTGACAACAGCGCTCTCAAGCAACGAATCGCTGCTTTAGCCCAAGACAAGATTTTCAAAGACGGTAATTTTTTTCTCTTTTTTAACTCTTTAACCTTTTTTACCTATTAATTCCCTTATTTATTAAATCTTTACTCAACTTTTTTTTGAAACGTATTCTTTCCTATAAAAATAAAGAATGAATTTTCAAAATTACATACTAAAAATTTAAGAACTACCTTTTTTTTTTTTAGAGTTCTCTGCATATACAAAATTGTGCAACTTTTGGAATAAATTCTCAAGTAAATTTGTCGGAGAAATCATGGAATGTGTTTATGTAACTTTTATGATACGTATGTGTGTGTCTAATATATATTCTTGGAATGCGTTATGCGTATATATATTTTGTTTTTCAATTTTTCGTCAATGTATTCAATTATCACTGACAATATATGAGCACGCCCAATAATTTTCCTTCTTTAGCGATTACAAGGATTTTGCTAATATATTTATATATATATATATATATATATATTAAATTGCAGCACATCAAGAAGCATTGAAGAGGGAAATAGAGAGACTTCGACAAGTGTATCACCAACAAAGCCTCAAGAATATAGACAATGCAAATCTTTCGTCGGCGACCGGAGCCGCCGTCGACATCAAGCCGTCTATTGAAAAAGAGCCGCTGCTCAATGTCTGATGTCGTCATCATCATCAACAATATTATCTCACTCTCTTCTTGGCAAAAATTCTTGACTATCAATCTCGCCTGGTTAAGAATTTTAGAAGATGACCTTTTTTTTTTTAATTCTAAATCACATTTTTTAAAGTTGTGATGAATTCAATTTGATGTATCTTATTTTTTAATTTATTTTTATTTCGTTTTGTTTTCTGGGGTTGATGGAAGGGAAGTCATTTTTTTTTTTAACAGCAAAGGGAAGTCATCAAGTGTTGGTTGTACAAAGAACTAGTGATTTGTTTTTTTATATATATATAATTATTTGGGAGTGTATAAGGATTTGACGATTTGTGTACTAATTAAATTTTATTTGTTAATAGTTTTTTCTAACTATTTTCCATATACTGCAAGAAAAACATAGTTTTCATTTTTATTAGATATGTTAAACAAGAATGAGTATTACGTTTTTTTTTTTGCAACAATTATTTGATAATTAGTTCTGTTCTTCAGGTGATCCAGACTATCAACAAAATTGTAGAAATAAACTTTTGTTTGGCATGCTAAAATAATCTGTTGCTGTTAGCATGTCTCAAGGGTATTACTTTTTACACAAATATATAAAAATATGCCATTTATTGGGTTGGTGATCCTGTTTAAAACGAAATGGTTACGAAACTTGGAACGATGATCTCAATATTATGCATTCGAACCATTGTTAAATTATGTTAAGACGATGTTTCTACAACCACTCATTTTTTGGTGTTTTCGATTTGTATGACGTAGTCACGTCATCTAATAATTTTATCTATAGGAGAACGGATCACATATGATTTTCTATGAATGATTGGTAAATAAAATTAGGAGATGTGTGTAAGTTATACTAGACAAGACATTAAGAAAATGAATCTAAAATCAATTTACCTGATACTAAAAGAATTGTTAAAATGTTAATTAGTATATCGTTACAATATTTGTAAGGCCAGATTTCTTAAGATGCTATGAGATTTGTTTAAATTTTTTATTTTTTTATCTAAATAGTATATTAATGGTGTTTTCAGTTATATTACTAGCATTACTAAAGTATATAATGGAATGTAAAAAAAAAAAATAATAAAAAAAAAACTAAACTATGGGGAGGAAGAGGAACTATTTGTATCCTTGAGCAAAGAGCATTAATAAATGGGTAACTTTTTATATTCCGTTTGGGAATTGGGGTGAAAAATAGCCAATAAAAAAGTTATGGAGTGAAAAGGATAGAAATGAAAAGCGGAGCGTGTGGACACATCAGTGAGTTCACGTGATATGTTCCTTGACTGGACCACTACGTTCACGTTACATGATTGGTTTGTTTTTTTTTCTCCACTTTTTTGGTAATATATCTTTTTAAGACTTGGGTCTTATTAATTTCTTTTGTCAAATGGTAATCTAGTAAAGTGTTGGACCAGTAGTGAAAATGATATACTCATATTTATCTAAATTAAACATTTTCCCCTATATCTAAAAAAAACTTGATATATTTTTATTTTCCATTGTTACTTTTGGGTTTCAGTTTATAGGGATGATGAATTCAGTTACATTTTTCTAACATTGTGTATTAAGATTTACTAATTTGTCTCCCGAACTAAACATCATAAGAATTTTATCATATTTTGGGTTTAATAAAGCAAGCAAATTATCTTAAATTTACAATGAAACCACAAATTTTAAGAGCATATACATTGGGGATTTTAAAAAATTTCTTAACACAGAATCATAAAAAAAAAGTTAATAAAAAAATCGAAAGTACTACGAAACAGTTAAGAACCGATCATTAAAATCCTTACACCAACTATATCGGTGAATTCTTGCACGGATATTTTTAAAAAAATTAATTAAATATTATACGGGTCCCACATAAAAGTTAAGAACCGGCTCTAAAAATCCTTGTTTAAGAATCGAATTCTTCACTATTGAGGTGATGTGACGCAAGTGTATTAGTTTTTTTTTTTTTTCCAATAAAAACTGTAGACCTCACAAAAAAAATTATTAAAAAAATTGTTAAATACTTCTCTCTAAAAATCCATGGATGTAGAGCATATATATTAGAGAACCTTTATTTGGGGTTCTTAAAAATAAATATTTTAAATTTAATTTTTTTATTTTAAGTTGAAAAAAGAAATTGAACAAAAAAAAATCAACCAATCACGGGTCGCCACGTACACATGAACAGTTACGTACACATGAACAGTGAAGAACCAGTTTTAAATAAGAGATTTTCAGAGGAAATTCATCACTGTGCTGTGAAATCCACAAATTTTTTATTATTTATTTTTAGAAATCTTTGTTAAGAACTTCCTTAAAACCTAACCTCTAATGCACCTGCTCTAGGATTGGTTATAGGTGTTATAGGATCGATTGTTAACTGTTCAGACGTGTCGCGACATGTGATTGGTTATTTTTTATTATTATTATTATTTTTTAAAGTCAAAAACAATAAATTATTAAAATAATTTTTAAAAACCCCAAAGGATTCACCAATGTACATGCAAGTCAGTACTTGCAATTTAAATTTTGGTCCCTACTCTTTCAAACCACATCAAAGAGATTATCGAAAAGTTGTTATCAAAGAGATTATCCTTCCATAAGATGCTCTGATTACAACAGCTACAAAATCACTGGCTAATGTCTAGAATTCCAAAATAGATATCGAAATACTGTACACCGTACATCTACCAAGAAATTACAAAGCCGCTACTACAAAAACAATCATTCATTTTGGGTTCCTGGTGGATCTTCCCAGTTTCTTGGAGCCACTCCGGTTCTGTTAATTCATAAACCAGTATAGTAACAGTAAGCATTTGATGGCTAGAATCTCAATAAGGATTTATTAAACAACACTAAAATTTTCTAAGCAACCCTAAGCGAGTGTTAAAAATTTGAGTCTGAAAGAGCAAAGTACCTTCTCAAGTGTCTGTTAATGCATCAACTCTTTCAGATGTATCAAGAACCCGGCGTCTTGAAACTGTCTCTTTCAAGAGCTTCACCTTATTTTCCAATCCAATCAGCTTTTCTTCAAGTAACTCTAATTTTTGGTTAAGCTTTACTTCAAATTCTTTAATCCAGAGACTTCCAGATTCTTCTACTTGTCTTTCTATTAGACCTCGTCTCATCGTCTCTTCTTCTTCTTGCTTCAATCCTAGCTTTTCGACTTCAGTAGCAGCCAGTACTAAACCTCCAGAACCTTTAACATCCTTGTACAACGATTTACCACGCAAAGGACAACATTTCATGTGTTTTCTAGATGCCTTTTGTGTTTCTTTCAAAGCTTTCCTGTAACCAGCCAATACACTTGTCATCATACGAAGTTCATTCTCAAGCTTATAGATCTCTAAATTCTTCTGTTGCTCTTCGTAAGTTTCCTTGTGTAATTGCCGAACCATTTCTTCCCTCCTTTGCAGTTCATTGATCAGTGTCTGTTGATTCATACTAGATTCTCCATAACTTTGGTCTTTCTCGGCATTTGATAACTTAGCCTGATCCACCAACTGCTTAATCTGCTCCATGCACATCTCAAAAGGAACTGGCTTGTCATCCCAAGATGGTCCATCATTCTTCATCCTCTTAGTTGCAGGGCTATCAAAATGGTATGAAATATCATTCTCGTGATCCATCTCTCTCTTGTTGCCATTCCCAAAATGAGAACTACCTGGAACCATATTCATACCAGCACTAGATCCCAGGAAATCACTACCATGAATTTGTTGCCCAGAGTTGAAGCCTAATGAAGATGTATCATCCATCATAAGATTACCCTGGGCAACTTCATTTAGAGTTTCGACTTTAGGAAACAACGGAAACCCTCCTTGGTGCTTTTCTCCATCTCCAAGTGAAACATCTTCTCCCACTTCCATATGTCCTATTACGTTCCCTTCATCACCTACAGTAGCACCACCAACATCACAGCCCTGAGGAAAATGTGAACCAGCATTACTGTCTACATTCCAAAACCATTTTTCATTCCCTTCTTCCTTGTTTTCCTCAAGATCCATAGGTTGTTCTTTATTTTCCTCAAGATCCATAGGCTCTTCCTTGTGATCCTCAGGATCCATAGGCTGTTCTTTATTTTCCTCAAGATCTATAGTTGTTTCCTTGTTTTCTACAAGATCCATAGGTTGTTCATTGTTTTCCTCAAGATCCACAGGCTGTTCCTTGTTTCCCTCAAGATCCGTTTGTTGTTCTTCATGATGATGCTCTTCGTTAGACTCTTGCCCAAGATTCAGTTCGATCTTATGTTCTTGTACATGCTGCTCTTCCTTTGAGTCACTGCCTCCATCATCCATTCTTAGATTCACAGCAGCAATATCATCATTTACCTTCAAATCCATCTCCTTAATCTCAACATCCTCCACTCTCAGCTGTTCATTTGATGTATCTTCTTCTGAGGATTTGTTCAACAAATTCACCTCCTTAACCACAACATCCTCCACGCTCGACTGTTCCTTCGGTGTATCTTCTTCTGAGGATTTGTTCAACAAACTCACCTCCTTAATCTCAACATCCTCCACTCTCGGCTGTTCCTTCGGTGTATCTTCTTCTGAGGATTTGTTCAACAAATTCACCTCCTTAACCACAACATCCTCCACGCTCGACTGTTCCTTCGGTGTATCTTCTTCTGAGGATTTTTTCAACAAACTCACCTCCTTAATCTCAACATCCTCCACTCTCGTTTGTTCCTTCGATACATCTTCTTCTGATGATTTGTTCAACAAACTCACCGCCTTAATCTCAACATCCTCCACTTTCGGGTGTTCCTTCGATGCATCTTCTTCAAAGAATTTGTTCAACGAACTCACCTCCATAACCTCAACATCCTCCACTCTTCGTTGTTTCTTCGGTGTATCCTCTTCTGAGGATTTTCTCACCGAATCTTCCACTTCTCTAACATTATCCTCTTCAGCCTTGTCCCTTAATAGATCCTTTTTCTGAGATCTTATCACCATCTGCATATGCGACGCATAGTAACAATCCCCAAGTGAAGGCTCAGCTTTCAGCTCTTTCTCAACCATGATCCATAACAATCCAGCCCAGTCCAGCTTATCTAATTTATTTTCCTTTATACCTTTCCTCCATTCCACCACTTGATCCGGCATCATCCACGCGTCATCACAATGGAGTAGAATCCAATTAGACACAATTTCATCATCAATGAAACGGATTGATTCATCTGACTCCAAAAGTTGATTATCCTCATCTAAGACAACACGTTCTTTCTTACTAGGCAGCTTCAAAGCTCGAGCCAAATCCGCACGGCTGATGTTAATCCTAGCCCCGTTTACATAGCCACACTTAGTCTCAGAACTATACGAAGCTATAAGTTGAGCCACAAGATCATAATGGATATTTTGATCAAATTCCAAATGCACGAAATCCCAAAGACCGAAATTCTTCAAGAGATTCTCATGACGAGAAAAATCTAGGGTTTTAACTGGCTTGAAAGGGATGAGATTTAAGGTTTCGGCGAGTACCTTAAGCTTCTCCTTCGACTTCTCCTCTTGCTGCATGCGTTTCTTACTGTTCCCCTTCCGCTTCGGACCCCCACCGCGACGGTTAAAGGGAGAGCTCATGGCTTGAGAACCAACTGCAGCAGTAGTATCAGTATCGTCATCCTCAATCGACAAACCCGGTTTCTGATCTAGACCATCTGCCTCATCAGCCTCTTGCGATTTATCCAAATCGTCCGGTGCTGATTGTGGAATTTGAATTTCGCCTGCAAGAGAATGTGCCTTTTCAGAAGCAGAATATTCTTCTTCAACGCTCAATCGCTGGATCCGGCTAGATTTCCGGGTTTTAGAAGTGACTGCACCTCGACCTCGAGAATTATTAGGAATCGATGGAGAATCCATGGCTGGTTTTACCCCCGGTTCTAAAGACTAGAGTCCTTTTTCACGGTCTGGTCCTCTGGAAAGCAAAGGGACGACATTTACTGAGTCTGATTTTACCGATCTCGAGGAAGAAATTAACTATTTGAAAACTGCCACGTAGTCAATCAACCAGTTAGAAAAACTTGTGTTGGGCCACAACTCTTTCGGGCCCAAATTGGTTAAACCGCAAAATTAACCGTTATGTGTCAGAAATTACATTATTTACTCACATCTTTACATCTGTCACGAAAAACTCCTAAATCTCTCTGACCTTTCAGATTCACTCTCTTCCTTCTCTCCTCGATACTGTTAGATCTTCCATCTTCTCCGATATCTCCACCGCGAAACCTCCGACTAGAAAATCCTCTAACTCTTCTTAGTCACCGTCGTTGCCTAGCTTTATAGATCCAACTCTCTCTCTCTCTCCGAAATGATCCGGTATCATCTCTTTCACTGTTTCGTAATTCATAATTCTCTCCTCATCACGGCGGCGGTTGCGCAGTTCAGTGGACATGTGTTAGAGACGGAACTTTGGTGCGTGGCAAAGAACAACGCCGAAGATTCGGCACTCCAAACGGCTATCGACTGGGCGTGTGGTCCTGGAGGCGCCGATTGCGCCGGGATCCAGCAAGGTGGACCCTGCTACGATCCGTCGGATATCCTGAAGATGGCGTCGTTTGTTTTCAACAACTATTACCTCAAGAACGGTCTCGCAGATGAAGCCTGCAACTTCAGTAACAACGCTGCTGTTACTTCTCTGAATCCAAGTAAGATTACGTTTCTTCTGTGGATCATATGATATGATTCATATCTGTTGGATTTATCGTGAGGATAGTAGAATCCCAGAGGAATAGAGTCTCTGGTTTTAGAAAATGCAATTCGACTATGAGTGACATTTGCGAATTGATTGTTGAAAGTTTAGTGCATTTTTTGCCGCTCGTTTAAATCAGTTTTCCTACTTTTGTATTTCAGGTCAAGGAACATGCACATTTCCTTCAAGGTAATTTAATTAAGTAATGCACATATGTGTTTCTCAGTACTATTTGGAACAATTTATATCGATATGAGATTCTTTTCAAAATATATAGAATTGATTGGTTTTGAGTAACCCTTTTCATTTTTAGTTTCTTGTTTAGAAAGATGAAGTTATCTACATTTCTTTTGATCTTGGCAAAGATAATGCTCATATCCATACATGGCAGTTTCTACAGAACATGAAACAAGAACTTGCAAAAAGCTATTAAAGCAAAACATCTGAAATGTTATAATTCTCCATAGGACTCGTTTTCTTTAAGTAACACTCATGCTCCTGAAGTATGGTGGCAGTAAGAGAGTGAGGAATGGCAATGTCGCGGATGCTACTTCCACGCAAGGCACAACTGCATCAGAATACTCGGATTTGAGCGGATCTATACGGATTTATAACAGTTGGACTTTACGGTTAATCATTTTAGGCCATATTGGGACAATGATACGGACAATTCATCATCTTTAGCTACTACTACTGTTCTTGGTGACAAAAGTATCCCTTTATTTTATTTTTCTCTTTTCCCATTACTCAATTGTATGTAAGTAAAATGGTTTTGCATCTTTTATGAATCCACTGTGAAGAAGAGTAAATTAGAAAGGCATCAAGATGAGCTTTTGTAATTGTATCAATATGTCTCTTTTCACTACATATAAAGAAAAGTGTTCCATTATACAGAAAACTATCTCAGAAACAGAGATTTACTACGAATTTAAAGAAAGAACGTATAGTATAAATCAAAGATTATCGATGTATTTGTGATATGTATGCAGTATATGTATTGCCTATATAATCTGATCAGAGTCTTTCAAGATCCGCTACATGAATCTTGGTCAACCCGAGAAGGATTTATCCTGTTTGAAGATCTTTCCCTTGTTAAGATCCTCTTAAACGAATCTAACCGCGAAACCGACGACCCAACTGTTTTGTTACTCGACGAAGAAGCCGCGGCCGCTTCCGCTGTTAAATTCACTCTGACTTCCTCCAAAAATGGCGGTGCAGTCGATGGTGCAGCACCGTCGCTGACTGGTCCTTCTCTCGGCTCAGGCTCAAGTCTAGGCCTTGGCTCAACTTCAGTCCGACAAACAGGACAAGTGGAACAAGTGGCGAGCCACGTGTCAACACAGTCGACGTGGAAGACGTGTTTGCAATTCGGAAGCTCTCTCGCCTTGTCTTGCTCCTCCAACAGACTTAAACAAACCGCACATTCTTTAGCCGTTGCCGCCTCCACGTCATCACTGGCTCCGACGGTGAAAGAAGGGAGAGTAGCGATGACTGCTGGGTCGAGTCCACGTTTTGGTGCTTGATATGGGTAGCGGATAGGGAGGCCACGGAAAGCTGCTTCTCTACGGCGGCGACGGAAAACGAATCTGGCGTAGAGATGAAGAGCAACGACGATGATAATAACTCCGGATAAAGAGAGAACCGCGGCGAGCATGATCTTGCTGTTGAGATCATAAGTAGACGGACTTGGCCAGAACGAGTGGTGGTGCTCGGGTTGGAACCAGCGATGATCTCCGTCGTCGGAACTCATTGTGTAAACGCTTTTTTGGTGGATAGGGAAGATAAGGAAACAGAAGTGGTTAACTTGACTTCTGATGGTATTATATAAGAAACAAAAAGACTTTTGTATTTTCTTATATTAATTTTGATTTTTCTAAGGTTTGTACTTTAGTAGGTGGGTGGAGAAAAATCTGAAGTAGATATAGTACAAGAAAGTTGGAGAGAGGCCTATATTTTCAAGGGGTTTGGAAATTTTCTCATTGTTGACTAAAACTTGGATTGTGGAAACACTGATTAGTCTATGATTAATCAAGAACGAAAACAAGTTTATATATTTTTGGTCTTTTGTTCAATTGCAGTCTATAGAAGGTTATTCGGCGATAGGTTTGGTGTTTTAGAATTCGAGTTTGGAATATGTCAAAGTTCAATATTAGGAGTTAGCTCGTATATATATCCTGAATTGTCTATATAAATTCAGTGTATTTAACAGAAGGTTTGTGCATCGTAATTTTGTATGTTGCAAATTGGTTTATCAAACCACATAAATAGATTCATCCATTTGATTCAAAAATAATAAATAGGGATCAGTAAATCCATGTATGATTTCTTTGTATATCATGCATTGCGGTTTAGGCCATGTAATTAACTATGATTGCAATTAATCTCGCTGTTTTTAAATGATAATACAAGTATCGTTTTGTCAACAAAAATGATACAGTTTATCTCATAACGTGACTAGAAATAATGTAAAATGTCAATAGTCAAGAAAATACGAAAAATAAAAGTTAAGACGTGTAAGGGAGGATACGTGTGGGCACCACATAGCTTGTTTGACTTGAGGAAGAGTCTTTGATGTAGACACGTTGAAATTTTGAATATTACAAAATTGTCTCGATTGTATATTAAAAGTTCTACTCCTTTGTTTTCCTTTTCACACATTAATTAATTAATCAACAACGGCTTTGTAAGAATGTGAATATACTCTTAACATACAAAAAAGGCGTTGCCATTGATTTATATTTACACAAAAAAGATTTGGGTACAAGAATTAAAAATTTAAGAACAAGAGATTGTACATGAATTAAAGATTCATATCATCGATGTATGTGTGTGTGTAAATATTATATATTGATTCATTGTCTTTCTAGATCCGATACACAATCTTGGTCAACGCGAGAATGATTGTTCCTGTTTAAAGATCTTTCCCTTGTCAAAATCCTACGAACCGAATCTAACCGCAAAATCGATGATCCACCTGATTTGTTTTCCGATGAAGACGCTTCCACCGCCGTGTAATCTAACGGTGGTGGTGCAGCGCCGTCGCCAACTGGCCCTTCTCTTGGCTCAGGCTCAAGCCTTGGACTTGGCTCGACTTCTGTTCGACAAACGGGACAAGTGGACTGCGTGGTGAGCCACGTGTCAACGCAGTTCACGTGGAACACGTGCTTGCAATCCGGTAACATCCTCGCCGTATCTTTCTCTGCCAACGAGCTTAGACACACCGCACATTCCGTAGCCGCCACGCCATCACCGTTGACTTTAACCAAGAACGTAGGGAGAGAAGCGATGACTAGAGGGTCGAGGCCACGTTTGGGCGGCTGAGAAACTACGGTAAAGTCTTGGAAGGCGGATCTACGGCGGAGAACGAATCTTGCGTAGAGATAATAAGCGAAGATGATAAGGATAATAATTGAGAAGGAAATGATGGTGGAGAGTAAGATCTTGCTGTGGACACTATTGAAAGAAGCCCTGTTTTGCCAGAACGTCCGGTTGAAATCATAATCTCTGTCGTTGGAGCTCATGATGAAGCGTTTTTGATTCGGTGGAACAATAAACAGAATGTGGTGGGACTATAAGTTGATGACAAGAAACTATTGGAGATTTGAAGGGGTCTTAGTTGTGTGCTTAAACTATATTTTCTGTTAACTTCATATGAATTTTTATTATTTAGTATCGGATATGTAGGTTTAAACAAGTTTATGATCTGACAATGTTTTATTAGTGTCGGCACTGGATAAATCCAGATTAAGACTTTGTACAATGAGGGTTGTTTAAAAATGGTTTTACTATTTCTTAAAGATCAACACTACAAAACAGAAATTTATATCTGAGATTCCACTTTTTTGGAACTGGAATCGTCTGATTAATCCAAAACTCATTGGAGATTACCTACCAATAAACCTATTCGAATTTGTCGAAAATATTTGATCGAAAAACCTTTTTCAAATAGTTTTACCAGATTCCTAATGTTACATCTCCAATAAGATAAAACCGCTAGCTACTGAAATCCGTGGAAATATGTGGTGTCACAGAAACAAAGTTGCCAATATTTGTTATCTATGTTCTTTCTTTGGTTCTGAACTCAAAACCATTGTATTGATGAAACTCAATGAACTAACGATTCTCTTGAATATTTTACGTTTTTATCACATTTTTTCTAGTTTCAACACTCGTTATTTTGTAACAATTTGTATTCCCTCCGATTCAAATTAAATGTCATTTTAGAGTCTAAATTTTGTTTCATTTTAAAAGTCGTTTTATATCGTAATAGAATTTTTTAATTAAAAATTTTAATTTTATCTATAGCCCTTAGCTTATCTGTGAATGTGAATATATTATATGATATAATTAATAAAGGGTAAACTAGAAATTTTGATTATTTTCTTAATATAGGTAAAAAAATTGGAAGGAGTATTTCTTACACTAACTTGCAAAAACTTTTGCCATTATATTTACATATACACAGGATTTGACTAAAAAACAAAATTAACGGAACAAGAGTAGAATTGTACATGAATTAAAGATCAATTATTGATGTGTGTGTGTGATTTATTGTCTTTCTAGATCCAATTCATGATCTTGGTCAACGCGAGAATGACTGTTCCGATTTGAAGATCTTTCCCTTGTCAAAATCCTCCGAAACGAATCTAACCGCATAACCGATGGTCCACCTATTTTATCATTCAACGAAGAGGCTTCCGCCGCCGTAAAATCCAACGGCGGTGGTGCAGCGCCATCGCCAACTGGCCCTTCTCTTGGCTCAGGCTCAAGCCTTAGACGTGGCTCGACTTCGGTTCGACAAACCGGACAAGTGGACTGCGTGATGAGCCACGTGTCAACGCATGTAGCGTGGAACACGTGCTTGCAATCCGGTAACATCCTCGCCGTATCTTTCTCCTCTAACAAGCTTAGACACACCGCACATTCCGTAGCCGCCGCCACGTCATTACCGTTGACTTTGACAACGAACGTAGGGAGAGAAGCGATGACTAGAGGGTCGAGGCCACGTTTAGGCGGCTGGGAAACGACGGAGAAGGAGAGGTCCTGGAAGGAGAATCTACGACGACGGAAAGCGAATCTTGTGTAGAGATGATAAACGAAGACAATGAGGATAATAATAGAGAAGGAAACGATGGTGACGAGCAAGATCTTGCTGTTTCCATCGTAAGAAGACGAGTTTTGCCAGAACGAATGGTCGGAATCGAACCGGTGATCATCGTTTCTGCTGTCAGAGCTCATGATGAACCGCTTTTGTTTCGATCGATGAGAAGGAAAGGAATTAAACAAGAACAGAAAGTGGTGACTTTAAGTTAATAACAACTTAACAAGTAAAGCAGATTGAAACGATCTTAGTTATAGTTATGTAATAAAATTATACTTTGTGTAACTTGTAATGATTTTATTTATTTATTCTTCAAAGCATTCATTATAATATGATTGGTGGGTGGAGGAAAATAGGAATTAGAACAGAATAATGAGATGGTCATAAACTGAAAGGGCCATTGTTTATTTGACTCAGATTTGTTTTTAATTAATAAAAATTCAAATTTATGAAATTTAATTAGGATTGCAGTCTTTTCCATACATTTACAGTATATGAGAACTGTAAAAAGGTGATAATACAATTGTTCCAAGAGTATGGCTAGATGTAGATGTAAATTGATGAGCAGAGTCAAGAAAGTACGAAATTAGAAAAGTTATAACGTGAGGTCTGTGCCGGTCCAATGTTTTCGTATACCATAAACAAATCTAAAAAATATGTCTTTTTCATAAAAAAATTTCAAAATCTTAAATAATAATAAAAGAACTTCATCAACAATCCAACTCCATAATCGATTTGTTAAAATATGTCTCTTCTTACATTTTTTTTGCTACAAAATCATTCTTTATATCATTTAATCGAGTTTTTCAACTATATTTGTCTTAACTGATAACAAAGTTAGCCTATTCAATCATTGTTATGACATGGTAGACCGTAAATAATTCTTTACCAGTTTCAACTTCGAAAAACTTATTTCAACAGTGGCAACCGATACCGGAATGGTTAACAATATGCGATAAGCACTTTATGTGTATTGATAACAATCCTCCATTTTCTTTAAAAAATCAAGCACTTTAATAGGTTTATGAACGTCGTCTGGTATTGATTAGCTAAGAATTTTTAATTCCATAAACAAATTATCTTCAACTTTGTCAAAATGTGATTCGTTAAAGAAGTCTTCAAATTCAAACATGAAAAAAATGGATCGTCAGTCATGTAGTCGAGGATTTTGATTTTCTCTAAAACAAAATTCTACTAATTAAAATAATAATTATTTGATAATACATTAATTAAATAATTTGTTACTAAAAACCTTATAAACATTGTTAAATAACTCTATAAATTGATTTTTATTATTAAATATATACCTTTAAATTTAGTTTGAATATATATTAGTAACAAAATATATATAAAATACCCTTCTAAAATTTGTGTATATATATACACTAAAAAATTACATCTAAAAAATATCCCTCTAAATTAAATACCTTAATCAGTGGTTTACCTCGATTATCTCTTGTTATGGTCTTAGTTGAGATTTGGAGGGGCTGCGTGTGGGAACCATAAGTTTGACTTGTAGAAGAGTCTTCGAAGTGAATAAACATGTAAATCTATTACTTGTTGTGCATATATTAGAGATTCAAGATTCAACTCTCTTTTTTTCTTTTCACAATCACACCGTCACACGTTAGCTTCTTTTTTTTGTTCCTTGTATGAAAAAGTCATCTTAAAAATATACTATTTTTTTCCATGTCGCTATGTAAGAAATACAATGACAATGTATTTGTATTTCGTTGGAAGAATTATATTTGTATGTAGAGGAGGAAAACATCTCAAATAAAGCTGTTAAAAAGTTTTTTGAATAAATTTTAGATTATATATTTTTTTTAATGAATCATATTTGTTTTGTTATCACTCGCTTCGGGTTTCATACTGTATTGTTGTTTTAAATGGCCATATATAATGCTTTTATCTATCTTAGCCCCGATCAATTTACAAATTTTGTTAACCATTTGGGTTGCATGGAAACTTGTTAAGTCTTTCGAAATCAAATTTTGTTTTGGAAACACATAAAACACTTTAGATCTTATAACTAAAAATTTCAATTTAGAGAATGATTCTTTTTTAGAAACACGAAAAAATCACCCATTTGATTTAAGAGAACTTGTTCTCATACAATTAATATAATTATGTGGATTCTCTATTTATTATTGAATGAGTTTACACGATTTGTAGATTTGGGAGTAAGCTAAACGAGAAGCTTTGGGAGCAAGGTAAAAATAAAATTTATGATATATTACTTACAAGTTACAACAGAAAAAACTTCATCGATACCACAACGGTATTTTTTTCGTCTTAATATTCTTTTAAATAAAAAAAAATCTGAAAAGGAAATTAATAAGGAAATTGAGAGAGAAAAGAAAGAAAAAAGGAAATTGAGACCCTTGCAGGACGCTTTAATTCTTGTACACATATTCTCTATATGTATATTGGATGAGTTTGACACTAGTCTTGTTGCTAATATCTAGGGTTTTTTCACTATAGCTTGGATCAGAAGAATCGATTTTATTGCAATGGCTCTGAGGTTTGAGAAGTTACTAGGTAAAGGCTCTTTTGGTTCGGTGAGCCTTTTCCAGTACTCGAACCCACGCGGCAAGGCGCTCTACACAGCCGCCAAGACCTCCGACTACGATCACGCCGCGTCTCTCTACAAGGAGTTTAAGATCCTGTCGGAATTCAAGGGTTGTCCGAGAATCGTCCAGTGCTACGAGAACAGAGTGATCGAGAATGATGACGGCGAAGGCAAAACAGAGTACATGATGCTAATGGAGTACGCAGCTTTGGGATGCTTGGGGACTTTCATGAACCGATTCAAAGACAAGATACTGCCTGACCCTTTGATCAGAGACTTTACTCGTATGATTCTCGAGGGTTTGGCCACCGTTCACGGCCGCGGCTATGTCCACTGCGATCTCAAGCCCGAAAACATCCTCGTTTTCCCGAGTTATGTCTACAACAACGACGGCGCGTGGAGCTCTTCTTACGAATTGAAGATTTCTGACTTCGGGTTGACGAAAAGAGACGGAGACAATAACTGGTGGAGTCCTAGTCGTCCTTATGCGGCGACTCCGCTCTACATGTCGCCGGAATCGGTTTCTCACGGCGAAACAGGGAGAGGGCTTGATTTATGGTCGCTGGGATGTGTGGTGTTGGAGATGTACACTGGGAAGCGACCATGGTGGCACACAAACTATGACTTGAAGGATCTCAGGAACTGTTACGAGCCATTGATTCCGAATCATCTTCCTTGCGATGCCAAACACTTTATCATGACTTGCTTCGCCTTGGAGACGAAAGATAGAAAAGACGCTCTGACATTGTTGAAGCATAGCTTCTTGCGTCGAGACTTCTCCGATAAGGTCACAAAGCTATCGACTGTTATGAAGAGTGGGAATAATCCCAAGGAGTTTGCCCTGAAGTTGGATGAAATTAGACAGAAGCTTCAAGAAATTAGGGGTCTGAAATCGATGAACCCAGCATCTAATTTTGTTCGTGTTTAATTTTTGATTTTTCAATTAATTAGTACAATTATGTAATTCGAAATCACTGAATCTGAAGGCACCTGTGTCTATGTATTTTTACTTTGTTCTATCTCTGGATTTTTTTGTTCTTTATGCCATATTTTGTTCTCTATTGGAAAGAAAATTACATGATTTTATAATAGTGGAATTGAATGTAAGTGAACAAGCTCGCTCCAAGATTATTTCTGTACCTTTATAACGTGGAGATTATCTCAATCACTCTTCAGTTCTTAGTTAAGATCCTCGTTGAACGTACGCAACTTCCCATATGTCTCTTGAATTTGCACTCCAGAATTTACATTTTGGGAGCTTCTGCTTAATGCTATATTTGTTTTCTATGGCAAAAGAAAAATACAAAATTATATAATAGTTGAAAATTGAACTTATGTTAATGAAAACAAGCTTCAATTTTGGTTTTGTGCCTTTTTGAACTTGATTTATCTTTAGCAAATAACAAAACTCAGTCCTTTTTTCTCTGCTATCTGTTTTTCCTTATTTCTCTCCAAACGGTGTTAATTTAGCCGTCGTATCCTTTTTAATTTAATTAAAATCAAGTAAACCATTGAATTTTCAAAAGCTTCCTTTTTTTGGAGACGTGTGTTTGTTGTTGTTCTTCGTCGCTCTCTCTCGATATTCGGATCGGTAGGTGAGCTTTCTTCAAATTTCCCTTTTAGATCAACGCTGCTTTTTTTTTTCGTATCCTACTCCTTTCGTTTCGTTTCTAATTTCTCCCTTTACCAAGGTTTTCGTCGATTGATGAAAACCTAACTGTTTCCGTTCTTACAGAAACCCTAATTTCGTGGATTATAATTATGGGTAACGAGAAGAAGGAGAAGCGAAGACAAAGTAAGGAGGACGCTACTTATGGCAGCTTCGCCGAAAGCGATTCGAGCTCTGATGATTCCAGCGGCGCTCCAAGTAAGAGGCGTAAAACCAAACCTGTCAATTTTCTTTCTGCAAGTACGAGCCAGACAATTGA
This sequence comes from Euclidium syriacum, assembly GCA_900116095.1. Taxonomy (NCBI): domain Eukaryota; kingdom Viridiplantae; phylum Streptophyta; class Magnoliopsida; order Brassicales; family Brassicaceae; genus Euclidium; species Euclidium syriacum. The sequence continues at coordinate 2,088,305 of FPAK01000012.1, read as the reverse complement.
TCAGAACGGGAACACCGAAATTGACGAGGTGGAGGAGGAGGAAGATATTATTTTACCTGGAGCAATGGGTAAGAAGACAACTGAGAAGGCAAAGATAATAGAGAGAAAGAAGAAGGATAAAAAGGAAAAGTTTGAAAAGTTCAATGGTGGGTTTGCTATGAAGATGTTTGAAAAAATGGGGTACGAGGGAGGAGGGCTTGGGAAGAACGAGCAGGGAATTGTGGTTCCTATCGAAGCACATTTGAGACCCAAGAATATGGGTATTGGGTACAATGATTTAAAGGAAAACAAGACACAGTTGTCTGGTTTAAACAAGGTTGAGGAGAAGACGACTGTTAATGAGAATCATGGTGATGGAGGGAAATATCGTTCGAAAAAGAAGAAGGCTAGGAAGGAAGTTTATATCAATGCAGAGGAGTTATTGGAGAAGGAGGAAGAGGGTTTTGGTGCAGATGTACCAATGCCAGAGTTACAGCATAAGATTGATAGAGATTTAAGGAACGAGAAAGAATCAGTCTCGAGCTTGCAGCAGGACAAGGAGAAATTTATAATGGAGGAAAAGAAACAGAAAATGCAGTTAGACAACATAGTGTATTTTGCAGAAGAAATCGATCGAATTGAGGTGGAGAATGCATCTGGGAATCTAACATTGGATTCACTTTTCAATCGTTTCACGGACCTGCTTTCGAGCTATCCTGATGACTATAAGCGTTGTAACTTTCCATGCCTTGCTTGCTCTCTGGCCTTGCCTCTCTTTAACAGGATGTTTCAGGATTGGGACCCTCTTAGTGATGCAGTGCATGGTGTCGAGGCTATATCTTCCTGGAAATTGCTTCTGGATGTTGAGGACAATCAAAATATCTCCACGCCTTATAGCCAACTCATCTCAGAGGTAATGTTACCTGCTTTGCGAATGTCAGTCATCAATACTTGGGAACCTAGAGACCCTGAACCAATGCTGATATTTGTAGAGACATGGGAAAATGTACTGCCTTCGCCTATCCTCCGAGTGATTTTGGACACAGTAGTACTGCCAAAATTGTCAAGCGCTATTGAATCTTGGGATCCATGTTTGGAAACTCTTCCCATCCATGTTTGGGTGCATCCATGGCTCCCAGTGCTTGATCAGAAGTTAGAAAGCGTGTATCGGATCATTCACATGAAACTGAGTAACGTTCTTGATGCTTGGCATCCGAGTGATGCGTCTGTCTACACTATTCTTTCCCCTTGGAAGACTGTTTTTGATGCTGCAAGCTGGGAAGAACTGATGCGTCGTTACATAGTTCCAAAATTACAGGTGGTTTTGCAAGAGTTGCAGATAAACCCTGCAAACCAGAATTTAGAGCAGTTCGATTGGGTTACGAGGTGGACATCTGCAGTGCCGATACATCTAATGACTGATTTGATGGAGAGATTCTTTTTTCCCAAGTGGTTAGATGTCTTATATCACTGGTTGTGTTCAGAACCAGAGTTTGATGAGATAAGAAAATGGTTTAAAGGTTGGAAAGGATTATTCCCGGAGGAGCTTTCAGGAAACAAGAGGATCGAAATCCAGTTCAAGCGTGGTCTAGATATGGTAATGGAAGCAGTTGAAGGGGTGGAAGTATCTCAGCCAGGGGCAAGGGAGAAGATAAGTTACAACAGGGAACAAGAGCAGAGGCAGAACGAGGATTGTGCTGAGGGTCATAAGGTTCAGATGTATGAGAGTGAAGAGCTGAGTTTTAAAGAAGTGGTAGGATTGTTTGCACAGGAGAAGGAGCTGCTGTTGAAACCCAAACCGCATAGAATGCACAACGGTCTTCAGATCTACGGGTTTGGGGAAGTGAGTGTGATACTAGACTCGGTGAACTCAAAGGTGTTGGCTCATGGTGGAGGAGGATGGTTTCCTGTAGATCTTGATGGGTTGCTGAAGATGCACCACAGTTCTATTGCTGGAAAAAGATGAAACATTTCCCCAAGGAATGAGGTATATATCATATCTCTGTTTCTCCTCTTTCGTTTAGCTTTGTAGAAACCTACACAGGTTTTAGTGAGCGTTCACTGGATCTAATTATCTGTATGATAGATTTTAATTGTCAAGTCAAAACTAGATTTTTATTTCTTTTATAGTTCTATATCGTATAATTAGTACCATAATTTCAGGAACATCTTATAGGAACGTTAGCAGAAAGAAGCCTGGTTCTTGCACTTCATATAAAGGTTTGAATGTGAACACTTGTTGGTATAAGTATAACCAGGAGAATTCATTGGTGTGGAATACTTTTATCGTTGACAGTTAAAAACCTTTCACCTTCTGTCGTTGCAGGCAGAGTTGGGTAGAGCTCGGCTTGAGAAGTCACTTATTTAATGACTTACAAAATTGATAAAGTCAGTTTCTTTGTTAGACAAAGAATGCATTTTTCAATTCATGTTTTTTTTCCAGGTTACTGGATAAATGGAGATTAAGAAAAGGTTTATCCTTTGGAAGCTGTATTGGGACAATCCTGAAGATGTGCTTTAAGGATAGAGTTTCACAGCTTTCTCATCATGGAGAAGAGTTTCTAATTAACTTTTCATTTTACCACACGAATTAATTTTCAACTTTGAAAAATTGTGATTTTCTTGATAATCGCGGATTTATTAAGCTGATTTGGTTTTTTGGTTGTTGTGTATATTTCAGGAAGTGTGCATAAAATGTCTTGGAAGCATCGACACTCCGTTGAAGATGGGCCTGAAGTGAAGAAGCAAGTATGTATGTTGCATCTGAGCAAAAACCTTGTGGAGATATATGCCTGAGTTTTACTTTCTTTCTTTCCCTGCTTTGGCATGATAAGTCTTTGATTCGAGCTTTGACTATCTTTGATTCAAACGTGTTTGTTTATCTTTGTCTTACTAGTGGAAGCTTGATGATCCTTTACTTTTGTTTTGTACCTCGTCGATATCATTAAGTTCCGATCAAGGATTAAAAACCAAGAAATTCAAAATTTAGAATAATGAGGAATATAAAAAGGTTGATACTTCTTATGATATCCACATTATATCGGAAAATTCTCTATGCAATAGGGCACAGCTTCATAGTAACACAAACACAATACAACACTACTTAGGTTTTTTACTCAACTAAACCCACACTTGTCTAAGAAGCTTGTATCTTGCATTTGAAGTCGTTGAACCACTACAGTCACTCCCTTTGTCGACAATGGATGTAAGAGGAGAGTCCAGTTCATCAAGCTCTTCATCGCTCGTGTACCCTTTTCTCTGTATCATTGACACATCCCTTGACAATTTCCCTGAAGCCTCTGCAACTTTTTCTGATACATCCATGGTCGATGGAGACTTGTAAGAAACAGAGGAAGCAGCATAAGGGAAGCTCTTCCTATCATCATCATTGCTCTGTAAACATAACATAACAAAAATCTCGATGAAGTTCGTAAAAAAATCCAAACTTTAAATTTATATTTGTTACCTCAGCTGCATTAAGCTCTTCTAAGACAGATCCAGGTACATGATCTGGACAAAACTCATCAGGAGTGAAGTTGCAGAGTATTCTTTTGATAAGTGGAAGACTTATTGATGGACATATCTGTTTGTAAAACCAATCGATGAGTGTGATGTGCTTAACCAAGAAACAAAGAGTGACTGAGATGTATCAAACAAACCTCTTCTCTAATGGATCTTTCCATAAGCATGTCTTTTGGGAGCATAAGAAGATCACTAAGCTCATTTATCAAGACAAAGGCTTTACCCTCACTGCTTTCACTTTCTTCATGATCATCAGAGTTCATGCCAAACATTTCAGTGAGGCATCTAGACCAATTCCCAATCTGCATGTTACGCCATTGGATTCGTCAAACATTTATTCATTTACTAAATGGCTATGAAAATCTGAACTTTGTTTACTTACTGCGTTTTTAAGTTGTGCTCCTGATCCAAAGCTCAAGTCTCCAGCAGGAATAGGAAGAACTTTGGAATCAAGGATAGGATCAGAGACAGGATCTGTCGGAATCTGATGTTCTGACTCGCGCAAGATAGCATTGAACATGGCTACGTCGAATCTACCGATACATTTCTCCATAACCTGTTTAAAACCGACAAGAAACAAAAATATGATTCTTACGTCATCATGGCTTTGAACTTGAAACAAAAATGGAGAGAATTCTGATTTTACCATTCTAGACAAGACAGGTAAGCAACCACATTCATGTCCTGCGCCTCTCATAGGACAAAGCCGTTGTAAAGCATCTTGAAAAGCATTTTTCCATAAGCTAACTGAAAAGCTTCCTTGCTTCTGATCACCCAAAGCAGGTCCCACCACAAGCTTCTCATTCGAATTATCAGAATCTTTTTCAGGAGATTGCATATGAGGCGTAAAGACCTGCCACCAAACAGACTCGACGATTCTAGAGAATATCCAGAACTCGATTTTCTCGAGTGCAGTAGTAAATGTTTCAGTTTCTTGCCAATCTTCCAAAAGCTGTTGTAAACCATTCTTCCATCTCAAGTTTGTTTTCTTCCCTGAATCACCATTCTCACTAGTACTTGAATCAGAGCTCTGTGTGATGCGAGACTTACCAAAAGCTTGTGAAATTATCTCCCTTAAAGATATGATATTCGATAACCAAAACGTTAACCTAAAGGACAGCAAAAAAAAGAGAGATTGTTTAGATCAAGAAGAATCAAGATATTGAAATTTTTTCACTCACAAAGATCTGTGTTACCTCGAAACATCATTCCCACAAGATCTTGCAACCAAAACAAGACCAGAAACAGAGTTTCTAGCGATCGTAGCACGTTTTCCACGAGTATAATGCTTACAAGCATGGATGTAGATTCTAGAGATGCGCCGAGCAGGTGTGTGAAGCTTGTGTGCAGAGCTACAATGGTCAGGGACAACAGAATAAAGCGAGATCTCAAGTGCAGCAACTTCTCGAAGCTCCTCTTCAAGTTTCTCGATTCTCATCTCAAGATGCTCAATCTTCTCTTTCGAAGAAGATCCATCTTCATTATCCTCTGTTACATCAGCAGCCTCATTCTCACTTCCAGCACTAAGAGCACCATTTGAAGCATCTTCCCAAACATCAGCAGAATTGATAGCTTCACGAGTATTTGCTGTATCGGTTTCTTTCTCAAAGTTACCCTGTTTACCTTCTTCTCCTTCATCAACATCTTTCTCCTTCTCCATTTTCGCATTTGCAGTAGCACCATTATCATCATCATCCAAGTAACGAACATCAACGGTCTGGTAAACCTCAGAAAGATCTGATTGTGTGGTTGAATCACTTGCTACTATAGAGACATTATTATTAGACTCTTCCGTAGCATCCAACACCTTGTGTTTCTCTTGCTCCAACAATTTCTTTTGGCTATTCGTCTTCTGTAGCTTTTGATCTTTTCTTCCACTCTTGGTAGATCGCTTCGACTGAACATTGTTAGTTGTTCTTGGTTTCATCATCAGTCTATTCTACAGTTTCTCTGAAACTTCCAAGTGAGAAAACCAATCTAAGAAGAACCTGCATAAATGGAAATATAAAATTAGAAAAAAAGCTGTGTGCCTCAAAAAGTAATGTTTTCCGATTTTGATTGAGCAAGATGAGGAAAAAGATAAAAGATACAGCTGGATTAGATCATATATCTCTGTTCCTGAAAACGACAGCGCATGATGGAGGAAGAAAAGGACATAATTATCGGCAATTGCAATTTTTTGTCTTAATCACTGAAAAGAGAAGAACCTCTACAGTAGCATTTGAGGTCCTAGATCCTTGTTCATACTTATTATTAAATCAAATATATGTACATTCCTCTTAATCTTAAGACTTTAGAAGTATCTTACTTTTTTTGTCTGGTTTAACAAAAAATGATTAAATTAATCAGATTTGACAGAATTCTGAAATTTCAGAAGCTGAAGTTTCTGCAGTATCCTAAACAGAGCACGAAAGAAGCATGAAGACTACGGAGACCAACAAGTAAAGCTGGAGGGGAAAAAAAGAAAGAAGATTATTACCAGTGAGTGAAAAACCTGAGAAGCGCAAAAGAACTTTAAAGAAAAGTGGTGTTTCACATCGGGATCATAAGGAAACGCAATTGCTTGTGTTCCTCTCCAAAGATGATTAACTTTAATCTACTCAGAGTGAAGTCTACTCTCAGATTTGCGTCACTGACATTAGCTGTCCTTTATCTGTAAAACCATAAAAAAAGCCACCCTCACTTTCTCTCTGTCTCTCTTACTCCCTCATCGCATTGCTGGGAGATCCAAGTGCGGGCAGTTATGGAGCTATTTATTTTAAAATAAAATAGAAACATGGGTCGTGTATTCGGTACGGACTGAGGATCGTGGTCGTGAACCATGTGGAAGGTTGTGTCGGTGGCTCGAGTGTTTACCGGAAATAGCCGGTAAACAATGCCTAAAAATAGTAGCTTCTCTTTTTAAATGACCGTATTGTCCTTTTTTTCTTTCGTCACTCTCTGTACTTCACCGACACCGACATTAGGAGTGTTTCTTTTCTTTACTAAATTGGAATTTACGTAAGAAAACATCCGATGAGCAGAGGAAAATAGATAAAGAGGACAAAGTTTCTTCACATGGCTTTACACTTGTGTCTCCAGGATTAGCATGTGAAGCCTGAAGTTGATATACCTAATCGTTTCAGTTCTGAATCATGCTCTCGGGAAACACATACAAACAAGGGAAGGAATTACCACAATATCCCCTCTCGATCCTATTTGAGGGCACCATATTGCACAACTTAAACAAACAACAACAATAAATCAAGCACGGGTGCTCGTAATGGCAGTAAGAGAAGACTATAAAGCCATACTAAAGAAACCTAAACATAAGATTTGGGAAACAGATAAGAGAGGGTGCTCGAAACGGCAGTTTTCAATACAAGGTCCATCGACCAAACCCTGAAGAGATAGAGGAAGTTGTTATGTTTTTGAAATCTTGAGCCTTACGCAATGAGTAAAGTTCTCCTTCACTTAACGTCTAAAGCTATGCTCATACAAGTACCCCTCACACTTGCAAAGAGCTCTTTCCAAATATCAAAACCAACATTCTCATGCTTTTCTCTATTCAGCTATGTGGAAAAATGCTCACAATTCAATATCCACCAGGTAATATAATACTGCTAGCCATTACCTAATTATTCAACCATCAAACACTGATGCAACGAGCGAGCAGTAATTTTCTAATACTAATAGTAGCACAATTGAAGATACTGAAATCTAGTGTGCTGATCTTACAATGGCTGAGAACTCCACTCCAACAATTATCGAACTATTAAGTAATGAAGTAAAAGCCTGATAAATAACGCAATTGAAGAAGCTAAAATCTAGTGTGTTGCATCTAACAATGGCTGATGCCATGAGAACTCCACTCCAACTACTTTTAAAGCCTACTAAACTCAAGGTGCACGCTGAACTTCATATACTAATGAGTCTTCTTGAAGCATACTATGCCTTAAAAAAGAGAGGAACAAACAATCACCACCTAGTTTGAGCTATATATTAGCATCTGACTACAACAACAAATGACGAGTAGAATAATGGATCTAAAGAATTTCAGAATCGATGAACGTAAACTGCTATGAATTTCATCAGGATGCACTGCACAACGGAGTGCAATAATCAAACCGGAATTCACTGAAACATAAGCAAGCCATAGCTGAAGGAAGAGAAGCACACAATCTCGGCAAACAATTCAAACTTAGTCTATTTCTCCAAGTACTGGAGGAATCAATAGCCGAATCGAACACTGAAAAAATACCAATTGAAATGAAATGTTGATCAAAACGAGAAAATCAAGAGCGACCAAATTTGAGAAATGGTAATCATCAGTAGAGAGTGAGGGAAAGTGCATCGTAGAAGTTATAAAACACTTATTTCATCAACATCATTATCAACAAAACAGAGAGATTGAAACGAAGTTCAGGTGGCGAAATGAAACCCTAGGTCTCCAAGTCTTCGTGATCGTCATAAAACGGGAAAAACTCCTCAAATCCCCGGAAAAAAAAGACATACCAGATCAAACATCGGGACATATCCCCTATCCGGAGATCACCTGTGTTGCTCAATCAGACGAATCTCCGGCGGACGCGAGCTTCTCCATTTCGAGGCGTTCCAGGGCTTTCTGATGAGCCCAAGTCTCGATGGAAAGATCGGGTTTGGCATTGAGTCCGACGCCGAGGATGACAATAGTGAGGAAGCTGGTGATGTAACAAGGAAGCTCCCAGTCTTCCCATTTGCGCGACTGTCCCGGTGGCGGAGGAGGGCGGTTCATAAAGTAACCCTTTGGCCGCTCTTCGTGACCCGGCGTCGCCCACCGACTGGGACCGGCAGATGTAGATCCAGACCGGGAAAAGATCCGATTTCGGAGCGTCTTAGCTGCGACGGTCAATGACTGCGTCGACGGCATCGTTGTGGTTCCAATTTCCGCTGGTAAGCAAAAAGACGAAAAGGAAATCTCCAGATTCGTTAAGTTGCGAACTATATACGACCACGACCTAAAGAAGGTTTTTCAACTCGAACCGAGAATTCCACATTGGTTTATCAAAATCTTCGGTTTAATTAGGAATTATCCAATTCGGTTTTATATTTTGGTTTCAGCTTAGATTCTTCGGTTTAACAGATTGAAAAACCAAATTGAAACGCTTTTCTATGTTCGGTATGCTTCGGTTCTCTAACAATTGTAGTTGAACACTTGAATTTTCTCAAATCTCATTATGCCTCCGGTTTGAATTCATGAAATCTTGTAGTTCGAATTCGGTTCTGTCACTTCGATTATTCTTTAGATTAGTCAAATCGAACCGATCACCCTAGTTGGTTAAGAATGATTGGCTCATATCCATATACGACATCGTATGGTAGAGTAAGAGATAGAAAAAGTCTTCATATACTTCTTTTATGGGATACACTCGAGACATTCTGAATTCTACATGAAGGAATCTAGCAAACATAGAAAGGGCATGGAAAAGAAACCCGAAACAATCATAACCATCTTCGTTCTATCTCTAATTCAACAATTGAGACCTTCCTTAGGAGATTAATAACTCTGACATATCTACACAAGCACTTCTCACTTATAACTCCATTTTCACCTCATTTGGCTGCAAAGTAGCTGAACCCATCAAGATATTGGCTTCTTGATGATCCTCTTCTCTTCCCCATACCGGTTGATGGTTATAGCCGTCGAAAGGCCACTGTTGCAGCTGATGATAAGACTCTCCGTTGTAGCTACCATCCATAAGAGAGCCATTCTGCAGAAGAGAGATCATTCATTCAACATCTCTAGATACTCTACTTTAGTCAAGAAGCCAGCTCTCTTTTACTGTAGTTTATCTTAAAAGAACCAAGCTTTTTTTTTTAATGGAAGTGGGACCTACTTCTTAAATGGTGTAGAAGAAGGTAGCCATTTAATAAGAAGCTACTTACAGAGAAACAATAGCTGATTATTAGACTAGATAGGTGAAACTTGAAGCAACAAGGACATAAGACTGATCAGACCCACAGAAAAATAATTGTGAAAGTATTAAAAAAAGCAGCATAGACCACAAAACAAAGGTGGTCCGTGTTCCTGGTCCACTTTTTTTTTCTTTCCCTGTGTATAATATAAATGAGAGGACTAATGAGTCCTTTCAAAAGATTTTTCTGTGTATGTACTGCAGTTTTGTAAGGTATGTGTATTTATTTCCCCACGTTGATCTTCTTCCTCTTCATTAACCCTAGTCTAAAATAGAGTCGATTAATGTTGGTTCAATAAATATCCAAAAGTTTCTCTTTTTGTGATACAACTAAAAAAGTTACTCAATGAAAGCATAACTTCAATGGTTACTTAAAACGAGCAACATGGTCAATGAGACGGTTTTCTTCCTTGTAACATATTAAATTAAATGAAAGACGAAGATTACATGAAACTCAAGATACTTACTTCTGATGCCAGTATGCTGTCAAGATTGACGTCGATTCTGGGGTTTACACCAGCAAGTCTCATAGATAGCATCTGAAATTAAGACCAAATTTTGTGACTATGTGGCACCGATTTTTACCATAGCTTTATTGTATCAATTTCAGTAAACAACAACAAAAAGTCTCACCTCCACTTGACGCTGTAAAGACTGTACATGGTTGATGATTTCATCCAACACTAATGCAGTACCTTGAATCTGCATGCCAAGGGTTTCTGTTAAGTTATGAATTCTATAACATCTCTTGTTTATAAACAAGAATTCAGAATTCACAAGATTTGAGGAAGACACAATCAAGTCTCAGAACCCCACAAATCTTGCAAACTATCAAAGAGTAGTCACTTATCATCATCTCCTTCCACAAATAATTGCTACTAAATTCCAAGATATATATATGGATTAGTTAGCTGTCTTCAGGGAGTGTCACATCATGTTTACTAACGAATTAGGTATTGTGGGACTCAAACGTATAACAAAATATTAGTGATGATACTACACTCCTTCCTCACCCTTCTTTGTACTTGATACATACCAAAACTTATTACAGACGATACTACACTTCTTCACAAGCCTGCAACTTTTTTCCACTTATTATCACAAAGATGGGACCCCAAAAACACACTCTGATCTTGATCTATCCACCAAAATATGTCCCCTCTACACTAAACCTTAAGGGAACACTCCAGCTAGCGTTCCCACATCATAAAGTCATTTATGGATTACGCTTCAAGCTCAATGAATGCAACTTTGAGATGAGGATTGAACAATAATGTCACATCACTTATCTATTACTAGTTTTACCTAAATGGTTGTGACCCGTGAGAGATTCTTCCCCACACGAAATTAAAGATTTAGATCTTCAATGCAGTGAAATTACCAAGCTAGTCTTTTTGTTCTTTGGTTCACCACAAAACCTTTTTCTTTCATATAAAAGGAATTTAGCAATAGCAAAAAAGAAAGTGGGAAGGATTAAGACTCTTATCAAACCACATCATAAAACTATAGGAAAAAAACTCGCTTTTTTGAGGGTTGGTGTAATAAAGAAAGATTCTGTCCTTGAGCACAAAATGAAGATCTAATTATTGATTATCTAGAGACAAACCTTATCACAGCCTGGGACCAGTTCCTGTAACAACTTCATTCGTGCGTTTATTTTCTCCCTTCTTGCCTATAATCAAGGAGTTAATGATGAATTAGCGTAAAAACAACTAATTATAATAATTAATACGACAACGTTTATGAGATGCTTTTTACACGCTCTGCTAAGCTGTGGTTATCGGTAGCTTGACCACGACGAGCTCTAACGTGTACATACGGCAGCTTCTCTGCCTCTTCGGAGCTCTTGGTCTTCTTCATCGAGCTTTTGACCTAGAAATTAAGGGATATGGAATTAGGGACTAATCTCTCTGGTTTAATTAACAATCTATTGGAGTGGAAGAGTTGATTGTGAAGAATTAGTATCACCTTCTTCTCGCGTTCTCTTCTCTTGCCATAACAGTTGTTATGATTCTGGTTCTGGTTCGAATTCTGATTCTCCACCATTGGATAAGAAACCAACGGTTGAGATGAATCGGTCTCAGCAGGCTCGGCTTTTACTCTGTCCTGATTGGCGCTCGAATTCGAAGACTCACCGGAGATATTTCCGTTTTGCTCTGTAGCAATCACCGAGTAACGAGCGGCGCGCTCTAAGAGAAGCGAGTTAGAAGGAAAAGTCAATGTCCCGAAAGGGTGAAGAGCGTGAGCAATATCTCCGGCGACGGTCGCTTGAGAACGCGAGGAATCAGTGAAATGGAGAAGCTCCATGGCCTGAGTCGCCGGCATCTCGAGCAAAGCCGTGAAGGAGCCGGAATTCTCTGGAGGCATCGTCACCAATTGCCGAATTTCGTCGCTGAAATTGAGAGATTCCAGTCCGGTCACCGGCGTCTCCCGGCACGGGCCACCGCCGGATCTAGCTCCGAACCCTTCAGTCAGATCCATAAAGGCCTAAACCGGAACTAACCGACTTGAATTCAGAGAAAACCAGAACCGACCGACTTGATCAACTAAGCTCGAGTTAAAGCGCTTAACTCGAATCTCTGTATCTCTGGAAAAACCCAAACAACGAGAGAGGAAAGGAAATTGAATTTCGTCAGCTGGCGAGTATTTCGACAGGTATGAAAAAAATTAACGCGAAGGAGGTTGCATCAATGGCGATCAAAGGGACTGAAATTTTTCTCTCTCTCTCTTTCTTCTGATAGGTCTCTAGAGGAAGTCTCTCTTCGTCTACGTTAGAGTCTATCTCTCAGTGTTCTCAGAGCCAACGATTTACTTCAGAGCCATTTGGAGTGGGAAGAAAGCAACGTTAGCTTTGGAGTGCGTCCGTTAATAAAGCCAAATTTTTAGAGAGAGAAGGTATCCATTATGGGGTTGAGGATGAGCGTGAGACGCTTCGATCCCAATGGAGTATGATTTGGGCCTTTTGGGCTTAGTCCAGTAGTATTTCTATAAATTGACAGATATTAGTTGTGGAAGAATTATTGAAGTAATGGATGCACTATGAAGAAATCTTGAAGAGGTAATGATTTACATCAATATCATCAAAGAAATCTAAAGTGGAATAACTATTGTATAGGGTATGGCTCAGCATCTTGTACAGCTTGATTGAGTGATTGAGGCCCCATAGAGATAAGCACCTAAGAAAATCATCCAATTAACAAGCTCATTATGGACATATAAATCAAACTAACCACAAAAAAAAAAAGCATTTGCATGTAATTTATTTAGTTCTGACCTCGTTAGCATCTTTGAAATGTTCATCGTCACTTTTCTTGGGCCATTTGACACGCCAACATCTTTCTTTACCCATACGCCTTGCAAGTTCTTCCGCCAGAGCTTGACCAGGTTTATCTCCATCAGTAGCAATAATAATCCGAGATGCCTATGGATAAGAAGAACTCTTTTATACCCTCAGATTCTTGGAATATTACATTCATACAAATTATATATCAAATCATATTAGATATTACACACCTTCTTTAGGTAGTCGTTGCAATTCCATAGAAATTTAAATGCCGTGTCCTAAATTTACAAAACAGTAAAGTACTTTAGAGATGAAAAAGTATATGAAGCATAAAAGACAAATACCAGAGGCAAACCTTGGATTCAGATGGGATTGTCTTTGAAGAAACCGATGATGGAGCTCCATCAGGAACAGACACACAATTGAGAAAACCAGCCTCTTCCATTGCAAGTTTGTCTATTTCCCCTTCAACCTAAGGTTAGTTAAATTAAATTAAAATACAGGTCTCCACAGTTAATCATGTGATCATTTAATAGGAAGGCATACTATTATGATTTCAGATGCTTCTTTAATGTCATCAAGCCCATATAAGATAGTTTGCGTCTTCCTTTCCTGAAGGACACAAAGAAAAAAAAGCATAGCTCATAGAGAGTTCGTTTCATGTCTGATATTAGAAAGGGAATTTTGAATGAGATGGACCTTATAGTAGTATTTCTTAGTTATATATCGGTACTTGCAACTCACAAGCTCCCCTCTTTGCCAATACGTAAAAGCAATCGAAACCTAATTTATATAAGATAAAGAAAACAATAACAGGGTTAGACCCAACAAGCACCTTCCTAAGAAAATTATGTAACTCAAGGTTTCTAAATTGGAATTAAGACAGAAAAAGCTTGAAAAACAAACGATTAGATTAGACGTAAGGTACCTCCTCATCTCTTCTTTTCTCCATAATCCGATTTCTCTCTAGTGTTTTCCCTGATATCATTCGTGCAGCCAAATAATCCTGAGCCTCAGCACAAAGAGGTTCTAGCTCTAAACTTTCCACTGTAACTTTTCTTTTAAACGTCTCTATAGAACCTGAAGATGCATCTTTACCATCTACCTGCAAACATGAAGGAGGAGATTTTATCACACAAAACTTTGAGATTTTATTGTGAAACTTTTAGAAAAGCTCTGATACCATGATTGTTTAGAGAGATCAGCCAAACGTCCTTGCTTTATTATTCACACCAAGGTATGCTTATATTATATGGCTGGTCCTGATATTTTTGGGATGTAATACGAAACAAAAAAATCGGGAGCAAAACCAAAAAACCATAACCGTAAAAAAAATGAAAAAAATAAAAGAAATTTTGATACCTTAATAGAGCAAAAAGACTGATCGATTAATGATTAATGGATATGACTATATGAGATCCAAACTAAATAAATACAAACAAATAGAAAACGATCCCGTCGATCCTTAAAAGCCAAAATTCTGGCTGTCTACGAGTTTTTGAATCTCTAATTAGAATTAGAATAATAGTTTAATGTTTGACCTAGGCTATTATTATTTGTGGGCCCATACATTTCCTTTTCTTTTCCTCCTCCCACGATGAAGAACGAAAAAGCTTATTTGACTTATTAAAAATATGGACCCCACAAGTTCGGCTACCATGGTCAAATAAAAAAGATTAAAACGGGCCCCTGAAATTGGAGGCCCGATACCTAAGGTTTCTTATGACGTAACTCTAATATATTATCGAATAGATTTTGATTTCGTTCTCCTTCGGAAAATGGGCTTCTAAGCAATCTATCGAAAGGGCCCATAAACTATTATTTCAGGTCTAGGGAATAGGGGTGAACCCAGATCATCATTTATTTATTTTTAATAAATATTCTTCTTTAGTTTTTTTTTTTTTTTTGTTAATGATTCTTCTTTAGTTTCACTTTTCTATATCTTTTCACTGATTACCGAAATTTCAAATTTATAATTTAGCAAGATAAAATAAATACGAAAAAATTGAATTGAGTATGTGAGTCGTAGAAAAATCTTACATACCCGAATCATTTAAAAGAATGTAGTAATAATCAATTAATCTATGGTAATAGTAATTATAATTACTAATTGTATCGCATTTATACGAAGACAACGGAACTGTTGAGTTTTGACTCCTCATGTTTATTTACGAAATTGCCCTTAGTACTGGGATTATAGAACTAGTAGAGTAGAAGTGGAATCTTTTCAACTGCATGTTCATTTGGTGACTTTTGTCGGTCGGTTAATGATTTTATCTGACACAATCCAATTTCCATTATCTCTCTCTCTCCCATCCTTTAATTTGAAAAAAAAAATCTAAATATAACTTGAAATTCAAATTCATAGCTTCGAAGCTACACATCTGAGACGTCAGCCCTCGTGGTGGTGACAGGATTATTGGTACGTAGGGTGTCGATTAGGATTATTAAACACATGTTTAAGCTATTTATTGACTGATATATAAATTGTAGAAGTAAAATAATCATAGGTTTTACAGTTTTCCCATGGCTCAAGGTGTCTTATATGAGTTAAGATTCTCAGCATTTATGATCACAATTTGTTTTCTTTTCTTTCTTTACTTATATAGTTGCTTATTGTGTACCATTGACATCGATAGAATATCACATATAAGGAGTATGTACAAATAAATGCAAACTATTTATGTTCTATTACATTTCTGGTACATACTTTCATAATTGCAAATGATTAAAACGAAATTATTTGAATAATTCAACGGCTAATATAGTATCGTTTATGGATTTCCAAATTCTTTTAACCCAAATTTAACACATTGTAATCAAGCCTTTTTCTGTATTTTTCTCCTATAATAAATCCAAATGACCATGCATATTTATCACGAACACAGATAAAAAAAAAGTTTTAAAAACAACCCACCTGCATTGCATCAGTCCATAACTAAACTTGAAATCTAACAATAAAAAAATCATAAGTTTCCACAAAAAACCAAAAAGGCAAATCCCAATATTATCTTTACAACTATACTTTATTATTATTTTTCAAAAACCATATTCCTGCGCACAAGAAATTCAAATTTTTTTGGTGATCATGACTACATTACTCCACGTTGCTATATACAATGGAGTCATAAAATAATCCAACCTCGTTAAAGTCTCCCTTATTCTTCTCCTTCGTCTTCACTGTTGATCATTTTTCTCTGCAACTCCTCGTTGCATCACTTTATTGAATGATCTGATAGCTGCTTTTTCAAGATTCTTATTTTTAAACGAGAAATGAAAATGAAGTTACTTTTTCTTATAGTTTTTTCCATCTTTCTCTGCATGCGCTTTTGCTTCTCTCTCAATTCCGACGGTTTATCTCTTCTTGCTCTCAAATCCGCCGTCGATAACGACCCGACCCGAGTGATGACTCACTGGTCTGAATCCGACCCCACTCCTTGCCATTGGTCCGGAATCGTCTGTGCAGAAGGTCGCGTCACATCACTTATACTCTCCGGGAAAAGTCTCTCCGGTTACATTCCATCGGAACTCGGGCTACTCGACTCGCTTGTCCGGCTCGATCTAGCTCACAACAATTTCTCCAAACTCGTACCGGCTCGTCTCTTCGAAGCCACCAAGCTCCGATACATCGATCTCTCTCACAACTCACTCTCCGGCCCAATCCCAGCCCAAATCCGGTCCATGAAATCTCTCAGCCACCTTGATTTCTCCTCCAATCTCCTCAACGGCTCACTCCCTGAGTCGCTCACCGAGCTCGGAAGCCTCGTCGGCACCCTAAATCTGTCTTACAACCGATTTACCGGCGATATTCCACTCTCCTTTGGTCGATTTCCTGTTCATGTCAGTTTAGATCTTGGCCACAACAATCTGACCGGAAAAATACCTCAGGTGGACTCACTGTTGAACCAAGGGCCAACCGCATTCGCCGGAAACTCTCACCTCTGTGGGTTCCCATTGCAAACGCCGTGTCAGGAAATCATCGAAATCCCTAATTTTGTCACTACGAAGCCGGAAGGCACACAAGACCTCCAGAAACCAAACCCTAGTATAATCGGCAAGCACGAAGAAAATGAAAAGCAGATAACCGGATCCGCGACGGTATCCCTGATTTCAGGAGTTTCAGTCGTCATCGGAGCGGTTTCTGTCTCGGTATGGCTGATCCGGAGAAAACGGAGCTCCAACGGGCACAAAACTGAGACGAAGGCAGCAACGATGGTCTCAGAGTTCGACGAAGAAGGGCAAGACGGTAAATTCGTAGTGTTTGACGAAGGATTCGAGCTCGAGCTTGAGGATTTGCTGAGAGCATCGGCTTACGTAATAGGCAAAAGCAGGAGCGGGATTTTGTACAGAGTAGTGGCGTCTGAATCCTCCTCCTCCGCCGTCGTCGCCGTCAGAAGGCTCAGCGACGGTAACGACACGTGCCGGTTTAAGGACTTCGCGAACGAAGTGGAGACCATCGCTAGGATCAACCACCCGAACATCGTACGGCTAAGAGCTTACTACTACGCAGAGGACGAGAAGCTTCTCATCACCGACTTCATAACTAACGGAAGCGTGTACTCTGCTTTACATGGTAAAACACTAATCTTTCTTAATTTTTCAATTTCGGTTCTTAATCTGCATTTATCAACCGGTTTAGCTGTACGTAATATTTGAAACCATCTTATGGGAGTCAATGCTCTTTGTTCTGTTTATGGACTATAAAGTGCAATCGTGCAGAGCTTTTTGTCGTCTTCTCTGATTGTGGTATAGTAGCTAATTTGTTTTCTTCTTTCTTCTTGTTCTTATTGTTTAGAGCTTTATGAGTTTACATGTGCTGAAACAGAAGAGATGAAAAACATCAATATCTCTTACCTGCCAGAAAAGAACAAACAAACAGATTTGATTCTCTATGGAGTTCTTGACTAGATAAAGCAATGTAGTATGTGGTCCTGTTTTCTTCATCGATAAACACTAGTACCGATAATGTGACATAAAGAAGATTTCTTCTTGGTACTTGGACAGAGATTAGATTAAAATCTATGTTTTGTCTTAAACGCTGCGTTAACGCATGATTTGTTTGATTTTGCAATGAGGTGTATCAGATTGATGCACAAAGTTGAGAATTTATCATATTTCTGCATCATTGGTTTTCTGAGACGGCTTTTGTTTTTATTTTGTAGGTGGAAGTTCGAGTAATCGGGCCTCGCTTTCTTGGGCAGAGAGGTTACGTATAGCACAAGGGACTGCTCGGGGTTTGATGTATATACATGAATATAGTTCAAGAAAGTATGTTCATGGAAACTTAAAATCAAGCAAGATCCTGTTAGATGATGAACTACATCCTCACATATCAGGATTTGGTCTCACACGTCTGGTTTCTGGTTATCCAAAACTCACTGATCATTCACTCTCCACCAAAAGGCAAAGCATAGACCAAATAGTTTTGAAAAGTCTCTCAGCTCCTGCAACTGCTTACCTTGCGCCCGAAGTCCGAGTTTCTTCTGGTTGCAAATCATCTCAGAAATGCGATGTTTATTCGTTTGGAGTGATTCTGTTGGAGTTGTTGACTGGTCGATTACCTAATAACGAAGGAGAAGAACTCGCGAGTGTTTTGAGGAAGTGGCACAAGGAAGGGAGATCGTTGGCTGAGATCTTAGACCCGAAGCTTCTAAATCAAAAAGTTTCTGATAAGCAAGTTTTTGCTGCCGTTCATGTTGCTTTGAACTGTACGGAAATGGATCCAGAGATGCGTCCTAGGATGAGAGCTGTGTCTGAGAGTCTAGGTCGAATCAAATTGGAGTAAACCTTCTCTGAAATAGCCTGGAAGCAGTTAAGTGTGTGTATTAATCTCAGGCAAAGTGATGTTTTGTGGTTTTCTAAGGGGGCTTAAATGAAGGGTTTAGGGTTTAAATTCAGACCCAAAAAAAAAAGAGTTTATATATACAGACCAAGTATTTGTCCCTTTTTTGTTTATCATAACGTGTTCCGTATGTCTGAAGAAGAGAGTTTGGTTGTGTCTTGGGATGCGAGTTGTATTTAGGAATTATCTTCTCATTAATGAAACCAATTACATTGTATCTGCTTATATACACAAAGCTAATAACAGCTAACACATCATTAACGGGTAAGAGGAAGCCATATAGAATGTGATAGTTAATCATCTAATACTTCTTCTTCTTAACATCATAAGATAATGGTTAATTAATATGATAAAGATATGTTTCAAAAGCCTTATCAAACTTATGTGATATTAAATTACGAAAAATGTTGACAGACTCCTTGCCTAAACCTTGCATGTAGATCTTCTAGTCCCAGAAAATTAAGATTTGTATATAACCAAGGGGGTTTATAAATAATATATTCATACATGTATTTCAATTCTTTCTTTCTATTGGTGGAAACTGAATTTCGATTTTGATTAGATTTCTGTTTTAAGAGAGATGCATGATTAATAGAAAATATAATTGATACTTTTTAGTGGGATTATACTAATTTATTGTAACAATTTTTCTCTATCTAAAGATTGGCTCAAAATTGAGCTGTCATTTATGACCACTTCATTACAGAATCGTGGACAAAATCTTCAAGAATTTCATTAATGTCTATGGATGTCTCCTCAATACTACAAGAATAATTTCACATACATTTATATCATGTGATCCCAAAACATGTTATGTGGGTTAACTATCGTTTTGAGATGTAAATTGTCTGCCGAGTTTCAAAGTTTTTGGTTAACAATTGTGTCTATCAGTTTTAATGGCGGCATGTGCAAAAAATGTGAAAGAAGATTATGCCTAGGGTAATGAATTTGGTTTGTGACTTGAATTTGTCTTAGTTGCATTTGTTTCCATTTCTCATTATGCATGTTATTATGACAAACATTTCTTCTATTGGTATTCGTGTGTTTTATATGTGTTTCTACTTTGGTAAATCTCAGTTTTTGATAGATAGATTTTCTTGGAATACAAGAGAGGGATTTCTAATGTTTAGAGGGATCTCATAACAATATTGTAATTGATTTTCACAAAGAACTAATTAATTTAATGGTACTTGTTGATCTTATTTTATAGAAAAAAATTATTGTTTATTTGAATCCAATGATTTATGGTGAATATTGATATAAGTCAGTTTTTTTATTTATGTTTGCTAGCTTTTAGTTCAAAATGACCTGATTTATTTTCATTCAGATAACATATTTTTAGAATAAGCAATTGGTTGAACATGTGATCAAAATTTTGCAATCAATTTTCTTTACATCGAATTCATAAAGATAGGTTTCACATTCTTGTTAGATATTTCATAAATTGTTATTAGGTGAGTAAGATTCATGTGTTTGTATTTAGGTGAATATAGTATATTATGTTTTATTTCGTTCAACATTATATTCCTCATGTATATATGTTTTCATTCACACGTATGTGATTAAAATTCGACAATTCATATTTTCAAGATAAATTGCATGTGGCCAATGCTACACTTCTAAAATATTAAAGAAAGATTAAGTTCAAATTTATACATATCAACCTCTAAGTTCCAAAATTTTAAGATAACATATTTCTTATTTTCTAAATCTCCATTCAAATTTTTAAGCACTATTAACCTAGGGGGAACCTCAGCTTTGAAAAAGATTAAGCTTCCACTATATGAAGTTATTTAGGTGTGCATATAAACACCGAAAGCCACACAACAAATAGCAATTTTTTATCCCATATCTTAAAAATAGGTAAACAGAAAACACATAAAAGATACAAAAGCACTGGAACAAATAAGAACATATATTGTTGTTTCTATTTATGTCATTAAAACATGTAAATATTTATTGAAATTATTATTCTAAATAAAACTGTTTTTTTAGTTTTGATGGTCGGCATAGGGAAAATTAATTAAATTTTGGTAATCATATATTTATGGATTAGCTATATCGTGATATCATAAATGAATGCCATAGAGTTAAATTTTCATTCAAGTTTAATCATATATATATATATATATATATATATATTTATTTATTTATTTACACTTTGGAATAGGCATCACATAGGATCACAAATTAGTAGATTATACATCATAACTTAATCTAAATGAGTCCACTGGAATTTTAACTTAAGATTTTAAAATTTAAATATGATTTGATCATGCTTTAGTTAGAAAAGCTATATAATTTAATTTTAAAAACTTTTTTTTTGTTGATGTAGGATTGAAAGAGTGTTGGATTTTGGTTAGATGTTTCATATGCAATTACTTTTTAACTTGATAATATGAAATGGAGTAAGTTGTTCAAGAGGCTTGTTATGTTACTGGGCTAGCAATGTTAACATCATTGACTTAATAGACTAACCTATCATAAACAAGTTAATGGGTGGTGTTTGTTCAATGCTCTAAGTAGATGGTGCCGATGTGGCACATCTTTTAGAACATCAATTGTTGATGTCTTTATAAAAAGAGGGAAAACATAACTTTGAGATTGAAATTTTTTTTCTTAGACAATGGGTAGAGATGAGTTTGGGATATCTTGTTTATAGGCAGGTGAAATGGGAGAAGATTGAATGTTTGTCGTAGGATTTGGAATTGAGAGAGAGCCACGAAATGACCTGGATCTGAATGTATCGAGAACATAAAATTTAGGTGGCGGTGTTTTAGAATCTACTTGTAGGATACAAGGATTGATTGTATTTGATGCATCATAATATTGTTCACGTGGGGACTAAGCATCAACCAATCTTTTTTTAATTGCAAAGAGATGTTTTCTTCCTAGTTTGCTAGCTATCTTGACCAAAATCTCATGTAATATTTTTTTTTCCACTCTGGATTTACACTTAGCCGAATTATCGGTATGTTTACCATCATTTGAGTGTAGCCATTTATACTTTTATGAGTTAAGAATATTTTGTGTCATACCAAACAGTGTTAAATTGTAGATGCAAGATCTAAAACAATAATTCCAACAAAAAAGAAATAAGAACTGGTTCAAAGTTTTCGTTAACCACATACAATTTTTTACTGAGGATATTGGAGTCCAATAAATTATAAGAATTTTTTTTTCTATAATCGAGAGGAAAATTCAAAAATTAAAGATAATTAAATTATCGGTGCTGCTAATTCGTGAATTCCCTTATGCAAACCCTTTCCCCTTTATTTTTTTACCTCTCCACATAACATTTTTTATTTTCTATGAAATTTACTGTCTCACTCCAAATTCATTTTACAACAAAATATGATCGAACCGAACTCCACTCTACTCTTACTATGTAGCGGGATAAGATGTCGAAGTGACATATTTGATGTTTGAGATCTTCTTGTTGAGATCCAAACGATCCAATTATGTTTTTTTTTTCAATTAACAGATTTTCTTTAGAGTGAAAATCATGTATGAGATCCAATACTAAAACCGCTATTTTTGGAGTATACTACTCTCAATTATCTCTTCTCTAACTATTCCACTATTGTTTTGCATTCTTTTTTCGCTAAATATCTTGCTACTTTGTATCATTGACCAAACCGTAGATCTCTTTTTACATGTGAAAGTTAGCTTATATATTCAAACATACATTAGAAACAGATTTTGATCCCATCTTTAACATTATGTAGCTATGAGGAAAAAAAAGGCAAATTCAAATATATTCGAATATATTTTTGGTCAGAACATCAAACATGATCACATCCCACCGTTGGTCCTTTGTTCAAATTCACAACAGAAAGTATTACTTTTGATAAAGAAATGATGAAAAAGAAAACAACAACAAAGAGAGATCTTCATGGCAAAACATATCTTGCCCCAGCACGATTGATTACTTCCAAATATAGCAGCCCACTCGAGAAAATTAATTTTTAAAAGATTGAAACACTTGCTTAATTTAGAAGTTCCTTTTGGAGAAAATAAATTAGAGGAGCCCCTTTTTGAACTTGTTGACATTATAAAAGCCAAAGCTGGACCACTATTCCCCACTTCTATCGATGTAATCTATTATTCAGAACATAAATATATTAAATAAATTGATGAGGAATCGTTTTATTTCTTTATTTATTATATTCAAATATAAAATCGGTATGAATAAAAGAAATCTATACAACATAGAGAAGCTAATGGAGTCTCACGTGTTCATGTTCCCATCCACAAAACCACGGACTGGCTTTGGTTTTGAAATTTCTCCCTTTTGGGCCAAACTTTTAAATTGTACTTAAGTAATAAATCCTATTTTCTTCGTTACCAAATTTTCTTTTGTATCTAGTTGCATTTAGAAGAAAAATGTTAACACCAGTTTAAAATTTTCGAAGCGTCGAAGACTTTGAGAATTAAATCTATATAGAACCGAAAGAGTACGACAATGTTTAGACGCGATAAAATTTGGTTGCGATGATTTTAGAAAAGAGCTGATAGATTAGAAGCAATGCAGATTAAAATTCATGTCGGTTTGAGTATGCTTCTCTTAATCTCTATTCATTTTTTATATATTCTGTATTTCGACACGACGGTGTTTAGAAACAAAATATCATCAAATTCGTTAGAAAATGAGATTTTGTATAATATAAAATATCACTGACATTTCTACCCACTAGACGTGTTAATTCTCATAAACTAAGATTGTTTTACGTACTACGTCGACTATTATGTGTTAATAAGTTAATATATACTTAATGCTTAAATGCAACACATGTGCTTGTGCATGCTAATTTTGTCGTTTTGTTGATTAATTATTAAGAAGCTCGAAGTTTTAAAATTTTCGTAGCTAATCCAACTCATCAATCTACGCATATATAAAGCCTTTTAGCTAGGCACATAAATCATAGTCCCCATATTAAGACATGCAAGAAGAAAACATAGTTCCCGTTTTAGAAAAAAGAAGTAACTAACAACTCCACAGAGAATAACTCAAATCCAAGGCAGTGTAATTAATTGATGAATATAGACTAAGATTCGATTAGTAATTTTCTCAGCAAAGTTCGATTTCGTTTTCTTTCTTTTCTATTATTATTCGAATTTTTCTTTTTCAATTCTTACAAATGAGTCATTAGACTCATTAGTACAAAGAGGACTAATACATAATCAATTTTCGATTGAAGGGCTCAAATGAAATTTTGTAAGAGAAACGCATCGTTTTTGTGGATTTTAATTTTAGAAAGACGGCGCTCGTGAATTATTAAAGTTTAATAAGATAAGATTTATAGCGATAGAGCAAAAAAATAAAGTACGAAACATAATATGAGTTTCGCTGCAGGGACAAAATCTGCTGCATCGTTCACACGGAGATACGTCATTATATGATTCCTGACCAATGATATTTCAGAGATTTCGTTTCTAACGTCTATTCTTCTGCAGGTGCAGTGTACGTCATATACATTATAGTACTACTCCACACAGAAGCCAACTTGCATTCCCAATGTGTTAACGGCGTCAACATCTTCCGTCACGGTCTCGTCGAAACTAGGTTCCGTGAACTCTAAACCTCATACGGAAAGCTACATACATTTCTTTAAAAAGTAATCGGGCAGTTTTGATTGCTATCCATAAAAATGTACTTCCGACAATTTTCTTTCTATTTAGAGGATGTTTTTGTGTGTAACCATATTAAGATCCTAACTTCTGACCTTTTTGCTCTGATGGGACCAAATAATACTATTAGTCCGTCTTAATTATATTATCCGGATGTGTAAATATTAAATTTGACTACACAAATTGCTGACTATGAAATATATGATTAATTGGTTTCTCACTAACACAAATGTTTTTTAGAAGATTTGTTTTTCCTACCTTTAAGGATGGATACCTTTTTGCATAAACTATCCCAGAGCAAAAGTAGAATACAATTCATTGCTATTCACCTAGTCAAAAGTCAAACTTAATGCTATTTACAGTATATCTTATCTATTTTTGTATATAAAAAAACTCATTCTTATTTTTTGCTATTTACCAGATTCATTTTGTTTATCATCTATTATAAGTTCGTATATATACATGATGCATCAAATAACTTATTTAAATTTTTTAAAAATAAATAATGAAATTGAGATGTAAAAGAAAAATCAATTGGTTAGATTATTTACTTTTCCAATCATGAAATGAATCAAGATAGACTTTTATAGATTTATGGTAAAGGGTTTGTCGGTTCGACTGTCTAACGGGTTTAGTCTCCATATCACAAAAGTATAATCATAAGGTTTGTATAAGAAAGAATGTCAATTCTGAAATCAAAATTCTTTGAGAGACTAATATCTTCATTTTATTCATTCATAAATTCTTAAATTTTGATGCCATCATATAAACAAGAGTCATTTCACACAAATTGTTTCCGTCAACGATATCTGAATGACCTTCCAAATCTAATTGCCAAATCTAATTGGCACTCTCACAATCAAATTGAATTGTTCATAATCAACCTCGTCAAAGATTGCATTCAAGGCTATGTAATTGAACTTTTAATTTATTTTTTATATTTTATTCCGTCAATTCTCTTTAGGTTTAGAAACATCAACATCATCTATAATTTTCTTTGGCTCTTTCCATCCCGTGTCAACAGCGGTCCATGCATCCTCCTCTATTCCTCATACGTTCTAATTCATCCATACCTTTCAGTAATCGCAGTTGTCAACATCTAAAATCAATTGTCTTGTAAAAAACATTGATTCTCTAGAATTTGCAGGATGTTCACCTACTATCACTTACTAGTACACTCAGATGAGGTGTTATAATACCAATTATAAATATATAATTATAGAGATATATAACTAACTCATGATTCAACTTAGGTACTCTCTATAAAGAAATATATTAGAAATATTTTTGATGCACTTACAAGTTTTCTTAAAGTGATTTTCCTATGAATGATCATAGATTCCTAATCCGAAGGTTTTCCTATTGAATCTCCAACTCACGTGTTCATCGCCAACCATAGCTGCTGGTTTTTCTCATTGAAAACACAACCCCAATCCACATGTTACTAAATATATATGTGTAGTATACAAAATTTCCTAAGATTTAGCATTTTTGGTGTATCTAAATCTTCAAAATATATTTTTTTTCTCGATCTTCCAAAGCATCATTATGGCTCCACGTCACTCCTTGATACTAAAGCAAAATTTTTCTTTTCCAAAGATTTTTCAAGATACGTAATCTCCAATTACATTGTCTTTTATATGAACTAGATCGTGAAATATCTCCAAATACACTGTCTTTTATATGAGCTAGATCTTCATAACCTCCTAAGTTATATTTTAATGTGGTCAGAAGCTCCCATATATCTTGCACTCTCAATTATAATCGAATTGGTAAATAAAATATGATCCTAATAAAATTGAAACTTAGTCACGGGTCAATAATTCTCGAAAGTGATTAGGTAGTATTTAAACTCCACATGCTTGTATTCGAGTGTAAAGTGTGCATTTTCATCTAAATCAGCATTCACTCCTGAATTACATTTTATATTTTTTTCCTCATATAAAAAAAGTAATTATGAAATGCGAAAAATAAATAAATGGAAAAGCATTTCCGTGACTCAGCCTCACAGGCGGCTCGAAACGACGTCTTCTTCTCCACTTTTTATTTTTTTTATTTTCTATATTTATTTTAATTTTTAGTTATGCTTTTGGATCCGCCGCTATCTTCAGCAATTAAAGTTGGACGCAGAAACTCAGAAGGAAAAAGACGATAAATATTCATCACCTCTCTCTCTCTCTCTCTCTCTCTCTCTCTTCTCCTTCTTCTGCTCCTCCTTCTTCATACGAAACCTCCTTTGCTTCCTCTTCAAGTTCTTATCTCTCCAATTTCTTCACCTGCTTACATCTCAAGCTGAAAAATCAAATTTTCCAAGGAAAGTGACACTTGAGAGGAGAGAAAAAAGATCAATTTTTTTTGCAATCCAGAGCAGTTGACGTTGGAGAGAGATGCTGTTTCCTCAAAATTGTTCTTCCTGAACGTCACGATACAGAGCACTGTATACTTTAAAGAGGAGACAGGAAAAAAGTTCGTCGCATTTGGAACTGATTTATGGATTCGAATACCCATAATCATCATCAGCATATCTACGACCCGAATCACCTATCTTCTCCCGGGTCGGGTCTACTTCGTTTTCGATCAGCTCCGAGCTCGGTTCTCGCCGCTTTCGTTGACGACGAGAAGAGTGGGTTCGACTCCGATAGGTTGCTTTCCAGATTCGCGACCTCTAATGGCGTAAACGACGATCTTGGTTCACCGAATCCGAGTGAGTTCGAGGATAAGTCTCCGGTTTCGTTGACGAACAGTTCTGTTTCATACGCCGCCACTCTGCCTCCGCCACCGCCGCAGCCAGAGCCGTCGAGCTTTCTGGGTTTGCCGCCACATTATCCGAGGCAGAGTAAAGCGATGATGACTACGATTGGTTTGGATCAGTTTCTAGGTATGAATAATAATCATCACACCAAACCAGTTGAATCCAATCTCCTCCGGCAAAGCAGCTCCCCCGCAGGAATGTTCACGAACCTCTCAGATCAGAACGGTACCGTTTTTGCTCTCTCCACAAAAGTTGCTTCCTTCTTTTTTTCCCTTTTCGTCTGAAATCGTTTTTATGTCGATTCAAATTTTTAAATGTTTGACAATAACTCTTAGCTTTCTCTATTAAAAATTAGGAATTTTATAAGACAAGATCTAGTCGGGTTTTCTGTTTTAGATTTAACAATTTATTTTTCCCATTCTTCAACTGGGTTAGGCACAAAAACCATAAAGTTAGGAACTTTGACCCAACATATTACTAACTAATATTTATATAATCACAGGTTATGGGTCAATAAGGAGTATGATGAATTATGGTGGTGAAGAAGAAGACGAACAAAGTCCATCTAATTCAAATGTATTAAGACGCCATTGTAGCCTCTCTTCAAGGCCACCTTCTTCTCTTGGAATGCTCGCTCAGATACCTGAAATCGCCGCAGAAAACATCGCAACGAGTTATCAGTATGGCCATTGGAATGATCCGTCCGGTTTCATTGATAATTTATCCTCCCTCAAAAGAGAAACAGAGGACAATGGAAAATTATTTCATGGAGTTCAGGTACTCGGTTCTCTACCTGGTTTAGTGTTAACCAACCGGTTTGGTTAGTACTAAAGATCATTGGCATTATACTCAATTTTTTTGTAGTTATCAGAATGTAATTGATGTTTTATTTTTAGCAGAATGGAGAGTTGGGAAGTCGAATGCAGTTGTTGTCACACCACTTGAGTTTACCAAAGCCAACATCGACAGCCTCGGACATGGTTTCAGTGGATAAGTTTATGCAGTTACAAGATTCTGTTCCTTGTAAAATTAGAGCCAAGCGTGGTTGCGCCACACATCCTCGAAGCATCGCTGAACGGGTATTTTGAAAAAACGTCTTTTACACAAATTGATAAAAAAAGAAAATCCTTTGGAACATAAATTGACAAATTCTTTGGTCACTTAAATCAGGTAAGAAGAACGCGGATTAGTGAGCGAATGAGAAAATTACAAGAGCTTGTTCCTAACATGGACAAGGTACTTTCTGAATAAACGAAAGAATAGTTTTGTTTATTCATATTGATTTGGGTATATAATGTTTGTTTGGTTTCATTATGTTTGAACAGCAAACGAACACTGCGGATATGTTGGATTTAGCTGTGGATTACATCAAAGATTTACAAAGACAGTACAAGGTAAAACTTACTCATAATACCAAAGAATTGGCTTCAAGTGTAAACCAGTTAAATTGATTTGAGACTTCTTCTGTTGGTTTACACAGAATTTAAACGAGAACAGAGCTAACTGCAAATGTATGGACAAGGAAAAGAAGTCAATATAGGAAGCAAACTAAGTGTGTACATAGGACTAAAGAAAGCAGAGAGACAGAGAGAAAGGATAACGAAAGAAAAACAAATATGTCATGATGTCTGATTTATTTTTTAGCTGAGAACAGACATAAAATTGTCTTTGTAAGCACTTACCAAAAAAAGAAGCATCTGCTTTCCAAAAATCCTAAGCAATAAAATAGAAACTTCAATCTCTTTCTCTTCCTTATCCTTTTCCAAGTTAACCTGATAGATACAGAAACTACTTAGCAAAAGCTAAAACTGTGAGCGGAAAAACAAAGAAAGAGGCAAAAGAACTAACCAGAAAACAAAAATTATTCTTCCATGTGATCTGCGTCGCCGGAATCTTTGACATCAACAGAGAAAGAGTACTCCTGGTCACAACCCAAGTAAGAATCAGACATCAAGTAGAGTGTGTATGACTTCTCTCCTGGTTCAGTCGGCACTGCAAACTCTAGCTTTAACTTTGCCTTCCCTTGCAGAGATATTCGTTTGATGGCCATCAACTGGTTCGTCTTGGTGTCTCCAACGACTAGCCACCACCCTTCTTCTTTGGTCTTGGGATATCTTGGTGCCTTCACAGGTCCCACCTCGGTCCTTCCTTCCATTTCTCTCTCAAGTATTACCTGCAACGTGATTTCTTTTCCAGGGGTTATTATTCCCTCGTTGCTTCCGACCACCTCGTATGTAAGGTCGATGTTGGGGAAACAGTTGCAGAATCCGGCAATGTCAAGAAGCTGAGACTCTGACATTTGGAGAAGCTCTTGGCGTTTGTCGTTTTCCATTTCCACAAGATCGAATACATTTTCGATGTTCTTCTCTTGACATCTTTTGGCTAATTCCTTTGTGAAGTGAGGAAGCTGCAAAAGCATGGAGTCTCGATCCCACATGCCTTGTGTCACCATCTGGCTTACTTCCATAGCTAACAGAGCAAGATTCAGAGAGCCACTGCTCGATATCACATCGACCATCGCCTGAATAAGTCTTGTAGCAGATAATAGGACCTCACGTTGATCCATTGCAAGGTTCCCGCTTATTTTTTGCCTTGAGAAATGCGCCTGGAGAAGCGCGTTTGCCTTCACATGAGGGTCTGTGCATTTCGGGTTTTCAAAAGAGAACCTTTGGTAATTGATGAGTCTCCGAACTGTCTCCTCTTCACCAGGACGTATAGGAATCGAGTCATACTCTGAAGCTGAAGTCAAGATCTCAAGAATACCTTTCATCTTGGTTTTAGAAGCCAAGAGAGAACTGAAGCGCTCAATGGTGGTGTAACTGATGTAATAATATGAAGCAATCATACCAAGATTGAGAGGAGAGAGATCCAACTCATTCTCTACCTCAATGCATTTACTCACTTCAAGATCAGACAAAGTGTTCTCGACGAGCTCCGAGAGGTGATCAGATAAATGTCTGTGGCTCATTCCCGGGAGATTGTAGTAGTTAGGGTTCTTGGGAAGCCTCCTGTACATGAAGCTCCACGTCAGATAATCAACCGCATCTTGCTTATTCTGTATAACCCCAGCAACCACTTCCGCGTTGAAATTATCATGCAAGAAATGTTGAAGATGACTCTCAACAGGAAAAGCTTCAAATAGAAATTTCTTGTAATACTCTTTACGTGGTGCATGACAGAAGATCACACACTTCCCAGCGTTGTCAAGCAGAGGTCGGCTACCACGCCCCATCATCTGGAGCAGATCAGAGATGGTGTAATCTGCATAAGAATATTCACGTCCGTCATAGAACTGTGTCCCCATTACAACAACCAAATGCGCCTTTAACGGAGTACCCCAACACAACGAACTTGTCATTACACATACCTGAATCCGTCCAGCTTCAAACAACTGAGTCACGATCTCCTGATCCAGACTGCTTAAGCCCTCATGCAAGTAGCCAATACCATGACGCAAAGTTTCCTTCAGCGTTTCCTCACATATTTGGCTAACAAAAGGCTCTAGTTCTTCCAAATTCCCGATCAGGAAATCAGGGCTCTGCTTGTTATCTGTGTGCGAGTATGCTATCAGATCCACAGCAGTAAGGCGGACGTGCTTACGGGTCGAGACAAAAACAATAGCTGGATTCTTGTTCTTGGCATGCTGGACTATGGCAGTATATGTTGGCTTAGTCATCGCTTGCATCCTTGCTTCAAAACTCGAGATATCCACCCCTTGAATGTGGATCTCCAGTGGGACAGGACGAACATTAGGCGGGAAGTTGAAAAGGCTAGATGAACCTGCCCCAATCCACTCCCCAAGATCTTTGGCATTTGCAAGGGAAGTCGATAACGCAGCAATCCTGATCTTGTTCTCGACCTGACTTGAAATATATCTCATTCTAGAGACAATTACCTCCAAGACTGAACCACCTTGACCACCACCAATAAAGTGAAGTTCGTCGACAATAAACAAACTAACCTGCTGAATATATTTTCTCTGTTTCCACCTGCGGGATAGAGCGTCCCATTTCTCAGGAGTACTTATGATTATCTGACCTTTTTCAAGCAGCTTAAGATCCAATGCTGTCTCCCCAGTCAACTCAACAACCCTTAACCCAAGCCCCTTTCCAAACTTTTTCTCCCAGTCACGAAACTGCTCCTTGGCAAAAGCCTCCAGAGGTGCGATATAGACAACACGCATCGTAGCATCAGGTCCTTCTTGATGATTCTTCAATATAGCAAACTCCGCACATATAGTCTTACCACTTCCTGTGGGAGCAGCAACTAATACATTGTCGCTTATGTTATACAAAACACTAAAGACCTGAGTCTGCACCGGATTGAAATGCTTGAAATCCTGATACAGAGTTTCATAAGATGGATTACTTAGCGCCGCCACCGGAAGCGGTTGCAAGTCCAGCAGCTCCGTAGGTGGTGGATACTTTTCTGGAAGAATAAGATGCCTGAAAGATACAGGCAACACAGTCTGAGACTCAAGCCATTTGTCTGAAACCACTCGGATGAAATACTGTGGCGGCAGTGGCTCAGAGATTGGCACAGTGAAGTTCAACGTGTGGTCTTCACCAATATACTGTTTCTTCAAAAGAAAACTCTCGTGATGAAGGATCCTTTCGCCATCATTATCTTCCACAATTATCCAAAACGGTTCAACATATTTATGAATTTTTTCACTCCACTGGAAATCAGGTGTAACTGTGAGCTCCACCCGCAGAACACTACGAGAAATGGGCTGAACATTTGCTGCGAGATTCAGTTTTGGGAAATGGTGGATCAACTTGTGAAGTGGCCTGCCCTCTTTAGGATTACGAATAAGCTCTCCTAGCTCAAGTGAGGATAGATCGTAGTACCTCTCCCACACCAAATCCTTCTTTTCCAAATTCATTAAAATCTCATAGGGAATTTCATGGAATTGGCGAAGGGGTGTCTGGATACTCCACATTCTCTTCCCTACCATTTTAGACAATTTCAGAGCTTTCTCAGCCAGCTGAGCCCATCCCCTCTTCAATACAATCTCAAAAAGAGCTCGTAGAAGACGCCCAGCACTCTGGGTTATATAAACCATGTCGGAAGTCAAAGAGAGACCCTCAAGCTTTAGCTTTGATATATATACCTGCAGCAAAACATTAATCTTTGCACTAGGCTCTTCCAGTGTTTCCTTGACTGGAATTGGGACACGATCTAAAAGTTTTGCCTGTTCCATTTTCTCATCTTGTCGAACAGTTACATACTTGAACTCATCACTCATTGAAAACAGACGATAAAGCTCTATATCACCCATTGTTGGCTTCAAATGCTCATTGTATGTCGCTATTGTCCCATGAGTTATGTAATAGTAGCTAGCAATGCGTCCCAAATCAGTAACCTGGAAGTATCCACTTTTTCTGTCATACTTAATCAGGTTGTTCTTGTCCAAGATAGTAGCAGCAGAATGTATCAGGTCGGCTTTTCTCTCCTCCAATACTATGTCTTTTGCATCAGGTGGTAAGCCATACAGTGACGGATTACGAACCATGCGGATATTTAAATATGTATAGCCAAGCCAGTGACAAGCCTCTCTAGCATTCTGTACGGTTCCAAGCACAATTTCAGCATTAAGTTGATCAGCAAGTTTGGAAACAAACTGGCTTTCAATAGGTAGTTGCTCATTCATCAAACAAAGATAATAGTGCATCTCGTTGTAACCAGTGATTATAATACCCTCCCCACGTTGGTCATACTGAGGTCTTCCGGCACGACCAATCATCTGCATAACATCTAAAGGACTCAGCTCCATCCATGCACCTCTCTCAGGATTATAGACTTGGGTTCCTTTGATAATGACTGTATGTGCAGGCAAATTCACACCCCAAGCAAGAGTTGCCGTCGAAACCAAGACTTGCACATTCCCTAAACGAAACTGATCCTCAACTATCTCACGATCAGTTCTTTTCAACCCAGCATGATGAATAGCAAAACCATAAGGCAGAAGATCTTTCAGGTCACTATTCTTGATAAGTCCACTCAGACTCTGAAGAATTTCACGACTTTGACTATCTTCCTTCAAGAATCTGCTGAGGGTATCTTTTGCAATTGCAGTGTCCCGTATTGCTCTTGCAGTTTTTGATGTTTCTTTCCTTGAATGGACAAAAATAAGGACCTGGTGTTTTCCAGCACCAGCCAATACTTTCTGATAACATATATCATTCATCACCTGGAACCTCCGCAACGGTTTTTTCACATTAATTCCAATATATTGTTGATCAAGAGGCACGGGTCTGTAACTGTGATCAAATTTAAACAACCCACTCTTAAGATCCACCCGCAAAAATTTGGCCACATCTTCATAATTCGGAAGTGTCACCGATAAACCCACCAGACGAATATGCTCCTTCGTAGTTTCAATCTGCCTTAGAGTCCTGGCGACAATACTTTCAAGCACAGGTCCTCAATTATCATGAAGAAGGTGAATTTCGTCAATTATAAGAAGCCTCACAAGCTGAGTATAAGTAGGATCACCAGATTTTCTAGTGACAATATCCCATTTCTCTGGTGTTGTAACAATTATCTGAGTCTCTTCAATTTCTTGCCGAGTAAGGGACTGATCTCCACTGAGTTCCTTGACAGTAACTCCATAATCCTTCAAGCGTTTAGATAGATTGTCGACGACCTCAGCAACGAGGGCTTTCATGGGTGCAACATAGACAATTAAGTAATTCCCATGATTATATGTTCCATCTGAGTTCCTATTCAATCCGAGTTGCTGCAGTATGGTGAGCACAGCAACATTGGTTTTACCCGCACCAGTTGGAGCACAAAGAAGAATGTTCTCTGCCGCCTTAAACAGAGCCGTGTCATACACTTTGCTCTGAACCCTGTTCAACTGCTGCATACCCTTAAAAGCCGGTTGGGCCCAACCTGGCAGATCAGTGATTTTCACAAGCTTTTCATTACTATTAAACTTTTGAGAAACCCCTGGCACATGAATCTCAACAAATTCCTTGCCATTAATTCTGGTAGAGCGATCAGGAAGCTGACACTTCTTATTTTCCCTCAAGAATCCACCTTGGTCAAAAGCCAGGCTCTCTAGGTCTAGCATCTGACGCTGGCCTTTCGGCCAACCATTCTCTAAATCTCTATCATCAACATCTCTCCTGCTTCTGTCTCCATCTCCAATAGAATCATCCTTAAGACGCCGAGCTTCTTCTTTGATTTTTTTTTCTTGGTTCTCTTGCCTTTCTCTGGCCGTTGCTCTTTGTGCATGCAACTCCTCTACAATTTCTGCTAACTCTGGGCCCAACCTTCTCATCTCCTCCTCAATTTTATTCCTCTCTTCCTGATCCCTAGCCCTAGCCAAACGTGTGCACCACACAACTTTAAGACGATTCTGCAGCAAAAATTTAACAAGGCTAAACTTTTCAAACTGAAGGTGCACAAGCAGTTTATTCTCACAATCCCTATCACTCCCCTCAGCGAGTATCTTAAGCATCTCTTCTGCGAGTACCTGGCACTCCTGTGGATCAATCTGCTGTTCATATCCTTGGGATATCTTTCTCTGGAGCCAATAGGCATCAATGTCCTGAGCATTAAGACTCGTGCCCTCGTTTGCGTGTCCTACGTCCTTACCACTTATCGCCACACCCACCTGCTCATCAACTATTCTATTAAGTTCAGCAATGTCTTCATCCTCCTCATCTTTTTCCTCATGGACCATATCAATATCACTCTCCTCGTCATCTTCCTCAAATTCAACAGCAACACCCACATCATAATCAAGTCCTTCATCCTCGCTAGCTTTACCATTCCCAGAATCACCACCCTCTTGATAGTCTGTGATCAGTTTTCCAATCGAAACAAGCTGATCAAAAACCTGATTAGGAACAGTGTCTACTAGTTTCTCGATCTCCATCTTCTTTTCAGGATTTTTGACGGAATCGCTCTTGAGAACAGCCAAAATCTCATCAGCAGCACCACTAACAATATTCAGAGGTTGCCCACCCAATTGTTGCTGAATAAGACTAAGCATCGCCTCGTAAGCAGCCCTTGTCTCCTTAGTTTTCGGCTGATAAATCCCATCATCCGTATCATTGAGCACACTCTCCTCCATAAGACGAGGTCTCTTGCTCTCCCGACCAGAAACAGTGTCCGCAGCATCACGCTCCTTGTTCTTCGACTTGTTCAGCAACTCATGAGGCCTCTCCTTCGTAACGCGATCTCCAAAGGATTTAAAATCAATCTTGCCCCTGAGACTTTCCGGTTCTCCCGTAGGTTCATGTGTATTAAGAGAACGCTCATCAGTATTAAGCACCAAATTGGAATTGACGTTGTACCCATACTGCTTCAACCTGGCCTGTTCCTCCGCATCGCCATCCGACTTCGTCATCTCCGAATTGGAAATATAGAAATCCTATATTCAAAAATCAAAATCAATTAAAGAAAATCGAAATTGGTACGAAACTTCTTCTCTGTAACTAAGGAATCGATCGATTTTTACCTCAAAACCCGATCTCCGTTTCTTCGTCGGAGTCTTCGCAGTCGACAATCGCTTCGTGTTAACGAAGTCTGTGGTGACCGCCACAATGCCCTAGTCTAGTCTGTATATATAACCTAATAAAAAGAAGTAAAACCGACGTATCATTCAAATTCGAAGGCACAAGGGAAAGTAACAAAAAGAGG
Source organism: Euclidium syriacum (assembly GCA_900116095.1). Lineage (NCBI taxonomy): Eukaryota > Viridiplantae > Streptophyta > Magnoliopsida > Brassicales > Brassicaceae > Euclidium > Euclidium syriacum. The sequence continues at coordinate 2,052,708 of FPAK01000012.1, read as the reverse complement.
AAAGTGATTAAGATTGGGAATCCAATTGTCCGGTCTAACCATAATCAGGAGAGGGATGGTTCTTGGTCCTGTTACCGGATTACGAAAGATATCATCGACCAAACCAATAATGTTAGACCGTACCACGCTGATTTTCTGGTATGTGTTAAAGCAGCGTGAAGGTCCGCGACAATGAACGGCGAGGATTCGATAAGGAAAGCAAGGCGTAGTAACTTGGGGTGGTTTGTATCGCACATGATAGTACACGCTCAGGCGATGACCGTTGTAGAGGCAATTGGGCCAAAGCCCAGTCAAAGATTGAGATCCGCTTTTGAGGGGCAAAACTGTAATCTGACAAGGAATGGACGAATTGAAGTTTGAGAACGAAATTGACGAATTTTGTAATCCCGCTCTGGTGAAAATTCAAAAAATTTCCACACAGGTGAAACCTTTCAGACACGTGCGAGCTCGAAATTTTCATTTTCAATTATAAAACCCGCCCAGAACATGACCTCCAAAAAATTGCCAGATCGTCTCTCCCAGAAAAGCTATTCTCTTTTTCCCTTGTCCCCTCGCTTTACTGCTCAGAAGCCGTTTGAAGCTATCACGAAGGAATCTATTCAAGATTCATAGGTAAATCCGCGGTACTATTCTTGCCAGAGTATGTAGATGCCTGAGGGATTTTTATGCTGATTCGTGAGAAAACTATTGATGGTTCGGTTCCGTTTTCATTCGATTTGTTTAGAAGTAAGGTCTTCGCGATGTGATGGGGATTTGTTGTGAAAGAAAGATTTTATCGCCGTTTCTTGGGGTTTCTGAGGTTTATTTCTCCGAGAAAATCTGATTTAAATGGCGAACAAGATTGAGTTGGTACTTTAAACCCTGGGTTCGTGAATGCAATTAGGGATTCGATGTTTGGGTTTAGTCAATTATTGTTTAAGTAATTCGCCTTCAGTCAAAAATTAATTCCGCCATTTTTTTGTAATTCCAATCTTGGTAAGTTTTAATCTGTGTTGTCTTCAATATTTCAGCCCTTAATTACAATGCCAGAAGCAAGAGACCGAATAGAGAGGCCAGTGGATTACTCAGCCGCATTTCAGAACAGACGCTCGAATGGAATCTTACTCGATGAGCCGGAAACACCACTCAATTTGTTTGGGTCTCCGGTACAGAGACTGCCATCGCAAGCCGGAGGGAATACAGGGATTGGGTCAATTGGGCAAAGATCTATGACTGGAAGAGGTGGGCTTGTGAGGGGTAATTACAGTATTCGGCGTACTGGTGGTGGTCGAAGAGGTCAAACTCAATTCAGATCGCCACAGGGACGAGAAAACATGCCCTTGGGTGTTGCAAGGCGTGGACGGGGTCGTGCTTCAAATTCGATTTTACCTTCTTGGTATCCAAGAACGTCTCTCCGCGATATTTCTGCCGTCGTTAGGGTAAGTTTACTTAACCGTCTTTGATTGTTTTTTCTTGCATTTAGGTATATTATTCATCTTGATCTTGTTATTTCTTGTGATTTGTATTATGATTGAGGAATCTTTCTAGTTCTGGGATTTAAGTGGACTGTAGTCTGTATAAACATTGGTATATACTAAAGTTCAATCTGACTTCTGACTTTGTGGTTATAATTCATCCCACTGAATAAAGGCAAAAAAAAAAAAAAAAGCTGATCTTTCTCTTATTTGCAGCTGTGTCCTTATATTTTCCCATATTTTTTTAGGTCGCACATAGAGAATAGTTTTGCAACATCTTGATATTGTATTACATTACACCAAATCTTGAATTGTCTATTACTGCGTGTGATTTTCCGCTTGGTACAGGATTTGCTTGATTATAGAAGTATAAAGTAATTTTCTTTTATTGGCAACTAGTGCCCTTGTATCTTCACATATATGTTTGGATTCGCTACATCTGTTAAGACGCCTGTTTACTTTCTGTTTTTGCTGTAACACAACAGGCTTGCTTAGCCTCTCCGTTAACTGTGTTCTAGAGGCTTGCTTAGCCTTTTACAATTAGTAGACCTTCAACTATATTGCTACAGGCTTGCTTAGACTGACTATTTATTCTATCTACAAAACTTGTTATATGCAGGCTATTGAGAGAAGGAGAGCTCGAATGGGAGAAGGCGTAGGCCGAGAAATTCAGACCCCAACACCACAACAACTAGGGGTTCCTGATTCTCTAATACCACTGTCAGGTGATGAGCTGGCACATGACTATTCCATGGTCACTCCTGGTCCATCGGTTGGATTCAAGCGTCCTTGGCCAACCTCAACTGCTAAAGTCCAAAAGATGTTGCTCGACATCACAAGGGAAGATACTGGGGAAGAAGATGTACTCACACCACAGAAGAAACTGCTCAATTCTATTGACAAAGTGGAGAAAGTTGTGATGGAAGAGATACAGAAAATGAAGAGTAGTCCTAGTGCCAAGAGAGCAGAACGGGAGAAACGGGTTCGGACGTTAATGTCCATGCGATGATGATGAATTCCACTTTTCAAACTCAGAAAAGGAGACCATAGGAATCAGATAATAAAAGGTGAGCCTGCACAGTGAAGTAGTACATCATCTTCTGATGATATCAAAGAGAGATAGGTGGTGATATCTTCATGAGCGTGTGTGGGATTTTGTTGAGACATTTAGGTATCATTCTCTGATGATATTATTAGGAAGAGGTCAATCATCTCTCTGATGATATATATAGTAAGGAGATTTCTATCATTGTTCTGATGAAAAAAACATAGAGTAAGAGATTCATCTTCTGATGATATATCATAGGAGAGATTTAACTGTTAGATAGCTCACGGGTTTATATGTTTGGAAACTTTTTATGTCTTCTAGACTTTTTTGTATTTTACTTAAACAGATTGTACAGAAGTTTCGGAACTTCGAATTTTGTCGGTGGATATTGCAAATGTTCTTTAACCTGAGATTCATTGTCACAATCCTTGAAATGCCATCTTCAACTAATGCCTATAATGATATTTTTTGTTTCTTTGAATTTAACACTAAAGTCGTTTATGTTGCGTCACACATATTATTAAATATATTTGGCCAAGTCACATCACATCTGTTGTTTGGTTTCTTTACAATGAGGATCTCATAAACAATATCCGGTTGTATCCGAGTATAAATACAACCCTACTCCCAAAACTGTATCAACAATAAACCCTGCAATGGATCTACAACTAAACAGTAACCTCATTCTCATAACACCCTTCGTTTTTGCCTTCTTACTTAATGCTTTCTTCAAATGGTTCTCGAAGGAGAAGAGTTCAATAGCTACTACCAAGCTGCCACAGAGCCCTTCAGCTTTACCATTCATTGGTCACCTTCATTTGATAGGAAAAGTATTGCCTGTGTCATTCCAGAACCTAGCTCGCAAGCACGGCCCACTCATAGAGATCCGTCTAGGTGCTTCTAAGTGCGTTGTGGTCTCAAGCTCTTCGGTGGCGAGAGAGATCTTCAAGGAACAAGAGCTTAACTTCTCCTCGAGACCTGAGTTTGGTTCAGCTGAGTATTTCAAGTATAGAGGGTCCAGATTTGTTCTTGCTCAGTATGGAGATTACTGGAGATTTATGAAGAAGCTATGCATGACCAAACTTCTTGCTGTTCCGCAGCTTGAGAAATTCGCTGACATCCGCGAGGACGAGAAACTCAAGCTGGTTGAGTCTGTGGCTAAGTGTTGCAGAGAAAAGTTGCCTTGTGACATGACTGGCCAGTTTGTGAGGTACACCAACAATGTAATCTGCAGGATGGCGATGAGCACGAGGTGTTCTGGTAGCGATAATGAAGCGGAACAGATTAGAGAGCTGGTTAAGACATGTTTGGAGCTTGCAGGAAAGGTTAGTGTAGGAGATGTGTTGGGGCCATTAAAAGTACTGGATTTTTCTGGGAACGGGAAGAAGTTAGTGGCTGTCATGGAGAAATATGACCTGTTGGTAGAGAAGATTATGAAAGAACGTGAGGCGAAAACGATAGAGAAAGAAGGTACGAGAAAGGATATTTTGGATATACTGTTGGAGACTTACAGAGATCCAAGTGCTGAAATGAAGTTAACAAGGAATGACATGAAATCTTTCTTGCTGGTAATGTTTTCTCTGACCTGCAAATATAAATCCAAATATCTATTTTATTATTCTGATATGATAAAAAGCGTAGGATGTTTTCATGGCGGGAACGGATACATCAGCAGCAGCAATGCAGTGGGCAATGGGGCAATTAATAAACCATCCACAAGTGTTTAACAAGCTAAGAGAAGAGATTGATATTGTTGTTGGAACCAAAAAGCTGGTCGATGAATCAGATGTTCCTAACCTTCCTTACCTTCGAGCTGTCTTAAGAGAAACTCTAAGGCTTCACCCATCAGCTCCTTTGATCATCAGAGAATGCAAAGAAGACTGCCAGGTGAATGGTTGCCTCGTCAAGTCAAATACACGTATGCTTGTGAATGTGTACGCAATCATGAGAGATCCAGAACTGTGGAAAAATGCAGACGAATTCATTCCCGAGAGATTTCTAGCGAGCTCTGAAGAGAAGATAGGTGAACATCAAATGGAGTTCAAGGGTCAAAACTTCCGTTACCTTCCATTTGGCAGTGGAAGGAGAGGATGTCCAGGAGCATCCCTTGCCATGAATGTGATGCATGTAGCTGTAGGTTCATTGGTGCAGCGCTTCGATTGGGAGAGTGTTGATGGAGAGAAGGTTGATTTGAGCCAAGGTTCTGGTTTTGCTGCTGAGATGGCTCGACCACTTGTATGCAACCCTGTGGATCGCTTCAATACCTTTTAAGTGCTTTCGTAAATACCAGATGTGTTACCTGTTTCTATAAAACTTTCCAAGACGCATATGTATAAAGTAATCAAATCATGGCTCTCTATATCATTTTAAGGTTCTTTTACATAAAACTTGCTCTCCAATATGGTCCTTTAAATCAATCTGATAAATAATACATCTGAGTACTGTAACTATACATGCATACAGCAAAGTTCAGTACCTATGCCATGACATTCTACTTTTATCTTCACCTATCAGAGCTTAGTTAATTTTAAAATCAATTAATCTTCTTACGCATCCCCATCCGTGATCTCGCATATCTGAGATTGCAGGTTAAGTCGGTTCTTGGGTTAGCAGTAACTTCCCACAACAAAAGAAAAGAAGGAATAACATAGATATAGAAGTAAAGGATACTGCAGCCTCAAACCCTCCCCAGTGAGGGATGAGTAAAGTACAGTGCCTTGAAGATTATGTAGTGCTTCACTTGAGCAACTGACGTCCTGCAAAAGCCACATATGTAATGTCAAGTAAGCATTTTCTAAGTCAATTCACTCTTCAAACAATAAAAGGATATTGAGAGAGCTTTACCTGAAAATCAACAAAAGCAACAGGAGTTCCATAAGTGCCCTGGATCTTCAGCTTCAAGAATCCACGACATCTAAACAGGAAAAGAAAGTAAAAACTAAACATCTCTAGTGGTTGCGGTTTTTCGTGAAGGACAGAGTCTTCTTACCTCGAAAACACTTGAATTAGCTCAGATTCAGTGCAATTTGGTCCCATATTAGCTATGAAAAGTGTTGGGCAAGGGTCTGCAGCTTTATTCTGTGAAAAGAACAAATGAAATGGATTGTTTACCTCACTGTTTTGTCCCAACAGAAAATATTGTTCATATGAAACTATAAAGGCATGCACAAGCTTACAGATTTTCCAGTAGTTATTACCTTCCTAGCAACACTAGCAATTCCTTGACTGAATGAGCAAAGATGTAAATAATAAGATACTGAATTTTAATAGAAAATAGCTACGAAAGAAAAAGCTCTCTCATATGCAGGGAAAGGGAGACATGACCAGCTCAGCCAAGCCTCAAGTAGTCTAGGTTTTGGAGCAGAGATACAAGAAAGTGTGTGCGGCAAAGAAACATAATCTAAGCATCCCCAAGTAACCAGAAAATGTGGTCAAGTAGTGCAATGACCTTTGTGCAGGTGTATAACCAATTGTGTTGTACGCAGAACTACTCATTCCAGGAGTGTGAAAGCTGCCAAAACCTGCTAGTGCCCAAACGTGCAAGAATATGCAGTGTGAGCTTATAGATATGTGTAACCATGTTGACAAACTAATAGCCCAAGTGTGAAGTCCTAACCCAAACAGCTAACATGCAGGAACGCATAGACCAATAAGATTTGAGACGCTAAATGCTATACAAACTCACATACATGAAACATAAGAACTTATAAGCTCACACGAAACCCAGGGATGAAGGCTTGTGCCAGTGATCTTACCAGTGTCAGGAGTGGTGCTCCAAGACTTGCTTTTTTTCAAGCTTTCCCGGCCATCATCATCTACTATTTCACAAAATAAAAATCAACATAGAAGCAAAGAGCCAACTTATTAAGCTGCCAAACATAAAAAAAACACTACCACTTGCCTGTTCTTGATCGCTTAGATTTGGGGTTTGATTTGGCAAGATCTATGTAAAGAGTAGAATGCTTTTCAAGGTCAAATACCATTCTCTGAATGGAAAAGAATAGTAAAGATAGTTCAATGCTCTTCATAAATAAATTTTACCCTTTTTTTAATCCTTTCCAAGTTAATCATCTACATAAGTAGTAACATCACGATATTGCAAGAGCAAGTTTGATGAAATTTAACTCACATTGAGAGTGTGCATAACCGCTACAGCTGATTGCAGATTCGAGAACACAGCAAATGCGAAGGGCTAACAAATTAAAGCAAAAAAATACAGTAAGATTTTCTGTTTCTTCACTCAAAGTAGAAAATTCCAAAAGAAATGGAAAGGATTTACCTTAGCTCCATCAGAGGTCCGGAGATGCGAAGTCTCAAAACCTGGGAACTCTCGAAAGAGATTGTAGATCTCCCGGGGCTTGACGTCTTCAGGAAGTCCGGCTACGAAAAGCGTCCGGACCTCACTACGATCACCGATTGAGGCGTGTGTAGGCAAGTATACGGAATGGATGGGATTAATCGGTATCGGAGTCATACCCGGCGGCGGCGGAGGAATAATCGACGGGACGTTATAGTGAGAGTAGTAAGACGACAAATCATCCATTGACGACGGCAGACGCTTCAAGTGGTTTCAGTTGGCGTTTGTGTTCCACCGGAGAAACTAATTCAAGTATTGTCTAGTGGACCGAGAAAGCCCATTTAAATATATACCATTTTGACCCGGTGTTAATCGCTTGTCCTACGTGTCGTGGTAAATCCAACGATAGAAGAAATGAGGCGTAGGGTAATTGCATGTGATTGCACGCACTGTAACATGTCTCTCGCCTCTCTTCCTTTTCATTTTCAATGACAATTTCTGTTGTTCGAAGATCTGCAACTTCACAACTCTCTCTCTCTCACTTCTTCTCTCTCGCTTGAGGCATTATGACAGAAGAAGTAATCGACCAATCACCACCGCCTGACCCGGACCCGAATCCAAGTCCAACACCGATTCCGAATTCGAATTCAGTCATGCACCCGAGGCGGGTGCCTTTCGAGCACGGCCTTCTCCCGATCCAGAAGCTTAATTTTACCGACCCAATCCAAACTTTAGCTCCGATCAAGACGAAGTTAGCGGCTGCTGCAACGAATAATCGCGTCGGATCTTCTGCAATCTCCGATGTCCTCATGATCTCCGGTGATCAGGCGCGCCTCGTTCTTGAGACTCTCGGTTCGGTGCTCCATTCCGAGGCTGATCCTCTTGTTTTGGCCAAACCAGAGGAAGTTGATTCGGTGGGAGCTGATTTTAGGGATCTGATTTTGTTCCTCTACATTCAATCGTATAAAAAGTTGCTGCCTAGGATGCATAAGGACTCCGCAGCTGTCGCCGATGTCTGGCCATCGACGTCTGCTTTCGATGGATACTTGTCGGCCTTGTCGCCAATTCAGGCAAGTTTTTGACCTTTCGTTCACTTAATTATGTAATGTGGCTCGAAAATGTATTCCTGTAACCTTAGTGCGTATGATCTATTTGGTAAGGAAATGATACCGTGGTAGTTCGAGTATGAAAATGGAACGTAATGGCTATATTAACCCATTATTTTTCCAATCTGCATTGAATTACTATAATTTTTCTATGCAAGTTAAGAAATTTGGTGACACTTGATTTATCTGAAACTTGACGACATTAGCATTATGCAATGTTGAAGTGTTCGTAATAATTTTCAAGCTGAGAAGATGCTCTGGTGAGGTATTGCATCATAATGTACTTGGACTTATAGTGAACAATGTCATGAATTCTACGAAGAGGTGTTGGTTTAAAGTTCCACAGCATAGAGACTCTTAAGTATGAGAATCTTGTAGCTAGCTCCTGGTCTATGAAACAAATACACACACACGATCATATAATTTACGCAATACATAAGCACATGCTCTAGTGATTTTTTATAGCCATTTGTTTGGGTACTTGTTCCTTCATCTCCAATTAATTTTGGTCCATTTGTGGAGCAATATTAAGCTCACGGATTGAAGCCAAGTAGTTGCCAGTTTACTATGTTTTTTGTGGAAATGTGTCTGTTCTTTTTTTTCATAGTTCCTTATTTTGGTTGGCCTTTCCGTATTTCCACTTGGTGATAATGTGTGGTGTGTTCTCGTAACTTTGATCTTACTCTCTAGTTGGGCGACATTCTGACTGGCCATTTATAACAAATCTTCTCTGAGCTTTGAAATATTTTACCGATAATTTCTTTTCTCATTACTGTTTCCATCATATGGGTCTAGACCTTCTTGTTGCTATTAGAGTTTTAATTAAATTTCCTTTTCATCATTTTGTAGCTTGTTCGTAGCAACAGCCGTCGGTTTATGCCATCACCGGCAGATGAAGAAGCTCATCAATTATCGTATCTGCAAAAGCACATAGCAAACATTATTTCTCTCCTTGCAGATCCTCTGGAGGGAGAAGGAGATGAATCTTTGGTATGTGCCAACCTTTCTTTATCTCCTTCGAGAAGGAGCTACTTTATCCTGTGTTGGAATACAAATATTATGAGAAACAAAAGAGAAAGAATATCTCTTGCTAGATTATTATTTGATCACGGTTTAACTGTTGTTATTTATTGTCCTCAGGTCCTGTCTATGGAGAGTTTTGAGCACATTGGTTTTCTTTTTCATTTTGGTGTTAAGGGATCTGATGTATCTTCTTTGAGCCAAGCTACTCCATTTTTTGCGAATTCTGATCCTGATATGCCTACTGTTCCCGTTTCTGCTTCCCAAGTGCAAGATTGGATTCTGAAAAACATAACTTCTGCCTTAGAAAGCATTTCCGATAGAATTACTGGGAAAGAAAATGGGCTTTCCAATGTGTCTGATCAAGATGCTGCAATGGCAGATGCTTGTGCACCCCCTACTGATGCTTGTGCACCCCCTACTAAAGTTTCATCTAACGATAGAGGTCCATGTATTATCGAGGGAGTCTCCAAGACTTCACTTTTCAAGCAGGCTTCCGATCTTAAGGGTAGATCTGTGAAGGTCCGTACTGAACAACAAATTTGCATCTAATAAACAATCGTTCATATTTTGTAGTTGTAGAATTCCTCATTTCATTTCTTTCCTCTCATGTATGCACATCAACCATGTTTTGTGTATTCTGCAGGTTGCTAACTGCCATGATTCTGTAATTTATATTTTAGCGCCATTGAGATATGCAACTGTGTATGGATGTTCTGATTCTACTATTGTTCTGGGAGCTGCTGGAAAGGTTTGAAAAATATACTCCTCCTGCTTAATATCTACTAGCTTTTGCCAGAAGATGCAGTGAGAATATTTTGTGTTTTCTGTAGGCAGTAAGAGTCGAGCATTGTGAGAGAGTTCATGTGATTACTGCTACCAAACGAATCTGCATCTCCAATTGCCGTGAATGTGTGTTCTTTTTGGGAGTCAATCAGCGACCTCTTATTGTTGGTGACAACCACAAGCTACAGGTGAAGCGTCTCTTTGAAGATCTATGTTTCATTTACAAGCTTTATATCATGCTGCATACAAAACTCTTCTTTACCACTCTGAAGTTAGTGAAGAGACCACAGAGTAGTAAAGAAGAGTTTGGTTTTAAGTGGTGGCATCAATTTGACTTAGATATGTTCCAGGTTGCTCCATATAATACATTTTACTCGGACTTGGAGGAGCACGTAAACGAGGTAGGGATTGTGAAAACTATCAACAAATGGAATGAACCTTTGGCACTTGTAGCAATTGATCAGCATGACTCAGTGTCACATCCTACCGGCTCCACTGATAAACAATCTGAATCAGCTTCTTGTGTGGACCCTGACCAGTTCACTAACTTCTTGGTAACATGCCCCTTTTTATTAGTTTAATTTTCCTTTAATAACCAGTGATCTTGGTTACAAAGGTTAATTTCTCATATCAATGTCTCTGGTTCAGATCCCAAGCTGGTTTGCAGGAGAGGCGCTTGGTTCCACAAAAGACAATCCATTTCCACTGCCAGATGCTTATCTGGCAGTCCAGCAGAAAAACGTATGTGTTTTTGTTTTTGCTTTATAACAGAGAAATGATTCGCTTGTTTTGTGTCCATATCTCAGCATCTTATCATTCCCCAAACTGCATTTTTGTTTGGACCAGCTTAAGAACTTGGAAGAAACAAGGCAATCCTTAAAAGAAACACCTCTTGAAGAAAACCGAAAACGAGAACTTACTACTGCGTTCCACGTGCATTTCAAAGAGTGGCTCTATGGTACTTAAATCACATTCCCTTTATACTTCATTCACTCTAATTGGTCAATCGATGTTAATTTTTCTTTCTGTTTTCTCGAGTGGCAGCAACGGGAAATATCCGGCAACTTTACTGCCTACAAGGGGATTGATGATAAAAATTGCAATGGAGGATGTCTTCTCTTGTGATCCGTTTCTCTTCAGAGATTGCTAAGCTCGTATGACATCAGAACTTAACTGCACAGAAGCACCGCTCTCTAACTCCTGATGCTCTCTGTTTTTTAACTAGGCTTTTTCTTTGATTTGATCATATTTATTAGTTTCTATTTTTTTTGGCATCCCACGTTTTTTGAAAAACATTATGCAGTCTTGTCTTTTCAAGTCTTGATTTTTTTTTTGAATTGTTATAAGCAAATAACAAATTTGCTCAATACCATATAAATATATTCTTTAGTGACTCCATTGAATTTTTAAATATTTGGGTTTCATTTTTCATTCTCTCTTAATCATCTACACATTCAAAACAGGCTGACAATATGACAATATGAATTTCTTGGGGATAAATTATTGTTGTTGTTGTGTCTTGTCTTTAACTCGGAGGAAATAGCTTCTCTGCTTGGTCTGGGAAGAACGTTATGAACAATAAAGCACCTGCAATTTCAACAAAGTGTTATTCATAACTACCGAAAGAAAGTCCAACAACATTCTCTACATTCTTCAACTCTATGGTAAGTTTTACTTACAGACGAGTACTGTTCCTAAGACTGCTGAGATTTGGCCTTGAATTGTGATAAGCCCTGCTTTGCCTGCATTCTGCAACTCCGTTGAACCAACCGATTCAAATGTCCCTAATACAGGCAACAACCATTGGTGCAAATACATCAGTCTTCTTCAACCAAACTATCTCCAAAACACAGTGAAAGTTTTTAGACGGAGCTAAATGGAAACAAACCTGGTTTAGCAGATCGTAGCCCTGATGTTACACAAGCAATGTTATCGTAACCTGCTTCCTCCAGTCTATTAGCTGCAGCTGCAGATCTTTTGAAATTCGACATAGAATCTTAGAAATCTCATACAAGATTCATTGATACATGTCTCAGTGAAACCAGAGTGTTTCGTTCTACTAACCTGAGACCTTCTTGGCAAACAACTAAAAGTTTGCTGTCTTGAGAAAACTCGTTTCTAACGGATTTAACAAACTCCGGATTCAGTTTTGTAAACGGTAAACCAAAGAAGAGCCCTGAGAAATTGTTATGCACTGTTCTCTTTATTATCGTGCCTGCAATTTGTTGTCACAGAAAAATCACTTTAGAATCTTAGAATTACAAATGCCTTAGTACAGTTTTGTTCAAAGTTAGGAGGATCGGTTTCTTACCAAAATCGTTGTCTTCATTTTGAATGAAGAGAGGGATATGGTGACAAGATTTTATATGAGCTCTCTCGAATTGAGTCTTGTCTCTTACATCCACCACCGAGTAACCTTCCGCTTCTATTAGCTGTTTCGCTTCTTCTGCATTCACGAATCTCACCTCCGCAGCAATTCTCAAGTTTCTCCGGCGAATTCCGTTACCGGAGATTCTCTTTCCGCCCCAGCCCACTGCTTTCAACCTCCCTATCCCGACATTACTGCATCAGAAATCGAAAACTGCTTTTAACTTTATCTGATTGATTCTGGCTTTAGATGACGAACTTGTCAGATAAGAAAATACGTTTTTGTTTACCTGGTGAAATAAAGAGCCGTAGGGCTAGGGCTTACGATCCCCGCCATTGATGCAGAAGAAGTCTCTCGAAAAATCTCGTCACTGTGATACTGACTTGGACAAGAACCAGTAGATTAGTCATACCACAAGGAAATTTAAGATAGCCAATGCTTTATTGCCACGTATTCAATTCAGCTTTTACATGTAGATCTCCAAATCCACTTCGTCTGATCTTTTTGTTTCTTTCATGTTTGTTTCCTAATTCTTGTCGCGTTCAAATCTATCATAGGGATTCAGATAAGTAAACTAGCTTGTGATTAATGAGAAGCTAAAACATGTCTTACAATTGCAGACAAAGTCGATTTTTTTTTATTGTAGGAAAATTTCAGACAAGATTTAAGAAAGTCGCTCTCCAGCAAAACAGGAGGAAACAAAGAGCAAAGAGTTTTATGACTTCAACATCTCCAGATACAGTAAACAAAAAAGGGAGAGGACACAGGGAAGACTGAAGAGAGATTGATCTCAAGAGCTCCAGTATCAGCAGCGAATGCACAAAGCTTATTAATATTTCAGTAACCAAAAGAAGAGAAATCAGGAATCAGCTTCAGCTCTCTTCTCAACTGAGTAAGGATAGTATTCTCTTCCATTGTCTACTCTTGTCGTCTGACCTCCTGAATCAATCAAAGCAGAGGTCACTGCTAGTGCTGCTCCTGCAGATATCGCTGTCGGTATGCTCCTTGCTGTATACAAAGGGATAACAAATAAACCAAATTACAATGGACTCCATACCAAAATCTTTGAACTCAATCATTTTCATATAGATTTGATCCATTAGTTATTGAATACCACCAACTTGAGTTAGAGAACGATTGAATTCGTTGCAGATCATAAAACAAAACTCAGAATGCTTCTACTGTTCTTAATCCTCACACATATCAGTTCCAAATTCAGTCTTGACTTCAAAATACTTGGAAGAAATTATCAAGACTATTCGTTTATGCTTCTAGTTCCTAATCCTCACAAGTAATGGTCTACGGGAAGCAATACATAACGAACCATATGAGTGAAGAAGAAGAAAACAAAAAATTACCTTTAAAGCCAAGCACAGAAGCTCCAGCGACAAAACCACCAATAGCACCATTGAAAAAGTCTCTCTTGGTTCTGTAATGCTGAACCAGCTGTTCAACACCGATGTAAACGCCTCCAATGGCAGCAAAAGTCAGCCCGTGGCTTCCCATCATCTTGAGTGTTCTAATGAGTCCTGGAAGAGCCACGTTTCTCTCAACTCTTGGAACATCTTTCCATGTCGCGATAACGGTTCCGTAAATGGTCCCAGCAGCAAAACCAGTGACGCTGCCTTTCATTGTCTTCATCATCGGCCCATCCTCTTCTTCCAAGTATCTCCTTTCAACTGCACCTGGATCCATGATTCCCTTCTAGGGTTCCTAACTAAATAGATACAAGTTAAAGAACACGATCAAACAACAACAACAAGAAATGTTAAAATTGAACATGGAGAATGCATTTAAAGACCCGAATTGGAAGGAATTTCATTAAATCGAATTGAAGTCGCGGTCTTTTACAAATCTATAACACATTTTCCAGATCGTCAATATCATCAGTAAGAAAAACACTCCTCGTCGAGGTTAAAGATTCAGTATTCATTTACGGATACATTTGATGTAGAAAAGATCTCAGATTCGATTAATTTAAAAGCAGAACCCTAGTTTGGAAAGCTCAGTAAGCTCATCAAGGTCGTAATACAACGAAAAATCGGAATCCATCAGTAGCGAAGAAAGAATGTTACAGAACACAACCAAGAGAAATTCATGGAAGGGTTGAGACTGGTCTAACCTTCGAATTCGACGAAGCGAGAGATGAACAAAAGAAATGAGCGATTCAATGGAGGAGCTCAACGAAAGATCAAATCAATGTTTTTCGGAGACGAGACGGTAGACGGGTGGAGTCAGAGAAAACCCAATTCTGGATTTGGATCAAACGGAAGTTCATTTGGGCCTTTTAGGCCCATTAGTAAGCTACGATGATTAATTAGGGTTTAGGGTTATTCATTGGAGAAGTCTGTAGACACAAGTCCTGCTTGTATTCACTAGTATGATTATAGATACTTCATGTGATGAAGAAAATCTATTGATAAATGGCTATGAAGAACAACCAACAACAACAACAAGCATCATAAAACCGAAAAGCCATTATTCTTCGGAAACAATCGTCTGGTTTATTTAGTAGCAGATAACATAAACAAGATAAGATATTGCAGAAATCGTTTACATCATAACAAGACTCTCTGATGGAAAGAGAAGTCTAGGTTTAATTAAAGACAAACAGACTCAGAGAGACCAATTGGTATGGTGAGAAGAAGAGTCATAAGCCCTTGTGTTCTCAGGTTCCATATACTGCCTCCTACTTTGATGATGATGATGATGATGATGATCAGATATCTCAAACTCTGCTAATGTCGCTGTTCCACCGCTTATCTGGCAATTATCTGGCTCTGTGAATCGACCCAAATTCAAAACAGGAGACAATATATCATTCGGACAGCTATTACTGTTGTTATTGTTATCATCGTCTTTGAATATCCAAGGCGGCGGTGGGTTCAGATACTGATGCTGAGTTGGTGAAGGTGGTGGCTGAGCCATTGTAACTGTCATGGGACCAAAACCTGAAGAAGCTCGCCATGTGTTATTGTTATTGTTGTTGTCTTGTTGCTGATGATGTGGATTTGACAGAAGAGAGAGAGCACAGCTTGAGTCGCCCATTGCTGTCTTGTAGCTCTCTAGTTTAGTGTCCATAAACTCTGGAGATGAGAAGCTTGTTCCTCCACCAACTGATGTTCCTTGACTAAATACATTCATCGGATTCATCTGCCACGACGGTGATGATGACGTCACTACTGGCCGTCTCATCAATCTGCTATCCAATGTTCTTGCACTTGTCCATCCTATCTCTTGGGAACCAAGAAAGCTTCCACTCATTGCACTTTCACCATTTCCTGCTCCCAATATTAAAGATTATATAACGGCACACGCGAGCGAATCGGTCTTATAGTGTAAAAGCTAAAAGGATCTAACCGTAAAGCGACGGTGCAATCCTTCCGTAACGAGAAGATAAGACGGAGAGAGACGCAGGCTGTGGCTTCCTCCGCCGCTCGTTATGGCCAGCGAGTCTCCTACGGCAACTTCTTTTCTCTAGGTCAAATTCAGGAAGCTGATGAAACCTGTGTTGAGATATTTGAGTTAACTTCAAAGAAAAGCAATACTATACATTCTACAAGTACATTATAATTAAGGTTTCATTAACAGTTTGATACCGAATCTAGCTACCACAGTGTGACAGAGTTCTTTAATGGTTACGTCATTGATGCTAATGGTACTAACATGTCCCCTTCAATAATGATATATGACCCTAAAGTAGTAAATATGAATGCAGTAGGTTTCTTATTGTCCATTCATTTCATATCCCTTTGGATTAGATATTTAGAAAGACAACAAAATAAAATAAAAGAGAAGCATATAGAAGTACACGTAAACAGATTCTCCAAAATAAGCCCAACGAGTCCAACAAACACAAAGACCAGGGTTACAAAACTAAGCTGTAAAGTTTAAAAAATTAAAAAAGAGAGATTTAAAAAGAAACCTCCAAAGACGTTAAAGCCTAAAAAGCATACGACACTGACAATCACAAAAAGCTAATAAAGCCTTTGGATTTGATTCACAGACATGGAGATCCTTGGCCGGACCGGTGGTGGCTAAAACATGTAAATACACTGGAGAGATAAAGGGTAGAGTTGGGATTTTGAAAAAGAACCTGCTGCACTGTTGGCAAAACCTCTGCTCGAGACCAGCGACAATGACTCTAGGTGTTTTAGAGTGCATTCCACAGACTCTATGCCTCGAGTAATAACCTTTTGCATTGCTTAGATCCGTTCCACAACCCTCCACTTGGCACCTTGGTATCTGACCTGTTTGACTCGACCCGCCTCCGCGAACCCGCCTTGCTCCTGACCCGCCGGAGGAAGAAGAGCCGGATCCACCTCCACCGTCCTCAAAGTAGATCTTCTGGCCAAACATGAGACCTCCACTGAAGGAGGATGACTCAGTGGAGGAACCACCCGACTCTGCCTGACCCGGACCCAGACCCGGACCTGAGTTGGAACCCATCTCCATTCTGGTTTCCTCTTACTCAGACAGAAATAAGTTTACTCATCATACTCTCTCTCTCTCCCTCTCTCAAACCTAACTGTCTTGGGTTAAAGAAAGGACGAAAGAGAGAAGAAAGCAAAGAAGATTATGGCTTCTTTGATTTTGACTGTTTTGGGTTAAGAGAAAGAAGAGAGAGAGAGAGAGACACAACAGAAGGAAAAGAAAACGAGACGAGAGGGGTAATAGACAAAGACAGCGATGGAGTAAGTAAATCGGTACGGAGAGAAAGCTCTTGTCTGTTAAATTACCACATAGCAAAATGGAGAGAGAGATGTTGCGGCTTCTAAAGAGTTTGGAGGAAATGGGTGCACAGTGGAGACGTATTTCATCTTCACATATTTTTTCCTTTTACTTTATACTGTTCACATTTTTTTTTTTACCTTTTTTTAGTTTTTTTTTTTCCTTACAATTATTTGACAAGTGAACGCATTCTTTTTATGTCAAAAGAATAAATAAATGCATTTTTTTTCCTATGGTCCACCATTGGCATTATGAGGTTGGCAATAAATGGAGATGATATTTTGTGTTCGTCTATATCAATTGTACCATAAATTTGAGTTGGTTATGGACCAAACTGAATGTAAACCCATATCAAACTGTTTTCAAACCAAAAAACAAAAGAAAAAATAATTAGAAACACTAAATTTTGATGTGACAATAAAAACCTAACTGTTTCTGATCATATCAATTGTCGTTGCCGGGTCTTTGTTATCACATGTCATTGGTTTAGTTTATGTTTTACCTATCTTAGATGTTGTTTTCGTGAAGTTAGAAGCGTCGGTATTCAATCCGAAAACAATGCGGCTCACAATATTAGTTATTGTTTTGGCTCGTAATATTTGGTCTATCCCTTATTATATAATTTGATCAAAAGTTTGGTTTCCACTTCGTTAGATGACATTGTTTTGAAGTTTCAGTATAGAGATTCACAATTAGCCTTTAGCCACTATTTTATGATTTTATGATTTCTTGGTTTGATACCTTCAATCATCTATTTGGTTCTGGTTCGAACGGCTCGTAAAACTCGTGGCTTTACACCTAAGGCAACAAAATAAGTTAGAGTGCACTGTTAAAATGGTTAAAAGTTTTAGGTGAAAGAGGTTGGCCTGACTTATTATCATGATTTCTCGGATTAGTAGTTAGCTTCCACGTCATATTTACAGTAGCATGTCCTTTAAGTGATTATATAGTCTTTCACCTTTAGCGGTTTAAGGCATGTATCGTGTTATCTCGTTTTTTTGTTTTCAATTTGATAAAATATCAGATGAAAAAAAGAAAAACCTATTTAACTCGAACCAATTGAACTAAAACCAAAATATCTATTTCTACTAAACTCATCATTTAGTTTTTTAAAATCATATTCTAAACTACATATGTTCATTTCTTCAGGATTAATTATACTAGAGTAACTTCATCGGTGGTTGAGAGACTTAAAAGGCTAATGGACAACACTTTCAAATATATGATCCTAGATCTTTTTCGAATATGACATACCTCATGTATATGCAATTTTTCAGAAAGGTGCAAAACTTCAAAAATAAATTATTATATGTCACTTCTTTGGTGAAGTTTCTCCTTCTAAACAAATTTAAAGTGTATTAAAACTATATATCGAGTAGTAATTCAAATTTTTTTGGAATTCACAGTTGTTAACATTAATTATAATAAAAAAATGCATTAAAAACTTAGAAAATCAATCTTTGTGAAATAATAAAAAATTCTAAAACATCAAACAATCAAACAATAAAAAATGGAAGGAGTACAAATAATATTTTAAAAGTAGAAATGACTGCCAATAGAGATCACATCAAAAAAAAAATCATCTCCTCATCTTCTCTTCTACCGTGACTTATGTAAAATTATGTACAAATTTAAAATATAATACCGATATATGTCAAACATGAAATTATATGAATGACATACTCATAAATTAAAAAATTGGTATCTTGTATAGGTATACTTGTTATTTCTTGGTTGAAATAATATAGTTTGATGTTTGTGGATTAATTTTTACATCTAACATAAAAAAAAAAAATGATACTAAGATAGTTTAGAAACAATTAATTCCTTTTTAGTGTTTTTAACAAAAAAAAAAATTGTGCGAATTTGTTTGATGTATTGGTTGAATAAATATAGCTGGATGTATTCATGTGACAAAAATTTATATCATAGTTTAAGAATTTTTTTAAAAAATATATTTTGATGTATTCATGTATCATAGTTTAAGAATTTGTTTGATAAATATATTTTGATGTATACTTTTGTATCCTAGTTTATGAATTGTTTCTTTTAACCAAAAAAAAAATTGATACTTATTGTTTGATGTATTTTTTTATAATTTATGGTACCAATATTTTAGCATGTGTGTAATTTCTGGTCTATATTTGTTTAGTATCATATTTTATAAATAATTATCTTTAAGTGCTTTTGACAAAAAAAAAATTATGATAATATATAGTGTGATAAATATCATTTGTGTATTGTGGACTAAAAAAAAGTCAAAATTTATAGAGGAATGATTGTCTTAAAGGTTTTTTTAAGGATTTTCCCCATTTTAATATCACCAATTAGATATTTTATTTTAATTTATGAAAAATTAGACCCTAAACGTTTAGAGATGATGGTACTCGTTAATTAATGTCGATACCCATAATTAAGTACGATAGTGATGGGGAATGGCTGGGCGATGTAAGTTTTTTGCGTCATAGATGATGTAAGTATAATGAAAGCAGTATTAAATTTTTGAGAGTATCTATCTGAGACCTCGGAACAATCTTGAGACTTTCATAGGACATCTAACTTTACAAATATTGATAAATGATAACCTACTTTTTTTCCATTAAAATAATAATAACCTTTTTAATCTTGAAATATTTATCCTTCATAGGTTAGACACTCAGCATTGGGAGCCAAAAGGAAAGTGCCGAGGAGTTCAAAGTTCTATAAATAGAGGTTTGCTTTACAAACATAACTGTAGTAGTTAAAGAGCTGCAACTATTACAACAACAAAAATAAATTGTTTGGACAAATATATGCAAATTTTAAAACTATAATGATTTCTACAAAATAAAAATAATAATGATTGAAAATGTTCAAATATTAAAAACTGAGATGTGAGCAGTACAGTTATTGGAACACTACAAAAGATGTGACACCTCAAGGGAGCTAGTTGGTGTCGGCAGATGTGCTAACAACAACTGTAAATAAATTCAGTACTCCATTACATTTTATTGCAAAAACATTTTTTATTGTTAAACCTATTTCTGTTATTTATAAGTTTATAACCAAATTATTGCAAAATGCTTTTGTTATTTTTGCTCTCGGGTTGTTTTTTTTTTCTTTCGCAAATTAAAGCCATATTGTTTGGAATTTATTTTTATAAATTTTAGTCACAACATCCAAAGCAACAACATCTTCCTTGATTTTTGTAATAATAAAAAGTATGGAAAGTTAAATCGTAGTCAATACACCCATCAAAGTCTGTGTAAACTGTAATACTTACATTTTATAGGTTTAGGTTTGAGTTTGTTCTTTTTGCTTAGCTTTATTTAGTGAAACTGGTTTTCGGTGGATGCTTTGGTTAAACCCTGAAACTAAAGACATGCTTGATCTCTCAACACTAATTTTTGAAATACCAAATATATCAAAAAAACGTCTAGGTTCTGAATAGTTAGACACTGAAAAAAATATAATTATTGCCGTCCATATAGTCAAATATGGTAAAACAGGTAAATTCAATGTAAGACTGAGACAACAAATAATTTAATGTGTGAGATTGAAATATTTTATATGAAATAAACTATATTACAAATTATTTTGAATAATTGGTAGCTTAAAGTTTCAGATTTTTTTTGTCTACAGTACTTATATATTTGATCCAATTCCGGATCTCAGCCAAGATAGTAGCAATTAAGATGGTCCTATAAGAATAAACCCATATACAAAAGGCTAAAGTTTTAGATAACAAATAATTTAGAGTTGAATATATATTATCTTTTCTTGAGTATATTTTAATCGGGGTCAAGTTTAATAATTAAAAAAAAACAAAAAAAAAATAGGAGGAAGAAAGTAGATTTCCAAAAGACTTATCTACCTTTTTTTTTTCTCTGTCAAGAACTTATAAACAAAATCTACTTAAGTTTTATTTGATTTCTCTTAGTTTGAAACTTTGAACTGAATCTAAATCAGATTATCCAGTTTGACTTTTCTCAAACTTTTAATCCTTTTCTCTAGTATTTCTAAAATGAATCAGTTTACATTTGGTCTGGTTAAAATCAAATTGTTTTTAGTAATTAAATCAAGTTTGAAAACTTTTTATCTATATTATGCTAGTAGGTATTATTCGATTGTTATATGTTGTGACTCGTAATCGTTTAGTAATACACATAACTTAGTTTAGGTGAATCTCTTATCATCATGAGCATTTATGGATATCCGAATATAACTATTTTAGTACCACGTACCCATAGGTGGAACCATAACACATGTGGTCCACATTCCAGTAGTGTAGCTAAACTATTTGGACTGAGGTTATCGAGAACCCAACAATGCCCCAATGCATACCATAGAAACCGTCACAATGGTGCCATCCTGCACGAGGTGTATTAATCGTATACCCCAGTCTAAAGAAACATTAAATGAGAGGCACTCCGCGATTGAGTATTACAACCCGTGCAAGTTACTTTCGAATTATTTACTTAGTTTACTTCATTCATTCATTCCCTCCAAAATTTTTTATTGATTGACAAAATTAGGTACTAACATTCTTCACATCTCTACGTGTATCAAGCATTTTTTCACAAACTCACACGTCTCGGTAACATGGAAAGGACATTGCAACAACTTGGACGAAGAACGCTGCATCAAACGACAAACGGTAGAAATATGCCTCTCACCTCCTCTTGTAACAAAATTTGGACATTGTATGCCAACAGTTAAACAAGACAATGACGTTAGGTGAAAAACACTCGAGAAATTTTACCAACTCGACCCGTTCCTCATCCGGACTAACTATCCGTCCTAGTCTGGTAAATCAGGTTAGGTAACTTCAATAAGTACACCACCCTCTCGCTACCAGGTTAGGTAACGTCAAATATTTTCTCACTCTACTCAAAATTTAGGGCTATATCTTGATATTCTATCATTTTGCATCATTTAGGTTTGTATTAGAGTAGGATTACATTGCATATTCAGCTAGTTTTGTTATATTTGTCATGAATTTCATTGCATTTAAGTTCTAGGTGTTGCATTAGGTCCTAGGAGAGTCTTTTAGTGCATTTGGATGCTTCTTAGGTGCATTGGAGCAAAGGAATGAGGCATGGATGCAAAAGAGAAGATAGAATCCATCCGGAGCCTCCCAAAGATCCGATCAGACGGAGGGTTTCCATGCCTGATCAGCCTTGGTGTCCTTCATGAGAGTTGTAGCCAGAGGAGTCCTCTAATTATAGGAATTGAATTCACGTCGATCAGACATGTGGTTCAAGAGATATGACCGATTTGTTAGAGAGTATCTATCTTGCCGAGAGAAAATGACACCTCCCAAAAACCTGGCAAAACGAAGACCTTACGATCAGATTCAGCCTTTAAATTCTGCATAGAAGTTGTAGAGGATGGATTTATCTTTCTGCACAAGCTAGAATCAAGTCATTTGGACTTATATTTTGAGAGATATCGCATTTTTATCACAGCGGTCTTACTTAGACCGCTGCATGGTCCGCTGCGAACTTCTGAGGAAGACCTTGAACAACATGCAGCGGTCCTGCAGCGGTCAGAAGGTGATCGCTGCGACCCCTGACGGACATAAATCTAACGGGTCGAAACCTGGTTTGTCCCGGGTCGACCCGATCCGACCCAGAATTATTAAAAACCCCATTTTCACACTTATTTGCTTATGCTTTCAATTTTCTAAGGTTTCTTTAACTTGTTCTTGATTGTTCTCAAACTCTAGTTCTATCTTTTAATACAATTTGCATTTCCTTTAAGAAATCTTTCCCTTTTACATTTTATCATCAACCCATCTTGTTATCCATCATGATTTCTTCTCTAATCAAACTTGATTTTGGGAGAATCATCATGGGTAGTGAGTAGTCATTTTTGGGTTTAAGGATGGGTTATATGAGGGTGATCTAAGCATGGATTAGGCTAGTTTAGGGTTTAAATCAAACATTCCATCATTCTCTAAGAGTTCCTAATGCTTCTTCTTGCATGGGAATGAGGAAGATGATATGAGACATTTCATGAACGCCAAGTGTTTGATGAAATGCCTAAGAGAGCTTAGAGATGCAATTATGATCATTAGCCTAAGGGATTGGTGCTTAAAGATGTAATTAGGTTGATCTAGTAATTTGGATTTAAATTCATTGATTATCATCATCACAAATGAGATTTTGCTAATGATGTTATAATTAATGAAATGATTAATTGCATGGAAATAAATTAGTCAATTAAATGGATCAATAACCTAGGGAATAGCTAATTAGTGTAAGTTAGACATTCTAATTCATGCTTAGTGATCCCAAATCACAAATAACCCATCTAAGGACCCTTCTTTAATCATTGTCAAGTCTAATTAGTTAATCATTTGTCTTGTTTTAAGTTTCATTTAGTCTAGATTATAATCAAAAACCCCCTATTAGCTTAGATTAAGCAATCTCTTGTATTCATAGTGTGTTGTTCTTTAGCCTCCCTTGGTTCGATACCTCAAATACTACAATGGCATTGGGAAATTGATGACCCTTGGATTCTCAAAAATCCACTCATCATATCTCTCCATTTTTGCATAGCTTTCAAGAGTTCTTTCTGTAAAGTTTTCATTTTTTTCACCACAAAACTTTAAAAACTCAACCTTTAAGCAGATTTTTATCCAAAATGATTCTTTTCCCTTTCTCCTACATCTATCATGCGCCTCATGATCATTTTGTTTGTTAGTTAGCAAAAAAAAGAAGGTTAAAAGCACTTAAATGCTCAATATGGTCATGATCCATTTCATCGGAAGGGTCGTCAATATACTAACACATGCCAGCTAGTCTCTACAATTACAAACCCTTCTAGCTACGAGAAGGGATTCAAATGTGAAAGACACTTTTTCTTAAGTTATAGTCTCTCATTTTCTTTTCCATTGAGACTTATTTCAAATTCTTCATTTTCAACCACTTTCTGCTCTAGCCATCTCCAATATTTTTAACTTTATCTTTTCTCTCATCACCGAAAATTCCTAAATAAAGAGAACTCTGCGTACCATTTTTTCTTTCTATTTCGGTGTTAGAAAACCTTTATTTTCTCCTTTTTTTTTCCAACCTCATTCCCTTGGTACTTTTTCTTCATTCTTTTTTTTTTTTTAACACTTTACTATCTTGTTTCAAGGATTTCATGATTGCTCTTAATTTCACAAGAAACTTTCCTCTCATATGGATCAAACCCGAAAATAAGCTTGTTCTTAAGCAAAGTACTCATTCTTCACGACTTAGGCTACACGAAAAACTAATTTTAAAGCAAACTGTTCACCTTATGGTGGACTAAACCTAACAATGAACCTTTTTGATCCAATCCATTCACTTTTTAGAGGATCAAATCCAATGATGAATTGATTTTGAAGCATATTGTTCATTTTTCGAATAATTTGGTCGATCAAGTGAAATCTGGTCGATCAAGTGAAATCTGGTCGATCAAGTGAAATCTGATCTAAAAAAAAAAATTAGTCAAAAGTATTAGAAAAAAAACCTTAATTCATTTTTTCCTCACTTTTGTTTTCTTCATATGGATAGGATACATAAGATTTTAATTTAACCGGGCTTACTAGTTAAATTAGATAATGCCCCATTTATGTTGCATTGAATTTTTGGTGTATGTTCCTTTCAGCAAGATGTCAAGATGTGTCTATATAAATAAAACTCGGCCATGCCATAATATAACACAGATTCAAAATCTAAGAATGTGTCTTAGTTGTTGATGACGATTTTTTTTGTTGTACATACCGACCTTAAAGTCTAATCACCCTAACTCCATGAATACTTGTAGTTTAGTTTTGTGTGCTCTGTGTCATTGTGTCACCACCTTGGTTTGCAATTATAGCATCTCCAGATTCATTTAAAATTTGAAGCTAAGAGGATCTCACAACTCTCTCAAAAGTTGCATTACCATCTTTGAACCTTCAGATATAAGAAACCAAACACATGAGAAGAAAAAAAAAAGAGAGCGATTAAGCTGTTTGATTCATGAATCATATAAACCACCATTCAAAAGATCCAAAGTTCTTAACTTCAACAAAAAAAAACTTGTAAGAAAAGCAAAATATAACAAAGAAGAAAGTCTCAGGTTAGTCTATTACCACCATCCTGTTTCTTGAAGTTCTTCACAAAGGAGGTTTTTATTTTTCTTCTTCTCAAACTCCATTACATTCCACAACAGCTTCAGCAGCTCGTCTCGGCTTACTTTTCCTCCTGCTTCCGTTCTGTCTAAACCCAGTAGATATCGATTTCGTAGAATCATCCGTGCTTGATTTCGATCCTAACCCACCATTCTCTTCTCCGTTTATTATATCCGTACTACTTCCATTAGTTATCTTCCTCTTCCTCTCGTTCTCTTGCTTTTTACTTGTTATCGAACCAGCAATTTCGTCTTCCTCTTCGTCTTCTATCTTCTCTACCGTCTCCTCTTCTTCTTCCTCCTCCTCTTCGAAATCATCTTTCATCGGCTTCTGTGGCCTTCCTCTTCTCCTGTAAGCTGGAATCTTTTCTTCTTCACCACTTCCACGATCTTCCCGTGCAGAAGCATTCTGCTTCTTCCCTTTCCCTCTACCTCTTCTCATACTCTATATATCTCCCACTCCAACACTAAAACCCCCAACAAGCTACTCCACAATCTAGAAACCTGCAAGTTAAAACTCCATTTTTTAACCAAGAAACATTTACTCCCTTCACATTGCAGATCTAACACGAACTAATTAGTAAACAATGGCATAAGAAGTGTCACTAAGCACTTTTCTTTTAACACTATAAAGATTGCAACTGTTCCAATCCTAAATAAGAGAAAGAAATGATGAAAGTTTCAGTTTTGATTTGTTTCAATCTCACCTTGAGCTTCTATTTCTATCAATAACAAGTCGATCCATGAATAATTTGATAAGCTAAGCTACAAAAAGTTACGAAACTTGATTGCATGAGCAATCCAAAGCCTAAGTTCAATCTCTTTAAGCTTCTCCAGAACAAATAAAACAAGTATAAACGAACTTACACAATAATGCAAAAAAACTGAATAAAACTTAAAACTCACCTATGCGTAGCTAAATACACATCTTCAAAATCTCCAACACATGAACAAGGGGTTTTTCAGTCGATCTAACACTAACACTCAGTAAGGAAACAGAGGAAAAAACCCAGATCAGAGAAAACACTGAGACTCTGAATAAAAGTGATCACAATCGAAAGGAAACCTAAGAAATAGAGAGATCTAAGAAAGATAAGAAGAGAAAACACAGAGGGAGACAAAAGAAAAGAGTTTTAACTGAGTTCCAGACTTACCACCATCCTATTCCTATAAACCATTGGTCGATGGATCTTCTTTTAGCCCGTTGAAGATGGGATGCGGATTTCGCATTCTATAACTAATCACACGCGCTCTATCGGCGCGTGACTCTCACTGCCACACCTGTTACTGTTAGTGGTGCTCTTGAACTGTCTGTGTGGATAGGAATGATGACAGCTCAACACCGATCAGAGTTTTAATAAGACGCGTCGACGGATATTTTATTATTGAGTTCCATCTCATTACAGGCTTTTTTTCTCTCGTAATTATATGGGCCCAACCCCAAGCCCACATTCTATGATCCATAACTTCTATCTATATACAGTATTTTTGTTTTATAATGACTTGATACTTTTTCTACTATGAATTTTATAATTTCCAATTGTGCGATTATTTAAATGTCTTATATTATTTGAAAATTAGTTTCTATTTTTCCACCTACTACATGCACAATATTATCACGGTGCTAAGTTTCTAATTTTCTTTTACAGAAAAATATCTGCCGTAGAATTTTTGTATTATAGGTTGCATATGTACATCTTAAACATTGATTAAAAGAGAACACATTGTGGCCATTGACTCTTAACTTCATGACCCAAAATGTTTAGAAGACTTTTCTGGTTCCTGAGCAAATTAAACATTTAGGACTTCAACAAAACTGCACCGATTTATTAAAGATATAAAGTAGAGCAGGGTTTCAAAATCGAGAGATTTTAACGCATATGTACAAGCCGTTGCTGATATAATTAGCCAAATGCAGAATCTATCTTATGGATATAGATTGTGAAACAAGTAAGAGAGATTCTGAAGAAGCTCATAGCTCAGACTATGACGAGTACCATCGAGTTTCAAGCGGAGCTTTTCAAGCTTTCTTCAGCTCATCCGCCACGTCACCCTCCGCCGCGTTATTCTTCCCGCCGTAATCGGACGTCTTTCTCTTCTCGGTCTTTGATTTCCCAGCGTTGCTCTTTTCAACTTCGCGGTACTTTGAGGATCCGAAATCCGTCGCCGCCGGTGAAAATTGACGGGAATTTGTTATCACATGATGGAGATCTTCAACGGATCTCTTTAACTGTGAATTTTCCGTTCGAAGCCCTTCCATTTGCCGCCTCACAGCTAAACACGCTTTCGCAACGTCGGCACTTCCGGGCTGACCCGGATTGTTAACCGATTTGGCAACTTTTGCGTTTGGGCTGTCCACGTGTTCGATTCCTATTTTATTCATCACCAGAGAAGGGATTCTCCTCAGCGAAATCCCAGCCGTTGGATTAAAATCGTGCTTGATCTCCGTAGGAACCCTAATTCCCCATCGAAAATTAACGACGGCGCGTCCTCTCACAGGCAGAGACGTCCTTGCCGCGACATCGACGCCAGAGAGCAATCCGGCAATGTCTCCAGCGCATGTAGAAGGCAGAACCGTGACTTTTTTGAATGCTCCGGCGTAGCCGTTAACCGCCGGGACATCCACCATTTCAATAGACGAATCCTCCTCCGATACGGATCCATTAGTGGATTTGAGCAGATTGGTATCGAAGGCAGAAGAGGAATGAGATTTTTTGATCGAGAAGTCGCCGAATTGAGGTTTGAAGTGAAGCATGAAGCTAGGGTTTCCCTTGCTAAGGAAATTGAACTCGGCGCTCATAAGCATGGAGCTAGAGATCGGAGAGCCGAAAGATCCCGTGCCAGTTTTGACGATAAGCGAGAACGGATTACATGTGTCGTTCGGACGGTAAGCGAATTTAACGGAGGGACCAGATTCGAAGAAAGTTGAGAGATTGAGGCTGAGCTCCTTTGCCTCTCCGGCAACGATCCCCGATTGAAATGGCAAGCCTAAAATACTCAAAGGGATCTTAGCCCTCAAAATCGGCTTCTGCTCTTCCCGGAACTTCATAGACGCCTTCATTTTATTCCCCCGTACAATCTCCAGAAAACCAGAAACGGTAAGAAAAACGAGAGAAAATTCGGCGAATTTGTTTCAATTTGACAAGAGACTGATGAGGAGAGTGCAGTGATAGAGTGGAGATATATACGAAATTCCGAGATTTCGAGCTTGAATCTTTTGAATTTATTAAAAATATTTGTGGGGTTTTTTCTTTCTTCTAATTTCTTCAGATTTGGCACTTTTGTAAATCTCGGGCGGAGAATCCGCTATTTTTGGCTGGACGTGATCACATGAGGCTCCATTAGGGTCTGTGGTTTCTCGCATTTGCCCTTGAGCTATATACCATTTGTAACGGCGAACACTTAATGGTTCATCCTGTAATTTTGGTGGAACTCCCGAGGCGAAAAGATAAGCTCAGTGGATTTTACCTGTAATTGTTCGAATGAAACAGAACACAAGCCTTGTTTTAGTCCGGTCATTTCTCTGTTCTGTTCCAAAGGGGGAAATTTGAAATTCAAAAGTAGAACAATGATTCTTATAATTTGCACAGTTTTTCAAAATTTGGAAAATCCTAAATCCAACCTGCTATCAAGCGAAGACTTTGAGACGAAAGGGTATGATATGAAGAAAATAAAAATGGGCTGAACAGGCCTGTAAAGGCCCACAATATTGTTGTTAGGCCGGAGGCCCTCTTAAATAAACACTCAAGTCTCTCATGCTCCTTTTTTTGGTCGTCCATTTTTTTAAAAAAAAACCAAGCACAAAATATGATGTAGCGGATACATGACATCTTGGGGTTCTTGTTGTATTTTGTGGACTTTCTTTTTCAATAAGATATTTGGCTTTTCTTTTATTTTTAGTGTTTTCTTTGATAAGGATAGCTTCAAATCCTTATAGCTTTAGATTTAGGATTATTGTTTAGTGCTTTTCTTCTTTAAATAGGTTTTATTATCGATTGTAAAAGCTCAGACTTTGATTATTGATATTGAACTTTAAAAGCTGTTGCAGCATTTCGGAGAGTATCCGAATTTCTTTTCCATTGAACCCGTTTCTTTGACGTGTTCAAGCCCCTGTTTCTTTCGAGGAATCGTGCTCTATTCTAGCATCGATTCTGTTCACCCCATCGTTCCTCATACTTAGCTTCCGCCACTCCATCAGTTGGTATCAGAGACAAACAGTTCTTCATCGTTTTTATGTTTGATTCAATTCCCATCATGCCACCCAGACCTGCCACTGATTGGGAAGAGGTTCGTTCTTCTCTCGTAGAGTTGAATGACTCATTCGCTACCAGAATTGAAACTGCGATTCATACGGCGATGCGTGAACTCACGACTACTATTCGTGAGAACCAAACACACATACCGGATCCTATCATTCACGACGTAAACGACGATACGTTGTTTAACGAACGAGACCCTAACAGAGAAGATAAACAGCATCGTCGTAATGGTGATGATGAGCGACAGCGCCGGCAAGAGATTTTTCGTGATCTACGCTTTGGCCGAGACCAGCGCTTTGACAGGGACCAAAGATTTGATTATCATCATCGAGTTGAACCAAATCAACGTTCTAATCGTTGGGAAGCCGGGTTTAAGATCGACATACCTGAGTTCCATGGTGGTGTGAAAGGAGACGACCTCCTTGATTGGCTCACCGCAGTCGAAGAAATTCTGGATTTCAAAGATGTACCCGAGGAAAAAAGGGTTCAGCTGGTCGCTACCAAATTTCGTGGCCACGCGTCCTCCTGGTGGCAGCAACTTAAGTCCACTCGACAGCGTTGTGGCAAAGACCCGCTCGTGGGAAAAAATCGCTAAACAGCTTTGTAAGACGTTTCTCCCACATAACTACGAGCGCACTACTTACACTCCTCTGCAAAATTTGAAACAAGGCTCTCGTTCCGTCGACGAATACGCCGATGAATTCAATCTTCTCTTGACACAGAACGACATTCGTGATAGCGACTTCCAACTCGTGTCACGCTTTATTGGTGGACTTCGCCCTTAGCTGAAGAACTCGCTTGCCCAGTTTGATCCCGCGACGATCGCTGAAGCTCATCGTCGAACTGCTTCTTTTGAGTCCCAACTTCGATCTTCGCAATGATCTTCTGGTTCTGTTAAACCCAAGCAACTAGAAGCATCTGGTTCTCAGACTACTTCTCTTCGTGACGTGACGGGACAATCATCCAACGTGGGAAAATCATCACCCATTATCGACGATCATCAGCGTCGTCCACCACCGCGAACAGGCGCTTTGAGGTGTTTCGAGTGTGGGGAGAATGGACACAGACAAACTAATTGTCCAAATAAAACGCGTCGTGGTTTGTTACTGGAGGAAGTTCTCGATGATCCCGATGACGACGATGACAGTCCGGACATAGTTGATGACATTGAGCCATTTGAAACGCCAGGCGACAAGGGTGAAATGTTGGTTATTCGTCGTGCTTGTCTCACTCCGCCGAGTCGTGGCGACTTGTGGCTTCGCCATAATATCTTCAAATCTACATGTACTATCATGGGGAAGGTGTGTACGTTCATTATCGACTCCGGGTGTTCTCATAATATGATTGCTGAAGCAGTTGTGCTGAGCATCATCCTTAACCTTACTCCTTGGGTTGGGTTCATAATGGTATCGAAGTTAAGGTCCGTCATCGCGCGTTGGTGGCTTTCTCGATTGGTCCTCATTATAAAGACCGTTTTTACTGCGATATTGCTCCAATCGATGTGAGTCATCTTATGCTTGGCCGTCCATGGGAGTTCGATCGTAAGATCATTCATGATGGTGCTAAGAATACTTACACCTTTTATTGGGAAACTCACAAAATCATTCTTTTACCAAGTCGCGATGCCTGGTCCAACCCCGACACCCCACCCCCACAAGCATCGCCACCGCAAGCTTCTTTGCCTCATCATCAGCGAGCACCACTCCTTTGTTCTGCTTCTTCATTCGAGCGGGAGTTCCAATTGGAGGGTATGGCGTTTGCGGTTTGTCCCGCCTTTTCAGCTCCATCTGTGACAGCGATCAATCCAATTTTGACGTCCTTACTAGTTGACTTCGTTGATGTTTTCCCGGACGACTTGCCTTCCGGTTTGCCGCCTCTCCGTGATTTACAGCATCCAAATTGATTTAGTACCGGGAGCGGCCTTGCCTAATCGTCCTCATTATCGTATGAGCCCGGACGAGCATGAGGAGTTGTGAAGACAAGTTGAGAACTTGCTGCACAAAGGCTATATCCGCGAAAGCCTTAGCCCGTGCGCCGTTCCAGCTTTGCTGATTCCTAAGAAGGATGGCTCGTGGTGGATGTGTGTCGATAGCCATGCCATTAATAAGATTACAGTCCGGTATTGCTTTCCCATTCCGCGTCTTGATGATCTTTTAGACCAAATTGGTAAAGCCGTCATGTTTTCGAAGATAGATTTGAAGAGTGGCTACCATCAAATTCGAATTCGGCCTGGGGACGAGTGGAAAACTGCATTCAAGACCCGCGAAGGCCTCTTTGAATGGGTTGTCATGCCCTTTGTTTTGTCTAATGCGCCTAGTACATTCATGCGTATCATGAATCAGGCTTTACGTCCGTCCATTGGCAAATTTGTCGTGGTTTACTTTGACGACATCCTGGTTTTTAGCTCGTCACTTGCTGAGCATATCGCCCATCTTCGTGATGTCCTTGTGGTCTTGAGGCGTGAGAATCTTTTTGTTGCAAAACACAAGTGTGAGTTTGGCGTTTCTCAAGTCTTATTCTTGGGCTATGTTGTCTCCGATAAGGGCATGTCCATGGATATGTCTAAGGTTGAAGCAGTTCGGTCTTGGCCTACTCCAACAACAGTCTCGGAAGTTCGTAGTTTTCATGGCTTGGCTTCCTTTTATCGACGTTTTGTCAGCCACTTTAGCACTATCATGGCACCGATTACCAGCTGTATGAAAGAAGGGCGTTTTGTTTGGACAAAGGAAGCGGATGACGCATTTTCTCTTATCAAGGAGAGGCTGACCACGGCTCCTGTTTTGGTGCTTCCTGACTTTAGTCTCCCCTTTGAGTTACATTGTGACGCTTCTAAGCTGGGGATTGGCGCCGTTCTAAGTCAGCAAGGCAAAGCCATAGCATTTTATAGTGAGAAACTTGCTGGTGCACGAGGTAACTACAACACTTACGATGTGGAGTTTTATGCGATTGTCCAGGTGATGTGTGAATTTTTTTCACCTAAACTAACTGCAAGTGCACAGTGTACATTTGTAGCATGAAAGGTTATCGATCCCACATGGAACCAGGTGATTACCGCAGATCTGGTACTTTGGAACTTGTCAAAGCAAAGCATGATTAGTAACATTAGTGATATCATTAGACTAAAGCAAATCGGATGTGTCATCATTGGTTTAAAGGCGCTAAATCCAAAGGAAATCGCAGGAAATATAGATCAAAAATCAATCAAAAATCAATAGATTCACGAACACAGAAGACGATATATATAATAACCAATCTCTCGAGATATTATACCTATGAGTTAACCATTAGATCAGAAAGGATGCTTTCCAAACCTAATATGAAAACACATGCAATGAAATAGATCTGATTGTTCATAACCTTCCAAGCCAAACTCTCGTTTGCACAAGGACGAGGTTACCTACTAAAAACCATGTTCTGGAATCATTACCCAATGGTGTATTGGTGTAACTACTCCTATGAGCAATATTCTAAATGCCAGATCAGAATAAAGTAGAGAATACCATTAAAGTATAGAATATTGATTATATCATGTTGAATGCATTAGAGATCTATAAAACCATTGAAAACTCTAGATCTAACAAGTTGTCTACTCGCACATAGGAAAACTCATGCACAAAGTAAACTTCATAAAAGTAAAGAGGTTCAGAGATACAAACTCAGTATATTGGTATGAAGAACATATATCTTCTCCCCTTCAAACTCTCAAGCAAAGCTAGTGTAGCAAAACCCTAGAAATCTAGAAAGCAAAATAATATTTGGTGGCTGTGATTGGTGATTCTTTCTTGGTGGCTGCTCTCTGCCTCTTAAGACTCATTTTATTGATAGAAAAGTCGTGCCTATGTCAAAACCTCCTTAAAACTTGAGTCGGGCTTGATTTGAGTTAAACGGGCCAGTCTTATAGAATTCGTCAGAATGAACCTTCTTCAGTAAAATAACAATATCTCGCGCTCCAGAACTCCGTTTAATCCGATTCCAAATGGAAATGAAAGTCAACTCTCGGGGCTTCGATTTGATATGTAATTTGTCTATTATACCCTTCCTGTAGGTCGGTCAATTGTCCGTTGACTTCCAGACTTCAATTCTGGCTCTGCACTTTCCTTTTCTGACAATTGCTCCAATTCTTTCTTTGTTGCTTCCTTTTGTTTCCTTTTGCTCCAAAACACCGTTTCCTTGTAAAACATGTATAAATACCTAAAACACACTAGAAAGACTCTATAAAACCAATTATATCATGACATAAAATCGGTAAAATCCATGATACATCACCAGGCTATGAAACATTGGCGTCACTACTTGATTCATCACGAATTCATATTTTTTACTGATCACGATGCTTTGCGCCATCTGGATAGCCAAGCTAAGGTGTCTTCTCGCCACGCCACTTGGATTGCTTTTCTTCAGCAGTTCACATTCACCATTCGACATCAAGCAGGCAAATTGAATCGTGTGGCTGATGCGCTTAGTCGGCGTCATTCGTTATTAACGACTTTGCATTCTTCTATTGAGGGTTTCACCTCATTAGCTGATTTGTATGTGAGTGATCCTTTCTTTGGTCGGTTTTTAGAGGAAGCTCGCGCAGGTGTCTCGGGTGTTTACACTCTCCACGATGGCTTTCTGTTTCGCGGATCGCAGCTGTGTATTCCCAATGGCAGCCTGCGTCTAAAGATCATCAGCGAGCTTAATAATGAGGGCCATGTCGGTAGAGATAGAACGCTTCAGCTGGTCACTTCCTCTTACTTTTGGCCTACGCTTAGACGCGATGTTGAATGCTTCGTGTCTCGTTGTCGTGTGTGTCACCACGCGAAAGGCCAAGCTTCTAATTCCGTTCTTTATCTTCCACTGCCCATTCCCACACAGCCTTGGACAGATTTGAGCATGGAATTCGTTTTGGGATTGCCTCGGACACAACGTGGGTTCGATTCTATTTTTGTTGTTGTGGATCGTCTCAGCAAAATGGCGCATTTTATCCCTTGTAAGAAGACTTATGATGCGGTTAATGTAGCTACTATGTTCTTTCGCGAGGTTTATCGACTCCATGGCTTACCGCCGTCTATTGTTTCTGATCGCGACACTAGATTTTTGAGCCATTTTTGGCGTTCCCTTTAGAAAATTCTCCACACTAGTCTTGACATGTCCACCGCATATCACCCTCAGTCTAATGGCCAAACCGAGGTTACGAATCGTTCTTTGGGATATTTATTGCGTTGTTTGGTCGGGGAGAACATAAAGAGTTGGGATTCTAAACTTCCCCAAGCAGAATTTGCCTTTAATCATGCCTTGAATAAGAGTTTGGGTTTTTGTCATTTTCGTGTGGTATACGGGGTCGTTCCTCGTGGCCCTCTCGATCTCGCTCCTCTTCCAGATCAATCGCGATTCCATGGTGAGGCTGTCGATTTCATTACGGAGTTGCAGAAGGTCCATGTGTCAGCAAAGCAAAATTTGGAACTCGCTGCTTCTAAGTACAAAGTTGCAGCGGATGCTAAACGGAGGGCAGTCGTCTTGCAGCCTGGCGAATTGGTGTGGGTCATTCTCTCTAAGGAACGTATTCCGGCTCACGAATACAACAAGCTCAAGTCGAAAAAGATTGGTCCCGTTGAAGTCATCGCTCGTATTAATGATAACGCTTATCAGGTTCGGTTGCCGTCGCACTTGCGAACTTCTGATGTGTTCAACGTGAAGCATTTAGTTCCTTTCCGTGGCGATAATGATCATCCAGATTCGGGGTCGAATCTTTCAAACCCGGAGGGACCTGATGTAGCGGATACATGACATCTTGGGCTTCTTGTTGTTGTTCTTCGTGGGCTTTCTTTTTCAATAAGATATTTGGCTTTTCTTTTGTTTTTAGTATTTTCTTTGATAAAGATAGCTTCAAATCCTTATAGCTTTAGATTTAGGATTATTTTTTAGCGCTTTTCTTCTTTAAATAGGTTTCATCATCGATTGTAAAAGCTCAGACTTTGATTATTGATATTGAGCTTTAAGAGCTGTTGCAGTACTTCGGAGAATATCCGAGTTTCTTTTCCATTGAACCCGTTTCTTTGACGTGTTCAAGCCCCTGTTTCTTTCAAGGAATTGTGCTTTGTTCTAGCATCGATTCTGTTCACCCTATCATTCCTCATACTTAGCTTCCGCCACTCCATCAAAGTACAGAGCAGAGTACAAACAAAAAAAAGCCAAGAATGGTATGCACTCGTGGAAATTTTGTTAAGGTATCTCCACTAGTATTGTGTTTTCTTGTGACATGTTGGAAACGATGATTAGTAATTAAATCGTGGGAGAACTGTACTTTTGATGTCACGAACTTAAGTGTGTAACAAATTACGCTGAAAGATCTGTTTATTCACAAGTTATTACAACTACACGAGGAGGTTCTTAACCTAAGAAACATAACTCAGAAAAACACAACCACTAAATATGTGCATGTCCAGCTTTCGAAGAACGTGATTGGCTGACATTTTTTGTCTAGAAGTTGAAACCTAAATATCCATAGGCCTATCAAATGCTGTGAGGCCAGGGCTGACTGAATTATAAGAAGAAAAAATCTAGACCATTTTTAATAAAAATTAGTCTTGTAGCATATCATGATTAGACTCTAAATCATCTTAGCCAAAGATCTTCTTAGGGCATTGTCCTTAACGAAAATTAGACGAAGATTTGATAATTGCTACAAAAATTGGCTCTACGATAGTAAGAAAAAACTAAATAGAGACCGGACTCATCTCTATTTAATCCAGCGAGTCTACAAATGGTCAAACGCTACTTAAGACTTTATGCAACCATAAAGGTAACTTTACATTTTAGGATTTAGATTTCCTCCACTAGAAAAAGGTTTTAACTCATTTTATATTGATTTTCTGGTACTATCAGAAAAGAAAAACTAGTAATAATAAATTAGGAACAAAAATTGAAACGTATGGTATTTTTAGCATCTCCCTTTTTATATGGCTATATCAAAATTGCATTGAAATAAACCGATCTATCCCAGCACAACAGTTTTACATGGGAGTCGCTAAGTTTAAAAATTTGATCTATTAGTGAATGACAAGACTATTGAATCTTTTGAGGCTGATCTAGGAAAATGAGAAATGATTCTATGAGTGATGGGTAATCAATCTAGGTAGGTTGGTGAATAAGAATATGCGTATAATTATATATTCCCCATGGTTTCCTTCTTCCCCGGTAGGGAACAATACGTGCAAAGATGTGGAACTCAATCATATCTGCAGGTATGTATTCTTTATCTCACATATATAAACAATCCAAATTGAATTTTTTTTTTTTGGAACACAATTAAAATAATTTAATCAACAACAATCATAAGAAATATAATTTTGTAAACAAAAGGTAACCCAGTGTGAATAAGGTTTCACCTAATGCGGCACGAGTGTTGAAATAGCATAATGCAAATTGGGATTAGTTAGTTGATTAGTCTGCTACCACTTTCATCGCCAAGAGGTACACATCAAAAATCCCCTTTTTCCACACGAAATCCAAATTAATAAAGATGTCCTATTCGTAATAGTAAGAATCCGATTGTTAAGTTTCTAGACGTATCTATTTAATAATATATGAACAGTGAAAAGCTTCTCATGAGAAGTTACCACATACATTAGATCAATTCTTTCGAATGAAATATTTATGAAAGGGGCCCTATCAGACGATCTCTATACTACTCCACGAACATACAAATTTGGACATATATGATATCCACTGATTAAACTGAATTAAAACAAACTAAATCGTCGATACGAAATAAAATGCCAGCTAAGTAGATACACGAACACGAGAAGAGTGGAACTGGGTACCACGTCCAAACAAGAAAATGATGGGGCCCACAACCAATAGGGCTCGAGCGGCCAAGTATCGACAAATATAGCTGCTTTAGCGTGCGTGTGGTCCGAATCCAAAGAGAGCACGAGACTCGTGTTTTGCTCTGACGCAGGCCGTGCAAAGTGCAAACCGACTTATTATATCCTTTAAGTGGAGTTTCAGTTTATTATCTATAGCCGTTTGATTTCTTTCATATCTCAACTCTTCACGTGGACATCCGACGGCTAGATTCTATATCAATACCACAAAAAAATATTTATTAAAAAGTTCTGGCACAAACTTTTTTTTAGTAAGAATCATACATTTAAGCCGTCTAATAAATCTATTTTGTTATCCTATTCAAGTTTTTTTTTTCCTTCTTTTCACATTATATATTTATTTATCCAGTGTAGGTATAAACACGAATTCTAATTGCATAATCAACCTGTTATCTTCGAACAAAAAGAACATAAGAGATAATAATTGAGGAGAATGCAGTTTGACACATTTGGAACCCTATGTACTTAGAGTTCTAGCAATTCACTATACATTTAGGTGTTGTATAATGCAAGAGAAATTTGTACACAATAATAAAGCTGAAATATATACACATGAATGAGAAGTAATGCTCGACTTTGAGTCTTTTTCGGTAGAACCAACAAACACAAACGCCATTTCTTACTACTCTTGCACCCTTATCCAATTTTATGGTTTTTTTTACCAGATCATAACCAACTCAGACCGGTACCGGTTTTAATTTGTATTGACAATCTATAATCAACAAGACATTATATAGAACTTAAGCTGTTGTGAGATAGATTGTATATATGCCTAATTATTGCCTATTAATATATTTTTTTCTGTTTTTTGGTGACCAAGACAGTGTATCTTGTTAGTTGAGATTTTAAACTAATGTTACTTATATATGTAGTTATATTAAATCAATATCTGCTACAAAACTAACAAGCATATGTTAAAAATTTTGATTCAAATGAGTTGGACCAAAGATTAAAAAAACACTTTGAAATATAATA
The DNA here is from genome assembly GCA_900116095.1 of Euclidium syriacum. Taxonomy (NCBI): domain Eukaryota; kingdom Viridiplantae; phylum Streptophyta; class Magnoliopsida; order Brassicales; family Brassicaceae; genus Euclidium; species Euclidium syriacum. Next base: position 2,014,672 of record FPAK01000012.1, on the reverse strand, counting down.
ATAACATTATAATTTGCAGAGTTTAATTTCATTTGCGTGATTTTCTTTATTCGTTTTGGATTTTAGCAATGAAATCATGCTGATTCTTCAACGATGGCATGATGGATGGAATGATGAAATTCTTAATTTCATTCCTTTCTCGGTTCAGATTCGTGGGCTACCACCACAATACATGTCTCCGGCAATACAGGCACACATCGGAAGGAGCCTTGGGCAGTTTATCGAGCTCGATCCAAATCCAGAAGCAAATCTCAGACTTGAATTTGTAAGGGTGCGAGTCAACCTTGATGTCAAACAACCGTTGCAATTCCAGAGACACTACCAAATCATGGGAGTTAACTTCCCACTTCGATTCCGATATGAAAGACTCCGGGGAATTTGTGAGACTTGTGGGATGCTCACACATGACACGGGTTTTTGTGCAAATCCTGATGAAAACCCTGCTGAGAATGGACCTGTTGGCGACGACAGCGATGATGATGGGGTGACAACGGAGGCTTGGGACCATTGATGCCAATTATAAGGCATTACAATGAGGACATCAACGAGTTTTTTAATACTGATGATGATGAGGCCAATGAAGAAGCTAGACTTGAAGAGCAAAACGAAAGAGACTTAAGACTAGATGATGGAGCTGCGTCTGAAATTATCAATGATGATGTTCCTGCTCCTGATGCTGTAACTGGTGTAAGTTACATAGGGACTGTGCCTACCAATGAAAGGAATACAGAGACAGGAGGAAGTGATGGAAGACAAAGACCTGTTCCGACAATGGTCATTGGAGAAGGAAGCAGAGAACTGACAAAAAGCGAAGGAAAGAAGCCTTATGTGGAAGATGATGCCAATGTCAACATGATTTTTGAAGTAGAAGCAGCAAAATCAAAAAATCAAAAAAAGGATTCTAATGAAAAGAGTGAGATTGGCGTATACAAGAGAAAAAACCATGGAATTGTAATTAAAGAACCAAAAGAAGCGATGGTGAAGAGACTACAGTCACAACAAAGAAAATCAAAACGGATGAGGAAACTCAATCAAGCTCTGTTAACAACACCGAGGGAGGCATGATGGGCCCTGAACCATCACTTCCTCCATGAGGACAACCTGTTGGAACTGTCGGGGTCTTGGCATAGATCTCACAGTTCGACGCCTTAAGGAGATTCAACGGAAGTATCTCCCGGACATCATATGCATGTCAGAAACAAAAAAGAAGGATAACTATGTTAGAGATGTCGTTTGTCAGCTAGGTTTTCTCAATTCTGTTTTAATCCCTCATGTAGGTTTAAGTGGTGGCTTAGCTATTTTATAGAAAAATGTCGATTTGCAAATCTTATTTAAATCCCCTAATGTAGTTGATTTGATCATTAATAGTAATGGAATTTCCTTTTACTTTACTTTTGTTTATGGACACCCGGTACAACCTAATAGAAACCATATATGGGAACAATTGGAAAAAATAAGTACAAATAGAAAGGGATTGCCTTGGTTTACTTTAGGGGATTTTAACGAAATAATGGGAAACCATGAGAAACAAGGGGGCCCTGCTAGATCAGAAGCATCGTTTCAAGACTTTAAAAGAATGATAAGAACTTGTGGTTTTCAGGACTTAAAATTCTCTGGGAATAGATTTTCATGGTCAGGAACTAGAGGAGTTCATCATGTGAGTTGTTGCTTAGATAGAACAATGGGAAACTCAGAATGGCACTCATTATTTCCAGCTTCTGAAACAGAGTATTTAGAATTAGCAGAATCTGATCATAGACCAATGATCACCTTTATTGTAGATCAAATAGAGGAGAGTAAAAGAAGATTCAGATACGATCACAGATTCAAAGACAAAGATGGATTCAAAGAAGCTGTTCTAAATGGATGGAGAAAAGTTGGCGTTAGAAACCCAGACAACAAGCTGGTTAACAATATATCAAACTGCAGAGGAAGTATTTCTAAGTGGAAACACAAGAATTGGCTAAACGCTGAAGAGAATATCAAATCAATTAGGTCAAAACTGGATAGAGGAAATACATGGGGAGGACTCACGGTGACAGAAAGAAAAAAAGCTATTGAAAGAGCTAAACCAAGCCTATATTGAAGAGGAATCGTTCTGGAAACAAAAAAGCAGAATCACTTATGTAAGAGAAGGAGAACGAAATACAAAATACTTTCAATCTATTGTGAAAACAAGAAGAAACAGAAACAGAATATTGTCAATAAAGGACAATAATGAGGTTATTAGAAGAGGAAACAAAGAAATTTCAAAAGTTGCAGAAGATTATTTCACAAACTTATTTACAAGCACAAGCTGTAAAGACCAGTTCAATACAGTCTTTGAAAGATTTCAGCAAAGAGTCACCTCTGATATGAATGAAGATCTAACTAAAGAAGTTTCAGAGGAAGAAATCACAAAGGCCATCTTTGATATTGGAGCTCACAAAGCCCCAGGCCCGGATGGATTCACAGGAAGTTTTTACCATTCCTTTTGGGAAGATATCAAAGCTGAGGTTATTCAAGAGGTGAAGAATTTTTTCAATGATGTCGAGTTTGATGAACAACATAATGAGACAAATATTTGTTTAATACCAAAGACAAGAGATCCAACATCTATGACTGAATTCAGGCCCATATCCCTATGTAATGTGTCTTACAAAATCATCTCCAAAATTATGGTATCAAGAATGAAGCTTCACCTTTCAGGAATGATTTTAGAAAGCCAAGCTGCATTTATTCCAGGAAGAATGATAACAGATAATATCATAATTGCACATGAAGTTTTCCACAGTCTCAAATCAAGAAAGCGGCAAGCTAATTCATATATGGTAATCAAAATTGATATCACAAAGGCATATGATCGACTTGAATGGAGATTCCTGGAGGAAACAATGATTAAAATGGGGTTCGATTCTAAATGGATAAAGTGGGTGATGAGATGTGTAACCACGGTTCGGTATTCAGTACTAATCAATGGACAACCTCATGGAGACATACAACCAGGTCGTGGAATAAGACAAGGTGACCCTTTATCACCTTATCTTTTTATTTTATGTCCAGAAATACTTTCACATCTAATAACAAGGGAGGTGGAAACAAGAGGATTACAAGGGATAAAGTTAAGTGGCAATGGACCAATAGTTAGTCATTTACTTTTTGCAGATGACTCTCTATTTTTTTTCATTAGCGAATGCAAAGTCATACTGGAATATCAAGAAAGTATTCTAATTGTATGAAGCAGTTTCTGGACAATCTGTCAACTTGAACAAGTCAGCTATTACGTTTGGAAGCAAAGTCAAAGACCATGTTAAAAACCAATGAGGAGGATACTTGGAATTCATAATGATGGAGGATTTGGAAAATATATGGGTTTACCAGAAGAAGTAAAAGCCAAGAAAAAAGAGATGTTCCAATACGTAATAGAAAAAGTCAAAGACAAGGCTCAAGGCTGGAATAAAAAGTTCTTAACACGAGGGGGTAAAGAGGTTTTAATCAAATCTGTAGCAACTTCAATGCCTATCTTCTCGATGAACATTTTCAAGTTTACTACACAAATTTGTGATGAGATCAATGCAATATTAGCAAAATACTGGTGGAGTAAAGGTGAAGATAAGCCAGGAAAACACTGGCTCGCATGGAAAAGACTTTGTTATCCAAAAAAAGAAGGAGGATTGGGATTCAGATCATTAGAAGAATTCAACTTGGCATTATTAGCTAAACAGGTCTGGAGGATTCTTCAAACTCCGGAAAGTATGGTGGCAAGAATTTTGAAAGCCAGGTATTACAACGATGGGGATATTTTGAATGCAAAAAAAGGTCGAAAACCGTTATATGCATGAAAATCCTTAATCCAAGGAAGAGATTTGCTGAAAAAAGGGTTGAGGTTTGTAGTGGGTAATGGAGAAGGAATTAAAGTTTGGACTGATAAATGGATCCCAGACCATCCACCGAGAGCAGCGGAGCCAAAAGACCAACCAGACACCGAATTGTTAGTAAGCCGTTTACTCAACAACAACAAAACGGCATGGAATGAAGAAGCAGTTCGAAAGCTTGTCGTGGAAGCCGATATAGAAAAGGTGCTAAATCTAAAAGTGTGTGGATTCAACGGGGATGATTATTTGGGTTGGCATTACAATGAAGATGGTATATATACTGTAAGATCTGGTTACTGGTTAGCTACACACTTACCAGAAGAAGAACGAGAGACACCACCACCGGGGAGCATCGACATTAAACAAAAGATTTGGAAAGTAAGGTCTTCGCCAAAAATTAAGCAGTTTGTATGGAAATTACTAACTAGAATTCTAGCAACGGGAGAAACTTTAAGAATAAGACATATATCCCCAGATTCTGTCTGTAAAAGATACTTCAAAGAAGAAGAGGATCTAAATCATCTTTTTTTCAAATGTGAATATGCAAAAGCATTGTGGCGATCTTCAAGTATTTCAAATACTTTACTCTATGATGACAAAGTCTCTGTTGAAGCAAAGATTGAAGTGATTCTAGATTGCAACATCTTAGCTAATTTGTCTCATCAAAGGCAACTTCCATAATCCTTTGGCGCATTTGGAAAAGCAGAAATATTCTTCTTCATCAAAAGAAAGATATACCATGGGAAATAAATTTACAACTTGCTAGAATGGATGCACAAGAATGGAAAATGGTTGAGCACTATCATGAAAACAATTCACCACCCAACCAAAGAAACAGAGAACAGAGAGGGACACCTTGGAAAAAGCCACCAACTGAATTTAAATGCAATTATGATGCCTCATTTGTATCATCTGAAGCCAAAACTTCTGCGGGATGGGTTTATAGAGATTCTAATGGTGATTATTTGGGAGCTGCTCAAGCCACTGGTAAAAAAGTAAACACTCTATTAGAAGCAGAGCTGCAAACATTAACAATGGCGATACACCATAGTTGGTCAAAAGGCTACAGACTAGTTTGCTTCGAAGGTGACAACAAAACTGTTACAAATATCTTAAGTAACCGGAAACTTCACTTTGCAACTATCAACTGGATAAGAAGTATATCATTATGGAAATAGCGATTTTCAAGTCTCCTTTTCACTTGGAATCAAAGATCATCGAACAAGATAGCTGATGCGTTGGCTAAAAGAGCACAACAAAAAAAAATTTTGTTTCTTTCTCACTTCAATGTTCCATCCTTTATAACAAACTTACTTCACTATGAATTTGTATCCTCTATTTCTTCATATCAATAAAGATAAGTATTGAATTAAAAAAAAAAAAAAAGCAATAAAATCTTATGTTCACATTTCTAAAAGCGCCGCTGCACTATTTTTAAAAGTACATTAACAAATGGTCGAATGAATCTGTTGAACTTACCAATCAATTCGCATTGTAAAAAAAAAAATGTAATCATAGATATCATAAAGTAAAAGAAGTAAAAATGAAGAAAATATTCGGTCAGGAAGTGCAACTGCCTCGTGCACCATAGTATCATGCCATTTCCATGTCCTTTGTATCATTACGTCCAATTTTGTACAACCTTATCCTCTCTTTCTCTCTTTGATATATAGATACATTCTTATCTCCCTTTCGCTAATTATTTACTCATTTTTTGGTCTTACAAAAAAGTCATAAGTTCCTTCAAATCTTTCATAAACTCTCATGAACAATTCACACACGTATTCGTATGTATATATACCCACCCGCTGTGAGATATATGGTTTTTATCAAGAAATGTCTATATAATGTATGATTCCCACCTTATATTTTCACACTATGTCATCCAAGTAAATAAATAAATTATGTATCTAAAGATTCTTGCTGTTAATTAAAAAAAAAAGTTTTGGTAGTGGTCCACATAAATTGTATATTTATGTTAAACTTTAGAGATTGCAAATGATAAGGTGGTTGAGTTTGTGTACATTACATGGGGACAAGTTTCTGAATTCCCTATAGGTATTTGTTTAATTAGATCCATCTGGATTTGTGTATATGCGTCATACCTAAACACACATTGCCAAACACTAAGGACTATTTTAACTTTAAACCCGACTATGTTGACTAAAAGAAAATACATTTCAGTATGGTATTTTGTATGAAGGTTTCACCTTCACACAATGCAAATAACTATTTCACGTTCATAATTAGTTTGAAATCAGGCGCTAACAGTATGCTAAAAAAATTCTAGTTTATGAAATGTCTCAAGACATTGTAACAGCCGGAGGGGTCGAACTTGCTTTAGGTTCATAAATTTGATGTCTTTAGAGATGACACATCTCTTTCATCAATATAAGTATAATCTTATACTCCATCCGCTTTATATTAAATGTCATTTTAGAACTAAATTTTTGTTTTAAAATAAATGTTGTTTTGTATTTTTAATGTAGTTTTTAAATAAAATTCACAGTTTTATATTTATCCTTACTTTATTAATAAATGTAAACACATTATATAATGTAATTAACTAAAGGTAAAATTAAAAATTTGATTATTTTATGAAAAAATCTTAAACGACATTTATAATGAGATGGAGGAAATATGTAATATGTCTCTTAATATTCTAGCCATATATATGTTATTTATTGAATCTCAATTAGACATGTTTGTATCTATCAATTATAGTTACCTTTTTAATTATATAAGGTATAAATTATTGTCTATGGTAGAACTTTTTCTCAACTTTAGTAAATAGTGTAACAAGATATGTGTAGTTTAGTGAATTTTCTAGCGCGATATCTAATTTAATTTAGACAAATCTCTATGCGTTATATGTAATTAGTTTAAGTGAATCTTTTAATGTCATGTAATAATATACATGTGATATTTGGGTATGATTACATGAGGAATCCCGTGCTCTTACAGGTGGACCGACTAGGGCCTCTTTGTGTGTCAAAACCTGAAGCTTATCCAAAATGGGAACATCGAGAACATGATGATGTAGAAGAAGCCGCTCCATGCATAAAATGGGAACATTAACCATGAGCCAAGTGCATAAATAACATAGGGATCATTTACTTGATGTCCTCAAATACAGGGTTTACTCGCCATTTACCCTGAATTGGAGAAGAATTAAGCGAGTGACGATTCAAACGGAAGATCACAATATATATTTAGTATTCACCTACCAATTACTTTTAGTTATAATCCCAACGATCATATCTTCTTTTAGGAAACTTGGTGATAACGTTTAGTACTAATCCACGTGTCAGGTATCTATAGATTCAAATGCTCGCTAAGAAACTCACCCGTCTTGATAACAAAAAAAAACACATATAAGAACAGTGCATATACACCACTAGATGACATACGATATAGAGCGTTTCTCGCCTCATTCTGCAACACACTTTTGATACCTCGGAACTATTTTTTCTGTCACCTGGTCAAATAACAAAGAAAGTATGTGGAAAACAATCGTAGCTGCAACCACTAAGTTTAAACCAATCAAGCCTTTAATAAATAAGTTGAATGATTTATATTCATTACAAAATTCTAATAAATTCATATGTGTGAAAACATAGATTTTTGTATAAAATGATAGGGTGATTTAGTATTGGATCTGATATTTGAGAGGATTTTAAGTATTTTTCTGATCTCTGGTTATTGGATTTGACATTCGTAAAGTTCTTCCAAATCCAATGTTATTGTAATATTGATTTTATACAAATTCCGTTAAATCCTAGGTTATTGAAAAACTGAAATTCCATTAATTAATTATATTTAAAAGGATTTGAGATTATTTGAAAGATAACTGATAGTTAAAAATCAGAGATTTCAAATACCACCTCATTTGATCATATTTGGTAAAATCCCTTTCAAATCTCTGCGAATTTTTCAAAATAATCTCAAACCCTTATTTGAGTACCCCATCTTAATTTTATTTAAAAAAAAAATCAAACAGAGATAAGAGAAAACATATAATGAGATAAGATTCTCTCAACTATATTTTATATGATTAGATATTAATTATATTTTGGTATTTACTAAAAATATACGAGAGATACGTTCTGCTACATATATATAAACTAAAAATATGAGTTGACTATAATATTGGTTTTCACTTTTCACTCAAAGACTCATAACTCTAAAATTAGATTTTTTTTCTTTATCATTCCTTCTTTCTTCCCCCTATATAACCGATCATATACTCCATTTACCATCAAAATTCACCAACTCTCTCTTATAATCACATAAACCCTAATTCTTTTCTACAGAACTATGGAAATTGATCAAGCTACTACTCTTCTCAAAAGAAGAAGCTTATCAACCATACCCATGCACAAACAGTCAAAAACACTAACCAAATCTAAACCAAAGATCCGAATCATCCACATATTCGCACCGGAGATCATTAAGACCGAGATCTCCAACTTCCGGGAAATGGTCCAGAGACTCACCGGAAAACAGGATCATCATCAAGACCTCCACAACCAAAAGGGTCTCAAAAGAAAGCCTAAATCTAGAGGAAGTCATGATGATGATCATCATCATTATCATCATCAAGTCCAAGACATGAACAAGAGCCATGGAATCTGCATAAACTCAGAAGTGGAGAAGGAAAAAGAAGAAGAGATGATGTCGATGCCGTGGAACGGCAATGTTGGAGAGAGTTCCGGTGGGTTTTTGAATGGCTTAGGAGAACTAGACAGCTTCATTCCGGAGCTAGGTGAATTTCCTTATTTGCCTTTCACCATTGATCCTACCGTTGCTTCTTCTTCTTCGCACTTACATGGCGGCGTCTTAGCAGAATTCACCTAAATCGTCCGCAACGGATGCATTTTTTCTATGCTATTTATTAAAATAGGTTTAATTTGAATAATTTTTTGTTTCTTCTTTTATATACGAGAGGCTAGTTTTTTTTGTTCTTTTTCTTTTCGAGCATTAGGTGTTTGACTTTTGCAGATTTTTGTGGATCGTGGTTTATGACTATTACGATTTCTATTTCTCAATAATTTTTATATTTTTATTTATATTTTTTATTTGATATGTGATTTATCTATAATCACGTGAAAAGTGATAGTTTTTCTAATTCTCATTCGCTATTGGCATACTCATCCATGTGAGTAACTCATTCTTTGTTAACTGGCTGAATAATTAATATCTGTATATCTATATTAAAATAATTAAAATCCTCTGTAAAATGAGAATATATATATGTAGTATTTCCTTAATTTCGTAGTAAAAGAAATCCTTATTTTCTTATAATCAACTAATAAGTAATAACACTAGTTGAATGCACGTTTAGAAAAATTAAAACCTTTCTTTCACTCCAAAATATCTAATTATGTTGTCATTTACGAGTTGTTTTCATCGCTTATCCAAATGGACTTAGAAATAGACATATTGATTGACTGATTGATATTTAACATAAGATAAGTACAAATGGGGCCTATTTAATAAAAGAGATAACTTATGGAATAAATTAAAAAAATATTAAAAAATACAAATATGATCAGACAAGTAAGTACTAAACGATTACAAACGTGTATATGATATACATGTGTTTCATGGTGGTGATGCTATCAAGTAAGCATTATTATTCAACTAAGAAAACATTAGAGAGCTCTCTCTTAGAGAATTGATGAAGATAAAACAAAACAGATAATTTGTAAGTAGGTAAAAAAAAAACTTGAGAAGATAGAAGTAAGAACACAACAAAAAGAGGTTTTCAGTAATCTCTGGAGATGACCTCAAAGTTGAAGTTATTCACTTTAAACATTTACAGACACCAACTTGGTGGTTGGTTCTTGTAAATAAAGTAGATAAGAGCATAGGTACAATGGCTAAGTAATTATATCTAACTATCGTATTCAAGAGTTTCTACAACGGTCGACGACGATGATGGTGTTTCTAACCTCGTTAGAATTTCAGGCACTCCTGAAGTATCTCTTGCGATCTGTCAACAAAACCGATAAAAATTCATTACTCGCTTCCATGAGCAGCATCAAATATATTCAATAAACTTACAAGAATCTCTTCGTCTAGATAAGATATCATGAAGAATCTTTCAAAAGATCCACCTGAAGCAAACAGCACAAGATGCTTCATCAAACACTTTTTGAGAGGAAAATGACTATATATGTGAAGAACAAGTAGCTTACTCAGGGGAATTCTTAGACCATTGGCTAAAGTATCTTTGATAAGAGCCGGAAGCTGCTGCAACGTTATCGTGGCTTGACTCAATGCGCCTTTAAGCTGTTCAGGAACTGCTTCTTCAATAACCGTTGGAGATTCGAGCATACCTTCTATATATTCTTCTTTTAGTCTCAAAGGTCCCTCAACAGTCAATTTGGACGACAGAACGATTTTGCTTTCTATCTGCATTTTCATTTTTTTGTATTCCCATGTAAATGCATAAGCAAAAACTCTTGAAAATTATTTCAGTATGCTTACCGAGTTTAACAGTTTGATATTTGCAGTCGCCTTTGCGTTTGAATCCTTAATAAGTATCTCCATTCTTGATAAATTCGCCAAAGTTGAAGGAAACCTCCTGTAAACAATACAAACAGTTAGCAAAAACACACTTTAACAGCTTTTGAGTAAAATGGTGAGGTTTTTAAGTAGGTGAGGAGTACTGACTCGAATATAACACGAGCAGAGAGTAAACCAGGACTTCCAGAACCAAACCACTCGAAGTTCCATCTGCCTTCAAAGAAAGGAGACCTGGAAAGCTATATGAACTAGTTAAAAGACTATTGTCCTAAAACCTGAAGCAAAATTGTAACCAAAGCGATTAAAAGAAGCGTCTACGTGGTTGGTCTGGGAGTAGGGTTAAGCCGCTCTAGACTCGTTATCCTCTCATTCACATCGATCCTTTGCATATTGGTTGTTTTCCCTGTAACTAATGCCTCAAAGCCTCCAGCATCTTTCAACTATATACACATATGGTTTCAGGACAACACAGATTTGAGAACTCAAAACATATTAAACTGAGAAAACCAATAGTCTTTTTGTAAACTTCAATCTGAAAAATGTGAAATGTAAAATTGTATCAAAATCTCCCATTCTTATCTGCCATGATTACATCTAACAAAAATCTCCCTCGATGGAAAATATACAATTCACCTAATTTCTCTCCATATTTCTTTGGTATAGATAGTTAAAGAGACTCAATTTCAATATTAGATGGAAATTGAAGATCGTATTTATTTTCACAACAATGGGGAAATTGAAGTTCAAAAAATGGGGAATGGTGAGAGAATTTACGGCGAGAAGCAGCGATTCCTTAGCAGAAAGTCGCTCCATTTCTCTGGCGTACACCAATGGAGACCCCTGAACTGTTTCCTGCACCATTGCTCTTAAAACCGTTCTCCGGCACAAATTCCTCCAATTCTTCATCGCCGGTACAACGACGGAAACACTAGACGGTGGCGCTAAAATTGAAAATCCCAATCGAACTGCCGACATCCCTGAAACCGACGCCATCGAAGAAGAAGGCGAAAGAGACATACTCGTACGACGAAAGATTGGGAATTTTAGCTTCAGGAAAAGAGTAAGGTAAGGAGTTTTTTCTTGTTTCCGTTAGCCTTATTTGCTGGTTTAACCGGTCGGTTTCCGGTTTAATAAAACCCATTACTCTCTCTAAAAGAAGACGAAGACTCTCGATTAGTGCCAAAGTTGAAAACCTTGTCTCAGTCTCTTGCTCACTCCTGAGTTTTCCCGCCATTGAATCCATGGAAATCGACTCCGAGAAGATTCACCAACGGAAACAATCCGATTACAATAGCCTGGTTCGTAACCCAGTTTTTATTTCTGTTTCCTTCCCTGTATAAACCTCGCGTCAAAGACGCTTGTACCTTTATGTGGTCGACTCTTTCTACTTTTTTGTCCGTGCGCTCTAGGGTTTGTAATTTGATTCTGAATTTTATCAATTGAAGCAGGATGAGAGGTTCGAGATACAAAAGGAGATGTACAGAGGGCAGCAATACAGTCAGATTTACTTTGCTCGTCTTCATCTCATGAGAACACTTCTCTACTCGCTTGCCCCTACCTGGAAATCCCATTTGCCTGGTCTGAGTTTTTTTCTCTCATCTTAATCTCATGTTTAACTCAAGAAAGGAAACCGGTTTCGAGAATTTGCTTGGGTTGACAAATTTGGTGAAATTTTAGTAATTTTTAGGGTTTTTCTAGCTTTCGGTTACAATTGAGATAGATTGGTAGAATTAATTCTCTGGGTAGGTCAGGTGTTTGAATCACATATCTGGGTTTAAAAATTCAGAGGGATTCGTTGTTTGCAGTTTGTAAGGTATTGGGACTTGAAGAAGGAAAAGAATGCATAATTGTAGGAACCTTGTTCAAACACATGAAGCTTAAACCTTGTGTTCTTGATGAATATTCCAAAGAGGTTGGTTGCTATACAAGACTGGTTTTTTTTTTATCTTCGTGATCTCTAGATTGAACTCATCACCCAAATTGCTGAGTGTGTTAAACACATTGCAGAGGTCAGCTACTCCACTTGTTAAACCTCATAACTTTATGCACCCTGATGATAATCTGATCCTGGAAGACGAGAGTGGAAGAGTTAAGCTTGGTGGCTCTGCACTTTCACCTGCAATATATGTAACAGGTATGCAAATGGATTGCTTGATGGTTGTTCTTTGCTGTATTACTTTTGTGGTTGTTAGAAAACACGGTACAAATGTTTGAAGTGCGGATTTTTTTTTATCGTGCTTATGTCTCTTAAGAAAATGAATGCTGATGTGTTAAGAGGATTTGTAGGTGTTGTTGTTGCGTTGCACGGGAAGGAAACTAGTGCTGGTGAATTCTTTGTTGAAGATGTACTCGAAGCTGGTTTACCACCTCAAATAGAGCGGCCTTTAGATCTCAGTAAGTCTGACTACCTCTTCCTTTTGCTGTCCTCATGGCTCATCATTTCTATAAGCAATCTCTCATAGTAAATCCATATTCTTCTGCAGAGGAAGATAAATATGTTGTGTTATTTTCGGGCCTGTGCATTGGAAGCAGTTCGTCTAATCCTCTGCAATTTCAGCTTCTTGTTGACCATATAACTGGACATCTTGGAGATGAGAAGGTTCGAATCTTTGTAAACTTTCAGGTCCTTCCAAATTTTTGTTTCCTTTAATTTCTAATGTATGGTTTGAACAGGTACAAGGCCTTGCAGCACAGATAGTTCATGTAGTAATTGCTGGAAACTCTGTTGAATTTCCACGTAAACTGTTTTCCGGACAGGTATGCAAAACTTCCGTTGCTGATATTTTATCAGATAGAGATTCGATAAGTTATCTGCCTCAGTTATGGTCTTAATTTGTTGATTTTTGTAGAACTTGGCCTCGAAAGATCAATCTGCACTGTATGAGCCCATCAAAGAGCTTGATATCATGTTAAACCAGGTCACTTAACCAGACCCCACCTGTGTGTTGTTATCAACTCCATCGAGGTAAAAAAAATTTAACATTTTTTTGGAATGTTTTCAGATAGTTGCAGGAGTTTCAGTAGATATAATGCCAGGCCCGAATGATCCAGCTAATTTTGCGTTGCCTCAACAGGTTTGCAAATACATAATAAATACTCAAATAAATCCAATTTTGTATTGGAAAAATTGAATCATAGGCTCTTCTCCTTTTGTTCAGCCTCTGAACAGATGCCTTTTCCCTGGATCAGCAACTTATAACACGTTCAGGTCATGTACAAATCCTCACTCCTTTGATGTCGATAATGTCAGGTATGGTGTACTCTACACAATACATACAATCTATCTGGTTTGGTAGCGATATCTGACTAAAAGAAACCTCATGATGGGTTTGAAATTTTGCAGATTTCTTGGAACTTCTGGACAGAATATCGATGACCTTGACAAGTACTCAGAGGCTAATAGCAAGCTTGATTTTGTCGAAAGAACGCTTAGGTGGAGGCATCTTGCTCCTACTGCACCTAATACACTCGGTAAGAATCCATCTCCCCCCCTGCAAAAAAAATGACTTCTCTAATTAATCCCTCAAGAAACTAAGAACTAAAATCTGTTGGTTTCGATTCATGTCATTACAGGTTGTTATCCTTTCACCGATCGAGACCCTTTCTTGATCGAAACCTGTCCTCATGTCTACTTTGTTGGAAATCAGGACAAATTTGACAACCGTTTGTTTAAAGGTAAAACTTACTTGCACAGAGATCATATAAGAACATATTTTGATTTTTGATGTTTGTTGGGTAATTTTGATGTTGCAGGGTCAGAAGGACAGCTAGTCCGGTTGATCTGCATTCCTAAGTTCTGTGAGACCGGTATTGCTGTTGCGGTGAGTTGAAATATGAGCAGAACTGTCCTTATTTGACTCTGTTTTTCTCTTAATAAACTGTCAAAGCTATATCTCAAAAGTGGCCATGTTTTATGTTTGTAGGTGAACCTAAGGAACCTTGAATGTCATACTATTAGCTTTAGCACTCAGATAAGTTAATGGATTCATAACATTGAGTTGCTACTTTTGGTAGATTTTTCCTGTATGTGAACATTTTGGGCTTTTTCACTAAACACTTGAGTTCAGCCCAATTGTTATTTTGTTTATTTGGCTATGAAACTAAACATTTTTCAATTGCTTTAGGCTACCTTGATGAACTCTACTAATGTTTGGATGTAATGGTTATATTCTCATTCGAATGTTTTGTCGTAATCTAGATTTGTGCTGAACAAATGAAAGTTTTTTTGTTTACATTTTGTTAATTTTCTCAAATTCCATTTTTTGTATATTTTTAATTGAAATCTTGGGACGAGTTCGCATAAAGGACAAAAGGTACCGACCAGGTAGTGTCGTCGTCGTCATTGGTAATGAGAACGTGGAAGACTGCGAAAAATAATCTTAAAAAGAAAAAAGTGCACAGACTCTCATGCTAATGGCTCCTCTCTCACAACGGCTATATTCGCACTTATTACATTAAACAATTTTTTAAAAATCAAATAATGTAACGCATTTTATTCTTCCATTATCCCCAACGGTCTGTTTTGCCGTATTTCTTCAACCTTCCCTTTATAAGCCAAGTACCTTCGTCTTCTACTTTTTAATCATCTCTCTCTCTTTTTCTGTACTTCTCTATTTCGATGGATCTTGTTGTTTACACAGAGTCTAATTCGACCAAAATCCAACACGTAAACCGGAAATCCTCCGACGAATTGCTCCAGAAGTTCGCCGATCCTGACGTCGACGAGTCGAAGTCAACGAAGCGCCGGAGGAAATCAACGAATTCTGGAGAGAACGACGTTGACACCGAAGGTAGTAGCACTACTGGCTTAGCAGAGAGGAAACGGCTCTTATTTGCTCCAGCGAGTAAACGGAGATCGCAATTTCTCCGGCAGCTTGCTTCTGGAAAATCACATCTCAAAAACAAGTCTATCGTCAGAACTATCGGCAAGGTAAAAACCGAATCTACGCTAGAAAAACTTTTAATTTCCGATAAATTTAATTTGTAAATTAACAATTTCCCTTAATCTGCTTTCATTGCTCAGACATGGCGTAAAACAATGGAAGGAGCATCGAGAGTTTTCATCGAGAAGCATTATAACAGACACAGACGTCTCATCAACGACGTCGTCTAGGCGTGCATCCCAAACTTTCTTAATGTATTTATTTCTTCTACTAGGAAAAATGAGGTTGCTCTTGCTAAAGGCAACTTAAACTCTCTTGACCCACTATTTTACATTCTTTTATTTACTTGTCATGTTACTTTTATTGATTACGTTATTCTCATTTTTGGTTCATACTTTTTATTTGTCAAACAAACAGTATTCAGTTTTGAAAATGTAGAAGGTAGTTGGTTGGTATCGAAATACATAAGGTAACTTAGGGATACTCAAAACATATGATTGATTAGAAAAATACTAGGTATATTTACAAGTCCTACTTAATCTGTTTCAAACAAGCTCAAGACACACTTTGACTTGCAACTTTGAGATTGAGTTGTATAAAAGGGAATCAGAGCTGAAACATTTTTTTTTAAGAAAAGAGAGGGTATAGAAACATAGAAAAATCTGTGAGTTCTCTAAAGGGTTTGTTGTGTAACCGAGGCATCGAATCCTCGGGGGAATGAAACATAAACACTAAGAATCCATTCAATGAACCAATCTAGGACAATTAAAGTTTCGGTTTTTTTATCTAAGTCTTCAATGCAACAAGCAAACAGGTAAATAGCTAAGAAGAACTAGAATGCGAAGAAAAACGAACCAATTGATGCAACTAAAAAGATAAAAGAATAACCAAACCAAGTAAACAATTTATAACAAGAATCTAATAACACGACTGATAGATTTTTCTTACACTATAAAGCTTTAAACTTTCTCTAGTCTAACACCCAAGTGCAAATGTCTAGACAGTGTAGTACAAGAGGTATCAAATCCTTGGACACTAACGATTCACGAAATGAATCAATCTAGTACGATCAAAGTTGTGGTTTTTGTATAAGTTCTAAACACAACAAGCAAAGAATGGTTAATAGCTAAGAAAACTAGAAATGCAAAGAAAATTAAACCAACTGATGAAACTAACAAAGATAAAACAAGAATTAAATCAAGTATAAAACTAAAGCAAGAATCAAAAGCTAAAAATGTATGGAAAGTCAATAAAAAGTCTATGTAAAAATCAACTCCAAAAATCTAAATAACTGAGGAAACTATAGCTCAAGGCATCATGATTCCTACTGGCTATTTCAAAATCTTATCTAGATGCTTATGTATTTTATGGTAAACCAATCCACTCTTACTGTATTAATCATTCAATGAACTTGCTTAATTAGCTAAGAGTCCTCATTGAAATCTAGAATGATGGGATGATCCATATCTATATATCCTAGGGGAGCATCGCGATCTAAGATGATCGAATGGCTCGGCTATATCACATATGTACCATCTCGATCCAATCAAAATCACACACAAACCATACTTAGCTAATTTTCCACATATTTCACAAACACAAAATTCATCATCCCTATATTCAATTTTGAATCAATGCCACGTTCTATTTCAGACGCCTTAACTTAATCACACAAGAGTCATTAGAAATCAATCATGTTCATCTCTAAGAACATGATGAACACTCAACCACAACCTCAAGAACATATTTCCATAAAGGATCTTGAATTAATCACGCATCATTCAACATAACCAAATCACTCCTTATCCAAGAACGAAACTCAAATTTTGAAGAAACGGTCTTCAAATACCAGATGAACGAAATTTCCATAAAATCTAAACATTCAGCAAGCAACCAACCACACGAATCAATAGAGAAGTCAGTTGACTACATGAAGCTACAAGGTTTTTCCTCACTTTAGCCAAATTATCAACTTGAAAACTCTGAATGAACTGCTGATTTTTTCTGGCGAAACTCCTCATGATCCTCCTATTCGATCTGAACCCAACTCCTTATCTCTCTAGAATTTTTGTCCTGACTCCGACTTCTCTCCAACTCTCTCTTAACTCACTTTATGAGTTGATGATAATAATGAGAGCTGTTAGGCTCCTTTATAAAATATGACTACACTTAAATTTTGAATTTCCTATATAATATCCCCCAGTTTCTTCCTAAAATACCAGATATCTTCACCATAAGATTAGTATCTATGAATGTGTTCGTTTTCCATATTCTTTTGCTTCCCTCATCTTCCAGCCAAGTATCATTCCATACCCGATGGACTTCGCATTTCCCAACTCATGTCTAAGCCATTTATTTATAAGTTATCTACCAATATACCAATATATAGACTCCTCCACACAAAGGAAAGTCTTTGAGCTTGCCACATAGTCCAAAATATCTCCATATGGAAAAAATTGCTCTTGATGATCTTGGCGTAAAAACAATTTGGATCCTACATCATTCTACATGAGTGTTTGGCTAGTAGTGCTTGTTTTTGTTTGCTTGTTTGAAATATTCAATGCTTCTGAATTCCATTGCTTCTGAATTCCATTGCTCCTTGTGTTTTTTGGTAAATTTAGGTTTTTCGAGTTTGTCCGTTGAATTTTATGCTTAAAGTAAAGTCTTCTTGTGAAACATTTGACTCCTCCACACAAAGGAAAGTCTTTGCTTAAAGACTCTCCACCCCAAAACTAGGCTTGCATTTGCTAAATTTGAAGGCAATCTGAAGCATGTCATAGCTTAAACTAGCATATAGCTAAAGTTTCAATCTGAGCCATTCCACTTATCAGGGAGTTTTTTTTTTTTTTTTTAGATATAAAACAGCTATAAATCAATTAGCTTCAATATCCGGTCGGAAACAAAACCAAACCGCAAAACTCTTAAACTAAAATATGCTGTCGGAAACAAAATCAAACCGCAAAACTCTTAAACTAAAATATGCGGTCGGAAACATAACTATTAATAGCGAAAAGAAACACAAAATCGCATATTCTAATTTCAAGTGGTTTCCCCCAGTTTTGCGGTGATAATGAATTTATTCGTGAGGCAAAGAAAAATAAACAGTAAAAAAAAGGAAATGTAAATTTTTTCCTCCGCTAATGTTTTTTTCTTTACTTTTAACGACGGTAAATTTTAAATGCCAGCGACCTTATAATTAATTACTCTATCGCGGGTCGACCGACCGAGTCAAGCCCGAGTCACATCCCCCACATTGGGTTTTGGTATATTCTCCCTTGCAAACGCCGAAAGACGCAATCTTTTCTCTCCGATCTCACAGAGAGAGATGAACGCCGCCATTAGAGCAGCAATTCTCAGACCACAACAAAGCTATTCTTCTCACCTCAAAAACGCGTTTTTCCATTCAACTCCTGTCTTAGAACGCAAACGTCGCAGTTCCTGGGAATCGGTCAGTCTCTTGCTCTCCCCCTTTTCAGTCAATTCGATTTTCTGTTGCTCCGCGAGCTAAATTTTCGTGCTTTTGGCATTTATTTGGATTCAAGGATTTCATTTACCGTTGATTTGTGTTGTTATGGATTCGACGACCATGTTCTTTGGTTTCTCTTATAGCTTTTGTAGACAAATTGAAATTTATGGGTTTTCTTTGTACAGACAAAATGTTGGGGATTGAGCTCCTTGTCTAAATTTCAACCATTTACTAGTGTTTTGAGTTTGTAAATTCTGATTTGGGTTTAAATTTATCTGCAGAAATCAAATGTTCACAAGAAAAGGTTTAGAAGAATGAGGGAAAAGCAAGAATTATTGCGAAATGTGAATGCTTTTGCTGCAAACATGTTTACGGTATCATTCAATCTACGCTAATATCACTCTTTTTTGCTATGTTTCCGCGTTTGTTGCTGTCCACTATTAATATTTTGAGAAAATGTGATTCTTGAGAAACACTATGTGGGATTAAGTAACATTTTAGCTAGAACAAAAGGAGAAGAATCTGGGGCTACTGAAATGGAATGCAAATGTGTTGCCTCGGTGTTCTATAATAGGTTCATTGTGTATGTCCTGCCATTGTGGGATTTTTTTATTGTAAAGTTCTGAGAGCTGAGATTAAGATTTTGATTCCAGAATTGGCATGATGAGTTTGATGACGATGATCCTTACTCCCGGAAGCAAACCTCATGGTTCAAAAGACAGTACACCAAGGAACCTAAAGGAAACCGGAATGGCAAACACGGCTTCCAGAATTGGGGTAACAGTAAGTGAATCTCTCTTAGCTATGTGTCTCTTTAACAAACTACACTATGTAAGAAAAAATCTGTAGGCATATAAGTTTGTTACAGTCCAATGAAGGAAACTACTCTATGTAAGAAATTCTAGAGACTATAAGTAAAGGCAGTCCAATCAAGTTCGTATATGTGTACAAGCTTTGGTTTGGCTATATACTCATTTCAAAACCTTTGTGCCTTTGTGTGTGTAGGGAATTTCGATTTTTGTGAAGTTGATGAGAACTTTGAAGTCGACTATATATTCCGAACTGCATTTGGTGGATCACGAGGTTTCTCTTTTTCATTCACTCATGAAGAGGAGGAACCTCCTCGATGGCATCATCATCGCTCATCAAGGTTCTCCAACAACTCTAAGAGGTCTTGGAGATCGAAATATCAAATAGATGAAGATGAAGAAGACTATACTTCAACTGAATCCAGTGACTCTGAGTGTGAGTCTGTTTCAAACCTAGCTTCTCATAGACAAGCACTTGGTCTGAGTCCTTCAGGTCCCTTAAACCTTAAAGATGTCAAACATGCGTAAGTAACTCCACTTCATTCTACAAAAGCTAACACTTACATTCATCTTTTCACTACTTTACATCAAACTTTTGTTTTGGTATATCAGATATCGAACTTGTGCATTGAAATGGCATCCAGATCGTCATCAAGGCTCTACCAAGGTAACCATTAAGATCTCATCCTCTCTGTTCAATCTCTAAATTAGGTTGTTTTTTTTGTTTTCGGTTGTGATGTTGAATCTGTGATGAAAACAGGAGGCGGCTGAAGCAAAATTCAAGCTCTGCAGTGTTGCTTATCAATCTTTATGCGAAAAGCTAGCTGTGAACTAAGATATCAAGAGTTAGATTTACTTAGAGATAATTTTCAGAACAATAAATTTCCAAAAGTGTTTCATTTTAAAAAGCTTAGCTCTAAACAATGTTCTCTCAATACTTATTGTTGTTTTTTTCTTCCTTCTAATTTTATAGCTGATGTGTATTTGTATCTCTCTATGGAAGATCAAACACAGAAAATAAACTGTGAACAAAATGGGTAAAAATAAAATACAATCTCTAACGATTACCGAAACGGCCCAATCTTTCAAGGCCCAATTCAACCAGGAACGAAAGCCAATCACAGCATAACACGTGTCAAAAATGAAGCTCTCTGTTTTGTCATAATCTCATCCACTAGAAATAAAGACTAGAACTTGGAGATCAAGCAAAAAGCAAAAAAAAGAAACTGTAAGCAAACATTCTAATTTCTGTCTTTTTGTACAAAAATTTACAATGAAAAAATAAGAAAATATTCTATTTTTTTCCTTCTCTATTCTCTAAACCCCTTCGTAAAGCCCTATTGCGAGTTGATCAACTGAGTCAACCCAGAGTCACGTTTTTAAAAAAAACGCAATGTTCTGATTGTGATCTCACAGAGAGATGAACGCCGTCACTAGAGGAGGAGCGATTTTCATACCGCAAAGCTATAATTCGCTCCTGAAAACGGCGTTTTTCCATTTTACACCCGTCTTGGAACGCAAACGTTCGTCTTCTAATTCGGACACTGTGGGTTTGTTTTACCTAAGATAATTTGATACGAAATCGATTTTACCCATTTCAAATTTGTGAAGTCAGATTGAATAAGCTTGTCTTGTCTTTATTGTTTAAGAGTTTGAACAGCTCGGGTTGTTATCTTATGATTTTTGGGGTTTTAAATATATTTTTGGCAGAAGTTATATAAATCCAAGAAGAAATCCAAGAAATTTTTGAAGGAACATCAAGAGAAGATTCGTCGTGCTTTAGAGGAAGTCAAACGCGAACAAGAACAAATTAAACGCGAAAAAGAAGAAATCAGACGCGCAAAAGAAGAGGTACATGAGAATTATGGTAGACAATTTTGCTACAAAAAACATGTTTGTGCCCTTCAATTAGGGTATTATTTCATGTTCATATCACTGTTTCTTGCATTGTCTCATTGCTTTCGAATTTTGTTTTTGTTTTTATTTTATTTTATATAAAGCTTGAAACTTGTTGAGGTTAACTAAAGTGACTTTTAACCTATAGTGTATCTTCTTGTTCATGACATAAGTGTATCTTAATATTGCTCTTGGTGTAATTAACATTAGGCCTCCAAACGGAAAGAACCCAAGCAGAACGTGAATGACAATTATGACTTTCAGAATTGGCATAAAAGTAAGTAAAGACAATCCATTGAAGCTTCAATCTGGTTTTGTTTTGGCTACATACTTGTACTAAAACCCATGTGTCCCATTTTTTGTAGATAATTACAAATTTTCTATGAAAGATTTTGATTATATACTCCGAACACTTTTTGGTAAACCCCGAAGTTTCGATTATTCATTCAATTTTGAAGAGGAGGATCGTCGATGGTGGCGTCACTCTTCATCGGAATTTAATGAGTCTAAAAGCTCTTGGAGATCGAAATATCGGTTTTATAATGAAGACAAAGAAGACGAAGAGGAAGAAGATGATGATGGCTATACTTCAACAAAATCTAGACACTCTGTGATTGACTCAGTTCAAGCTTCTCATAGACAAACACTTGGCATGAGTCCTTGGGGTCCTTTAAACCTTGAAAAAGTCAAACATGCGTGAGTTTAGTTTACTTCATGCTTCAAACATCTAATTCTAATCACTTTACACCAAAAATTCTTGTTGTTGTTTTTCTTGAAACAGACATCGAACTTGTGCGTTAAAATGGCATCCAGATCGTCATAATGACTCTACAAAGGTAAAACAATAAGATCTTTTTCAACTTCCGTTTATAAGTGTTTTCTCTCTTGGTACTAATTCTTGAAGCTATTAATTAGGCGGCGGCTGAAGAAAAGTTCAAGCTTTGTACTGTGGCTTATCAATATTTAATCGAAAAGCTACCAGTCAACTAAACGCAGAAATTAGATAGGTTTTGATCACTTTGAGATTTCCATTTGTTAAACACTAGTTTTGAAAAGTTTTTATTATGAACTTATCTCTGATCCTGCAATACACTTCAAGATCCAAGCTTTATGTATTTTCCTGTGAATTTATTTATTGGTTATTATCAGTCGATTTGTGTGTATAAACCGGTTGATTTGGTCAAAGAGGCTGAAATTAAAACCGGTTTTCTTGTCTTACCAAGTGAAATTAATAATTTGGATAAAACAGTACCGGATTTACGGTTAATGATATCTGATATCTTCTCAAATGTCAAAATTTTCGGACGAAATTGATTGGTCATCGAAGGAGAAGAGCTATTGACAAAGAAGCTATTGCCGGAATTTCTTCAAATTCCGGTGAAACACCGGGTCTCGTATAATGCTAAAGGCCGTCCAGATCTTGGGTTGGTCATCAGGGTTAACCATTTCACAGAGATTGACCAAGATTCGAAAGTCTTCTTCTTTCATTTCCACATCTATAAACCCTCTCAATCTCTCAACTTCGAGCTCCTCTTCTCGGAGAATCTTCTCTTTCGATCCAACCAGAATCATGTCTTCTTCACCTCCCGGGTCCGACTCACTTCCCAATTCTCCCACTTCCGTCTCTATTCATTCAGCTGTGAGTCTCAATCATCTCCTGGAAAAATCTTTAGGGTTTCTTTTTGGTCCCTTTAATGGTGTTTATTGAAATTTGCAGGGAGATGTTCGTAAGATAAAGTTCTGTCAATGGTGTGGAGGACCTACGAAGCACGAGATACCAGACGGAGAAGAGAAATTGCGAGCTATTTGTACACATTGTGACAGAATCGCTTACCAAAACCCTAAAATGGTATTGTTTTGATTCTAAGATGTGTCATCGTGATCAAATATGTTTTGATTAAAAAAAGGTTTCTATGTGAAATTGAAGGTTGTAGGTTGCCTTATTGAGCATGAAGAAAAGATTTTACTTTGTAAGCGTAACATTCAACCTTCACACGGTCTATGGTATATATACGAATCAAAAACCTTTTCCTCTTGAGAAAAATGTTATTGTTTGTGTGTGAAGTAATAATAGAAGAGTAAACAGGACACTTCCTGCTGGTTATCTGGAAGTTGGAGAATCAGCTGCAGAAGGAGCAATGAGGGAAACTTGGGAAGAAGCAGGAGCCTCTGTTGAAGTTATTTCACCTTTTGCGCAACTCGACATTCCTCTTATTGGCCAAGTAAATATACATCCCTTAGGTTTTCTTTGATTTCTTTTTTTTTGTATCTCAGTACTTTTATATTGGCTACTTGTGTTTTTGGAGCAGACTTATGTTATATTCTTAGCTAAACTGAAGAACCTGCATTTTGCTCCTGGTCCTGAATCATTGGAGTGCCGTCTTTTTGCACTGGATGAGATTCCTTTTGATTCCTTAGCTTTTTCATCTATATATGTCACCTTGAATTTGGTAAGAGTCTCATACTCTACCATTCACCAGATTTTAAACTTGTGTGTAGTTAAATACGTATGTTATATATTTTGTTTGCAGTACTTGGAAGATGTGAAAAAGGGGAAACTAAAGTTTCACTATGGCACGATAAACAAAAGGTTTGTATACTGATCGTTGAGAGATATTATAACAGTTGTTCTTTCACTTCACTTATGGCTTAAATGTGAACTGTTCTTTCTCAGGCCTGGAAGTAGTCCTTCAGATATTCGTGCCTTTACTCTTGATTACCATTTGCAGCCTTGACTCAAGGTTTGACAATTCTTTCCCTTTTCATATATATGTACTCGGTCTAGTTATATTCCTCAGATGCTGAATCCTTTATGGGTTCTCTTAATGAGTCATCTTCGTAAAGACTTTTTCTTTAGGATTGAAGCTAATATAAAAGAGCTTTGTTCCACAGCTTCTGGATGTGCTTCGTTTCCCTCTTCGTTGTTGACTAAAAGGAAAGGAAAAAATGAAGTTGCTTGTGTGTGAGATTCCTTGGACGGATGAGAAAAGAAAAGATTTGAAGATCATTCTTTCCCTTTTAGGTATCTCATTCCAGATGTTGTAACTGAACTTTCTGTTTCTAGTTTCAGTTCCTCCGATTGTAAAAGGATAACTTCTGATGTGATTGTGAATGCAACATTTTGATCAATCTTTGTGTAATTAGTTACTTCATAGTCTTCGATGAAGGTTAGAGAAAGCAAAATATAGGATTTTTATTCAAACCAGATCACTTCAGAACAAGAACAGAGGCAAATTGCATCAAACTAAACAAACGGACAAAGTCAACAAAGCAGAGCAACACAAAGATACTTCAAACGAAAGAGCTGAGATTGAAGGAACCCATCATGTTAGCTAGAGCAGAACTCATGTCTAACTGAAGCTGAAGCTTCTGAAGTTCAAGCTGTTGCCTCAAAACTGGATCTTCAACTTGCTCTGTTGTTGCAGCTACTTGTTGTTGCGTCTGCTGAGTCTCCGAACTCTCACCAGGAACAGATTCAGTGTTCGCTATCTTTACTTCATCGCTGGTTCCACGCTGCTCAACAACCACTGGCTTGGGCTTTTTAACAGCACATGAAGCATGAACATGATAGTTACAAGCATAACAGTTATAAGACCAAAGCCTACCATCCATACCCATATTACAAAGATTACAGACAAGCTGATTCGCGAAACCAAACATCGAAGAAGGAGGAGCACTGTTATAGACAAGAAGAAGACTATGGAAAGGATGAGAGTCATGAGCCATGACTTGAGGCAAATGAGCGCATTGAACATGGAGATCAAAGTCACACATAGGACAACAGTAAGAGAAGCCTTTACCTCCAGTGCAGCCACAGGCGTTGCATAGGAAAGTACCGGCGCTGTAAGTTGTGTAAGGGACTAGAGTTAAATGGTGTAGCCCCGAGTGGGAAGGGTGTTGCATCCCACGCGTTGCGTTACCACATTGCTCGTGAAGGTTGTAGTCACATGTTGAACAGATGTACGCGTTTGCGGTTTCAGAGATGGATAATTCGCAGCCTGAGCAGATTACTGGAGAATCTGAGGGGTTTTGTGTTTGAATCTGTTGAAGTTTTAGTGTGTGTGGGTGGCTGAAATGTTTGTACTCCATTGATCACACTATCTTGTGACTTTGGGATCTTTTGGTTCAGCGAAGCTGGTGAGTTTGGATCATATATTTGCAGCCATATTAAGGCTTCTTTGACTTTGACTTGTTCGAAGTCTGAGCTGTTTTTGATTGATTACTAATTTTGTTTTCTTTAATGTTCAATTTGATGGGAAATTAGTAATTTTTTTGGATCATGAAAATTACATGAAAGTTGAAAGAAGCAGCGTTGAATTTCAGAAAGTCAACTACTAAAACTTTAGACTACTATTTCGTTTGTCAAAAACTCATTGATCTCTTTAAAACTCTCGTTTGTTTATTTCTCCATGTCTAATTATTGTGTATAATCATTAGATTCCTTCGAACCGCAACAACCACAAGAGACATTAAAATTGGGTTCGCAAAACATCAACTCTTGTTTGGTGAGCTTTGGTCTTCCATCTTCAAAAAAAGTATACAAAATATGAACTTTTCTTTGTCAAATAAAATAGTAACTTGCTTTATTTTTTCGTATGGGCATAATAGGGCCCACATTTATACCTCCTTACATGTACGAGAGATCAAGATCAGAGGCATTGCCACTCGACTTAATAAGTCATCGGCAATAACTTGCTAATTTTTTCCCCTCCAAATCGAAGAAATAATCTATTAAGGGAATATAAGTTAATCATATAACCATTTTACAAATGGCAACCGATAAACCTTTTAAAGGATAGAGTTCAAACTAAAGACAAAAGAAGTAGGATTATTCTTATACACAGGATAATTTGGGATTATTCAACGTTACTATACTATTATTATACACGGTTTGTATACGTAATGGTCGGTATCGTTACTAGATTTTAGTGTTTTTTAAATAATTACAAATTACAAACCAATTAAATTAACAGAAATTGTGATATCGCAGCAACACAACAAGTAGTGAATTATTAGGTTATTAAACCAGTTAACCTTTCGAGGACAGTTTCTTAAGTAACAAACTTTGTGTTGTCCTGTCGACAACGTTTTCCTAACTAATTATGGACTTTGGTGATTTCAGCTAAATAGTGTAATTTTTTTATAATAGTACCATATCACTACCTACTTAAAATATTTTATTCCCACCATATAAATATTATTAAACAATCATAACGTACCAAATTCAAGCTATACCAACTTTCTAGCCGCATTGTTGTATTATTTTATTATTTAATTACATATAAGCAATGCAAGGTTGCAAGCCATTCCATAGAAAGTCGTGTTTAACTTTAAAGTTAGATCCCTCATGGTACAGTAAGGAAATAAACTATCAGTTCGATTGAAGTGTTACATGAATTTAACAGAAAATTTCAAGCTCTAGACTTTAACTTAACTGATTACGTTTCTATGGTGATAAATCATAAATGTATACCCCTGGTACTATTTACGCTAGACAATATGTCTACATTCACATGAAATAAGGATCTAGACATCATGTAGTATTTCTCGTTGATCTATTTCGGCCATATGATCAAAGTTAGATTAAACAATAATGTTAATAAATTTGTTTAAACTAGTTATATGTGGTGTTCAGAAATTTGCTTATACTAAGAGATGTTATATGTTGGAATAAAATTCACTTTCTTAGTTTCACGAATAATATATGATCATGCGTAACTTAGCTAAGGCGAATCTCTTAAGAAAATCTCTTAGTACCATGTACCAATATTTATGGGGTGTGTGAGTCTGATTATGTGAGGATCCCATGTCCGTATAGATGGGATCACCAGAGCCCTGTACCCTTAAACCCAATAGTGTAGCTATGCTATCTGGATTTAAAGTATCAAAGACATATTTTAACCTTTTCAATGCTTTTAGGGGAAAGAAATTTTTTATGATGATGTGATAAAAAACAATAACCAAGGAGGACAACAATTCTTATATGAACTTGTCTTAAAAAGCTAAGTGTTTAAAAAGCAAGTGTGTAGTAACCTATAAAGCGTTGAGATCCTCCAAATATTCAATATGATCTCATAGGTATAAATCATGGGGTTCAAAATTCTTGAAATAGGGAAGTCGATGTGCATAGTAATTAGATATCAGATCAAGCAGAGCATTCAGCTCAAAACATGAGAAGCTAAAATTTAAAATTTCATTTGAGTACGAGTTTGTCACTTCATTGAAAAGAACAAAGTTTGAAGACAACAAATCAAAACTGTTAAAATAAAAAATTAAGATGGATTTAGTGTCTTATATAGGGGTAATAATAGAGAGGGGCATAATAAGAGGGAGAGGAGGATCAACGAGTAATAAATCTTCTAAAATGAGATAAAAAAAAACCCTAGCAAATTGTATTATCATTGTTCTAAATCTCATTATATTTTTCAACTATCAATAAACACATGCAATTTTTTCATCATTGGTACATTATGATCATTGCATGTCCACGTTCTTTGTTAGAAAGAAAGCTTAGCCCTAAATTTAATCATTTTAACCAAAAACATATACGCGGAGTGATTTCTCATGTTTTATCCTTAATCGTAAGCTGCAAATGCACATTAAACACCATAGTCTGAGAGTATCGAATCCACAAAAACCTAGCTATACTATGATTTTGTTGATTTAATTTAAGCTAAAAAAAACGGTTTTTTGTGTATATGTTTTCTGACTAAAATACTAAAAACTATTAAGTAAATAAACAGTTATAAGCAAGTGATTAAAAGAGTCAAGTTCTAAGAAATTCGCAGAGAAACAATGACAAATAGATGATTAAGCACATATAGAATTAAACATGCTTTAGAAATCAAAGCACTGATTTATAATTGATCTACTATCGTTGTGCCTATTATTATGTCTAACAACTTAGGATCCTAAATCGCCTTCTAAATTCAAGAACTTAAACACACATTAAAGCTCAACTTTGATATCTTAAAACACCTAAACATCCACTTTTGTTGACTAAAAATGTTTTGCTTACCTAAGTTATTCTGGGGAAGTAACAACACTTTAGATGTCCCATTAATTATCATAAGACCAATAATCTAGGTGGCTATACCAAATTAACCAGTCATAATAACTTAGATGAAGAAATAGAAGATAGTCTCTAAACTTCATACCTAATTTTTTAATTTATGAGATCCGTGAGAACTCTAAAACCTAATTGGTGAATTAGTAACTTGGACATGATTAAAGAAACAGTAAACATAGATGAAAACAAAGATCATGTAAAGAACAAAAAGTAGAAATTACATGGATTAAGAATTCTGCTTTAAAAGAGTTTTGAAATCGTCTCCCCAAAAGTTCTAAAGGAAAAACTAAAAATCTGGAACGAAAAGAATGAATTACTAGTATTTATAGTTATGCTTTTTGAAAATCAATCTAAAGGATCCCCGTTGGAGAATGATACAATCCTATAAGGACTTTCTTATTCTCAATCTTCCAAATATACCACGTGAGCTGTAGAAAAATAAAAAACATATTTTTTTCCACATAATCTAAAGAATCGGTGGCATTCAAGAAACAAATAGATAAAAGATTTGTTTTTAGTTCCATGCATGGAAAACTAGAAAAAATGATGCGATACATCTAGAAAATGCTTGCTAGATAAAATGCATCGATTTCCTTGACACTCAATCCTTTATAGGTTGGATTTTGATCATTTGGAGAGAATCGTACTTATCCATGTTTAACGGTGTAATTTCCAGCAGCCTTGCAGATACTTTAAAGGTGAAAGTTGGATATAATTATACTGTAACCTTTTCCATTATTTTCTTGGAGTGCACCTAATGTTGCAAATAGCGTAAATGATTATGGTTGAACTTAGCTAGTTTATCGTTGGGTTTCATTTATTATGCACTCTAGTTGTGCTGTGAACCTCGTGGAGAAAAACAATTCACATGAATTTACTAAAAAAGTTGAAACACCAATAAAGTAGTAATATCTTACACTAACTATAAATTTTAGAAAGAATAGTTACTATTTTAAAATTTTGACGAAAAAGTAGATATTATCCTTAAAATATATTCTTTTCTATCATATTCTATTCCATTTGTTCATCTAACGTTCAACTCTCAAAAAACTTAATTACTTAAAACGAAATTGCGACTAGGAAGCTGACCAAGAGCAAACACAAGTCCTCGACCCGATCAATCTTATCACACGCCAATACATAGAGCTATGTCCATTATCGTCATGTACATATAAACAGATATACATGTCAATGCTGATCGACAGACTTACTTATCAAAAGCAGCAACCTGATCAGCAGGTGCACTTATCTCACTCTCAGCATTACCACTACTTGTGCTGGTCTGTCCAAGCAAACTACTTATCGAACGTGCCTTCACCATCCCAAGCTTCACTCTCTTCTTCTTCACTACTTCCACCACCGCCTTCTTCTCGCCGCCTTGACCGCCACGACCGCCACCGCTCTTGTTCATACTCCTCACCCTTCCTTTACCGAGATGATGCTCACAAAGGGAATAACCAACAAGCGTTTGCTGACAACATCTCCATCCTCTACCGTTAACGCGGCTGCACCGTGATCCTTCCTCTAACGCACCGCTCTTTTTCGCTTTCTTTTTTCCTTTGTTACTGCCTCCACCGCCATTAGCTTCTTCTTCCTCCTCGTCCTCTTCGTCATGTAAATGCTCAAAGCTTAAAACGCCTCTTCTCTTCCTCAAAGACCCAAACCTCTCCGCAACTATATATTATAACATATACAATGGTGTTAATGGTGCAACCAAAAGAACAAAACTTAATATATCATCAATAATGTATTTACCTTGTCTTGAAGAGTCGAATTCTCCAAGGGGATTAAGGTTCTTGCTGCGATTGTTTAAAGCGGAAAAACATAAAGAGGTGAAAGCGATCTATGAGTGCAAGAAAAGATAATAATAATAGAGCACACAACTAAGGGTAAGGGTCGATATATATATATATATATGGGGACCATTCGTATTAGAGTATCCCATGCTAACGTGCACCGTCATGAGGTGTGCATGTTTAGAGTATTATTGTGTTACTCATTCCGCTAACTACTCTCGCATCTTCCCAAATGTTCACGGTGTGAGAAGAATGACGATAATAAAACCAGCTCATAACAAAAGAAAAACATTATTCAAGATTAACTCCAACCTTACCATTTTTCATATGCAACATTATTCACATATAAAGTTGTTTTCTAAAATCTAGAAAGCATGAAAGCTTTAATTTTGGTCCATTCTTTTTTTACAGTATGCTGGGTTTTTGTTTCTAATTAGTAGTTACACCAATATGAACAAAAACTATTCACGATCTTTCTCGAATTCACTCACCTGCCCGATGCATCAATACTCTTCTTCACGTCTACATCGCCATCGCCATTATCATCCTTTGAAATAAATAAACAAACGAAAACGAATTAAGATGAGAAATTGAGCATTCCTTCAAAGATCTGCGCCCAGATGAATAACAATTACTCTCCACTGTAAATTAAACCAATCATTACAGAAAAAAAGACGGAAAAAAAAAGTACGGTCTTCATATAACAAAAAAACTGCACCCAAAAATCCGATTACTTTTATTTACATCACTCGATTATTAAAAAGAACGGATAAATTAGGTGTTTCTGATTTGGTCTCTACGTATACTAAAACTCACCAAAGCTTTCTCATCCTCTTTCTGCTTCCTCGCATCTCTTTGAATCAGCCGATCAGAAATCAGCGACGGTGGCAGAAGCTGATGAAAAGAAGCAAAATCTCCGTCTCTATCTTCGCCACAAAAGTATCGAGCGGTGGCCGTCGGTGACCGGTTAAAGTAGAGATCTGATAAAGGGACAGGTAATAGAGACGAAAGTGGAAGAGGCACTTGTCGTTTCCGGATCCTCATCGTCAGAAATATCAAGATTCTCCTCTTTTTTTTCTTTTTTTTCTCCTCCAAATTTTCTCTGATTTTATATTTTGGGATCTTTGCACCAAAGAAGTACTGTAGTGTAAAACCCAGAGATAAGAAGGAACAAAGAGTAATCTTTTTTTTTATTAACACGGACTTGGAAAAAAAAAAAGGAGAAGGCTTTGTGGTGTGGTGTTGTTTGTTCTTGGTGGTTCTCTCTCTTTTTGTTGCACCCAAAAAGCAAGTAGTAGTAATTGAGAGAGGATGAGGCCACGTCACAAGGACTGGAACTACTATACACAATTTTTCAAAATTTTTAAGTATTTATTTTGTCAGCAAAACAAAAAGTTATAATTGGAAAGAAATGGTAAATTACAGTGTTTTTGAGAAACTAGACTATATTATTATTTAGTGAAACATTATTTGGCTAGCTGGTTAATCCGATTCAACCGGTCGGATTGGTTTTTGAAATGTGCAACTATGTAATATGATTATATATACCCAAATACGTGTGTTTTTTCATGTTAGAAAAGATTGAATTTATCCGTTAAAATTTTGATTGTGTTAGAAGTGTGTGAGAATATCCCACATGGGAAACTGAGAAGAACTTAGACTAATATATAAGAGACATTGGTCAATCCAC
The DNA here is from genome assembly GCA_900116095.1 of Euclidium syriacum. Lineage (NCBI taxonomy): Eukaryota > Viridiplantae > Streptophyta > Magnoliopsida > Brassicales > Brassicaceae > Euclidium > Euclidium syriacum. Next base: position 1,982,678 of record FPAK01000012.1, on the reverse strand, counting down.
TTACGGTCAATTGGTTTTGAGTTGGAAACCCATGAAACTTAACATGGTATCAGAGTCCGAACACACGCTACCCAAACCGAACCGAAATCGGCCCGACCCGAATTAATCCGGTCGATCAAATTTGAAATTGATCCTATGATGGAATATTGTCGAGATTAATGGCTAGACAGACCATTATCTCGAGGGGACGTGTGAGAATATCCCACATCGGAAACTAGGAAGGGACTTAAACTAATATATAAGGACATGGGCCAATCCACTTACTGCCAATTAGTTTTGAGTTGGAAACCCATGAAACTTAACAAAGTGTCAATAAATAGAGTAGTTGGGGTCTGGGATATGCTTACTCCCCGATGGATGAATCACCTACCATACACTCGCATGTAATCCTAGTATAACTGATGCCCTCAATGAACAAATTTAACTATAAAGAGAATCTACAAGATTTAACATAAATGGTCTATTGCTAGAAGGAGTGGAACATCAAAATCCTGCTTACGAGATATTGGCAATGTCATGTCTACATTGTGTGCATGATCTTGTTTGCTTCGTGTTACACACACAAGATGTTGCGTATTAGGCAGAGTTAAACTTTCGTATTGTGAATTGACCATTGTTGTGTACCTCCTAGATGCGGTTAAAGGAACTAAGCTTTCACCAAATTTTCAGTAAAAGTTTATCTTCCCAAAGAGTGTCCAATTCTCAAGTCAAAATTGGTCATTATAAAAATAAAGCCGATTTACTAGAGGAACAAGTGGTGGTTGAGTTCTAGGCTAAAAAAAGAGTGATCTATAACCCAATTTGCTCTTTGATGAGAGATGAGAAAGGAATCTTGGCTGAAAAAGTGGGGTTGGAGTTCTCAAAGAAAATGGTGACAATAATCAAAAGTGACTAGCTGAGTTAGAGGAAGAAGAAATATCGTTTAAAGGATGGTAATTTTTTCACTTAAATATAGTTATCGGTATATGCATGATTATTTCCATGTAAATGGATTAACTTTTAGTTCATAACTAATAATGATTGTCCTCTATTCTATCTCCAAAAATTGTCTCAACATTTTTCTTGTGGTGAGAAAAATATTTAAAGAAATCTTACCTAATATAGATTCGTGAACCGGGTTGTGTTTCTATTTGTAAGATTCTGGTATAACTGGTTTGGGAATTGGGTTGTGTGTTTTTTGAATCAATTCATCCTAGTTGTAGGATCGAGGATGTCAATGAATATATACTTTCAACGACGTTGAGGTGACTAGAATGTCTTATCCAATTCACTTGTATTTTGATTTGGTGGCATATTTATCAGACTAGTGAGCTTAACATCTATATCTTTTCATAGAAGCATATTTATTGATTTGTGAGTTCTTAATAGCACGGTCACTAATCGTTTGAAGGAGAATTTTGAAGCCTAAGTATGGAACTTCTCTCACAGAGATGTCATTTGGTGGATCTAATTGTAAAGATTGAAAACTTTTTTGTGTTATGTTAGAACGTTTTTAACATATTTTCGTATGTCAATGATGCATTGGTAGAAAAATTACCACCAACGTTGAAATATGCTACATAACTATATTAGTTACATAACCGGAAAAATGATTAATTAGCGACTTGAATGTAGCTTTTGAATCGTATTACACATGTATGTTGTATTGCTATATATAAATCTAATGAATCCATGTACAAGACGATGTAAAGAACAACAACAAGCATTGGATATTAACGGCATGTTATGAAATTGAGATGAAATGGAGGGAGGCACGTGGAGAGTGGAAGGTGCACGTGCGGGGAAACCGGGAGAGGAGGTAATCGGTGGCTATCCCCATCTCTCATAGTTGCCAGCTTGGACGAGAGAGAGGGAGTGGGTGGGGAGAGAAGTTTTATCCTTAGGCTTTCATGGATGGGTCCCTTTTGCAACTTTCTTTCTCTCCATCATAATGGCCCCTTACGTTTCCATTTCTTCTGTTTTTGACCCATTTGTTTTAATTTCTGTAATTTTCCCATCATTTCTCAACTCTACAAAGGGACAATATCTCGAGCTAACTACGACTATTCGTACTTTTATCATTGTAAAAAAAGATGGATCTAAGTCTAACTAAAATAACTAATTCACAATATAATCCGAAACTAAGCTGTCTTTATATAACAGTACACACCCATAATATTATATAAGCATATGATGTGTATCTTTTTTTCTTTCTTTTTTTGTTAAAAATGATGTGTCTTTTTTGCCATGTGAAATTTGTTTATCAATGGAGAGAGATCATATCATTTTTTTTTAGTATTACAAAATTAACAATAATAAGAAAAGAGAGAACGACAAATACAATGTTGCACTTGCACCCCTCCATTGAAATAGGTGGGAATGGGCTGGCATGTCGCATTAAGCCAAAATCGAGTAATAGTTCTCTATCTTTTATTTTCCTGTTATTGTGCATGTGTAGGATAGAAAGGATCTGGCTTCACTTGCACCTCATTCATTCGAGTACTTTTCTCCATTTATGAATTTCTTTAAAATTGTCAAACAAAAAATATGAGAATAAAGTTTTGAACTAATGAGTGTAAGATGAATTGAGTTGGTTTAGTCAATAAGTTTAGCATTAACCGTTTTGGATAAGTGAATATGAGTAGGTTGAAAGATCATTCTTGGAGTTGTAGAGAAAAGAGATTATGGTTTTGAGGACGGGTGTGATTCTTTGTAATTTTGACAAGTTCATTCGGTGATAGGGAAATTTTTGTGAAGTACCGCCTCCACCCACGACGTAGCGGCTTTGCGTGAACTGGGTTACCAAATCTTGTGTATTCTTGTTCACAATCTCATCATCTTCTTCTCTACACACTCAAAGCGATTCGATCTATTTAGACCTAAGGTTCTAGTTTAAGAGAGTGGCATCAAAGCTAGGTTTCGGCTAGGAATGAGGATTCGAGAATCGAAAACCAGAGATCGTAGATCGGGGATGATGACAACTAGATCGAGTGTTGCACAGTTCGATGGGACTTAAGACTTCAGACTTCGGTCTCTATAAGAAGGGGATGCTTGCGTCTCAGAGTATTCAAGGAATGTGTTAGTAAAGCGGGATCCGCCTCCACCGATAAAAATTAAGAGGAAACAAACTATGTCATGAAGATGAAGAAAGCGGACGAAGAGAGTGTTGGACTGGATAATTGTGACAAAGCGATGAGTCTAATATCTCTTGGAATTGGGGATCATGTCTTCGAGAAGCTGGAGAAGGAGAAGTACATCACATCCGCCGACACCTAGAAAACCTTGAACCGGCGATTGATAACACCTTATTTTTACCAATTTCAATAGTCATTTTGGTATAGGTTTTTAAGTCTTTTCTAGCACTTAGATACCATTTTGGTCTCCATTTTGCTTGTCATGTATGCATATTATTTTGCATGAGTATCTCTCGAGGAAAATGCATTTAAGAACTCGGTGAATCAAATACGGATTAGGAGAAAATTAAGAGGATTATTCAATGCTTAAGCATCAATATGAACCTGATGATTGATTACTGCTTATAAGAAGACAAATAATCACGAAGACAACATTGTTATACCGAAATCTCAAAATCCGTTGGGATGGCTCCAGATTTCATTTCAAAACTAAACTAAAATTTGAAGATAAATTCAGATATTAGCTTCGATTTCCAATTCGTTTCATTTCATTCGGTTCTACGATTACCAAGATACGCAAATTTTCGTGAATGGTGTCAAACTGCCAAATTGAATCGGCAAGAAACAGCCCATTAGCCCTAAAACACATTTTTTTAGTTGAACCAGTGCTGTTACGATCAAACAAGCATTTTTGCTCTGATAAAATCGAACCAGTGCTTGGTACGATCAACTAAGAGCTATAATGTCGTTACATCCGCAAATTTTCGTCTTCTTTTTGCCCCTAGGTGAAACTTTTATAAACCGCCCACCCCATTGTGTCACTCATTATTCTCATCACCTAACTTTGATCCTCCTTAAAAAAACTCATTTAAATTCCTATTTTTTCTAGCCTTTATTTATGTTTTAGTTCTTAGGGGTAGGGCTAGGCAAATTCTCCGAACTCGAAAAACTGGATTCGGTACTCGGGTAAGTTGAAATAACCGAATGGTATGTATGATGGAGATCCCGGTTCAGTTCGGGTTAACCCAAAACCTAAATGGGTGAACCGAATTAAATGTGATAAGGAGGAAGGTACGATATTTATCTCTAATTTATTCTCTCCAAAGTATAAAGAGAGAGATGATCCAAGTTTTATATTTTTATTTTGGTTTTGAATTTCGCTTGTAAATGAGTTTATTTCTTGATGTGGTTTTGAAGAACTCTTGTTTTGGTACTTTGAATAAAATTCATTTTTTTTATATAATTGTCTTTACTGCAAATTGATGTGTATTTGCAGTTGTATTAACTTGATTAGAGTTTGAATTAGTTAAGACATAAATTAAAGCATTCAATCTCTTTGGATAAGACTTAAACTAAGTTAGGATTGAAACTAGATATCTCTTTAGTTGTTAACTTAGTTTTTAATCACGTTAATTGTTGATATTTGTCAAGCAAAATATTGAATAATGAATTGAAAACTTGTTGAATGTGTGATAGAAATCTAATGTACAAATTTCTTTTAAAATAATTGTACCCAAACAAAATCTGTATTGACTTTGGGTCTCTAGCTTTCACACGAACCCCACATAAACCGAATCGCACTCGAGCCGATGTTTCATAATATCTAAATGGGACTTATAAACCTAAACCTGAAAACCCGAATTATCCGAATCGAACCCGACCGGATACCCGAACACCCTCTCCTATTTTCGGCTTAGCGTTTTTTAAATTCTACAATATAGTACCAAAATCCAGGATATCTTTTACAATAGCAGTTACGAAAACCGTGATATTGTAATGTGTTATCAATACCCACTTTTTTGTAGTGAAACTGGTAAAAAGGGTAACATGCCAAGTATCTAAAATGCAGACATGTGTTGAAAGTTATTGTCAAGTTTCCTCATAAAAGATAAGATCTAAAGAATAACAATTGAAGGTAAGTAGTAAATAAATTGGAAGTAAGTGACATAAGTTTTAATATTCAACTTGGGTTGTGAAATCCTCTTTGTTGTGCTCCTCAAGTATGATCAGCACTCGCTTAGTGCTTTTTGATGTTGGGGTAAATGGCAAGTAAACCACGTATGGAGGACACCATAATAACAATTCCTATGCTACACCTTTAAACCATTTTTTGGGTCAGGTTAGGGAGCGGTTTTTACTCTACAACTTTGTCCCAACGTTCTTAGTCCAGATAACATAATCACATTGTTATGTCTAGGGCATATGAGCCCTAGTGACCTTATCTATAAAGGCACGGCGTCCTCATGTAATCAGATGTTGAGACCCTTACAAATGTTGGTACATGGCGCTAAGAGATCCACCTATACTAATTACATATAACGCAAAAATTGGTCTAAACTAAGTTACACATGATGCTATAATATTTATCGAATCTAAGAAAGCGAGTTTTATCTCAACAATTTTTTAATTTCAAAAATTACCCAGTTTTTTTCAAAATTTATTAGTAATAAACCGAAATATCCTAATCAAACATTTATGATTCAATTAAGGATTATACCATAGAAATCTCCAAATTAGACCAGACAAATCTCTATCTAAAACATGCAATTAAAAAGAGATAGTACATTGTTTCTTGACCTTGATAAATTTGCAAATTTTTTTTAACTGCAAAATTAGCTATTATCTTTATTGATTATGTACATGCTATCACATAACCTTTGTTTATGCCAAATTAGAACAAATTATCATGCAAAAAAACATAATACTAATCAGAATTGTTAGATTAGTTTATGTAATATTAATAATTTTCCAATGTACAACTAATCAATATTAGAACTCTTTTTTTTTACAACAACAATGATCAGAACTCTTTTAATCGTTAAGAAATTATATATGTTTATAGATTTTGTATTCAAGACAGAATAACAATATTTCCTAAAGTCTTCTATGGTTATATCTTTTATATAATTTCCATTTATGAAACGATTTTAGCTCTATTTTTATGGATGTGATTCATTTTTTATCCCAAAAACATAAATACTTGTGATTCACAATGTTATTTTTTTGGGAAAGAAAATAAAGTGTATAAAGAAAAATCTCAAATGGTATGTATTTTTTTCTATTTTAGGTCAATAGACTGAATAACTACTGATCCTGGCCATCCGAGAAAACGTCTTTACTCCTTACCGTATACCGAAGCACAGGAGATTACACCTTCTTCCCTTGTCTTATTAAAATATATAGCCTCTGATTCTTTCCTATTGACAGGATTTGATCGTACCGAAGAAGGTGAATTTCCATTGACGAGTCGGAGGTCCAAAGCTCGCTGACAAGTTCTGAACAGTAACCTCTCTAGACCTGATCGTCAACCAATTCCCTTCTTCCATAACCCATTTCCGATGTCGTGAATTGTTTCGCCCCCCGTTTCAGAGTTCTCTTACGTTTTAATTTCAAAAATTGCTTCAGTTTCGGGTTTTTTTTTTCGTACGGTGATTTTACTGTTCCAGGGGTTACATGTTTCAAAGGCAAGAGCTTGAGGTTTCTCCAATCTTATTTTCAATTTGGGGTTTTTCATACGGGGATTTTGCGAATTAGGGTTTCAAATTGGGGAATTTCGCGGTTATGTTACACCTAAAGGAATTTAGAAATCCAGGGTTGGGCTCGATAATGAGATAATGGGTTTCACTGATACGAACCAGACGGTACACAATCATCTTCGTCTAACCCTAGCGTAAAACGGAGACAACAGAAAACGCCGGCCTTGAATCTTCTTCTGGGTAATCTCTCGTTCTTTTCTCCCTTCTGGAATTGGATCTGTTCTTTGATTTTGTGTTTTAACTTGTTTGGTTCTATGCCATCTTCATTCTTCTACTTATTCATATATGTATCTACATTTTTGTGAACCATATAAGATTATGTTGATTATGGTTTCTTTTCATACAGGATATAACAAAGATCTAAAGGAGTCCATTTTTGTATATTGATGGGTGAGGAGATATCTAACACAATGAACCTGGATTTGAATCTGGGTCTTAACCCTGAGTTAATCAATAATGCCACTGTGCATTTGGCTCATTGGGGTATTGAATCTTCTGAGAGACAACCGGAATCTCTGGCAAGGTTTAGAGCTACGAACCGAGCACGTTACAGACAGATTAATATGCTTCCGGTTCTTGCTGTGACACAGAGTCCCGCGATAGAATTGAGTCAGTTAATGATCAGTTCTGAAATTGGACCTGAACCTGCCTTGCCATCTGGTGAAGGAAGCATTCCTGTTGAAGACAACGAGGATACGAAAACGTGCGAGAATGGGAACAAAGTGAATGAAGATGACAATGTATCAGAGGAGGACAAAGGGGTTATGGAGAAGAGCAATGGCAGCGATGAGAGCTTTTTCGATTGCTATATATGTTTGGATTTGTCTAAGGATCCAGTTGTCACTAACTGTGGCCATCTTTACTGTTGGTCTTGTCTTTACCAGTGGCTACAAGCTTCAGAGGCAAAGGAATGTCCGGTTTGCAAAGGTGAAGTATCCGTGAAGACCTTGACTCCAATCTATGGCCGTGGGAAAAACAAAAGAGAATCTGAAGAAGCTTCAGATACAAAGATCCCTTCGAGACCTCCAGCAAGGCGTATGGAGAGTTTGAGGAGTACACTTCACAGGTCAGGTTATATACCAACGGAAATGATTAGGCATTTACAGGATCGGCTTGAAAGAGAATCTAGTACAGGAGAAATACGCGCCAGACCATTTCTTAACCGGTTTATGACTTCAAGAGGAGTTAGAGCAGAGCAGAACCAGTCTAGTGCACCGATAGATGATGTTAACGATGTTGATCTGGTCTCGAACATTGCCTCTTTACTCGGAGGTGAAAACAGAAACTCGGGGTTGACTCGTTCTTTGACTGTTCGGAGACAGTTACATGCACACAGAGCTGGGAGGATGTCATCGACGCCATCGTTCTCTTCTGTGTTGAGCTCTGCGGAGAGATTAGTGGATGCGTATTTGAGAACACATGATCAAGAGGAAAACGACATGGCTCCTGTTGGTGTTGAAGACAGAGATTCGTTCTCAAGCATTGTTGGTGTTATAAACTCGGAGAGTCAAGTTGATGCTGCGGTCGAGGCTGATTCTATGTTGACTGTTTCGACTTCTTCGTCTGTGAGAAGACATGAGAATGGTTCGAGGGTATCTGATGTCGACAGTGCAGATTCTCGTCCATTAAGGAGGAGAAGGAGATTTGCTTAGAATGATTTATGACTTCCATGAGTGTGGAAAAATAATGAGAGAAGAAAGAGGGAGCTAGATAATCTGCAATTTTTCATTGTTTTCGTTTTGGTTTTTTTCTTTTGTTATTTAGATTTTGGTGTTTCTATTTTATCATTTATGCTTAGGTATGATTAGTGAATCAAAAGTTTAGTAATAAAATCAGTTGCTTGTAGAGAGTATATCTGATCCGATATATGTTAGTCCAACTTTTTTGATATGTTGAATGAAATCTTGACCTAGTTTCCTGAACTGCTGTAGCCAGCTATTGCCCATCTCCGACAACAAAAATGTAATTAGTTAAATAGATTTATGTTAGTGATTGAACAAAGAAGTCGCTTTGGCCGAGTGGTTAAGGCGTGTGCCTGCTAAGTACATGGGATTTTCCCGCGAGAGTTCGAATCTCTCAGGCGACGATATTTTTTTTCAATGTTCTCGACCTTTTTTTTTTTTCCCATCGTGAAACAATTCGGTATTTGAAACTCCTTTTTGAAAGAAAAACATAAAGGTAAAAGTGTCGTAGACATTTATTAAAAATACATTTTCTCTTTCTCACGAGAAATTGTAATTTTGTAATTTTATATAGAAACAATTTAAAAGAGACAATGAAGGATGAGTGCGTGGGGTATTGTACCATGTCCCACGGTTCCACGCACGAGGTGGCGCCATTAAGATACAAGATTAGTTTGTGTTATGGTATACAGTAACTTTCTGCTCTTCGTTGCCCAAAAGTTTGACTTAATTCCAAAAAAGAAAAAGATTAAAGCTTCCACTTTTGTAGGTACTTGATCTATATCATTGTTTAGGGTTTGAACAGTTTTTCTAGGTGGAATGAAATGATGAAACAACAATTACGAGATCCAACTATTTAAAAGATATATTTGGCCAATTATAGCATAATATTTATATTTTTGTTAATTACTTTTACTACAAAGATTTTTTGTTTTCTAGAAAAGGAAGAAAGTCAATTGACAAAAAAAGAAGATTTAACTGATTCTTTCCTTCTTCATGAGCTTTTTTTTTGGTTTTGTTTTGCATAGGCACAACTTTGAACTATTTCTTGGAAGATATAACCAATAAAGTTGTAGTCTTTTTCCCGGGCGTCGTTTGTTTCTTGATGCTGTTTGTTTGAATTTAGTTATTCAAAAATCAAATACAACTAATAACAAATCCAAATTCAAAGATTTCATCAAAAGGTTTATTTGCTTTGTTTTGGTTTGGAGAGAAATCCTGCCAACGACGAGTTATCGAAAGGGAAAGTTAAAGAAGAGTTTTATCAAAAAAAAAAAAAAAAGTTAAAGAAGAGATTTTAGATTTTTTCATAGAGTTTGAGAGACAAAGAGATATAAAGGTGGTAACAAAAAATTTCTTTTCACTAAACAGAAATAACTAAAAATTAAGATTTATTTTGATGTTTCTATTGCACCATGGGGAGGGAGACGAAGATCCCATGTTTTGTGGTTGATGATGTTAGATTATGTGAGGCATCTCTTCATGTGATCAAGCAAAGATCAGTGTGATTAGCCATAAATGATATTGGTCATGAATCTATAGAGTTATATTTGTGTCTAATCCCAGTTTCTTGTATGCCTCGTATAACTAAATCTTTTTTTTTTTCCATGTTTTGTGGAAGGAGGGAGATGTATTGACTTTTGGTTCGTGAAGGGTTTATTTTTCTTATGTGGGTGGGGAATGTCATACTCTTGTCCTCCATTATTGGAAACCTTATGGTGAATAAAAAGAGAGTTGATTTTAGAAATGTTAATTGAATACATCCACATAATAGGAGAAGATTTTTTTTTTTTTTATCGAAGTTAGAGCATCTTCAACCGCGATATCTGAGGAGATAGCCTCTTAGAATTTTTTTTTTTTTTTTTTTTGTCGATTCCACCATTTGCGCAGAAAAAATAAATAAATAAAAAAAGAACGAATCACGTTTCGCCACGTCGGCGGAACGCTGGAGAAACGATTCTTAAATAAGATTATCTGGATACGGTTTTTTAAAAATTACGGACCCCACTAATTTTTTTAATTTTTTTTTTCTAAGAATTCACGTTAAGAAATAGCGTTTGACATGTTTTTACATGTCCCAACTTGATATACCGTACATGGGGACGATTTATTGAGTCCTTTTTACATGAAGCTTTTCACTTGTTTTCCTTCTCTTATGTGAGAAATGGTAAACAAGTCAATTTTAAACATGAAAAACGAAAATGATCGTCTATATCGTTTGTACTCTGTGCAAGGCCTCAGTTTTATGTTTTTTTTTTTCACCTTCTCAATGGACATGGTGCCACTAACTTGACCTTGTCCCTTCCGTGTGTCAAGGAGACAATGTTATTTTCAAATAGTTATGACGTGAGTTAATTATTCTAAGTATGAGAACCTAGTTTTCTTAAAAGTGATATACCTGCCTGAATCTCCATTAGGCTACTAGTTGCACTCAACCGTGTGGGTTTCTTATATCGAGTATCACGACCGTATTGCCTAATAAATAGGGTCCAAACGGTACATAGTCTCACCCATCATGTATTTGAACCAATATGCATCAAACCAAAAAATCTTAATAAACCGGCCTATCAAGATAAAAAGCTATGTTAAACAATTAATATTATAAATTTCGTCTGAACTAATTAAACGTATCACGCCATGAGTAACTCAAACAACAATTAACATTGTAGTAATTTGTTTTTTCAGTAAAATCTAAGAAAAGTTGTTTTTATTACCTTGTTTAAAACGTTGGTTAGAAATTGAAAAATCATAGGTACTTGAAAATGTTGGTAAAGAATATTTTGAACGAGGATGGTTTTAATTAGAAAAGAAAGGACCAAAAAGTAAATAAAAGGTCGGGTGTAATTGTGAATCGTATTTTCAAAAGTGTAATAAAGATAAACAAACAGAGCAACCCATTAATGGCTTTCATCGATACCAACAACAAGACAGAACACAACCATCTCCGTCTCCTGCCGTCTTAATTTCTGTCTTCTTTCATCCGCGTTTCTTCCTCTCCCCAGCCCTCTTCGGTTTTTCTTTAATCTCTTCATTATCATGTGAATCTGAGTCTCTGAGGCTAAACCTCGATAACTCGAACGCCACCACGCCTGGATATTTCTTCTGGGGTAAATATCTTCCCTCTCTCTCTCTTTCTTCTTCGTTTTCGTTTATTCCAAATTTGGGGTTTCTCTTCTCTGGGTCTAAAATCAGGTTTTTTTTTACCGGAATCGATGAGCCTTGGAATTGAGAAATAGGTTTTCGGTTTTGTGTTGCGTTTTTCGTTCGAGGCATATTGTGACGAATCTGGCTAGTCTTTTGGGAAATTTGCGGTGAAATGGGTTATGTACCTCTTCTTCGTTGAATTGCTCAGTTTATTGGATTTGTAAACTATGTTTGTAATCGTAAATTACTTTATCACTCGTGGGGAGATTTTGGATAATTTCTTGGGGATAAGTTTTTGAATTCTGACGGTGAGGAGATGTAATTCGTAAATCGTTAATTTTGAGTCCAGCTTTAAACCAACTGATTTGATTTTCAAAATTCGATATTTGCTATGTTTTGAGTTTTATTTCCTCCATGTTTGAGATCTTGAATTTGAACTTATCTGTCATTATCAGGTTAACAATATTCTTTTCTGTTGTTTGTCTAGTTAGATTGTAAAGCATGGCCTCCAAAGAAAACAGATTACTTCATTTGAAAGCTAGATTGTTGATGTTTGATAACATATGTGATTGTTGTTATTAACAACTTGTTAATCTATTGGAATCGTAAGCTTTAGCATTGTTAATACTTCATAGCATGAGACTTGTTGTTACTTTCTCTAGGTGAACTTTCATTCTTTACAATCAAAGCCTAACTAGTTACATAACTGTTTTATTCCTTTAGCACTTTTTGAAAAGATTGTGAAGAATCAAGGGACTGGAGAGTTGAGAGACACGGAATGGGCTCGGGGAGGAAATTTTCAGTTGACTTGGAATGATCTTAGTCACAAGAATTTTTAAGGCTATTCTTTCATCCAAACCAAGTGGCTGCTAAGTTTTTTATAAGACTGGATTTGCAATACAGTGTACTGCTAAGAGATTATAAGTCAAGAGACTTGATCAAGTGCACCAAGTATCTACCTCCTAACCTACTTTTCTCCAGTTTTTTAACAACTCTTTACCTGCTTCCTTATGATAACATTTACTTCGACGTTTTTAGTTGACTGTTATCTTTTCCTTGTGATGAATATAAACTTACACTTGACCATAATTTGTTTTCCTGCAGAATAACAACGAACCGAAGGTCTATATCATCTGCCATAAGAGAGGACAAGGGCGTTTTTACTTAATTGGTAAAAAGAAAAACGTTTTGGACTCTCTCCATGGCTCCTGGTGGAAGTGCTTTGAAAGAAGCCTTAGAATCTAACTCGACAGGCATAGATTATGAGGTTAAGATGGCTAAAGTGGAGGCTACTAATAGCAAACCAACAAAATCAGGTAGTGGCTCCATTGGCAAATATGGAATCCATTCAAGCAATGGTGTTTATGAGCTTCTCGAATGTCTTGTTTGTACAAATCTCATGTATCCTCCTATTTATCAGGTAATCTCACTTTAATTTCTTCCGTTAGTGGTCACTTATGTTCGTTTAGATGTTGACAATCTATATTTGTTGTATTCCCATAGTGCCCCAATGGTCATACATTGTGTTCAAGCTGTAAAGCGAGAGTGCAGAACACTTGCCCTACATGCCGTTATGAGCTCGGTAACATAAGATGCTTGGCTCTGGAGAAAGTCGCGGAATCATTGGAAGTTCCATGCCGTTACCAAAACTTAGGATGCCATGACATTTTCCCATACTACAGCAAGCTCAAGCACGAACAGCATTGCAGGTTTCGATCCTATAACTGTCCTTACGCTGGTTCTGAGTGTTCGGTCACAGGTGATATTCCAACGCTTGTTGACCATCTCAAAGATGATCATAAAGTCGATATGCATGATGGTTGCACTTTCAACCACCGTTATGTCAAGTCAAATCCACACGAGGTCGAGAATGCTACATGGATGCTTACGGTAAATTTCTATTCAAGATATAAGAGAACGAAGTTGGTTTTAGGTCTTATTTTGATCTGTTGCTTTTGTTTTTAGGTCTTTAACTGTTTTGGAAGACAGTTCTGTTTACATTTTGAGGCGTTTCAGCTTGGAATGGCTCCGGTTTATATGGCGTTTTTAAGGTTTATGGGAGATGAGAATGAGGCGAAGAAGTTTAGTTACAGTTTGGAAGTTGGAGCTCATAGCCGTAAACTGACATGGCAAGGGATTCCAAGAAGCATCAGAGACAGTCACAGGAAAGTCCGTGATAGTCAGGATGGACTCATCATTCCGAGAAACTTGGCTTTGTACTTCTCTGGCAGTGATAAAGAAGAGCTCAAGTTGCGAGTCACTGGACGGATTTGGAAAGAAGAATAGATCTTGATGCTAAAACAAATGGGAAATAAGAAGAGAAGAAAGAAATAAGCTCTGAGATATGATTTGGTTGAATTGAATCGGATGATGTACATAACAGCCTTGAGGGCTTCTTGATCATTTGAGAGGAGGTGAAATTTCGAAAAATTCTGGAATTTTCTTCAACTGTTTTGTTCAATATCTATGTGATGAAAATTTTCCCATGATAGATGATGTGGTTTGCATTATTACAAACTCTGTCTTGTAATTTTCTTGTTTTTAATAAAGACAAAGAAAGAGCAGTTTTTTGTTTATGGTTCTGTTCTTGGGTTAAGCTGGTTTTTGAAGTACTGTATAATTCAAATTCATATACAAAAGTATGAGTCATAATCATCATAGTGAGTCAACGAAAGATGATTATCCAAAAGAAATTTTAACCTTAATGAAAGTTATTCATTATAATGTTGGATTTGATAAATTTTCGAATTGTCAGAGGGATTTTTGACGTACCAAAATGATAAGTTATGAATTCAGACAAATGATGTTGGGATTTAGAAATATGAATGATTACAAAGATAAATGAGTAGGTATGGTTCAAAGAGGACGTGCGAGACGTGAAGGCAACTTACATTTCCTACGTTGGTTACTTGGTTATATTAAATTAGATTAATAACAGAGTTAATAAGCGAATGTGTTTTTGTTTTTCCCTACTTTATCGCGGAACACAGAAACAGAGAGACTTACATTATTCTGACAAACCCAATTAAGAAAAATTTATTTCTTCTATTTTCCAAATTTTTTACAGGCTCGTTGATTTTTTTCCCCAGAAATTGAACGTAAGTTTATTCAAACTTTTCAGAATCAGATCCTTTGAGGTTTTTTTCTTTTTGAAGTATTTACTTTGATCATCATCAATTCATCATCATCATCATCATTGTGTGGGGTTGATTCAATGGCAGCATCGAGGTAACAATCATTAAATTCTTCGATCTTTTTTACCCTCAATACAAATGTCATATGATTTGCAAATTCTTCTTTCAAAATCGAATTTTCTCCATAGAGAAATGAATATGAACCCCCATAAACATAGGAAAGATATGCATTTAAAAACACATTTTCAGATGTTTTTCTAACAGATAAAACAGAGATTGACAGAAACAAGAATCGAATCTCAAGAATAAGACAAAACCCGTGTTTGGCGAAAAAGATCTGAAGATATGTTCTGTTGCGCTGGTGCGGATGAAGAACCCGCCGGTCCGCCTGCAAACCAGTATGCAGCGCCTCCTAACAAGGCCGGAAACCCCAATTTTGGCGGTAAGATCCCTAATTTTCTTCTTACATATAATAAATGTTGCGAGTTTCATCACCAGCGTTTGCGTTTTGCGTTTATGCGTGTGTGAATTAGGCGGAAATAGAGGAGAACCGAGGAATCCAAACGCACCGAGATCGGGAGCTCCTGCAAAGGTTTTGCCTATAGAGATTCCTTCTGTTGCATTAGATGAGTTGAACAGAATGGCAGGTAACTTCGGCAACAAGGCACTGATTGGTGAAGGTTCTTATGGACGTGTCTTCTACGGCAAGTATAAAGGAGATGCTGTTGCTATCAAGAAGCTTGATGCTAGCTCTTCTGAAGAACCTGACTCAGATTTCACCTCACAGGTAGACATAGATATGAAAAAACACGAACATTACCGAGTAGATCAATCTATTAGTCTTTTCTAATCTAATTTCTGATAAAAATGGCAAGTTATCGGTGGTATCGCGGCTCAAACACGAACATTTTGTGGAGTTGTTGGGGTACTGCTTGGAGGCAAATAACCGTATTCTCATCTACGAGTTTGCAACCAAAGGTTCTTTACACGATGTATTACACGGTACGTAAATTCAGCTCTCACTACTCATATTCTAGTTCACGGTATGTGAATGTAATATATATCGACCGGTCTTTAGGGAGAAAGGGTGTGCAAGGGGCTGAGCCAGGACCGGTGTTGAACTGGAACCAAAGGGTCAAGATCGCGTATGGAGCAGCGAAGGGGCTAGAGTTTCTTCACGAGAAGGTCCAGCCACCAATAGTACATAGGGACGTGAGATCAAGCAATGTCTTGTTGTTTGATGACTTTGTGGCCAAAATGGCTGATTTCAACTTGACCAACGCATCTTCTGACACCGCGGCTAGGCTTCATTCTACTCGTGTCTTGGGAACGTTCGGCTATCACGCTCCAGAGTATTATATACCATTGACCCCTCTTTATGACTCATATATATAGGGTTCATTTTGTTCTTGATATAACGTATAGAGTGTGATTGTCTTAGGTATGCTATGACGGGACAGATAACACAAAAGAGTGATGTATATAGTTTCGGTGTTGTGCTTTTGGAACTCTTGACAGGAAGAAAACCAGTAGATCATACCATGCCTAAAGGTCAACAAAGTCTTGTTACTTGGGTACGTACACGACGAATTCAAAGCAAATATGTTCGAAAGAGTTTGTATATATATATATATATATATTATATTGTTATTAAGCCCTTTTACTTTGGTCTTGTTGTTGCAGGCAACTCCGAGATTAAGTGAAGACAAAGTCAAACAATGCATAGATCCTAAGCTTAACAATGACTTCCCTCCCAAAGCAGTCGCCAAGGTCCCTTCTTCTACATCTTCTTTTCAAATATATTAGTCAATAATCTTGGTTTAAGAATTTAGGTTTTCTTCTTTGAAACGTAAGATTCCTAACATGATATGTTCTAAGAATGGAATATATCAAGTGTATTTGAATGCATTTAGATAAGTTTTTCTCATATTGAAAACTAGGGGCATCAATTCTAAGTTGATGACTAAAAATCATTTGGTTTAGTTTTCTAATATTGATTTTTTCTTTGTTTGTGGTCGGACAGTTGGCAGCCGTGGCGGCCTTGTGTGTTCAGTACGAGGCAGACTTCCGACCAAACATGACCATCGTCGTCAAGGCACTTCAACCTCTTCTTAACTCAAAACCGGCCGGTCCTGAGTCTAATGCCTAAATAACCAATTTACCATTTCTCTTGTTCTTTTTATTGTTGTTGTTGTTGTTGTTGTTGTTATTGTTATGGGTCTCTTTCTCTCTTTCATCTCCAAACACCTATGATTATTGATTATAAGATGTTATTTAATCGAATGTAACATGTATTTTTCATTGGTTTAAAAACCCCTACTTTTTGTTGTTGATGTTTTAAGGCTTAAGAGTATGTCTCACCTTCCAGCTAACAATAGGGAAACTAAACCATCAGGAACTCCTTTAACGGTTCCTAGCCTAAACCATTCATATCATGAACCATTTGTAATCCATAACGCAGTCAAGTCTTTTCTTTTTCAAAGTTTTTGATTTACTCAAAATGAATAATTCTCCATTCTTGGGTTCATCTCATTACAACAACAGGAACAAAAAAAGATGAATCTACAATATTACCTGACGTACTCTATTGTTTCAAGGATTTTAGAACAGCAAGGTAAAAACCTTGTTCATCAACAAACTGGGTTAGCTCAAAAGAATGTTTCTCAGCAACATTCCTCAATGTAGAATCATCAGGCAAATCAGAGACAACCACATCTGAAAACTCTTTCCTTTGCTGTTTCAAGCCTTCTCTACCTTGCGGGTGACTGATTACTACTCTCGCACCTGTTACAATCAATTGGACCGAATTAGAAAACTAAGACCATCAAGTGTTAGCCTGAGAGAGAGATAATTAAGAAAGGTTCAGAATTTTGATACCGGAGGAACAACGTTGGGACAGTGTCTTGAACACTTCGTCGAGTTCAAAAGGCAAAGATGGGAGAAAGTAGAGAAACACGACATCTAATGGAGACCATTTCTCAGGAACATAGATCAATTCTCCTTGCCAACATTTGACTTTGTCGTATTTTTCTTTGACACAGGCTAAGACGAAAAGCGAGTCATGGACAATAAGCAAAAGCTGGGACGGAGAAGATTCCATTAGTCGATCAACGAAGGCTTCTGAGCTAATTGAAACCAAAACCCTAGAGGATTCAGATATTTCTCCAGCTTTTATGATCTTTTCAATCTTCTGGGTATGTTCAGTGGAATCGATTTCCATAGATTCGAGAAAAGACCAATCTTTCTCATGGAAATCGACTACAGAGACTGTTCCTTCTGGAGGAGAGGTTGAAGAAACACAAGACGCTCTGTAACGGGAGACATAAGACTGTGAGAGTGGGAATAAAATAAGTTTAGGACTTTGAAGACGGTTTAGCTTCTTAGGTTGCAAAGAGAGAAGACGCGACGAATCGAAGGCAGAGACAGAAGGTAGAAGCACAGACGAAGATGGAAACGAAAGGGAATGCATTGATAACTGCAGCTTCTGAACTAAATCGAAGAAGAAGATAGCAGGGGAGAAATTGTAGGGCATCTAGAATTGTGGAAGACGATGACGTAATGTAGTGTCTTATTTGGGCCAAAATCAGAAAGCCCAAAAGGCTTGGTATTAATTAATTTGGGTAATATTGGACACAATTGAAGTTTTTGTTTGATAGCTTTCAGATATTGGAGTATCGACGGTGGTGGAACATTCCGAGAGAAGAGAACCGGTGATCGCGGTAGAGAGGATGGGAACTAGAGAAGTATACGAAGAGAAGCTGAGGCGTGGGAATCTTGATTATGATCCGACCATGAATCCTGGTCTTGGTTCCGCTCGTTGTCCGCGTTGTCTTTCTCTCTTAAACCCTAATTCTGTGAGTTTGGCAAATTTTGTTTTTTTTTCAGTGTTTTGTGGTTTTGAGTTAGAAATGATCTGAGAATCCGTTTGCGAATAATTTCTCAGGAGAAAGGAGAGTGGACCATAACTTCAGTTTTGCACGATGCTGCTGCTGTGGTGAGTTCTTAGCATTTCCCCGATTTCTCTAATTTACTGATTCTTACTAGCAACATAAGCAGATAGCTTAATTGGGAAATTTGTTCGTGGAAAATCAGCATAATTTATATGCAATTGATAATTGGGAATGAGAACTCGCGTTATGATTTTGGGTTTGCTCTGCTTGCCATGTAAAAATGTTCAAATTTTTGTTTTTATTGACTTCAGAGATTTGCTTTTTCCGGGTCATTGGCAATTTGATCTACTGCAATGTCTTATTAGTATTGTGTTTAAGTATTTCCGATGGAAATTATTTGTGTTGCTTGTTGGGTGCAGAGCATCATACTCTTCATCATCAACTTTAAATTCAAATTGTTGGGTTTTGAGCTTTTCTGTAGCATTCTTTGGTTTAGTAATACCAAGATGTGTCTCGGCCTTTTGAATACCATGGAAATCGAATTTGATATTGATTGTACATAATGTTTGTACGACTCTGTTTCTAAACTATATGTCACTCTCTGCTATAGACTGGTTCTGGTATTGGTGGCTTGCTTAGTGCCGTCCATGCTTTCAATACAGGTATCACATGATTCTCTTGTCGTCATTGAATGTCAATCATATTCTACTACAGAATCTTTATCTCTCTGCTCTTTCAGGAATCCCTTATCTTCAAAATCGGTTTCAAGGTTCAAAGCGGCTCTCCTTTCTTGTTGGGGTATGTATTTTCCCTTGCCATTTCTTCTAGCCCTGCATTTCTGTCTGTTTTTTCTTTTCTGATGACAGTCCTAGTCCTGTGTATGAATTTTCTCTGCTTCTCACATTATTGCTTTTGCTTATAGGTTCCGTTGCTGCTAGGATATTCAGGTGCAGGGGCTGCGTTTGGAGGTAACCTGATATTCTTCGGCTCACTCGCTTCTTTCGTGCACTAAATATTTATCATAGTGATTAAATGCATATATGCTTTTACATTTTGTTTGTTTGAACTTGTGTGGTTATCTGTTAGAAATAATTTTGTTTCATATTACCTTAGAGAACTTACATGTCTAAGTTGAGGTTTGCGTATATAGAGAGGCTGATGATAAGAGTAAATGCCTTCTTTATTGAATTTCTATGAAAATTGATTGATGGTAGGATCATTTTTTCTTACTACTGTATGACTGAAGTACGAATCAAGGTGTGATGTACAGTATAGAATTGCAACTTTTACCTCTTAGTTAAATTACTTGCATTAATAATATTTGCCCCACCAAGGAGACTGATTTTACTCCATTTGTTTAGAACGTACAAATGTCAGGTAGTAGTGGTTTTATTACTAGCTGCCTGCATGTAGAATTTAATTTTGTGTATCCAATATAAATGTATTAACATCTGTTTATGTTTTTTTATTTATTCAAGAAAGCAACTAATTTTCTTTGTTCTTGTGTAATGAATGGTAGGTTATGCACTTCCAAAGTTTGCTCAGTTGACAGTTACCTCTTATTATGCATCTTCAAGTGCTTCACATTATGGGATCTCTATGCTCACTCGCCGTATCGAAGAAACTCATCTCTCTCGAACTCTTAAAGAAGAGGTAAAATGAAGTCATGCACAGATAATACCACTCCTCTTGCTGAGCTCACCTTATCTCAGAGGATCTCTTTGTCTATTTTTTTTGGGTTTTTCGCGATAATATGTTAATTGTTCAACATAGTTATACAAAATATAATCTTCAACCTTTGGTTTCTGTTGCCGTTTTCAGAACTGATTCTTATTCACTGTCCATTGCTAATGCCACGGTATTTGATTCTTGTTTATACAAATATCCTCTTAGTCCAAGTCACAAAGGAATCTTTTCTCTAGTGTTTGGTTACCTGTTTTTTAACCAAAATAAGACTATTTTGGCAGCTTGCAATCAGATTGGTGAGTTTTATTTTGAAAGGGCGGTTTGAGATGTATACTGTTAGAACTATCATCCTCAAGTTGCAAGTTTTCTCCTAGGGTTGTGGGCCGATGTTCCTTAAATTCCACTAGTCCTTTTGCCATATCTCTCTAAAGAAAAGAAAAAAGAAAAGAAAAGAAACAAAATGAGCAGAGTAAAAGTGGTCCTAAGGTTATATAATGTGTAATGCTCTTCACACGTCTTTATTATGTGCTTCTTTTATCATGTTGTTCATCACATGCTTCCTTCTCAATTGCATTAAACCCCTGTGGGGTCCTTTTTTCTTTTATTTTGCTCTTTGATGTTAACTCTTTCTACAGCAATTCATTCATACATCCTTAAATTTCCATTATTTGATAAAACCATCACGTAATTCTCAGAGACTACTGTGCCTCCCTGCTTTAACTCTCTGCAGCACTGTTCTCAGGAGGGTATATATGTCTTTTCTTTCTTTTGTTTCCATGTGGTATTATTATATGCCTCTTTGCAAAGTTTTGTTACTTGTCTGAACAACCTTATCTTTCTGATTGTTCTATTAGACAGTGCCCATCTCTGTTCCGCAACTAAAGACAAATGTTCAGGGAAATTGCAATGTCACAATAATCTTTGACACAACTTGTTTTATAAGTGTTAGGATCTGCTTAATTATTTAGATATTAACAACATAACTTAGAGAAGAGAAAATGACCTTTTGTTCCCGTTCAATCAAAGTAGTTGTAACCTACATTTTTTTTGTTTCTTGCCTCAAGAGTATCCAAAGTTTGTCATTTAGATTAGCTGTCTTTTTTAACCTTATAGGTTAATTAGCTTTGGTATAAAGATCCACCACAGCTAGCAAATAGGCATTATATGATCTGTAACCATCATGAGTTTCTTTTTATTTCTTTCTTCTAATTGTGGTATATGTGGTGTGAGGCAATGCCACATGTATTTGTTGTGATTCAAGTCTTGCCAAAATTAGAAAAGTCAAGCTTTTGATTTTTTTTTTAGTCTAAGACACAAGTTGTCTTAAATGGTTTGATTAGTGTAACAACACACAAACATGAAGCTCATATGTTAGGTACGAGGATTGAAGTCATTGCTTCTTCTCGAGTATACGATTAATAATTGTTGTTGTAGGGGCCTGGCCATTAAAAAAAAGGAGAAACATGGTCATGTGTCGCGGATTCTGACTACTTTTATATTTAAGTTTACAAGTCCATTATACATTTTTAATTATGTGTAGAAGAAGTAAAATGTGGTATACAGGTTGGTTGATTCCCTTTGAATTGCCCCCAAAAAAGGGTTTGAAAAGAAAACTAAAGAAGAAAGCTTTTGAGGAAAAGACTTTAGCTTTAGGTTGTGTTGTTGAGATAGATAGATAGATGTGAAAGCTCTCTCTTAAGCCAAATCTACATTTGTAATCATGGACCACTTTCACTTCTCAACTCTCTCTTTCTCTTTCTCTTTCTCTCACTCTCTCCTTTTGTCTTGTCCATTGTCTTCAGTGATCCCCACAGTCACCGAATCATCATCATCAAGAGCTTTCTTTCTTTGCCCTTTGATTCGGTAAATTAAATTTAAGGTGGTTGCTGGGGTTTAATGGTTAAGACCTATACTAGTACAATATACTAGTAAAGACTTAATTTAATTTGGATCGAAACTTGAATTTCTTGACTGCAACGAAAACAGAGAAAGTACGTGTGACTTTTATGCCTCTTAATTAATGTATGTTCCTCTCCTACTCTATCTCAAAGTTAGAATCTTTGAAGCCATAACAGAACTCAGAAATGAACAGAAATAAATAATTGCATCATTCACAGGTGATTGGAGATGAATATGATCATATATATATGCATATTTTTACTGATTCATCGAATATTATTCCTTTATTAATATAAACTTTCATGACAGACTCAGAATCTGAAAAAAACCTCTAAGATTCATCAAGATCTACAAAACATGAACATTGCCTCGTCTTCTCTTTTTTTACTTTCCCTACCAATACTCTCAAAAGAATTGGCTTCACCGATCGAGTTCTCATCACGATGATCTTTTAAGTTAAAATGATGGATAATAAATTAAGAAAAAACAACGAAGAGGTGTCAAAGATGAAGATCGAGACTCACATGATCTTGCACATTGGGTTTCATCAATCTGTACGGCCAATTCGGTTCTTTATGCTCCTGCTCATGCGTTGTCCTAAACGATGAAGCCGGAGTTGAGTAAATAGTGGTTGATGACGTGGAAGGCGGTACACGCCACAAACCCATAGGACTTCCATTTATTGTCGGTGGAGTAGGGGGAGGAGGAGGGAGAGTTCTCGAGTAATACGACGACGTTTGATGTTGTCCGTAGAATCTAGATTCCGTTGTCCACGAGGGATATTGACGGTGGTGATTATTGAGGAAGCCGTAGACGTGGTGGTGAGCGTCATGAGGCTGATGAAAGTACGATGACGTCATGGAACCCCGTTTGGCGTGTTGGCGTTCGCGTTTATGAGCGTTTTGATGCCCACCTAGGGCTTGAGAAGTCGGGAAGTTTCTGAAGCAGTAGTGACACTCGAATCTCCTGTTATTGCTGTTGTCTTTTTCTTTTTCTTTATCCTTGTCCTTGAAATTCTCAGAGCTCTCGTCGTCGTTCTTGGTGGTTGTGGTTTCAGAAGAATCTGCAGATACGTTCTCGGAGTTATCCCCGACGAGCTCTTTGCCGAAGAGACGAATAATGGCTCCTTTTTCTTTGGCCGGAGGAGTACGGCGGATGAAAGGTAGCTGAGAGAAGGATTCAACGTTGACGTTCATGAAATCGTGAGTTTCTCTTCGTCCATTCGCTTCATCCATGGAAAAGAGAGAGAAAGAGAAGTGAGGTTGACTGTTTTAGAGACAGAAAGACAAGAGATGAAGTTTGCATTAATTTAAAGAGGTTCCTCAAATTCTTATAAGGTCATTAATTATTATTTTAACCAGTATGGTCGCGTGCGTATTTCAGAATTTTTACATTTATCCACCTAGGCACTGATTCACATTTCACTGTTAGTATTTTTTTATTTCTTTCTAAAACAACTTGAAATCTACGTATTTAATCGCGAAAAAAAAATCTACATTTATATAAGTTTGTTTTTCTTGTTGAAATTGAGAATATAAGACGAAGGCTTAAAATAGTATAAATTATAGCTAAATATGTCTTATCACATGTATACTGATTTTTTTAGAATTTTCTTTTTGAAATGATTTGTAAAGTTAAACCTAATAAACGAAAAGAAAAAAAAATATATTTTCCAGAACTCCGCATTTTCTTCGTGTTCTCTTGACAATAGTTACATTTCAGTCAAATAAACAATTAAAAAGAGTATTCAAATTTTAGAGACAGCCAAGTTTTTTTCTATAATACGTAATTGTATCGACTTAAGGCATCTCCGTGGAAAGTGATATACTGCAAAGATGTGTTTCTTGAAATGATTTTGTAGTATAAGATGGGATTGATGTATACATAATTGATTTCTGCTTGATAGATAGTGGATGAATTAATAATAGAACATAAGGTTTTTTTATTTAACCAAAATAAACCTAGCTAAAGTTATGGTTGGCAAAAAAAGCTAAGCTTATGGAAGCATAAGAGACATATTACCAAGATATTTATATTATAATGTGTTTAATTACTTGCTTAGTAATTAATATTGGGTTCTCTAATAGTTTATATTAGTTATTTCTATGCCTAGCCATCCGAATGTAAATTCAGATAACATATAAAAAAGCAGCAACTTATTACTATGCATGTTCTTTGTTAGGGTAGGTAAATTTTTCTCTATGAAGATAATAATAAATTAATATAGTAAAAATGACCGGATACATAAAACTCTACAAACACAATGATGAATCCTTTTTCAAAGTTATCACCTTTTATGTTAGTTGTTTCTCAAAAGTGATTCCTGCAAATGTTGAAACTATGACAAAAAGCTTACCAAATTTGATTGTAAGCACAGATGAAATGGGGTCAATGGTGAGTAATGAGAAGAACTAAAAAGAGTGAGAGTTTGTAGGTAAAAGATCATTAGCAAGGTGAAGTTAGGTGTGTACTCTTTTATACCATATGGACCTATTTGGTTATTATGTCTACGTATAACTACATCAATTTTACTACTAATGGAGAGAAAGAGAATAGTTAGAAATAGAGAGAGACTTAAATTAACGAGAGAGCTCTTCTCTCTCTCTCTCTCTCAAGGACCAGCTTTTTTACTCTCTTGGATGTTTTGTCTCTGATGCAAAGATAAGTGGTCCTATATATACATGATCATTGAATGATGCTAATAATCAACTATTTGATGTCATCACCACATAAACAACCGATTGAAACTTTGTTTTGTAGAGATCACATCATATCATCAATGTAATCTACTCATACTTATCTACTCCATCATCCGGCAAGATTTGATCCACGTCTTCCTTCTTTTTGAAATTTATATATATATATTTCCTCGTTCGTTATTCTTATAACAAATTTCTAATTCGTTTTGTTCCTTTTTTTATTTTTATTTTTATCCCTTTTCACAATGCATATATAGAGTATTACTGTGTGTATTGACTAGACAATTTTTTGTTTCCGGTCAGATGTTGTATTGTAATTGATCTAACTATCGGAGCGTAGCCAAAAGCCAGGGGTTACATGTACAACCACATAGCTAACAACACATACATTTTCGAGACTATTTCAAACTGAAACCTTAATAACTGGAGAACATAGAGAAAATAAAATCCCAACCTCTAATAGAGTTTATGAGTTCTAGATATGAAAACCGCATAATCCTGGAAAGTTCGCCGATCTCAAAAGCCAAATCTAAACTCAAAAAACAACACCTAAACAAGTCTTCAATAAACCTTATGAAATGAATTCGGTGAACGCTGATGCCTCATTATATTCTCCTACACATGTGAAGTCATAAGGCGACAAAGGACGAAAACACCAAAGATGTAAATGCATTCTTCTTGTAGAGATACGTCAAGGATGTGTCCTCAATAAAAGTGAAGCTTTTGAAACCACGAAATAAGATGATTTTGGGATCCTCAGATGCAAAAGAGAGGGTTGAGACACTAACACAATTAAAACTGCAAAAAGAAACCTAAGCGAATCGTGAATTCATTGGACTAATCCAAGACACCAGATTCATAAGCCGTAGAGAGAAACCAAAAAGGTACCAGAGATTTTATTGAAACTGAGCCACCATGACTGTAGGGGTTACCGTAGTAAATACTCCAAAGTTACGGCCACTAACTATACCGCTCCACCAGGTCGCGAGGACCAACCCCGAACCCTCATCCATGAAGACTCAAGGCCATCAGACCACTCCTCCCAATCTATGCTAAAATTGGCATAGAATCGCCGCATGAAATAATCACATTGACAAAAAAGTTATATATGAAAGAATATCACCCAAATTAATTTTATATGAATGTAAATCTCATTAGAAATTACAATTTTCTAATAAAACTAAACTAAACTAGCTTAACTTTTCTTGCCAAAGAAAAAAAAAAGAGGATAAACTAATTCCGAAAAGTTTGATTTGGTTCGGGATATCGAGGTGCTTAGCAAATTACTAAAATGTTTCCTAGATCTTTTGGCAAGTTGAGTATCTATGATTAGACAATTCATCTTCTAGAAGAGTACTAGCGGAGGGAGAGCGATATTGTTGTGAAGTATTCTCATGTTGACTAGTATACACAATGATTCATTTATGAGGCTGAGGAGTTTCCTTGAGGGCATGGATAACCAAGATATGTGTGAAAGCCATAGGTGGCTGATGAATGCAGTGGATGATTTAGTACCGAAATTTTTCACTAAGCATGCAGCTTGTTGAGGTGTTGAGTTCACAATAGGCTAAGCGTCTTTTGATCGGAAAGCGGTTGAGATGAGTGTCTAAAGGTAAAATGAGAGTCGTGGAACATATCATTTGTATAATATACTGGATGCCCAGAAGCAAGAAGCCACACGATGAGCAAGGCGTATTATGTCAGCACCAATGAGGATCTTGAGAAGGTTTTGCATCGACAGTATATTGATTAATATCTTGAACTTTATCACTCGAGGGGAGGTTGATAGTTGTTACGTAGCCAGCATCTCTTTAGTGGATAGATTTTGAGCAGGAGAAGGACACCAACGAGGCCCACATCTATGTGTGATGGAGGAGTCAATCAATAAACCAATAATGTTGGCACCATTATTACCAACCCTCTGAGTTAGAGGCCCTCGTGTAGTCCAAAAAATAAACTAATATATCATGTTAGGCTGTTTACGGAGAGCATCAGATGAAATGCTCGTAGATCCTTAATCAATAAGATTACATATTCATGAGTTGATTTTCTCGATATCTAAAGCCCAAAAGCTTTGACCATTCAGTCGGTTTACTGTATTCCGCGCAATCCAAATAATCCAAATATATGAGAAGAGAAGTCAAATTAGCTTCAAATAGAAACTCTTCTTTGCCCTTCGATACTTTGAGAGCTCAAACTTCTTTCACCCTTAGGTAAGCACATAAATATTTAAGATACTTTTGCTCCATTTGTCTTTTTGATAGTGTCTGTTAGAGAAATCAAAAACACATACTCTCAATCTCTTTGATGCATCTTTTGGGTAGGGTGAAATTCGAGTTCCTGAAATTTATTACAACCAAGATTACATAAGAGAGCATTTTTTAGGCGCCAACATAAAATAAAACACCTGAGGACCTTGAAGACAATCTACCACTTAGATTCTCGATGAGAGGAGAGTAGTCAGAGTTCCACAAATTTTTATACATTAATGGCAGACCCAAGTTGCAGATAGGCATGTAACCATTTCTGAAACCATGTATGATAAGATTACCAGTTTCATATTGGTTCAAGCTGGTACATAAGAAGAGGCTAATAGTACCAATGTTCGTAGAAAATCCAGAAATTAATAAAAGAGTAAATGAGTGGCTTAAGACTTCAAGACCAAGTGAAATGGAGGTTTAAGGACACTAAAATAAGAGTATATCGAATATAAACTAAAATTTTAAGTCATTAATTCATAATTAACTAACTGCAAGTGCACAACTTTTCCAATCGTAATATAAAGGGTATCGAACCTTGATGGATCGAAGTTAATACCTACGCGAATGAAAATCCTAAACTTAATTTAGTGAGAAAATAAGATATGTTGTGGATGTTTGTTGTGAACTAGAATGAATGTTGCTGAATGTAAATCAATATTAAAATTGTCGTAGGGTTTATGCAATCTAAGGATTAAACATAAATCATAGGAAAATAATCAATTAAGCTTCATCCGACCTAAAAAAAATCAGTACATCAACATAATTTTTAAACCAGGTGTTGATGTTACTATGAATTCGTGTCAGCCGTCAATTTACCACTTATTCGTTTTAACCTTCAATGTATTCCACTTTCTGTGACAACTCATTTGTCATAATATTTGGTTGAGCTTGTTATTTTATGAGAACTTTTTATGCCTCTAGAGAACATCCCGTATGTCATAATATTAGTAACAGTGGGCCTCGACATGCACATATCTTCACAGTAATAGAACAATGATTCTCTTATGTATGTTCTTGATTTTGGTTATTGTTTGTCCCATGCCCACTATTTCTATTCACCCTTAATGAAATTCTATTATTTGAGTCGTAAATATATTCTCGAGCTTTTTTTTACATGAATTCAACATCTGATATGTTTTATTTGTTCATCTATATATGTCTAAAGCTTGATTGACACAACTCTTTACTCATACATTTCTGTTTTT
Source organism: Euclidium syriacum (assembly GCA_900116095.1). NCBI lineage: Eukaryota > Viridiplantae > Streptophyta > Magnoliopsida > Brassicales > Brassicaceae > Euclidium > Euclidium syriacum. The sequence goes on along the minus strand of FPAK01000012.1, from coordinate 1,954,429 downwards.
TGCTTCTCTACAAGGCCTTGAAGTTCTGAATTCTCCCTAAATAGAATCATGTTCTCTTTTGAGTCATTGACAAGAACATCAAACATGATATTGTAATCCTTCTTTGCATCTACTTCCTCTCCATCCTCGCATGATTCAAAATCTGACTCTTGTAAACGTTCATGAATTTTAGTATCAAAGACCATGGGACGAAGTTACTCATATCTATCTCATTAGATTCGTCTTCTTCAGATTCACTCTCATCTACTCCCACAATAAAGCGTTCTTATCTTTGTTTTTGATCATTCACACATTCCATCTTAGTATGTATGAATCATTTGCATTTGAAGCATTTTATTTCTATTGTCTTCACTATTTCAAAATCATATTTTAAATACAAAACCCCTTCCACATATGACATCAAATTTTAAACACCAAACCCCCTTCCACATATGACATTGTGCATCAATATTACACATAGTCTTGTCTGTCTTATTTAATTTGCTTTCTATGTTTGATTTCTCAATTTTAGAACCCAAATGGCCATCCTTGAAGTTCGTAATGAATTTCCTGGTTAATAGACCCATGGTCTCTTCTAATTCTTGTATATATATTTTTTTTTTATTCTGAGCCAATTAGCACAACACATTTCTGTTTGGTGGGCACCCTAGCTTGTCGATCCATCTGGTACGTATATAACATTCCCACAACTTTAATTATCGAATAAGATGGTGTTTGTATCCAAAGAAACAACAATATTATTCTTATCTTTAGAAACTTCTTGAAATCTTTTTCTTTTTATAAATTTTACCTATGATTTCAGTTTCGTTCACAATAGCATACAATTTTGACCTAAATTCTTCAATTTCTTCATCCTCGCCCATCCTTATGTTATCAAAGTGTGATGCGAGAGCATCAAGACGGATTTTCTTTACTACAATCATTCATTCAAATACCCACCCCTCCCCCCCCCACCCAAAATTTTTCTAATGAAGCATTCGCCGAAGTACAACTTTGAATCAGCTTGAACTGCTTGATCGAGACGGATATGTAGATGGTTGTTAGTTCTTTTTAGTTACACTTTGAGAGAATGGATCTACTTCGGTCCATTTAGACTTCCATTTAGATTTTCCCTTATATGTAACTACACCTTCAACGGTTTTGGTAGGACCTTTCCAACCTGTCTCAGCTATAGTCCATGCATCTTCCTCGATTATTTTGATATGCACAGTCATCATAGCTTTATAATACTCATAGTTGTGGATCTATTATAGAATGTTTGGACATCGTGAAAACCTCTCGTGAGGTATCCACTCATTCTGCATGATCTTACATGTCTTTACAATTGTCCGCTCTGCAATCAAATGTAATGGATAAACCCTCACACAAATGATCTTTTATCAACTTATGTGGAAGATAAAACACATATATCTCAAAGATGAATTTTACAGATAATTACCTTAAAAACTTACAAACTCTTAATTCTTTTTCTCACCACTTTACAAATCCATAAGCTTGCAAAACAGTCACATGTTCTCTCTAAAACTAAAATCCCAATTCACACCTACGACCTTTTACACTCACTTTCTTGGTGTCTCTTTGTGCATCCTTAATATATTTATTTGTAATAGACCTAAACCTAATTCTTAAACTTACTCCATATAAGAATGTACACAATCATTACATGTTTTGAAAAAAATTTCCTTTAATAAGCATTGCAAATATCTTCTAATCTTCCAAGTCTTTGTCTTTAAATAATATTGATTTAGTGAAGATACATTTTCTCTTGCTACATCAGCTGCTTTTAGTCCTTGCAGATTCCATTTATAATTCAAGCTATTCAAGAACATGTTACATCTATGGCATATTCACAATTGAAAACTGTTATACTCCACAATTCAACAAAGTAGATAATATTTCTGTAATAGATCAAGTGGAATCATATACGGTCTAAACTTAATAATGTCGGAATTATGATATTTTATTAATTTATAGATAAATTCATAATTTATTAATTTAAAGAGGGAAAATTATTAAAAAAAATTCATCATCTTTTTTCTATTTTCCAATTAGTGAAGAAAGCTTTTTTTATTTTGATTCCAAATTGTTCTAGTCGAGAATGATATTTATATATTACAAAGAGATTTGAGTTTCATGATAAAACAAATTAACAATAGTAGAGTCATATTTTACAAAATTGACTTAATTATATATACATAACTTGATGTACCTCATTATTAATTTATGATATGATTGAGACCATATATTTACAGAAAGGTTTCTAAAATTTTTTTTTAACTTATTATCTTATCGAGTTTTATAGAATTTTACATTAACCCAACACAAAACCGAAAATTTTTATAAATTTATAGTGTTTATTAATTTATAGAATTTCTACCTTATACTCTTTAATCTCTGATATGTTATCAATTTTAAGTTTAAGTGTATATCATATTACAATTGGCATATATAATACTATTCGATAAATACTTGTGTTTTGCGTAACTTAACTTATGTTTTATATTTACTCCATCTATTTTACAATAAGTGATTTCAGCAGAAAAATAAAAAATAAAAAATTTAAGTGATGTTTTACATTCACAATGAAAATCTGTTTTCTTACCATTAGTATTTTGGAGTTTCTTTTTTTTGAATCATTGACTGGATTGTTTTTAATTAGACAATATTAATTTTAAGAAAATGAATTTGTGTAATTTTAAAATATCACATATAATGAATAAAAAAGAATAATGTAAAATATAATTTCAAACATCGATATTATAGTACATGAACTGACAAAAATTGGCTGAAAATGTTGCATTATGTATAATTGAAGTTGTTGGTTCAAAATTCAAACTTTTTTTCATTTGTTTATCCCCAAGATGAGGCAAAGAAAAGCAGGGATGGGGACTTCATAAACAGATAAATGATGATTAAATATTTTTTAATGATCAAAACATTATTTTTCTGTAAACCACAATAAGCATATAATATATAGAGCAAGAACTCATATAGAAAAACATATAAAACCAATCTAAAAAATTGTCACTAGGAAAAATAAAACAAATCTCATAACATGTAATTGGGTCCTATGAATGGCATTTCAACCCCACAAAAAACATGCACTTAAAAGCCCACAAATCTCCCAAACCCTAACAGCAACTCTTCATTGAATCATGCAATTGCAAACCTCTTTGCTTTGCCATTAAAGTCACAGTCATATGCTCAGAGATTTAATGGCTTTTGTTGAGGGGACCATATATCTCTCACTTTCTTGCCTTCACATCCATTTCTTGGATTCAACTCCTCCACTCTTTTATACATATATGTATGCAAATTCTCTCTTTATTTATTTTTTTCAAAAGAAATTGATGAATTGTTTGGCCAGTAATAAATAAAGATCATAAATATGGAAGATGAGAAAAAGTCTAGATTTTGAGGGACAAGCATATCTTGTCCTTTTCGTTATATGTGACCTCACAATGTTTAGCCATACATAAGGACCGAACTTCAAAGTAATGTAGAAAATAAATGGTGAAAGATATTTTATTTTGAGTAGAAGAAAACAGAAAACAAGAATGAGAGGAAGCCCAAATTAAAAGCTATAGAACAAATGCAAGTGGAGTTAAAAACAACATGAAAAGCTCACCGGTCTCTTTCAGTGATTAACAATCACTTCATAGAACTCACCGAACTCATTATTAATTTTTAATACCATAACTAAATAATTATTTATAGAAATAATAACTAAATAATTACCCACAGATAATGGACATATATATTTTTAAATATTCTATTAACATAAATTTATATATATTATTTAAAAACATTACCTAAAACTAAACGAACTAAACCAAAACTAAAAGTAGACCATACGGTTCAGTTTTGTTCAACCTCAATATCCATTGTACTCGTTTCAAAAAAAAACAGAAGAAATTGTTCATATCTGTTTAGTTAATAATCGTAATACAAAACAACACTAGAAGAATAAGTCTATATTCTGATAGAAAATATCTTCTATAAATCGTGGGAAAGAGGTCTAAATGATGAATTGCAATAGGCCCAAAATATAGCACAAGAGAATTATCTCCAAAACGAAAAATGCCTAGAAAATTTATTAAAGGTGATTGTGTCATTGCAACATAAAATTTTAACCCTAAAGAGATTTTTTCACAATCTCTAAATAAAGATCATTCACGTCTTAGAGAAAGGTAGGGAGTGAATTCGCGGTGAAACTCTGCCGGAATTTTGCTGTAAAGAGCCGCTATTTTTTGAAAGAGATCTGAGTTCCAAAAGAGAGCAGAGAAAGGCAGATTCTATCGACATCGTTACATAAGACATTAAGATGGTAAAACCAATTCAAATCAATAAAAACATTGGTAGACAAATATGTGACTTCATGACCTAGATATCTATTGAAATTTTTGCCATACCGTTTGAAAGTTACAAGTGTTTCTTTGGAATTGATTTCGACAGAATTGTATATGTGAAGTGTTTGGAAAATCTGTGTTTGGAAGGGTAAACGGATCTTGATCATGGCAAATTTTGGTATGAGTACCATATATGAGTACCAAATTTTGGTATGATTTCAAACATTGCCTTATAAATATTATTTTTTTACGTTTTCGATTTCCTCAAAAAAGTAATTAATTTAAATGCATATATTTTTTTGTTTTTATTTGTATTAAGCATATCTTAAACTACATACTGTATGTTTTATTTATATTGGTTCAGCCATTTAATTATGTTTGATGCAATAAGCTATTTATAGTTTAATTTTAATATTTTAGAAATTATTTGATTTGATTTTTATTAAATATTCTTTAAACATATTTTTCTATTTTTAATTGACAATGACATTTTGGAGAGAAAATTATTTTTTAATTTTCTTTCGATTCAATTACCTTTCACTATAGGATTATGATGAGGACAAAAAATGATGAGGGGAAGAAGTTGTAAGAATCTACTCCACTCGTTCATCTACAAATTAGTAGAGGAACATTTTCTTTTGCAAATTTATTTTTCAAATGATGACATTTTAGTTGAATTGATGATTCAACTAGTTTTATTCCTCTAAAACCACAACAACCATTTGCACCCTATATATAGTAAGATGACTCCCTAAATAAATATCTCACACTGCCATCTTTATCATGCATAACAATAGATTATTGTTTTTACAAGTAAATGAAAACGAGTTTGAATAGACTCTATGTGATTCTACCAAGATATAACTTTTTAGTAAATAGTAACTTAACCTATGTTGCATGGAAACGGAAACGGGTACGCGAAAACGAAATATCTGGAAATACGGAAACAATTTTTTTTTAAAAGGAAGTAAAACGTTTTGGAAACGTCATATTCAACTATATATATATATATATATTTATTTATAAGAATATAATAAGAATTAAGAATATATAATGAAATACCAAACATAAAAAAAATCAAAGTTCAACATAATATTTAAAATAACATGAATAGATAGAAACATTAAATCATTGAAAAACAATCAATAAATTATATAGGAGAGCACTAATTTACAAACGAGTTTCAATTAATAATTAATATCATCAATAACGAAATATGAAAACAAAATCAATTCACTATTCTATAATAGGTGTCGTAGAAGAACATGTCAATTTGAAATTGATAATCACTTGACTAAATTAGTTAATTCTAAGAAAATCGGTAATAATAGAGCAAAAATTACCTAAATTTGTCTTCAAGTTCAAGGTATTGTAAAAATCGTCTTACTGTCTTCGTTTGTTTTATTAGTTTTTTTGGGGTTCCATAAAGGCAAAACCTTTCATATTCTCTGTTACGTCTTTGTTTATAAAAGAATTATAAATTATCGTTTTAACTATATACATTTTCAAATTTTTTCTAATTATATTTCAATAAAAAACAAAGTTTCAAAAAAAAAAGGAATTAACGTTTCCAAAAATAAAATTCTATTTTTGTCACGTTTCCGATAATGGAAACTCTGTTTCCATCGCGTTTCCGAAATCACAAAATTTATGAATCGTATTTCCATCACGTTTCCATGCGTTTCCATCGCGTTTACGTTTCCAAAACATTTCCGAACGGAAACAATCATGGGATGGAATTTGTATGCAACCTAGAGATTAACTAATCATTAATGATGTAGAAATCGATGCAACTTTCGAAAACTCGGTAAAAAAACATATAACAACCAGGAACGGAGCCAACTTGTTAGAGGGTGTAACAAGTACCACATACATAATTTATAAAAAAAATTTTTTTTATCTTTTCGTATAATATAATAACAGTGTATAATTTGCTAATATATATACAAAATATAAGTTTTTGCCCCATACAAATTCTTGTGCTAGATCCGCCCAGATAACAACCTACTAACGTAGCTATATCCTTATTCATATTCTTAGAACTCCTACAATAACGTTTAATTCTCATGTATTCCGATAAAAAAAATATGGCTAGATATTTCCATAAAAAAAAAGTTGAAAATAAGCATTAGGCTAAAACGTACGATACGATTGAGTAAGTTAGATTTATAAATAGGCGGTGACAATAACATATGAAGAGAATGGGTTCTCTCAACTATGTATGTAAAATGTCAATAAAAGGATAAATACATAGGTATGTGAAATGTGTATTATTATAGCTTTTGGGAGGTCTAAAGCTTTTGGTGGGTTTATGAATATCATTATTGTCTGAAACTGATATGGGTCTTGTTTCTTTTAAATGGACCACCATATATGAATATTCCTATATTTATATACATATATGTATATATGTATATGTGAGAGCATCTTTTCAGATGATGGTTTAATGTATGTGGGGGGCTGTCTCCACATTATGTATGTCTCCCGCCCTCTTGTCAATTTTCTTTCTTTTCAAAATAACCAAAATTCAAGAAGGAAACACAAACTCTTATTATGATTTTAAGAGATGTATATTATAGAACCCTCGTGCATGGAATATTTCTGTCATTTTATTTCTATAGGTTGATTAGGAACTTATAACCTGTTTTATAGTTTACGGCGCGGCAAGCAAATGAAGTGACTGGTTCATACACCAAAATAAAAATGACTCCTTACATTTTTGTTAACATTGCTGCGTACATATATTGATGTCAATGCATAACACAAAATAAGGATTTCTCAGGACCAAAAATACAAAAAATAAGGATTTCTATTTTTACTTACTAGGCTTTATGAAAGGCCGAAACTTAAATGGGCCAATTTATCAGCCTATGTGTTGAGCCTTTTTTTTTTTTTTTTACATCGATCCCCTGACCCCGCTCTTTTTCATTCTTAATGCTACCCATCTCAAATACTATACAAGTAGAACTGTTTTCCTAGTATCGGCTTTAGCCGGACAAATAATTTCGAGAAAGCTGAAAATTTTGATTTGATTTGATCTTCTGCGGATCTATCTATGTTATTGCTGTATAAAAATACGTTGTATGTTGATAAATAGAGGACACGCAGATTTTCTCATCATAATGGAAAACATAAATTAAAACACTCGAAATCTATGTCCAACTCCACAACAATATGATATTGTCCGCTTTGGATCAAAACCCGCACGGATTTGTCTTCGGATTCCTCCCAAAAGTGTCATACTAGTTGGAGTTGGACATAACTTATATATAAAAAGATCTCAATCTAAACTTCTTATGTTAGATTTTGATTATATCTCAACAATCCTCCACTCGAATCAAAGACAACACAAATTGGTAGCCTTTTCTCTTGCGAACCCTTTTCACCTTTTTATCGAGGATATCATATCATCTTAAGAGCTCTCCTACCACAACTTACATGTAGACGCACAATCCACTTCCACCAGTCCATATTTGAATATGTGCTCTGATACCAATTTTTAACTTCTGCAAGTCTATATTCAACTCCCCGTTAATATAATATTATTCGCTTTGAATCAATTGAAAAAGCCGACACAAATTTGTTTTCGATTTTCTTCCCAAAAGGTCTCACAATAGTTAGTTGGAGTTAGACATGACTATATAAGACCAACTCAATCTAAAATTTCGATTTCGATGTGGATTTGGATTGTTTTCCAACATATTGTAAATGATTTTTCTTTTAAAAGGCAATAAAGTTCATATTCATATGTAAAACGAGATTGCCATCTTTTGCGTTCTTAAGTCTTTGTTGACCTTTGTTTTTTATTTTTTGGTTTATATTGGCTCCAAGACATTTACGCATTTCGTTGATTTTGTTTTTGGGTATTCGGATTTTCGAATGTAAACTCATAGAATTCGATCGGATATTTTAGTAAAATCAGGTTCAGATTTTTTCGGGTTTTTTGGTTCGGTTTCGGATTCGTATAAAATGTCCATGCCTATCCTTGGTAAATATAATTTTGTGAAAACAAAAATAGGTCCTCGTCTTTTAATGAGTGCATGCGTGCATAAGACTATAGGGGTCTTGGTCTTTAAATGAAGGCATGCAAAAGACTGTTACTTTTTCAGCGATCACAAAATATAAATTAATCATCATATTAAACACAAAAGCTTTTTCTACTTTACCTTTGAGCTATCATCTTAATAACCATAATTTTAAACACCGAAGCGATTTCACTGAAAAACAAAAAAAAACCCAAAATTAATTATCTAAGAGATATTTACTTAAAAGTTAAAACATATGTTAAATTAGTTTGAAAAAATAACCAACACATTTAAATAATTAATATGCATATTAAAAGATAACTAATTTTTTTTTAGTAAAAACAAATGATTCAGATTTTTAGAAAAAAAAGGAATTCATTCAATGTTAGAAAAGTTCATATTTTGCTGTTGTAGAAGATAAAAAAAAATTATACATATCATAATTAAGGGGAGAAAAATGCAAGTTTCCATCATTAAACACAAGGTTGTACTAGCAACAATATGAACACAACACAAGACCAATTTATCAAACGCAAAATATTGGAGCTTAGCTTCGTCTTTGAAATGACTCCACGGATAAGAAGACTCTTCACTTGAGATCATCAGCAATCACAAAATACGGATTGTTTCCAAGTTCTAACCATCATAAGATCCACACAAAAGGTTTTTCTGGTTATACTTAATACAATAAGTTAAAAAAATAACATCTTAACCAGAAACATAAGGATCCAAAACTGTCAAACAACTTCTTTTTACTTACATCTACTCCAATTTTTCATTACCAAAATAACGAAGTTAGAGCTAACCTATACCCATGGAACAGACACAGTTTTTTGAAACTCAAGCTCCACATCTTCAATCTCTTGAACGATCTTTGCCACACATGATTTCATTTCACCAATCTTTTTCTCCGAGGCTTCATCCTTCTCATTCACAACCGCTTCTCGTCTTTTCAGCTCAAGAATCTTGCGTTTTATCTCAACTCTTTCGTCTTCAAACTTAAGCCTTTCTTTCTCTTCCTCTCCAATCTTCTTCTCAGCCCTGTTTCTTTCCTCTGCTTTATTTGCTCGACCCTCTTTCAAAAACAACACCTTGATGATCCGTGACTGAAGCCTTGCAACGTTGAATCCATTCCTCTCTAACTCAGTAAGAGATTCAGTGAGGTAATTTAATTGGTCCGTGGAACCATCGAGTTGTATATCTCTGACTTCGCCAAGTAACCCATAAAACGTCACCATCATTCCCACCGCTGAAAATTCACGAACAGCTTCTTTACTTTCGAACAAGGGCCTGAAATGTGGATGCTGTGGCACTAATTTGAAAGCCTCTGTTGCTTCACATGTCTTCCAATAAGGAGACTTCTTTGCAAATGGCAATCTCGTTGTATTATTCACCACGTTAGGAGTTTGACAAGGAGATAGCTCTGAATACAATCAATGCGAAATAGAAAACAGACATTGCTTTAGCATATATATATATATATATATTACCATGAATTCTTGAATAGGATGCATCTAAAGCTACTTTGAAAAGATTTACGAACCAGCAGATAGATTTCCTATCCAAGTAGAGATAAGCTGATCATCATCATCGTCGCGGATTCTTTTACTTGTTTCGTTGTCCACTGCCATTGCTGAGCCATTATCTACAAAATTACAAACCAATCGGTACGATTTTGGTAAGAAAAAAGAAAGATACCAAAAACGAATTTGGAATTAAGACATACCAGTTTTAGAGTTGTGTTGTTGTTCTTCTCTTTTCCTTTTTCGACTCTTAGCTTCGCTATTCTTTTCCTTCTGTTGGGTTGAATCATTTCCCAAACCATTCTTTCCTTCAGTTTGAGCCTCAGTTGGTTTCAACGGTGTTGTGGTTTCGAACAAAGACGGGGTTACAGGTGAAAGAGCTGGAAAACAAGTGACATTACGGATAAAATTTTCGTAATGCAGAAATTAAACAACAAAGAAGATGATCAGAGATTTTTACCTGTTGATTTCGCGGTTTTATCATTCGTCACCACAGGATCAGCCTTCTTCTTTCCCAATTCTGTAGCCTATTTGCAGGTAATAAAATTTGTAAAAGAACATCAAAAACATGACAAAATCAAAAGGAAATCAACAAGTGTCTTAACTCAGAGCTACGGTTTCAGCATTAGTGAATGTTCTGCTACTTTCTTCATGACTCAGGGATCTTCTCTTAGGAGTTAATGAAACCATTGGCTTAGCAACAGAAGTAGTGTGCATTGGCTTCGTTTTAGTGACCGTTTCTTTTATGATGTTTCTCTGAAAACAGAAAGAACATTACAGCTTACTTTCCATACACAATAAACCAATAATTTGACAGAAACTTTGATTTTTGGTCCTTGATGCCAAACATTATCTTCCCACACCATACAAGGCCTAAGATCCGAGTGTTTAAAAAACAATTCCAATTTCAAAGCTTCTAAACGAACCATGTAGTTTTTCTCAGAGAGAACTCTCCGAACCAACCCTTGACGCCATCCAGAACCAACATACACTTCAACACGTTCCATCAATTTATACTGTTCAACCGTAACAAGAGGCGGTGTGGGTCTAATACGGGAAGGAGCAACCATAGCGGCTGGTCTCATCACCTCATCACCATTAAACCTCAATTTCTTATCATAATGCTTCACAAGAAACCTCTTCTCACCATCATCATCATCATCATCTTCAACCTCTTTGATTACCATTGCAGGGAGCCACGCGACTTCAACGCCATCTCTCACAGAACTCAGTTCAACTATAGTCCCGGTGCTAAACATGGACTTATCCAATTCCTTTCAAAAAACAACAAAACAAAAAATGATTATCCTCGATAGAGAAAACACAGAACCCATTTTTCGATTTAAAATCAAACTCCTTACCTTAATTTCAGGACGGACCCATTTCCAGCCGGTCCACTCAAGATAAGCCCTAAGTTGCTTTCTCTGGAACTCCATAATATCAGGTGGCGAGTCAAAATAAACCAAAAATTTCTCATCTTGCAATTTCTTCAACACCACACCAGTCCACCCTCCATCTTTGTAATCGGCGTCCACAACCGACCCTTCCACCAAATCGACGCCGTCGTAGAGATCCACCGGAGGAACAGGACGGATACACCTCTGCTCGATCATTTCGATTAAAGGACTAAAGCCGTCTTCGTGTAGAAGTGTCAAGTAACGTACGGCAAGCTTTTTCCGACCCGATTGCGTCGGGCAATCTTCCAGAATCGCTTTGAACCAAGCGCCTTGAAACCCATCTTCTTCAGAACAAACTTCAACTTCACCCTTCTTGACTATAGCTTGCTCCATCTCGCCGGAAAAATTCACCAATGTAGCTTAAGAAAAATCCTAAAACGGAAAGGAGAAAAAGCCCGCTCTTTTGTTCTTGGAAATATCAGAAACTGTAAATAAATCCTAGAGAAGTGAAAACAGCTATTTACAGAGGAAGCTGAGACGTCATAATGCCTAAATTGTGTGAATAAATTTTATTTTTTTTGGCGCGTTCAAAATTTAGTAAAGAGGGCAATATGACGACAACTCTTTATTGGGCCTCAATTAAGGAGCCCACTATGATTGAATACTTACGAATACGTCGAGCAACAAAAATGTTGTATTTTCTGGTACATCATGATCTCGGCATTAAGCTTAATTTAACAAAATGTATAATGTAATTGAAATTGTTGAGACAACGCTTAGCATTCGGATTTTGGTTTACTTCAGTTTAGGGTGTTTTGAAAATATGCCCCAAATTCAATCCAATTTTATTACGATTTGGTTTAGTAGGAATTTTTCGGTTTTGTTCGGATTTAGATTTGAATACGGTTTAAATATAGTAATTTGAAAAATGTTACCGTTTTTACATGGTTCAATGTAGTTTTATATATTAAAACTGAAAATATTAACTTTTGTTAACTTTGGTTAATTTGTTTGGGTTACCAAAATTTACCCTAGGTAATAGTGTTTAAAAATTTAAATGGAGATTTGGAAATAAGAAATGTGTTATCTTAAAATGTTGGAATCTATGGGGTTGATATGTTTACATTTAGACTTAATCTTTCTTTTATATTTTAGTAACATGCAATTCATCTTGAAAATATGAATTTCTGAATTGTGGTCACATACATGTTAATAAAAACATGACGTGTATAATGTTAGGACCAAGTAAACACATCTATACTATATTCACCTAAAATTAAACACATGAATCTTACCCAGCTAATAGCAGTTTATAAAATATCTAACAAGAATTCAAAGTCTCTCTTTATGCATTCGATGTAAAGAAAATCGATTGCAAAATTTTGATCACATGTTCAACCAATTGCTTATTCTAAAAATATGTTACATGAATGAACAATAAATCGGTCATTTTGAACTAATTAAAAGCTAACAATCATAAATAAATAAAAAATTTGTCTTATGGCATACTACATATACATATATTAATATTCCATTGATCACCATAAATCATTTGGATTTAAATAAACAATATTTGTTTCTTATAAAATAAGATAAGCAATTACCATGAAAAGATAACTAACCAAACTCGTAAGATATAAATTTATGATTAGTAATTAATCTTATCGTCTACAAGAATTTAAAACAAAGATGGTTCATCTTAAAGTACCATGAAATTAAGTTAATCCTTCGTGGAAAGATTACTAACCAAACTTATAACATATAACTTTATTCTTAGTAATTAATCTTATCAACTACAACATTTTAAAACAAAGGTAATCTTAAATTTTATATGTGCAAAATTAATACAAATTGATTCAATTTTATTGCTCCATTGAAATCGTCATAAGCGACAATGATCTCAAATGCTCTGGTACCCTCCATCACCGGAGACCATAAATATGGTTTGATAGTAACGACAATGAATTCCATATTCTTGAGCTCCTGTAATCTCAACACGCTGTCTTCAGATAGTTCTTAATGCATTGAAAATGAATAGTTTTGACGTGTTTCCGAAGAGAAAAGTTGTGCTAATAGTAGGAGACAAATAACTAAACGGTTTTGTTATCTTACCAGTGAACACGACATCACCGATGCTAGACGGATTCCTTAGTTGTTAGTTGAAGGAGTTTTTGGGGTGTAATGCGAATTGGGTCTTGAGGTCAGACCGAGAGCTTCCCTAATTGAATATGTTCGCATTTCAAAGGCAATGCTAACTAATAAACAAGTTTGTGGTGCTAACTAATAAACAAGTTTGTGCACCGTATCATGTATAACTTACTATCTATGTACTCTTCCATAGTGAAATGTATTCTTCATGTATAACTAGATTCCGTGTAAGGCTTAGACATCTTGGCTGGTCTTATTCAAGTCATATTTGACTGGTCTCATTGTAGAACAAATAGTGAAACTTCTTATCGAGACATCTACCAAAAAAGACACCTACCACAAGATATTGACACCTACCTAAGGTATGTTCGAGCCATTTTTGCTAGCAGGTTTATAGAATCAGAGATAATATATAGTTGAATAGTTTTAGTGTTTCCCTACATCATCTAATGGACAATTTCATGCAGTAGCTAGCCAGTTATGAGGTAGGAAGTGTTAACTATCTACTAAGTAATTAGGGAATTCCTCGTATCTATTTCACTTCCAAATGAATATCCGGAATTGGGTTCTCCAACGAAGGTTGTGGCATGTTGACGACTAAGTAATGTTTGTCTCACCATGGAACCCCTCAAAGACCATTTACCTTGCCAAGTATTTCGACTATTTCAATATGGCTTACACTAAAACATTCCAAGGCAGCTTTAAAATATATAAACATACATTTCAGGGCAGCTCTAGAATATTTTCCATCGCAATATTAGATGAGCTATCCTATAGTACTACTTCGCCATTTTCTTGAACCAATCCATGTCATCCATCGGCGTCTGAATTCTTTCTTCTCCACCAATCCATCTCAAGACAGAGATGAAGTAACAATTGATCCCCTCAAGGCTGAAGGAATGAAGATTTTGTAAACCAAACTTTGACAACTTGATAAAGTGGAAAGATAAGGAGTGCTCAATGGAAGCTACTTCTTGTATCTTAGAGTTCTGAAGCATTCCAGAGGAAGAAATAAACAATGATTAAAAACTCTGGCTTCTTTTGTTGACCATTTTCAAGACGTATTTCTTAGAAAAACAACGAACATGCGTAGAGATTTGACTAAACACCAAGCTATAGGTCCAAAGTTGACTTTTGGAAGAATTGACTGTTTCCCATTATGCATTTGGCGACCAATTCAGGACTTCTAGGCTGCCAAAAGAAAAGCAATTCGTTGATAGTTGGAAAGATGAATCTTTGGAGAAATAAGGGAAAATAGAGGCGCAAGCAATGGTTCTTGGACAATGGAGGCATTTTTCTCAAAGAGCTCATAGCTGGCTGCAACGGACAAACAAATCCTATCCGCAGCTTTACCTCTGACCAGATCCTGGAGGCCACAAAACATTTCAATCCAAGCCGTTATGTCACTGAGGATCTGTACTACACTTGTTTCGAAGGTACCATAGAAGATAGATCTTATATTATCAAGAGTTTCCCTGAGGAAAAATATAGAGATGGAGATGGAATTCGAGCTGTTTATAACGATATTGTTATATCTGCTCGTGTTACTAATCACAGAAACTTCCTCAAGCTATTGGGATGCTGTCTCGAGTTCCCTTTTCCGGTTCTTGTGTTTGAAAACGCAGTGAATGGAGCCTTAGGGCACCAAGGAGGCATTGGTTCCAAGGATAGAACGTTCTTGCCTTGGGATATAAGACTTAAGATCGCAAAGGAGATTGCAAATGCTGTGACTTATCTTCACACAACATTCCCTAAGATCATTGTTCACAGAAACATAACTCCCATGAGTGTTTTCTTAGATGACAACTGGACAGCTAAGCTGTCTGATTTCTCGCTTTCGTTAACGCTCCCTGAAGGAAAATCACAGATGGAGGATTTGGTGATGGGATGGCCAGGTTACTTAGACCCTTGTTATTTTCCTACGAGTATAGTGACAGAATTTGCTGACGTATATAGCTTTGGAATCTTTATGATGATTCTTCTCATTGGTAGACCGGGTATGGTGCCTAGATCCGATGTCCGGTTCATCGATATCCGTCGTTATGTGAGAGGTTTGCAGGAGACTGGTGAGTTTATTGAGACCATATATCAGGTTGGGGTCAGAGAGATTACAGCTACTGAAAGATGGCAAGTGGATGCATTTTCTGAGCTAACATTTAGATGCTGCGAGCAAAGTGTTGAGAACAGACCAAAGATGATTCAAGTAGCTAAGGAGCTTAAGCGGATAGAGAGATCATTGGTTGCTACATCATCATCCATTAGTTCCGTCTAAAGATTCTGAGGTTATTAATACATATCTCGTTGTTGTTGATTTCTCCACTATATAAGTTCTTGTAATTTCTATAAAAAGTGTTTAACAACTCAGACCAAGTTGTACTATTATTACTTATTAATCATCTTCGATCAAGATTTATTATTTTCTTTGACAGAAATAGAAAAGAAAAAATCCATCAACATAATTCTCCAAGCGTTACATAGATGATTTTTATTGTGCGATGGTTCGGCTAAAAGTGACACAGGTGAGCACGAACCGACGAACCAGAGTGAGTAGCTTTAGAAAGAAATATGGACTAAATAAGAAAAAAGACTCTAGAGTTGACTTTTGGAAAAATTGGCTGAGCAATTTCCGTTCCTCAGATGCAACCATTATTTTGAACTTCGATGCTCCCAAAACATTTTATTCACGGACTTCCTGAAATAAGCAGCAAGAAAAAAAACACAGATCGGATTATTGATAGAGCTATGGAGTATAAAAAAAGAGAGACGTTATTTCCAGCTTTTGCAAAGTTGAAAATTTATCATGTAGTGGTAAAATGGTAAGTTATTTAGATATCAAACTCTTCTCCGTGATGAAAAAGCTATAAACTCTATTCTTGAATCTTCAGGGCACATCTTCACGATTTCCATACACAGCATCCAGAGGATAAACGAAATGTCAATCTCCATCAGTAACTTGTCAAGTAAACCTGAAAGAAACATGAACTACAAAAAAAAAATTCCAGCAAAGAAACCAACTTTAATCAATTTTGTAAGTTGCTGCACAAGCAACTGGATGAAGCCAAGGTCCTGCGAGGACAAAAAAGGTGAAATTTGTTTGAACTGTCAATGTTATACCAGCAAGTGTTCATATTTAAACCTTCATATTATGTCCCAGAACGCAGCTTCTTCAGCTAACTTTCCTCTAAAGAGTTCCTGCAATTAGGATACTAATTATATGACAAAACTACAAAGGAAATGTAAATCTAATCTCAACCATTAATATATATGCATACAGATAATTAGATTCCCAGTGTAGCATTAAACTTATGTAGCCTCACTATGTGCTTTGGAAGTTCTACGAAGCAAAAAAAAACAGGAGAAATAGAGAATCATAAGCAATGTACCTCTTTCTTTCCTTCTTAAGGTAAATGTTTCAGCGTTTTCCAGCAACATAACTGTGGTGCACCTTCAGCAACCCATCAAAATCTACAGGAACCCATTCTCCTCCTCTATGAGCCAACACCTTTGAGTTCACCGAGTCTAGAATCACACTCACTCTACCAAACCCATAGATCTGTAGCCCGTTGTACATTCTACGCGGTTTAGGTTTCAACAGCAGCTCCTTCTCCTGCGCAAATAATCCAACCACTTTTTTAAAACTCAGCTCTTCGGACTCATCCATCTGAACCTCATGACCCTCACGACGATCCTTGCTCTGCCTCTGCTCTGGTTCCCTGTTGTCACTTATGTTCTCCCTTGCCCCTGGCTGAGATACTTCCACCCCTTCAACTGCTTCCATCACCATATCTAGACCACGCTTGAACTGGATTTCGATCCTCTTGTTTCCTGAAAGCTCCTGCGGGAATAATCCTTTCCAGCCTTTAAACCATTTTCTTATCTCATCAAACTCTGGTTTTGAACACAACCAGTGATATAAGACATCTAACCACTTGGGGAAAAAGAATCTCTCCATCAAATCAGTCATTAGATGTATCGGTACTGCAGATGTCCACCTCCTAACCCAATCGAAATGGTCTAAATTCTGGTTTGCAGGGTTTATCTGTAACTCTTGCAAAGCCTGCTGTAATTTGGGAACTATGTAACGACGCATAAGTTGTTCCCAGCTTGCAGCATCGAAAACAGTCTTCCAAGGGGAAAGAATAGTGTAGACAGATACATCACTCGGATGCCAAGCATCAAGAACGTTACTCAGTTTCGCCTGAATGATTGGATACACACTTTCTAACTTCTGATCAAGCACTGGGAGCCATGGATGCACCCAAACATGGATGGGAAGAGTTTCCAAACATGGATCCCAAGATTCAATAGCGGTTGAATTTTGGCAGTACTAGTGTGTCCAAAATAGTTTGGAGAATAGGTGAAGGCAGCACATTTTCCCACGTCTCTACAAATATCAGCATTGGTTCAGGGTCTCTAGGTTCCCAAGTATTGATGACTGACATTCGCAAAGCAGGTAACATTACCTCTGAGATGAGTTGGCTATAAGGCGTGGAGATATTTTGATTGTCCTCAACATCCAGAAGCAAATTCCAGGAAGATATAGCCTCGACACCATGCACTGCATCACTAAGAGGGTCCCAATCCTGAAACATCCTGTTAAAGAGAGGCAAGGCCAGAGAGCAAGCAAGGCATGGAAAGTTACAACGCTTATAGTCATCAGGATAGCTCGAAAGCAGGTCCGTGAAACGATTGAAAAGTGTATCCAATGTTAGATTCCCAGATGCATTCTCCTCCTCAATTCGATCGATTTCTTCTGCAATATAGACTATGTTGTCAAACTGCATCTTCTGTTTCTTTTCCTCCATTGTAAATTTCTCCTTGTCTTGCTGCAAGCTCATGACTGATTCTTTCTCGTTTCTTAGATCTCTATCAATCTTCTGAATTTCGTACTCAAATAAATCAAGAATAAACCGCAAGTTATACTGTAACTCTGGCATTGGAACATCTGCACCAAAACCCTCTTCCTGCTTCTTCTCCAAAAACTCCTCTGCAATGATATAATCTGCGTTCCTCGCCTTCTTCCTTCCTCCATCACCATGATTCTCAGTAACAGTCTTCTTCTCCTCAACCTTGTTTAAACCAGACAACTGTGCAGTATTCTCCTTGAAATCATTGTACCCAATACCCATATTCTTGGGCTTCAATTGTACTTCGATGGGAACCAAAAGTCCCTGCTCGTTCTTCTTAAGCCCTCCTCCCCTGTACCCCATTCTTTTAAGCATCTTCATAGCAAAACCCTCTTCCTTACCCAATGCTCCAGGTAAAATAATATCTTCCTCGTCAATTTCGGTTTTCTCATTCTGATCAATTGTCTGGCTCGTACCCGCAGAAGAAAAATTGACAGATTTGGTTTTACGCCTCTTACTTGGAGGAGCGCCGCTGGAATCATCAGAGTTCGAATCGCTTTCGACGAAGATGCCATAAGTAACATCCTCCTTACTCTGTCGTCGCTTCTCCTTCTTCTCGTTACCCATAATTATAAATCCACGGAATTAGGGTTTCTGTAAGAACGGAAACAATTAGGTTTTGATGAATCGACGAAGCCCTTGGTAAAGGGAGAAATTAGAAACGAAACCAAAGGAAGATACAAAAAAAGCAGCTTTGATGTAAAAGGGAAATTGAAGAAGAATTTGAGAAAGAACGAGGATGAAAGAAGCTTTTGAACAATTCGACGGAGTGATTTTAGTTATATTGGTGGAAAGTATAAATTCAACAAATACGGCACCGTTTAGTAAGAAATAAGGAAAAACAGAGAATTGAAGAAAAAAAGGAAAGACTGACTGAATCAAAGATATGATCGGTTCAAAAAGGCACGCAAACAATCTTTGAACCTTGATTTGATTCACAATCACATTCAACTCAACTATTATAAAATCATGTCCTTTGCTATGGACTATACAGCATAAAAACAAAAAATAAAAGAAACTTAGAGCATATATATTGAAGAACCTTTTTTGGATTTTTAAAAAAACATTTTATTATTATTATTATGATTATTTTAAATGAAAAAAAAAAACAAAAAAAAACGAACTAATAGGAACATGTCACGTCGCCGAAACAGTGTAGATACGGGTTCTTAAACAAGAGTTCTATAAATACAGTTTCTTATTTTTATGTAGGATTCATTATTATTATTTTTTTTTAAAATATCCAACTTTAAATATCTTAATGGACATACTCTTAGACTATTAAAAATTATTCTTAGTTTTTATAGAACAAAGTCCAAATAGGTGGAGAGAATACCTTTAGATTGAGTGATATACCAAAAAAACTAGTACATTATAAACTGCGAATTAATGAAAGATCAAATATTAAACAAGAACAAAAACAACTCCTGCTAGGCTAATTTCCTCAAGCTTCGATCTAATATCACTCTCACCACTCAATAAACAGGGGAAGCTGGATAAAGGAAGCTCGTTCCGTGTAATTCAATTCACTTTTTACTCTAATGAGGAAAGAAAAATAGGATTCCAGATTAAGTGCAAAGAAATTAGTGAAGGGAGAAAAAAGGGAGGCTTAAATTTGTTCCCTCGTCATTAAAGCTATTATAAATCAAGGAAAACCGTTCAGTGAAGATAATGATCTTTCTTAACTAAGTGTGATAGAGATAATCAACTATTATATAATTTTGTATTTTTCTTTTGCCATAGAAAACAAATATAGCATTAAGCAGAAGCTCCCAAAATGTAAATTCTGGAGTGCAAATTCAAGAGACATATGGGAAGTTGCGTACGTTCAACGAGGATCTTAACTAAGAACTGAAGAGTGATTGAGATAATCTCCACGTTATAAAGGTACAGAAATAATCTTGGAGCGAGCTTGTTCACTTACATTCAATTCCACTATTATAAAATCATGTAATTTTCTTTCCAATAGAGAACAAAATATGGCATAAAGAACAAAAAAATCCAGAGATAGAACAAAGTAAAAATACATAGACACAGGTGCCTTCAGATTCAGTGATTTCGAATTACATAATTGTACTAATTAATTGAAAAATCAAAAATTAAACACGAACAAAATTAGATGCTGGGTTCATCGATTTCAGACCCCTAATTTCTTGAAGCTTCTGTCTAATTTCATCCAACTTCAGGGCAAACTCCTTGGGATTATTCCCACTCTTCATAACAGTCGATAGCTTTGTGACCTTATCGGAGAAGTCTCGACGCAAGAAGCTATGCTTCAACAATGTCAGAGCGTCTTTTCTATCTTTCGTCTCCAAGGCGAAGCAAGTCATGATAAAGTGTTTGGCATCGCAAGGAAGATGATTCGGAATCAATGGCTCGTAACAGTTCCTGAGATCCTTCAAGTCATAGTTTGTGTGCCACCATGGTCGCTTCCCAGTGTACATCTCCAACACCACACATCCCAGCGACCATAAATCAAGCCCTCTCCCTGTTTCGCCGTGAGAAACCGATTCCGGCGACATGTAGAGCGGAGTCGCCGCATAAGGACGACTAGGACTCCACCAGTTATTGTCTCCGTCTCTTTTCGTCAACCCGAAGTCAGAAATCTTCAATTCGTAAGAAGAGCTCCACGCGCCGTCGTTGTTGTAGACATAACTCGGGAAAACGAGGATGTTTTCGGGCTTGAGATCGCAGTGGACATAGCCGCGGCCGTGAACGGTGGCCAAACCCTCGAGAATCATACGAGTAAAGTCTCTGATCAAAGGGTCAGGCAGTATCTTGTCTTTGAATCGGTTCATGAAAGTCCCCAAGCATCCCAAAGCTGCGTACTCCATTAGCATCATGTACTCTGTTTTGCCTTCGCCGTCATCATTCTCGATCACTCTGTTCTCGTAGCACTGGACGATTCTCGGACAACCCTTGAATTCCGACAGGATCTTAAACTCCTTGTAGAGAGACGCGGCGTGATCGTAGTCGGAGGTCTTGGCGGCTGTGTAGAGCGCCTTGCCGCGTGGGTTCGAGTACTGGAAAAGGCTCACCGAACCAAAAGAGCCTTTACCTAGTAACTTCTCAAACCTCAGAGCCATTGCAATAAAATCGATTCTTCTTCTAAGCAACAATTAAGCTTAAAGCAAAACCCTAGCTAGTAGGTTAAGTAAAATCTGATTATTCGCAACAAAACTCAAGTCTCATCTACAAGTATGAAGTATATATAAGTGGCAATTAACGCGTCTAGGACTAAGAAAACTAACCGACTCTCACTCTCAGTTTCCTTTTCTTTCAATTTCTTTTTTAATGAAATCTAAAGTTTTGGAGAAAAAAAAGGAAAAAAGAAATTGACAAAAAAAAAGGTACCGTTACAACGCTATGCATTAGTTGAGTTTGATCTCTGATGATTCGCAAGTCTACAAACACGCTTTTTGTAAACACTTTGCTGGTACTTCACTTAATTTTTTTTTGTCAGTATTTGTAAAAAAGCATCATCGGATTCGGATAACAGTAGTAGATAACGGCTACTTCAACATTGACGAAATATCTTGTTGGTTCTAAAACGAAACCTCAACAATCAAATACCAAAAAAGTATCAGTACTTGTGTTAACTAAGAGCAGTCAATAGTCAAACAGTTAAACCATAACCGCAACGAATTCTCCACTAAAGTCGAGAAACATCATGTAAACCAGTATTTATTATGATACAAATCTTCGCATTATATTCATCGAATGATGCCGTGCTTAATAAGAAAAAAGATTCAATATGTTTCTTTGACTAAACACATGAAACAGAAGAACAACAACGAGAGAGATCCTTTGACCTTTCAATCCTTTTAAGCTCTTTAGCCACTTCAATCATCTTTGGAACTTCTCCACGACGACCAATGCATCTCAACGAGAGCACAAGAAAAGCTTCGATTTGCAAACGCTCTATATCTCTGCCTTCATCAACCAACATATTTTTATCTACAACCTCATCAAATCTTCCATCCTTCACCAATCTAGACAAACGCTCCGGATCTTCAATATACAAAGACAAATGATCTGAGTTTGTCAAAAACACTGGTCTTGGTATTTTTCCAGTCAAAAGAACAAACATAAACGCTCCAAAGCTATACACATCAGTCTTCTCAGTGACTAAACCCTTTGACATATAGCTAGGATCAAGATACCCATACGTACCTTCCACTACATCATCTTTAACAAACGTTTCGCCTTCGGGAATGAAAACACAGTTGCAAAACTCACCTAACTTGGCCGTTCCATTCTCATTCAAGAAAATCTGACAAGTTTGTATGTCTTTATGGATTAGAGTTCTTGAAAACGCTGTGTGAAGGTAAGTTATAGCGTTTGCGATCTCCTTTGCTATAACGATTCTCATACTCCATGTTAATGTTGGA
Organism: Euclidium syriacum; assembly: GCA_900116095.1. NCBI lineage: Eukaryota > Viridiplantae > Streptophyta > Magnoliopsida > Brassicales > Brassicaceae > Euclidium > Euclidium syriacum. Next base: position 1,931,689 of record FPAK01000012.1, on the reverse strand, counting down.
TCAATAGGACTTACCTTCATGAAACTGCTAAGTCTCGGTATATCTTTTCAGAGTAAATTGACCATAAGCCCATTTCTTAATAAGCACGACACGGTCGTCGAGCTTGCCTTTGTAATGTCTGAATCTATGGATGCGGACAAGATTATTACGGCTGAAGTTGTTGGTAGCTTCTATAATCTCATCAGCTGAGAAATTTTTGATAGGATTTGATTTAGCGTCGTCACTAACTGAAATTAGCTCTTCAAGTAGAAAACTTCCATTCTTCATAAACATTCTCTCTCGTTCGGTGACTTCATGTTTTTTCTTTCTCCACCAAACCATCTTAGGTCTACTCATGAACGAAACAAAACATGAGAAAATTTCGAGATATAGATGTCGTTTTTAGGAAAACCGACTACAGAGCAAGTAAACACTCGAATAGTATCGTAAAGTGAAACCGTAGACTTCGTCGAGAGGAGATTGATCTTGATTCTTGATTTTGAAACGAATTGACCAAAGATTACTAATAACTAGATATGGATCGGATTTTTTTTTGTTTAAAATGATGGAATTGTCAAATCGTTCATTACAATATTAACAAATTATTAGTTGCATTTTTTAATAATTATATTTAACTTATGATTGAAATTGCATGATTAATTTTGTTAGTAATATGATGAAAAACAGTGTTATTGATAATTAAGAAATCAATAATATATTTATGTATATTTAGATTAAAGATCATTTGAGTCTCAATACATGATCATGTAAAATTTTCTTAGTAATTAAAAAATACCTAGTTAAATATCTGAGAGTTGAGAGTTGAGAGTTGAGGTTGAAAAATTTATAAGGAGAAAAAATTGGCCTATGCAAAAAGACTTGACAGTTGAGATAATGACAAAAGATTTTACAGAGAAAATGCTTCTCAATTTGTATCAGTTTTATAAATTCCTTTGACAAAGTTGCTAATTATCCATTTCAATCACTTCACCCATATCTTGTATCACATACAATTTTTTCGGATTCGATCCATCGTATAAAACCTAAATTTTGGTGTGCTCGTAATCCAGAGACTCTCAAGTTTCTTTCGTGAAATTGAGTGGCCGTTTATATATGTTGAAATTATAGATCATTCAGGTCCAATACATGATTATATCAGATTGTTTAAGTAATTATTTTGAAAAATCATGTCAATACATGACAGTTAAGTTTGAGAAGCTTTTACATAGAAAAAATCGACTCATAGAAAAATAGTGAGAGTTAAGAGAATAACAAAATATTTGACAAAGGAAATGCTTCTTAATATGTAAAGATTTAATAAATTAATTCTCCTGAAATGTTAATTATTCATTTCGATTACTTCACCCAGAGTTTGTAAGCGATTTTCACCTACAATTTTCTCATATTTCATCCACCTTATAAAACCTAGATTATAGCGTGTTCTTGATAAGATGGATTGGAATCGATGAATAGTCATGTGACACCGCTTCTATTAACTTCAATTTGTTTTATCAAGCCTCTCATCGTTTCACTTACCGGTTCTCGTTCCTCGCGTATCCAAATTTAGTCGAGAGAAGACTCAGTTGTTATCTGTAAGCAAAATTTACCGAAATCTTGACTTGCTTATCTCCAATTTTCAAAAAATATTTTGCGTACGTCAACGATGTCAGGACTGCTAATTCGGTTTTCATCAAAGCTTAGGTGTTAACATAAAACTAACGATATATATCTTGATTGCAATATTTGTCTCTCAATAGTTTTGCTGCTTTGTCGATAAAATATTTCTTAGAAAATTTTTTATTTACTTAATATGTCGTGAGGTATGGTGAATCAGCAATGGTTCTCAATCCTTTTTTCCGTCTGAAAGCTATGCTACATATTTTATGTGACACATGTAATAATAGTTAATCTCACCTACTATTTCTGAAAAAACCAAAAGTCATCTTGAATCATGTATCTATATAGAGTTCTTTATCTCTTTTTCTTTTTCTTTATGATAAGTTTTTTCAATATAAATCCCATAGAGTTTTGTGGGAGAATTGGCTATATGTAAGTGTTATCAGTTTAATGCCCATAATTTTTGTCTCATATAATTATGCTTCAGTGTACCATACATTTGTCTTAAACCATTGTGTAAACACTGTTTTCTCAATTCCATATTTTGAGGTAATGTTTTTTAGACTACAATCTTCAATATCGATGATTCTTTTTAGCTTCGTAGATATAATGGTAGTCTTGTTATTGCATATTTTCGTTCATGTACATTCAATGCGGAAATATTCCATGTAGCTTTACTTGCAAAGAGGTGACGACATTCCAAATAGTTTTTTTTTTTTAACTCATTGATCTCTTCGTTTGGATTATTTTCTTTTGTATTTTGAACCACTGGTCATACTTTCTCGATGAACATTATAAATATGTCTAGTCTTCTTGTGATATATTTGAATAGATATTTGGTAGCCAATAACCTATTGTAAAATTCTACATTTACATAAATTTTAAATAATAAAATATTGTTTCATTGTTAAAATGCTAAATTCGTTTTTTCAAACTATATAATTTTTTACATGATTTTAATTCATTGTTTAAACAATCTTAGTATTAGCTTTTAAAATGTATTATCCTTTTACTTTTAGGATTAGTAATTTATTGTATTATTTCTAAAGAGTTAAATTTGTTTTTCAAAGTAAATAATTTTTTTAATTGATTAAACCTTATCTTTTGGGATATATTTTTAGCCTTTAAAAATTATTAAACTTAATGGGTTTATTTTCTCTTTAATTAATATGTCTTTGATCTCATCCAATTAGCTTTTTTCTTTCTTTTTTTCTTTAGTAATTATAATTTTTGGATAAACCCTATTTGAAATTAGTTTAGTTTTTAAAGATTATATCTAATTATTGGTAATAGTTATTTTTTCACAATTGAATAAAGTCACATATATAAATCTAAATGAACTAAATTTTTAAACATGTGTCAGAATCTTATTGACCGATTGACACGTATCATGATCGTGTTAATTACAAAGTTTTGACATTAAACTTTATATAATAAGATATATATTGGAAAATAACAAAAGAAATATATCTTTTTTTGGAAAATGATATATATTAAGTTTCAATAATTTCGTATCCAATTTTTTTTTAATGGTAACGATTGGGGCGATATTGCAATTTTCATTAAATTTTACATGAGTTTTTTTTAGCGAAACAAAACTTTGAGACCATTAATTGATGGTTGATGATATAGACAGTATCAGAGACCATTAAACTTCATAAATATATATAAAGATTGCTTGGTTGGATTTATTTTTATTGTGTAAAAATATTAGCTCCAAACCAAAATAACTTTCACAAGGTTTAACAAAAAGAAAATTATATTTGAAAAAATTGTGTGTTTAGAAGGTTTACGCGTAATAAAGTAAAATGGTTGGACCGGATCCACTGCACCATGGAGTTCATGAAGCAATTGGTCAATCATTAAAATTGGAAAAAAAAAAATTTCGGATCAACGCAAAATATCCAACTGTCGTATTTCTTCTTCACCAAGAGAATTGTGCTTCAGAATGAACTCATACTAGATTGAATGACACCTGAACTCATACTAGAATGAATGATTCTAACTTCCAACATCATCTTTATATGTCTCTCTATATTTATGCTTTCTAGGTGTGTGGATAACGAAATGGGTTTTTAAGACAATGGCGTGCAGAGGCATGGCCCTGAGCTTCCTAAAAGAAGGGAAAATTTTCAACAAGACATGCTCCAAGGCTGGTGGTGTGGTAGAGGAAGAAGCTTCTAGTCTTGCAAGTTTCACTACCAACCCTTCACCACTTTCCATAATCGTCTTTTACATTGCACGAAGGGAGACTAGAGAATCACAGAGACATGAAGCAATCAACTGGAAAATCCATATAAGAAAATAACCAGGATGGACACTTAAAAAAAAGGTGAATTATTGGCCGAAAATGAAAATTCTTCGGTTTCTCTGAAATTTACTTAACGACCAATTTTATTAAATTCCTTAATTGGCACAGCGTAATCAAGAATTGAAGGTTAATTATTGGTACCAAAATCTTGACCCGTAAAATAAAGAAAGGCCCAATTAAAGTCAGCCCGGCTAAGCATTAAGAAACTTAGTGGAGTTAGCCAAAATATAGAGGGATCCAGAACTCATCAGTCCGCGTCGAGTTCAAAGAACACTTCCAAAGTCATACACAACCAGAGTCCGAAGTCAGGCACAACAGCTAGTAACAAGCAGTCAACATGAGATCATAACTTATGGATTAAGGTATTAATAGAGAATCCGTCAGAGTTTATGTGGAGTTAAAACATGAATCAAGTATATAAAAATAGCAAGAGATTAGCTAATAAAAGAAATACTCCCTCTGTTTTTTATTAATAGATATTTTGGAAAAAAAATTTGTTTTTAAAAGTAAGATGTTTTCAATTTTCTAAGTGTAGTTATTATTCTTTTTTCTTAATCTACCCTTATTAAATTAATTATACAAAGAGTAAATTTAAATATTAATTAATAAAAATCAAGGATAAAGATGTAATTGTAATAAATTTCTTAATATGTGTGAAAATCCTAAAACATTCAATATTTAGAAACAGAGGGAGTATATCTTTAGCTCATATATCCACACTAGACACTACATTTAGCTCTCACGTTATTTTTACATTCGCCTATGGACTCAAATAATGCTTGTATTCTTGTAACCCGAAAAATTATACCTAATAAACATTTGATCTTCTGAGATATTCACTCTAAATTATGCATACTTAAAAGAGCTCTCTAACTTGTAATCTTCTTTATCATTCAATTCAGATCTCGTCTAATATTTGTTCATTTGCATCCCCAAGATAACCAGATCCACAAACCATCAATCCATACATCAATTTTGTGTTGTGGATATCCAGCGTCCACAACAAAATGTATCAAAATGGTTTCATTAAAGGAAAGGCTAAGGATTTTTTATCCTCCGTTAGAGATAAAAAATTATTGAGATATCAATTCAAATCCACATCATAACATTAGAAAATGATTGTATTAATATATATATATATATATATATATATATATATATATATGTCACACACAAATCCAGTTAATATATGATGTTTTTTGAGAAAATAAATCTCAAATACAAATTCATGTGGGTTTGGTCAGATGCCCTAAAACGGACAATATTATAGTGTTGAAGGAGTTTATACATAGGCCTATATAGAGCATAACAATTGGCAACAGATTCCAACAACTTCCAATTTAATACAGATTATTGAACCTCATAATTAAAACTCAACCTTCTGCTGACTTGAACTAACCAGATCGGGTACAACCTCTGAATCCATTTCTGATTCAAGTGAGTTTTATCTTTAGTCTTCAGTTTTCTAGTTATCAAACGAATTTGAGACGTATTTATTTTGTATAAATGATTACAAATATTAAAAACTTTTTTCTATGATAAATATAAAGGAACTATATTTCCAACGTCAAAAAAGTTTATATTTTCAAAATGTATTCAATCATCTTGATCAGCATTGTGCTTATGTACTTAAGTTCGTCTCGTGATAAGTTTTAGCTAAATTAACTCTTGGAATTTTTTTTTAATTCTTTAAGGTTTCCTTATCCGTTTTGAGCTAGGATTTCGAATACTAATTCTTTTTAAAATATGAATACTAATTGTGTTTTTTTTTTGGTTAAAATATGAATACTAATTGTTTTGTGTTTGCCTCATACGTTCTCCTCTATATATAAAAAGGAAGGCTTTATTCGTCGTGTGAAAGTACCAAAAACAAGTTTTGTGAAACATTCGTCTTTTTGCTCCAAGTAACAAAGCCTAAGAAGCAGGGATATGAAGAACCATGAGAAGACGAGTTTCACGTTTAAGATAGATGACTTCTCCAACAAGGAAGCTGCGATATGTTCTGGTATATTCTTAAGCGGTGGATGCGAATGGTAAATCGAGAAAAATCAGATAATTTGCTTTCTTAAACTTGATTCAACACAAATTTTTCTCTCGAAGATGTCGTGTATTTAATTCGTTTGTATGTGGCAGTAAAAACAGGTTTAATTTTTGTAGTTTTCTTTCTCAGGTTTGTTAAAGTATATACTAAAGTATACTTGGGCGCGTACCTTCAGGTTGCGAATCCTGAATCATTGAGACCTGGATGGAAAAGGAGAGCTAATTTTTCATTGGTTGTGTTGGATCAATCGGGCAAAGAGCTCAAAAAAACATGTAGTAATTAGCTTATCTTCAACTATATTTACATATGTATATACCCTATATATTGCTGAAGAAAAGTTTATGTATCTTACAGAAGAAGTATCCGCCTTGTTCTGCGCTCAGTTGCCATCCTGGGGTATTCGCGACATGTTGCCTCTTAGCAAGCGTAAAGAAGAAGGGTTTTTGGAGAAGAATATAGAATCATGATATTGAGTACTCAAAGATTGTTTAAGAATTACTCTCTTATTTCTTTAGGAAAAATTGCTCAAAAATTTAAAACCTCAATCTCTTAATCTCACAAGTTATGCAACAACCTTTGCATATACTTATATAGAGGAGAGGAGTTTCATAAACCTAACAACTTTAGGAAACATTACATATTTTAGATAACTCCTATAATATTAGATATGTATATTTGGATAACTCCCAAATATACTTAGCTTGCTCCTCAAGTTTATTTCAAGCTTACTCCAACATTCTCCCCCTTAAGCTTGAAATCATTCTCTTTCACATCTTCAACTCCAGTTAGGCTTCTCATCTCTTTGAACTTAACTCTTCCAAGTGCTTTCGTTAAGATATCAGCCTTTTGCATGTTTCCAGGAACGTATTCAACTTCGACCTGCTAATTTTCAACACATTCACGTATAAAGTGATACCTCGTGTGTATATGCTTGATACAACCATGGAAGACTGGATTTTTGGTGAGTGCGATTGCTGATTTATTATCTACTCGGATAGTCACTCGTTCACATTCCTTATTTGCTATCTCACCAAAGAGTTTTTGTAACCATATTGCTTGTTTTGCAGCTTCCGTTGCAGCCATAAATTCAGCTTCACATGATGAAAGAGCCACAGTTTCTTGCTTTTGCGAGCACCAAGTGATAGGGCAGTCATCAAAATAGAAGACATGACCAGTCGTACTTTTTCCATCATCCATGTCAACATTATGACTACTATCACTGTAACCTACCACACGTGGACCACAAGATCTCTTAAAAACAAGACCATAAGAGAGAGTTCCCCGCAAATACCTTAGTACTTGTTTCAACACAGCTCCATGTGTTTCTTGTGGCTTCTGCATATAGCGACTGAGTACTCCAACACTAAAAGAAAGATCAGGTCTGGTATGAAGAAGATATCGAAGACAACCAATGCTCCTCATGTACTCCTTTTCATTGATATGTCTTTCTTTCATGTCTCTTGACAGCTTTAAATTTCCATCGGTGCATGAGTTGCATTACATTCTCTCATCCCTGTTTCTTCTAAAAATTTTGAAGCATACCTTTCTTGGTTCAATGTTATACAATCCTTGCCCTGAAGCACTTCAATGCCAAGATAGTATGTTAGCTTACCAAGATCGCTCATCTCAAAATTCGTTGCCATGTCTCTTTTAAACTCAACTATCATCTTCAGACTCGATCCCGTCACCAAGAGATTATCCACATATACAGCAACGACCAAAAGACCTTCCCTTTCTTCCTTGCGATAGAGTAATGGTTCCTTTGAACATCGTTTAAACTTCATCTTATTGAGAATCTTATTCAGCTTTTCATTCCAAGCTCTAGGCGCTTGTTTTAATCCATAAAGCGCCTTGTTCAACTTATAGACCTTGTCCTTGTTTCCTTTGACCTCAAATCCCTCTGGTTGGACAACATACACCACTTCCTTTAACTCTCCATGTAGAAAAGCTGTCTTCACATCAAGATGATGAACTTCCCAAGTATTTGATGCAGCAAGTGCAATGATGAAACGAATAGTTTCAATTCTTGCAACAGGAGCAAAAACTTCCTCAAAATCAATGCCAGGCCTCTGTACATAACCCTTTGCCACAAGCCTTGCTTTGTATTTATTTATACTTCCATCAGGATTACGTTTATTCTTAAAGATCCACTTTAGTCCAATCGCTTTAACTCCACTTGGTAAATCAACTAGATCCCATGTTTTGTTCTTTGTAATAGAACAAATTTCATCTTCACATGCCATCATCCATTCCTTCGACTCTTTAGCCTCATTAAAAATCTCATGGTTCTTCATTGATTAAGAGTAAAAGTCGCTCACATTCTTCTTCAGCTAGATTACATACATAATCATCTAGATATCCAGGTCTTTGACTAACTCTAGTTGTCCGTCGTACTAGAGGCTGATCTTGACTTTGTTCCACAACATCTCCTTCTTCATCAATATTCCCATTATCCACTTCATCATTACCATGATTCTCCTCTGTTTCTTCTCCATTCTCATCATGGTCCTCGAGATGACTCTGATCATTATCATTCATTATGTCACCAATAGTTTCTCGAATACTATTGTTACCAAAGCCTCCAATTCCAAAAGTTCCTGGTTCTTCAGCGTTTTCTTTTCCTTGACCATCCCACTTCCAGCTTTTAGTTTCATCAAAGATTACATCTCTGCTAACAACAATTTTCTTATGTGTTGGATCAAGTAATCGATAAGCTTTGGATCCTCGCTCTGTCCCTAGATGGACTAAAACTCTTGACCTGTCATCAAGCTTCTTTCTCCCTACAGCCTCTGTTCTGACATAACTAACACATCCAAACACTCGAAGATGCTCGAGATTTGGCTTCTTTCCCTTGAATACTTCACATGGTGTTTGGACAGCAAGTGACCTTGTCGCCACTCTGTTGATCAAATAAGTGGCATGTCTTACAGCTTCTCCCCACAAGTAATTCGGTATGCTCATGTGTTTTACTATGCTTCTTGTCATCTCAAGCAATGTTCTGTTTCTTCGTTCAACAACCCCGTTTTTTTGAGGAGAGTATGGCGCTGTCAAGTGTCTCTTGATACCATGTTTTTCACAAAAAACTTGGAAATCTTGAGATACAAATTCACCTCCTCTAACAGTACGAAAAGTTTCAATTAAGGCTCTTGTTTCTTGCTCTACTATTCTCTTGAAGTTTTTAAACTTCTCAAATGCTTCACTCTTTTCTTTTAGTAGTATCGTCCACATGTATCTGGAACAATCATCCACAAGAACAAATATGTACCTCTTATGTGTTGGTGTCGAAGGTGTTATGGGTCCACACAAATCTCCATGTATAAGCTTAAGAACTTGGGATGCTCGATATGCTGTTGCTTGTGGGAATGGTTGTCGTGTCTGTTTTCCACGCAAACACGATACACATTGTTCCTTCTCGATTGTCATTCTTGGGATACCATTCACAAGCCCTTTGTTGACCATTATCCTCATTGTCTCGAGATTCACGTGCCCCAAGCGTGCGTGCCACTTCCTTGACTCGTTCTCAGTTGCTGATTGTAAACACTTTATATTGTCCACTTCCAAAATTACCTTGTACAGTCGATTCTTGGACCTAAGAATTGCCACGAGGAGATCAAAATTTCGATCAAATAAATTGAGCATATCTCCTTTCATCAGCACTTCACAACCTGCCTCTGTGGCTTGACCAAGACTTATGATGTTGCTTCTTAGGTCAGGAATAAAATAAACATCATGTAGAATCTTCTTCACTCCATTGTTAAAACCAAATTGTATCGATCCTTTTCCTTTTATGTCAATGCGTGAGTCATCCCCAAACTTCACCTGGCCCGTATATTCTCATCAATGTTAAACAAAGAAACTTCGATTTCCACTCATGTGGTTGCTGGCTCCATTATCTAGGTACCACACATTACTTGTGTCTAGATTGCTTTCAAAGGTACTTGGCTTTACCTTCTTTTCATTAAGGAACACTACCTCATTCATCATTAATTCATCAGCTTCTTGAGTCTCTTCCTCTTTCTCCTTTTCAATTGTTTCTTGTAACTTGAGCAAACGATCAGGACAATCACTCGCATAGTGCCCATATTTGTCACATCGATAACACTGAATATGGGAGATATCTTTTTCTTTCTCTCTCCCTTGATCACTGTACGAATTTTGATAAAAGCCTCTTCCACGGCCTCTTCCTCTACCTCTTCCTCGGCATCTCCCTCTTCCTCTACCTCTTCCGTTGTAGTTATCTTCAGAGTCCGAGTTAGCATACATTAACTTGCCGTGATCCTCTTGTTTCTCTTCTTCCTCCTCATTAATTCTCTCTTCATATGCTTTTAGTCTACCAACTATGTCTTCAAAGCTCGTAGTTTTTAGGTCAAGGACCTGCTCGAGGGATGCTACTATGTGTATGTATCGTTTTCTTGGTAGGCTCTTTAAGAATTTATTCACAAGTTTTGGTTCCTCAATGACTTCCCCGAGAAAAGCTGATTTAGAAGAAATTTCAGAGAGTTTACCAACAAATACATCGATCGAGTTGTCTTCCTTCATCTTGATCCTGTCAAACTCAGCCATCAGAGTTTGTAGTCTGGCTTCTTTCACTCTTTCAGCGCCAACATGCCTTGCTTTTATTGCTTCCCAAATGGCCTTTGATGTGTCGAGGTCTCCTACTTGTAGGATTAAAGCTTCAGGAATGGATTGAAATAATAGGGCGATCGCCATGTTGTTCTTTTCTTCATGTTTGATTCCCGGTTCGATGGTTTCCCAGACCTTATTCACCTTCAACGCCACCTTCATTCGCATAGACCAAACCGTGTAATTTGAGTTGGTTAACATAGGACACTTGATAGATGAAGGTCCAGTCTCCTTGATCTTGATCGTTGCGTCTTTCTCATCGTCTCCCATGGTTTCTTGTCTGATGATCTTCACACTTTAGGATGGATTCACAATTCCTAAGGCTCTGATACCAAATATAGAATCACGATATTGAGTATTCAAAGATTGTTTAAGAATTACTCTCTTATTTCTTTAGGAAAAATTGCTCAAAAACCTAAAGCCTCAATCTCTTAATCTCACAAGTTATGCAACAACCTTTGCATATACTTATATAGAGGAAAGGAGTTTCATAAACCTAACAACTTTAGGAAACATTACATATTTTAGATAACTCCTATAATATTAGATACGTATATTTGGATAACTCCCAAATATACTTAGTTTGCTCCTTAAGCTTATTTCAAGCTTACTCCAACAAAGAACAAACTGATCATTGAAGTCGAAGTAAAAGTAACTGAAGTTGTTCGTGAAGGAGGGATCACTGGGAAGGAGATGTTAGATTTCAAAGGATTTCAGGTTCTTTATAATCAGGTAAGTTAAAGAGTCTTGGATAACCGGATCTCAAGTATGCTCGTTAACTTTATTACATCTTTCTCTTGTGCAGGTTATTTCAGTGAGTTGGATTTTTGCGGAGCACCCAGACATTGCAGTAAATTTCAAACCAAAGAACCAACTGGTGAAGACAGCATACATGAATGTCCTCCTAGGTCTCATCGAGACACTAAACAAGCCTCCAAAGAGTCTCTCTGAGACTGACCTTAGCAACGCCCATAGCGAGTTGAGCGAGCTAACAGAAGCAGGCTTCAATCTAGATTGGTTTCGAACAGGTTTCCTTGGAGAGGAAGAAAGCAAACGATGATGGGGCTCGGCTACAAGAACTCGAGGAACATGTCAAGAATCTCAAATTTGAAATGGACAATGAGAAGGCCAAGGCTTCTAAAGTTTTGTCGTTGGAGCAGACGGTGTCAAATCTTAAAATTGAATCGGAAAAGGAGAGATCAGCTAAATCAGCTACATCTAAAGTTGCGTCGTTGAAAAATACGGTTTGCTTTTGGCAGAAGAGAGATGATTACCATAGATTAAAATGAAAAGACATTACATATCCATTGATAATTTCATTCTCTGTTTTGTCCTTTATCACTTTTCCTTCAAACAAGTTTGAGTTTATTGTTTTTCAATTCCAATAAGGCAATAACTGCTTGATGTTTTTAGTTAAATGTTTTTGCGTATATATATATATATATATATATATCGATATATGTTAACATAAGAACATTTTTTCCTTCTAGACTTGGACAATATTAAGGCGAGAGATGCATAATTATGGTGCACAAAATGGGGTGTATGAAATATAAGGAAAAAATGATGAAGAAGAAAAGACATATATATTTTCATTAATCAGCATTGCATAAAAATGTCTGACAATAATCAAATTATTTTCTCTTCCGTTTTATTCACTTTGCCTGTCTAAACAACACACAAAAAATCTTCGACATGATAGTAGGAATTGATAGAGATACTCTTCTTTTTTCTTTTCCTTTTTAATATAAGCTTAGTTCAAGTAGTAGGTGAAGAGAGACAAAAGGGAAGCCCCAACCAAAGAGCCAAGAGCTGGCACGGCTACGGAGGCTCCGCTTGCGGCGGGTCCTGGTGCTGGAGCTCCGACCTCTGCAGCCATGACAGCGGTCATGGAAGCGGCAGCGAAAACAACTCCGCAGGCAATCTTCTTCATCTCCATTTCTAGTTGAGACCTGAAAGGTTTTTTTTTTCTTTTTTTTTGGTATTTTTTTTTCCTTTGTTTTTCTTTTTTTGGTTTCTTGCAGGTCTGAGGAGAATTGGTTGATGTTTATGGGAGTTATATACAAGAGTTAGTTAGGCTATTTTTAGGAAAGTTTATTTTTAGACATCGATTTTGTAATCAAGTTTTTAGAAATTACATCAATAACGTAAGTTAAGGGAACTCACCCTTGAATAGTTATTCCCTTGTGTGGCTTTGGGTCATTTAAGCGTTTCCGTTCAAGTGTATATGTAATTGTAGAGATTGTTCATTTTCCTGAATATTAGACCACAATCCACTAAGTTTAGTTTACAAGAGAAAAAATGTGAATAGATTTTAAATAACTAATTAAGTACCTGAAATAATCTCTTGGATCTATTTGTAGGTGTTTGGGCCGCACCAAGATCATAGTCCAAGTTTTCTTCTCTTAACTTATGCAGCTGCTTCCTGGGCTGATTTAGTCCAAATCCATTCAGCGTTATCTCGGTTTATTCAGTTTTTGGATGCAAAGAATATGGATAGATACGTTTTTGCTCATATATAAATATATCCGAGAGTAAGTTGAGATCCCTCGTGCTATATTGTGGTCCATAAGTTGGTATATGTAGCAATAGCAAAAACAGGTTTGATTATTAAACTATGTGACTTGTCTCCCAAAAGAGGAATCCTTGAGATATGGTAATAACTATATACTGATAGAGGCGAGGAACTTCTTAACACATAAATGAATCTTGTGAAATAATTTGATATGTTTTACATGGGAAAGTTTGAATAAATTGATTTTGGATGTTTTAAATGGATCTTATGAGTTGCAATATGCCTTCATTACATAATCATATCTATGGATTTTCTAAAGAGCTTAAAAAGCCCACTAAGCAGACATAGAATTTTTTTGTTCAAATAGTTAGCTCATTTATTATGTGAATGTTTCAATTGTGTAATTTATTTGTCAAGAACCTAAAAAGACTATACCTAAAGCCTTAAACTTTTTGGTAAAGTAGGTAATACAGGTAGAGATTTTGGTTTTAATAACCTTGTTGTTGAACAAAAACAAAGTAATCAAATTTGAAGACTTTTTGGAAATAGTAATTGAAAAAGAGAATAATTAGAAGGGGCAAGAAATAATGAATTAGCTTCTGCTATGCTTTCTTTTATTCACCCTACTTTTTCTGTTTATGCTTCTTTTTCTTGGCTGTTTGGTTTTGATTAAAGTTGCGTCGAAATCAGCTTTTTGTTTCTTTTGAATTTTAAAACCAAAAATATCCATAAATTGATGAATAAATTCTTGATAACATAAGAAAACAAATATTCGTGATTACAATATATTCTCTATAGGTTTGGTGTTATCTTGAATAAGATACTCCGCATAAGTTTTGTGCTTTGTGTTTGATCACATCACCACAAAGCTTTTGGTAAATTAAATATTGATGGAAATATAAAAGGTGATAAAGAAAATCACTTAGGAACAAACATATGCACCGAAAGTTGATCATTGAAAGGTGTTGATCAACTATTTTTTCTTTACTCTCTTTAATTAATTTTTATTTTTTTAAAAAATATTACTTAACTTAAACATCATACTGCACCATACTCTCCAGCAATAGAAGACAAAAGATGTGAACAGAAAATAAATAAACACATTCGCGCTAATCTTGGTTTTCTTTCTTTCTTTTTTTAATCAAGAAATTAATGATAAGAAAGAGTCCAAGAGATAACAACGGTCACGTGAGCTCGAGGATTAAAATTGGTTAAACCAAGGAGAGATTAAGAATTTATCAGATTTAGATAATGTTAACTACTATTAATATAATAAAACTGAATTATTAAATCAACCCACCAGGCCACCACTTCTACACAAAGCTAAATTTGCATATTCCAAAGCAAATTTTAAAGAGAAAAAATGTCGTTCATCAAATAAATCAAGATCGACAAAAAAGAAAAGAACTTATTCAAGAATCTTTTTTAATATTAGTATGTATTACATTTAAAGATAGATATCATTTTCACCTGCCCCATTACCACATCCACAAAATAGACCCTTTATTGATTTGCCCCACTTAACTCTACCCACAAACTATATACTTATTTATTGCACATATAAATAATAAGTAGACACCTGTCTCAGAAGAATTAACTTCTAAGGCTCCTCTTGTTTCTCCCCTTGAGAGCATAATAAATAACAAAAGAAAAAAGTAAAAACAAAAAGGATTAAAGATTATATAATTTAATTTCAGGATAATCATCATAACAAATTGTCATAACAATGATAATAATATAAAAAATAAGAATAATAATAACAATAATAATCATGATAATGGGAGAAAGAAAACCTAAAAAAAAATATGAAAAATGGGAGGAAGAGAAAACCCAGAAGGTTTTTTTTCCTTCTCCTTTCTTCCCATAGCCTTTTTTTTTCTTATGTTGTTCCCTTCGCTTCTCTAAAAAAAAAACCTTTTGTGAAAATTAATTTGACCAAAAACAAAGAAAAAAACTTCTTTTTTCTTCCTTCTTTGTTAATCTTGTTACCCTTCTACCACCACCACCACAACCACCACCTGTAAAAAAGAGGTTTCTGTATCTACCACTGAGAAAACGAAAACCGTAAAATGTGATGATTTTCTTTGGTTTTGGTCTGTCTCTCAATTCTGCTGAGCTACGAGCTGATCGAGCTGCATTTGCTCAATCCAAGCTTCAAGCCCTGCATGATCCATTACCGGTTCAACCTTTTTTTCCCCAGTCGACGAAGAAGAAGACGCTGCTATTTTCTCTTTAGCTTCAGTTGGAGACTCCTTCACCAATGACTGAACCCATGACACATCAGGCTCCTCACCATCAAACGACGAAGATCTCAACTTACCAAGCGCCTCTGAGCTCATTCCCCAATCCGGTCTACCATTTGAAGAACCCCACTGTGATGATGACCAAGAATTGTTGTTGTTGTTAACCGGTGAACCAACAATTGGGCTTGAGTTTGTTCTAAGCTCCCTTGAGCTTAAGCTACGAAACTGATGTTGTTGCTGTTGCTGCTGCTGCTGTTGTTGTTGCTGTTGCTTCACGCATTGAGCCAACATCGAAACCCGAGAACTCATGGGTGAAATCGGCGGCTCGACAACATTCCGAGGAGACATTCTTCCTCCACCTGAAAACAACGAGTGATCGACGCTCTTTGGTGACGAAAAGCTCGTGTTGATTGGAGACAACATACTTTGCTGCTGCTGCTGCTGTTGTTGCTGGAACTGATTAAAGACAGCTGATTTGTGTGTTGGAGAGTAAACAACAGAAGCTAAACCGGAATCTGTAAACCGAGGAGACGAAGAACCTTCCGCTGAGAATAAATCTTCAAGATTCGAAGGAGGCATTGATTTCATCCGACCAGAACGGCTTAACGAATTCGAAAACTCGTTTAATAGTTGCTGCTGATCATAATCAGCTAACATGTTGAACTCATCCGTCGGAATATCTCGTGCATTGAGAGAAGATCTTAGCCTGCTTGACTGTAGATTGCTTCCTGGTAAGTGCAAAGCTGGAACATTCGGTTGTGGCCAAGCCATGTTCGAGTGAGACATACCGTTCCCTGCTGCGGATGGTGAGAGAGGAGACATGGCTGATGGAGAACCAGGAAGGAGACTCAAAGCAGCTGCGAAATCAGCGTTTGATCTCGGCGAAGGAACTGCTGAACCGGTTGATGCATACAACGGTCGAAGCTCTTCAGGTGTATGCGCAAAGAAACAAACACGTCGAGCACAGCTTGTTCCGTCTTTACAAAGACGAGTCCGATACTGAGCTGGATGAAGCCAGCATTCGAACACACCGTGAGCATACTCACACATATCTCCACGTCTACAAGCTCCTTTCCTAAAGTCCGGACACGGTACACAGCTGTAATGAAACTTCCTCGGGTCTCTTCTTCTCGCGTTTTCACCCGGGTGAACAAAAGGACACTCAGTCCAATCATGCGAATACGCACGAGAGCAAGGACGAACCTTGAATGAATACATTCTGAACTCATCTGTCGCGTAGATACTGTTCTTGATATCCGGTAAAGACGGATCAACCGGATACTCTTTCTTGAATTCAGTTGATTTCAGCTTAAACGGAGAATCAAGCGGCGATCCAGACCCACCATCGCCACCATCCTCTGGAGAATGAGACGGAGAACTGCTTCTATCCGTAACATTCGTCACAACTCGTAAATTCCGTTCCGCGGTTGAAGAACCATCAGCTGAGAGAAGCTCCTGAAGCATAAGCTTCACACCTTCAAGCTTAGGAGGAACAACAATAACATCACCAGCTCGTTGACCTTCACCATCCAAAACATTCAAATCAGCTCCAGCTGCTAAAAGCAGTTTAACAACTTGTATAGCATTCACAGCTCCACCAGAGGCAGCGCAGTGTAGCGCGGTGGTCTGATCGTTTCCACAAGTACGGTTCACGTTAGCATCAGTCAAAGAGACGATAAGTTTTATCACATCGATGCTTCCGTAAGTAGCGGCGACCATCAACGGTGTTCTCTGATCGTTGACCATAACTTTAGATCCTTTTTGACGACCGTACCAAAGACCAGCTTCGTCTACACAAGAAGGATCTCTCTCGATTGATAATCTTACGCCTTCCACATCGTTGTTAGCTGCAAGCTCAAGCAGGCTTGCGAAAGTATCCTCAGTTTCGATTCTCAAGTGATTCATGTCTGTGTTCGTAAAAAGATTGTTATCTTCTAAAGAAATTAGCGATGATGACACGATCTGCTTTAATCGGTCTGAACCACAGCACATACTTCCATCTGTGGAATCGGATTCTGAGAGGAAAAAGAAAAAATAAATCAACAAAACGATCAGAAGGATTACTCCGATCAACAGAGAACAGTATAGACCAGATCGGAATACTCAAATTAATATAAATTCAGTTCAAGTCATTTTCAGACAAAAAGAGGTTGTCTCAAAAACCAGACCATGGGTTTAACGATTCCCAAAATCAACTGTTTTTTTCTTACCAGTAAGTCAAACAGATTTCAAAGAAGAATCAAGCAAGATGTTTATCTAAATACGCTATTTCTTAAAATAGAACAGGAAACGCGGTCACGGAACTAATAAGAAGAAGAAAAAAAAATCCGATCAGAAAATAAAAACCAAACAAAATCTTGATCGGATATTTTGTTTTTTTTCATAAGAACCAAAGTCAAATATGCAAAATAAAGGAAAAAACACACATGGATCTTGTTGCATGTTATTTCTCGACTCCTTTTTTCGTCAAACACTAACAGAGATTACAATGAAAATAAATAAGCATGAGATTCAGACAGAATCAAAACTGGGGGGATCGGAAAGCCAAATAATAATCATCAAAAGAAATTTGATTCTTCCATGGCCACATCGAACTGCTAGAGACGACCGATGATCAATAAATCTCACCTTGTTTTATCGAATTAAACAAGTTCAATAGAGTGGAAGCAAATCCATCTTTTGCCGGAGGCTTTGATGGTTTATCAAATCAGTTTCTAGTAGATCTAGAAGAGAAGGGAGTGTTAAGGAACAAGTGAGAAGAAAGAGAAGGAAAAGATTATTTTCCCGAGAAAATCTGGGAGAGAAAAACGAATGAATAAGAATCGGGTAAGGTCTTTTCAGAGGGATGAAGAAATGGGGAGAGCTTGTTCTTCTACCATCTCCATTTCCCAAGCTCAGATCTCACTAGAAAAGTATTAACACCCAATAGAAAAATAATTAAATATTTATTTCCCAGAAAACATTTATCGACATTTCGTTTTCGATTAATGAAATATATTAAATTTCGCTATCCAATAGGGGAAAGTTATTAAAAATAATTATTTTAATAAACAAAGAAAAAGACAAGCGCTATGAGATCTTATTCCAAGTTTTTTTAACCCCTACCCAGACTTCCCATTTTTAATCAGCTCAACCAATAAGATCCTTCCATGTCATGACTAGTGGAAGAACACAAGGATACAAACGTCATTGAGCATTTTAAAGGCTGAGTTGGCAGAATTTGATTGGGTGACTTTGGAAGTGGACACGCATGTATCCTATTAAGCTTTTGTCCAGGGTCAAATTCTCCAGTAATTCCACTTAATACAGCTTCCTAAAATAAGGAGTTGGCAATCTAGTGAGTCGGGTTACATCGTATCATTGCTCATTCTGCTACGTGGCGAAACGTGTCTGCCCGTTGCAGATATCTCTAGACTCCCTGCTTTCTTCATCAGATTCCCGTATTTTCCCAAATTACCCTTATCAAACTTTAAATAAGACGTTTTTACCCCGCCTTTATCTTTGAGAGATAACACGTGGAATAAAAGCAATGAGCACAATCAGACACGGGATTTTCAATTGGATGCGAGCTTTGCTATGTGTAACCGGTGAAGCCAGTGGTAGGGATGGTGAGTGGAAAGAAGTTGTTAACAAAAAGAAAGCGGGAGAAACCGGTAGCCTGTGGGGGGGCGTAATTGAGAGGATTATTAAACCGTATTTAAGAAGGGTAACTGGCGTCCACCAAGCGTACGGGGAAGGGAACGGACGTGACACATTTTATTTAATTCCAGTTAATTCTGGAGTCAATCATAAACCATGAGAGAAATAAAAGTGGGCTTAATGCGTATATAAAAATAATTAAAAAGTAAAGGCAATGAAAACCTGCACCAAATTTCCGAAAACTTTAAAAGTAAAAGAGGGTATTAAAGATAAATTGCATTAATTGGTAATATTTCCTACTATACCCAAAACTATTTCTTTTCGAGAATTTTTTTAGTTTCGTTCTCTACTAACCAATGTTTTTAAACCCGACCCGAACATCGAACCGGACTGTCTTCCGGATCAACGGGTCACCGGATCAACTGCGAATTATAAGTAAATGAGGTTTTTATATATAAATATAGATATATATGGTCTAATATTTTTGAGACTATTCATTCTTTATAATAGTATTCAATTAAAATATATACTTATGTCTTAAGTTATTAACGAAATATGAATTTAGAAATTTTTTTAAAAATCAATAATTTAAGTAAAAAATAAAAATTATGCACTAAGAAAACCAATGCCTCAACGATAATAAAAAATACTAAGGTTTGTGAGATTGAGAGATAAAATGTCTCATCAAAAGAACTTCTAATAATGTTTCAACTAGTAAACCCTTATATTTTATCACAATAAAACTTTATATTTGGTTTAAAAGGTTTAAAAAATTTCAATCCAAGACCAAAAAAAAAACAAAAATTTCAATATCCGGGTCAATCGGTTCAACCGGTCCACCGGATCACAAATAAACCGCGGATTTTTTCGGGTTTTTCCCGGGTTTGAACTCAACGGTTTTTACATATGACTCAACCCGGAATGTCTATCGGGTCGCCGGGTTTACCGATCCGACTGCGGATCCGGGTCGGATTTCAAAACACTGCTACTAACTTGTCTCTAAAACTTGTAGAATTTAGTTAGGCGTGGACAAATTAATTAGAACTGAAACTGATCAGAAAAAAAGAAGAAATCGGACGGAACGCAAATGACAAAATATGCTAATGGATCATAAACTTTTGTATTCGAATAATTGTAACCAAACTGAGAACCAAATGATATTCATATTATTTGAAATACAGTTGTATATATTTAAAAATATTAATTATATTAATTAATTATCCAATATTACAAATTTAAAGATATCAGTTATTTTAGATCCAAATAACCAAAAAAATTTAGTCATATTTGTCCAAATTTACGAAAATTTAATTTTTATTCTATATTTCTGGTAACCGGAATCGAATCGAGCCAATATGAAAATTCTAAATTAACGACGGGATCATAAAATTCTCTACCTAAAATACTTGAAACTGAGTGGTACTTAACTAAAACCGGCCGAATACTGGATGTCCAAACCTAAATTTGGTTCATTTTTTGTTTATCTCTAGTTAAATTAAATATAGTATGATAAATTATAATTTAAATGATAACTATTAAATCTGCCCAGATTTATAATTTATTTGTAAAAATCTAATTAATTTTTTTGTTAATGAGAATAGTTAGAAAAAACTAATAAAATTTTTGTTTATCTACAAATTAATAAAGTATTAGTATTAAATTTTATGTTTTTAAAATTATTTTATTATCGACAAAAATAGTTATGGAAGATGTTGGTTTATCTAGATTTATTGATGACTTGAGTTTATAAGGGAATATATTTTTCAAAAAAACCTTTTCATTAGAGGCTAAGTAAGGAATCACCCTCGGAAAACATCCACAAAACCCAACAATCGCGAAACATCCACAAAACCCAACAATTGATCAAAATTGGAGCAAAGAATAACTTGAATGGCCTAAACATTAATCTACTCAAAAACCCATGATTTCATTTGGATTCGCCCACCTAACCCCAAAGCAGAGTAATTGCACTCACCAATTTCTTTATGCTTCATGAAAGACTCAGGTTCTTATGAATGAAACATGAGAAGATTACGAGAGATATTTGAAGAACAAGACGTTCAAGTCATCACTCGTATAAGGACTATGAAACCGATGGAGAAAAAATTATTCATTGATCCACTATACATATGGACACTATTATGTCAAATCAGATTACTGATTCTGGTCTAGAAGGTTTCAACATAAAGAATAAGATCTTGGAGTAATCGTTCAACTTATTTCAAATGGTATGTTGAATCTGTATATAGTACACCTACTGTCCCCAAAGTTTCAACGCATTGTTTGGAGATGCTCTATTAATTAAGTGGCGGTCCTTAGGCAATATAGCTCCTAAAAATCTTACTAAATAGTTCACTTGCCCAAGATGTGGAGAGAAAAAGAAAATTTCAACCATTTCCTTCTTGAATTCCCTTATGCTCGTCTAGTATGGGCAACTTCTCTTATGGTGATATTTTGCTTTCCTAGTCTTGCAGGATCCCTCATTACAAACATCGATGTAGGATTGATTAACAAAATGAACTCATAAGGAACTAAGAAAGAGATTGAACATATGGAGACTATGGAAAGCAAGAAATAACCTTTGTTTTAAAGTAAAATATGTTGATGTTGTTAAAGTGGTGAGACAAAAAAATTAAGGATATGCAAGAATGGTTGCACGTCACCGAAGATAAGTCAATTCTCAATCAGCCTCAGCTTAATCAAATATGATCTCCACCCAAACCTTATAAGCTAAAATGCAACACATATGCAACACGGTGTTGGAAAAAAGAGAATTGTAACGTGGGTTGAATTCTCATAAATAAGAAATGATACATGAGATGGTTTGGAGCCAAATGTTACCCAATTACTAACTCTTCATTACATGAGGAAGCGTCAGGTCTAGTTTGCACAATGAATTATTTGTCTAATATGGTGATGGAGGATGTTGTCTTTCAGAAGGATTGCAGCAATTTATTTTAAGCAATTGGTGACAACACGCTTTAGCCAAGTTTTCGAGATTTCATTGATTAGAAGAAAAAGAAATAGAGACACATATATCTCACTTCATGTTTATCGAGCGTGAATCAAATCAAGCTGATGATCTTATTACTAACTACACTTATCCTTTCCCTTTATCATGTTGTACTATAATATAAAATTCATGTGTGGTTAAAAACTTATGTCTCATGATAAAAACATTGATATAATAATTTTCTATTATCAATATGATTTTTTTTGTTTTGAGTAAAAGATATAAACATTAGTCTCGCGATAAAGAAAGCAAAAGCTATTTAATCTCACCTCATCAAGTAATTCAAATTTGTATTTTTGTTAAAAATGATAAATCTTATTTTACTTTCATTTTATGAAAACACTAATTTCGATTCTCTATTATATATGGTTTTATTTTTGTGTTCACTTTGAAAAAAAAAATGCAGAAAAACAACATTAGTTATTAACTTAAAGTGTTCATGCTTTATATATATTATATAACTAGTATTGGAAGGTAGACATAAGAATATAGGGTATAAATGGTAACGACTGAATAAACAATAAATATTACTGAATCTAACATAATTTATGAGATAATATGGTAAAATTCGACATAATCTAATAGAAAAATTACATAAATTGCAGAACAATTTCACCATATAAAGTTACCATTTAGTACGATAATATATTTGGAATATACGTCAATTTATATAATCAAGAGAAAAACATACGAGAAGTCATTCCTCTCTCTAAGAAGAAAATATCGATTCTTTGTTTTCATATTTTTATTCAATTAATATCTCTAATAAGAGAAATTTTGATTTCTATTTTGCGGCTTTGTTTATTTTGTTATGTTTTGGCATTCTAAAAATTCTGGAATTAATTTTTGATGTATTATTCTGATCTTGTAGGACTTTTGCCTAACATTTATTCGACCATTGTTTTCTGGTTTGGTCCGAACATATACTTCGATTTTGTTTCACCAGATTTTTTTGTCTTATTTTTAGAATCTCGATCTCTTCCGCCTGCAATCTCTTTGTCGAAGTCACCAAGTTTCTTCAATCTATCATTGACAATCTTCAACTTTTCAGATAGTACTACTTCCACCGCTTATGAAGGAGTTCGATAGTGGGCAAACATCGGATCAACGTGCAAACGGAGAAAGTAAAATAAGAGCAAGTAGATTTTGAGAGACAAAAATATTAAATATTATATAATTTATTTTATTTTGGTAAATTTTATGGTTTAATTACTTTACTTGCGAAAGGAGTTAAAGATTATATAATATGGAAACACGTATAATGTAACTTTCATTTCAGTCCTCGTTGATAGGGTGGTGGTGGTGATTTCATTCTTAGTAATGGATCCAATCAAGCAATCAATCATATTGGTTCTTTATTTATAAATATTCCATTTTTCTTAAAAATATATAATGTGTTCCATGATAAGAATCGTATATCGGTTTTTCAACTATACTTTACTAATGGTGTTGTGGTGACCTTTATTCCAACATATTTTCAGGTTCGCGATCTAAACACGGAGGGCGCTTCTTTTGGAAGATAAACCTAAAGATGACACGTAAACAAGGATTACAGACACCTTTGTCTCTAACTTACGCGTCTTTTGTTAAGCCGTCATTATCTAATTGACATTCTAGATTTGTACATCCCACTTTATCAATTTTACATAATGATGTAGATAAAGTTTTACCCTAAGAACTGCAAGTGCACAGTGAATGCAGATGTAGTATATAGGAGTAGAATCCCACATAGACTCTACGAGAACACAATAAATTCTAATTTTAAGTTTAGTTAGGCAAAAGATTGTAAATTTAAAGACAATAAATTAAATAGAATGTGAAGACTTGGGCTGTAAACTGATTTGGGAAAAGCGCTAGGCGTAGGGAATTCTTAGGATTTCCAAATCAAATAGGGAAAACTAGGGTTCTTAATGAAGCTCGGTTCTAGAACACAAACCACTATTCTATAGGAATCCAGCTTCCGCTGCTAAACCTATCTATGCTTAGATAGTTAGGAAATCAAATTCCTTTGCAAATCCTAACAATTAAAGCATGCATTCTATCAAGTTTGTGAAGTTCACAAGCTATCTAATTCAAATTCCTTTGTAATTAGAGTCACTTGCTCATCTAAGATATTTACAGTAATTAACTCAACTTCCATTGCAATTAATAAACCTATGACTTATTTTTGGGTGTACCTTCCAGATCTAAGTGATTAAGAACAAACTAGATGAAGAACTCTACTGAAACCTTAATTTATTAGAAACCCTAATTTTGATTTGTCATCCTTTGAAATTCCTAAACCTAACTAATAGATTACTCACACATAGAGAATGAAAACACAGACATGATTATGTAAGTAATTTGCATAAAAGAAATCAGAGAAACAAAGACTAAGAGATGAGAAATCTTCTCCAATTGAATTGAATCCGGGTTTGATGTCTGATTGCAAAAACTCACAAGCAAAAGAAATTCCAATCTCCAGAGAAGAAAACGTGGCTAGAGTTTCCTAAAAACTCTATATTTATACATACAAGTTGTTTCCTAAACCTATTGGACTGAAACATTAAGACAAAAGAGCCCAAATATAAAATAAGGAAACACACGAATTTTCTCTTCTGTGGGTGTGTCGATCGACACACTTTGCTCAGGAATGAGTGTCGATCGACACTCCTTCGCCCAAAAAATCCATTTTTCTCCAAACAACTTTGTTTTGCTCCATTCTTGCTTTAAGTTGCTCTTATGCTCAATGCTCCAAATAGGCTATTGAAACACCTGTAAACGACTCTAAAACATAGAAAATAGGTCGTATGGGGGCTTTACTGGGACTAACTAATAAAAATCCCTATACAGAGGATAGGCTGGTTCACTTGAAAAAAATATTTTTATGATCATAACCGACATATTATGTTACCTTCGTTGTTTATTTTATCCGATATACTTGGTTATATCACTTAAAACAAAAATCCCAAGTCCATGATGTTTTTACTAAGTTTAAAATGTTATTTGAAAACTGATTTCAAAAAAAAATTAAGATTCTTGCAAATATTTATTCTATTTGCCATTTTACAACTCCAACTCATACACTTGAGCATAATAATATAGATAAACAACGACATCGTCACATTGTTGAAATCGATCTTGCCCTTTTATATCATGCTTCGATGCCTGAATCATATTGGGCTTATGCAATAGCCATTGCAGTTTATTTGATAAATCGAATGTCAATCACAAACCTCTCTTTAAAATCACATTTTCAATGTATTATAGGCCAACTACTGAAATATTCAAAGTTGTGTATCTTCCGTTGCTTGTGTTTTCCATCGTTTAAATCTTATACGATGAATAAACTTGATGCTTGATCACAATCGTGTGTTTTTTAGGTTATTCGACAACTCAAAGTGCTTATTTCTGTTTAGAACGTAATAGGACTCGAATTTATACATCTCGCCATGTCGCTTTTTCACGAATGTGTTTTCCCATTTTCTTTGTCTAATCTTGTAACCACACTTCTTCGGAGCATAACTTTATATAATTTCCACGATGAATAAACTTGATGCTTGATCACAATCGTGTGTTTTTTAGGTTATTCGACAACTCAAAGTGCTTATTTCTGTTTAGAACGTAATAGGACTCGAATTTATACATCTCGCCATGTCGCTTTTTCACGAATGTGTTTTCCCATTTTCTTTGTCTAATCTTATAACCACACTTCTTCGGAGCATAACTTTATATAATTTCCTACCGCACTGAATATGGCTGCCACACCCGTGTCCCACCAAATACCACGACTCCACTATCTCCTTATACCCCACCAAATGTTATCTTTAAGCCAAATCCAACAACTATTTCCCCTTCTCAGTCCTAGCAAAACGTAAACCCATAAATATTAAATTCACCAACTAATGTAGCCCATCACCAAGAATCAACAAATTCTAAAGCCCATAAGATGCTCAGACCCAATAACAAACGACATCATTTTCACAGCACCTGTCACAAAGAGTATTGCACCATCCGACTATCATCGAGAATTCTGAATGCGGTGTAGCTCCTTCACAACCACTGCGCCAAACATCAAATCGACCACATAAACCTGTCCAAAAGCAGAGTGCGTCTGTCTTTGATATCAAGAAATTGAGACACTTTGATTTTATGTTCAATAAAGTGAAAATGAAGAATTATCATTTATATCCGTAATGAATTTTTATTTGTTTTTAAGAACTTGAAATATATGATGACATTTAAAGTAATAACTTGTAGAACTAAAGATATTGATTTGCCAACATATAATCAATTTCCTTAACAACAAAAATATCTAATACATTTTGGAAAGAGGCAATACAAATTAACTACGTAAAAAAAAGAAGGAAATACAAATTAAATGTGAATGATCTGGTTACTCTCACAATTGGTTCGTGACTAGATGGTTCCGATTTGGTTCAATTATCTTTAAATTATATTAGTATTTTGGGCTGTATGTTTGAGTTGGATCAAAACAATTGGGCTAAGCCCCACACCTTTTGTATTTCTTACGCTTTTAAATAGAAAACCCTCCTTTCAAAAAAAAAAAAAAAAAAAGTGTGAATATAAGAAAATCGATGGTACAAGACCGGTCAGGTTCAACGGTGAACTACTTCCATGTTATGTCAAAATTTAATCGTGATTATACATTTATATTTTGCCATATGGTTTATTGGTTTAAATAAAATTAATATGTATGTACATCTTGAATTAAGTTGTCGATGTATTGGTTGCTGAAAAGTAAAAAGAAATAATTATTAAACAAAATACAAAAAAGGGAAGAAATTAGTTCAACTGCTCCATGCTAAAATAGTAAAATGGACAGAAGTGATGAAATAATTTTTTTTTTGTTAAAGAGTGATGAATTGACCCTACGAATAAATAATACAAGACCCATCCTCTCTATTTGCATATCATATTGTCCCATCTTTATTTTACAAAGACGTAATATTATTGCTTCTAACTTTTACGATCACCAATTTTCGATTTATGGACGAATTGGTAATAAGTCGAAAATTGGTTTTGGTGTAAAATCTGAATACGTCCACCGAAATTATGGTTCCTATTAGCCAATTTCAAACTAAAGTTCAGTCTAGAATGTCAAAAAGTCCAAGATGTGTAAAATCTCTTGGTAAATTTATGATTTTTTTGTCTGATAAATAAATTTAAGATTTTCTCTAAAAAAAAAATATGATTCATGTAAGTAATGTGAAACATCCTAGCCCAATTTTTCTTTAAGTATTTTGATTTAGTTAAAATTAGGTTGTTTTATTTTAACTTAACAAATTGAGGTTCATGATTTTTAATATTGATCATGTAAAGCAGAATACTTGAATTAATTGAGTGTGAAATACGCTATCTGAAAATCTCGCTTGGTCGAGATAGCCGTCCAGCTGGCCCGAAAATCGCGGACTGATGATCGATACAGATGAACCTGGGTGAATATGCTTGCCGAGTTCTGTCTTGATTGATATGTATATTCGACTTCGATGTTATGACTTGACTCGGTGAGGCAACTTATTTCACACTCACTAAGCATTTGTTTGCTTACGCTTTTATTGACTTAACGCATGAAAAGAAGCATTAGCTCTCCCTGAAAAGGAGGTGATCCAGCCGCACCTTCCAATACGGCTACCTTGTTAGATAAGAACCAAAGTAGCTAGGATCGCGAGGCTGGGCGCAGTGGAAAGAAGGATGATCATTTATGTTATTAAGTGGGTAGAACGGTTTGATTCAATGTAATATCTTATTTAGCGAATCTTCATTGTATTAAAACCGATTTCAATTAATTCAAGTATATGCTTTGTACGATCAGTCTTAAAAATTATGACATTCAACTTGCTAACTTAAAATAAAACTACCTAATATCGACGAAGTCAAAATATTTTTTAAAAATCGGGTTAGAATATTTATACAAATAATGAGAAACCTTCACGTTATAAGAAATATCAAAACAATGAGGATAAAGAAGAAAAACTTGAGTTTTTATTTTAATGAAATTTATTCAAATTATTGTAAAATTACTAGTTTAGTAATTTCGGTTATTTTGGATATATTCGGTTATTTTGGTTCTGTTTGATTTGGTTCAAATAATTTATATTTTAAATATAGTCTGGTTTAATTTGATCAAAATTGGTTATACAAATTTTATTTTCTTAAAAAAGTAAATAACAAAACTAATAGATCGGTTCGGTTTTCCCCAAACTGAAACGAGGACCACACAAAAAAATAAAATCTATCGAAGTGAACCGAAATTCTACACATAACTACTGAAAACCAAAAATTTTGGTATTCTCAGTCACAAAACTACAAAGTGAGGAGAGTTTGCCACATACAGTTTTGATATTTATGAGATAGTCAAACATGAATTTGTCTTGTTTGGAAATGGTTTGGACTTTAGAGATACCGTGGAAGTTCAAAAAAGTCTTGAAGAAAATATATGGTTAATATTTTTCTAAAGAAAACCAAACTTTTTAAGAGGTCTGAGCAGCAACAAAAACACCCACATTATATAAAAGAAAGATTTAAAGAGTCAAAATTAAGGTTTTTCCATTTCAAAGAGGAGTTGATTGTCTATATGGACACGATCATATCCTTTTTATCTTGTGATTTTAAGAAAAAACTGTCAATTTTCATACGGGACCTAAACTTTTAAGTGAATTTTCATATTGAATTCTTTCTCTATTTAATTGCACTCATTTAGAAAACATTCTATCATTTTCTACACAAAATTCAAATCTAAAGTTTACCCAGACTAAACCGAATTTAAACCAAATTGAACCCGATTTTGACCCGGATTTAATATTCAAACCCGATTATAACCCGACCCGAATGAAAAAAAGAAAAAAAAACAAAAAATAGAAAAATATCTGAAAAATTCAAAATAAATTATAAAATTAAAATAAAACTTCATAAATTTTAAAATTAAAATAAATACAAAAATTAAAAAAAAATCAGTTTTTTCAATTAAACTAATTATTTAAAATTTATTTTTTTTAAAAAATAGAAAATCCAAAAAATTCCCATAAAAAATATATTTTCAAATAAAAGTTTAAATTTCAGAAACTTTTAAAAATATTTTTTATAAAAATATTTAAATTAAAATAACTACTGTAGAAAAGTAAAAAAAAATCCTAAAAAATTCAAAACGTTTCCAAAATCTATGTTGTTTCTAAGATACCTTATTTACTTATGGAAAAATAAGGATGAAGATCAAACTCATTAAAAAATTATATAGTTCACAAGAAAATATATAATAGATTTCTAATAATCTTATCTATAGAAAAATAAATGGAGAAAATGTCCAAAAATATTCATGATTTAATTTTTTCCAAAAAAATACTTATCTATCTATTTAAAATCTAAATACCAAAAATTTTAAACTTTTTTCATATTGGAATTTTCAAAATTTATTAATTTATAGAGATATTAGTTAATAGATTTTACAGAATGGGAGTTCTATA
Organism: Euclidium syriacum; assembly: GCA_900116095.1. Lineage (NCBI taxonomy): Eukaryota > Viridiplantae > Streptophyta > Magnoliopsida > Brassicales > Brassicaceae > Euclidium > Euclidium syriacum. The sequence continues at coordinate 1,902,245 of FPAK01000012.1, read as the reverse complement.
GTTTATAATCTTCAAAACTTTCTTATGTAAGAAGTTATCTTAGAAATAACATGAAGTTTTAGAAATGTTCTAAATTTTATGAGATTTTTTGAAATTTTTTAAAATTAATAACATTAATTCTAAGTTTACTTTAAATATATTTTTTAAATTTCAGGAATTTATGATTTTTTTTTACGATTTTTTGTCCATTTTTTTTTGTATTTATTTTGAAATTTTTCAATTATTTTTAATTTTAAAAGTTTTTGAAGTTTTATTTTTATTTTTTATAATTTCTTTTGAATTTTTTAGATTTTTTTCGATTTTTTGTTTTTTTTTCTTTTTTCATTCGGGTCGGGTTATAATCGGGTTTGGATATTAAATCCGGATTAAAAAATCGGGTTTAATTTGGTTTAAATTTGGTTTAGTCTGGATAGACTTCAAATTCGAATTTTGTGTGGAAAATGATAGAGAGTTTTTTTAAATGGATGCAATTAGACAGAGAAAGAATTTGATGTAGAAATTCACTTAAAAGTTTAAGTCCCATGTGTAAATTGATAGTTTTCCCGTGATTTTAAACTCTTAAGAGACTAAGAATTTTTCCAACCACGTTTCAACTTCTTGATTTGTGGTAAGAAAGAAAGAGTTTAGTTCAAACCTTAAAAATACCTCATTTCAACTTATGTTGTTTTTTCTTGTTGGTTTGGGTTATATGCTGAACACATAACCCATTAAATTTCAACCATGTATAAGTCACATGTTGACCCGACCCAAAAACAAAGTCACATGTTATTACATATGACCTATAATAACAACGTTGAATTTCTTTATTTTCTTCAATGCAAGTCAAATATTTTTTCGAACACTCATTATATTTAAATCCACATAGGAGCGACTATAAGATAAATGAACATTGATTATCTATAAACATGAGATCGTATGGATTAATTCAACCTCATATTGTCTCAACTCATCACTTTGATTTCAAGAAACGAAACAAGTCGTTGCTTCTTGTAAAGGGATTGATCATTAACCATATTTGAAAGAAGTCAAGTGAGGGGAGGAGATAAAATCGAAATAAAGATAAAATAAAGTTAAAAAGTAAAAAAAAGAGATTAAGAGTTTGAAATTATAGATAGAAGATAATGAACTTTAAAGATAAAAAAAGATTGGAGAACCTATAAAATTATGTTAAAACTCTAGTACCATGTCAATTGACTTAACACATATAAAGGTTTTCTTAGGTTATAATATATATATATATATATATATATGCAATGTGTTTTTTACAAGTAAATAAGTCATTGAGATAAATACCCAAATGAAATAAATATATAGTTAAAAATATAACATGACTGTAATTGGTGACATTAATACAACATAATTTTAGTAGAACTAGAAAAGTTCTGCTAACTTAATATCAATCACCTCTATTAGAATTATGCAGAATTTCAATTTCGTTGACCCACACACTACATCTTTTTTTTTTTGTCACCAAAAAGAAAGGACCCCACACACTACAACTATCATCTCATCTTCAGCCCATTTTTTTAAAAAATAGAAGATGAAACTGAAGTTTTAAAATAAAATATTAAAATTACTTATAATTATTTTAGTTATAGACTGAAAATTTGATTACTTCGATTCGATTAATCGGTTATTCGATTAGTAAAACAATTATCGACCAGTTCAGTATTTTTGTTCGATTCGGTTAGGATGAAAGTGATAAGAACCAATCATTTTTAAATACATATGTTTTTTTAAATACATATGTTTTTTTGGTATGAATATAAAATTTAGATTTTATGATAATATTAATTTATCTATTAGATTTTTCATATTTATCTCAAAATAGGTAATTTTGATAATTTATGGTTTATATGATAATTATATTTGATAAATTTAGTTTATTTCATTATTATTTTGACAAAAAAATTATAATCAACTATTTCTAAATTAATTTTGTTAATTATATTTAAAATTTTGTCAGATTCAACAATTATCATTTAACTTTTATTTATTTTACCAAATTCTACTAAAAAAATAATAATTCATCCAGATTTAATCGTTACTATGTACAATGAAAATATGCATGCATCTTTCTAACATCATGTTAATATATAGAATGGCAATAATAAAAAAATAGGTTTCTCTATGTTTTTCAAAAATAACTTTTGATCATTTCAATTAGTAATTCAGTGTAGTTACATTTTCTTTTATCTAATACTCATGGATTGGAAACTGCATGCAACGCATGGACTTTAAGAAAAAGTTATATGCATTATTTCTCTACTATAAAAGTTGAAAGAAAAGGTTTCCCTTTGAGACTTTTTATATTAATGAAAAAGATCTAAAAGCTCAACAAGGGAATCTCTCTCGTCTTCCACTCATCCATTATTTCTTTCATAATTACTCACGGAAACGTAAAGAAATATTACTTAATTTTTCTTAGTATATTGCAACTTTGTTTGTCGTCTTAATGAGTCTATTCACAAATTAGCCAAACCGACTTATAAACAAAGCTGCATTGAGCTAAAACTTCACTAAGCCGATGAGTGACAAAGCCGAATAAATCGTAGCCGCTACTAGTAAACAACACTAAAATCAACGTAAAAAGATAAATTCACCGGAGCTGAAAGCCTAAAGAAGAAGAGTCTTAGAAGACAAAGTTTCCATACAAAATACCGCATATTTTTAAACGCATGATAAAGAAATTGACACATGAATTTTTCAACGAATATATCAAAAATCTCCTTTGATACAATTACATGTTTTACCAAATAGGTTATTCTACAAAAATATTAGAAATTCTAATCTCTCACCCTAAAATAAATGAATTCCTAGCTCAATGTTTTTCTCAAATCCCACCTCATTGTTTTTCTCAACCCCTAGTTCACTGATTTTCTATTCATTTCAAAAGATTAACCCCCAATAAAAATGTCAGCTCATAACATTCATGCTCTTCAAATTTTCCTATGATGTAGTAGCCTATTAATGTACTTAAATCTTCTTCGAATCTTCTAAGTATATCACCTCATCAAATTTTCATTTTAGATTCTCCATGTCAGCAAAACGATTCCACGTTATTCCAACATGTTGTTTTAGATCCACTTCAGCATGGAAATTTTGTGATAATCTTTGATTCCCAATCATTGTTCTCGAAGCATTTTGGAGAGGCTCTCAAAACATTCCAAACTGTTTTTCACCCTACCACGTATGTGCGTATTCGTGTGAAAGATTTAGTGATGAGATTTAAATTTTTTTTCTAAAAAAAGTTTTTAAATATCACATTTCATGCAATATTTAACTAAATATAAAATCAAAATAATAATAAAAATATTAATTTTAGCTAGTTATTATATACTTAATTTATTTTTACATGGTACCTACTTCTCTCTAGATTTTTATATTTGAGTTATTCTTTTAAGAAACCATCGTGTCTATTTTTAGTTCTTTTTTATTATTGTTTGGTTGTAGTATCTTCTTTGAAATAACATATTTTAAAAAAAATAAAAAATTCAAAAACTACTATCCTTGATTTCTAATCGTAATACAATTTTCATATTAAAGTGACTTAAAATTTTATTTTAATAGAAAATTTCAAACTCTAAATTGAAGAAAATATCTAAACACATATTTGTAACCATTTGTAATTTATTTAGATTTTTTTTTGACAGTATTTTGTTTAGAATAAGTAAATGTTTTTACACAATAATGGGCCCATTAGTACATGAAAACTCAAAATAAGGAACAACAAGTTTGCAAAGTAATTTTTTTTTTTTTTTTTTGATCAGCAAAGTGATTTTTTTAATTTCGATAATTAGGCAGTATCTTAACTTTGCTTCAGGAAAAAGAAAGTCAAGGGAATTTAGACACACGTGCTAGACTGCTAGGACCCGACATTCTTCAATCGAGGCAGCGCAAATCGTCAAACCCTGCCTGTCCAAAGCTGACCCTCAAATTATTAAATTACTTAGTTAAAAAATTATTGAAGCACTAAAATATTCAATTTTCGTTAGCCGGAAAATGTTCAACTCAGTGTTTTAAACTAAAAAAGTTTTACTTTTGCTATAAATCATATTTTCGTTTGAATTTTATTGATAAACTGTAAATTGATAATTACACGATATGGTTAGAAAACAACAGACAATACTACCAGAATCGAGATACAAAGAGAGGCTCACAAGTTCACAACGACTTACAAAGAAGATAACCAAAAATATCTATAGGAGAAACACCATAGACGACGATCACGACCAAATATAGACTATGTCTTCCTCGCCGCCTATACCGAGAAAGCAAGAGTGGATTATCAATTTAAATTTGTTTTTTTTAGTGGCACAATTACCATCAGTAAATCGCGGGAGACAAAATAGATATTAGAGATGTCTCAACACCGCAAGCCAATCCGCCGAAGCACTCATCGATGACTATGCTGGAACTCAATTGTGGCTCCGACCTCAAACCTACTAGGCTGAACAAGCCCGGTGAGAAAACATTGATAGGTTCTATAACGAATGAAGAGAAAAATTTGAGTCTGACATACGTAGACCGCCACTCCGGAAATTGTTGGCTGTCATCAAAGGGAGGGATCAGAACCAAAGATTAAGATTGTTATCGAGTTACAAGGCAAGTGACTCGACGTTCACATGAAATCCCCCCCCCCCACGTTCTTTCCTTGGAAGCGACACAACTTCACCGGTCTCTAAATAGGTCCCACATAAAGCTTAATTGATTTTACTCATAACCGACGTCAACCTCCGTCAAGCCAAGAAAAAGCCGGCTCGAGAAACTCCATCGTAGTCTCCAACAACATGCCCTACTAACAAGCCTAGATCTGAATTCTCACACAAAATCACTTTCCTCGCCATAAAAAAAAACTAATTATTGAAAACAAGAGAGGGTTAAGGACGAGGGAGACGCTGCGCACCAGTCGACACTGAAATCTAGTTTTGAAGCGTTTGTAAGCGGTGGAGGGGACACTTAGAGAAAAAGTAGTATTTTTGAGTCTTCGATAGTGTACAATAATAGTAATTAGTTGAGCGAGAAAGTGATTTATTTCTATTTTGGGGATTTTAAGATTTTTTTCTCTTCGTTTTTGAGACCCAAAATCACCATTTCATTTCATATTCATACGTTTCCATGTAATTATTGTTAACTATACATTTAAAAATCCAAGGTTGCATTAACATTTTGGTACTTCTTATGGCTAAATGGGTTAAATGGAGTTTATAGAGTCATTGGGGAGAATGGTATGAGTTATTTTAGATAAGACCATAGCACAAAGTATACTTAGAAACACTGTTACGAATTGCAAGATATGTCCGAGCAAAGAATCATCGAAAAGATGGCCAAAACCGGCTACCACTAGAGTCGACTGCTAACGCTATAAAAAGTCATGGATCATTTCACATAATCTGGCTGGAGTTCAAGTTAAAAATGGTGGACGGTTGCGTTGATCAACATGATTGAGGTGATATTTTCACGCAACCTCGTAAACTTTATGACGAGGAGAGCGTGGAACAAACCGGCATACTAGATGTCAAACCCCATACCGATAGTCTATGGAGTCGCCTGCTGATACCCCTACCACCATTTTTGCAATGTTTTCATTTGTTATCATATTTTGTCTTAGATCTAGACTTGATGGATCTGGATAAACTCATATCGTTTTACCTTAGTATTTAAGTATTTCTTAAGAAAATATAATCAAATTATGCTAATCTTGTAATGTATTTAAGGTTCTAAATAATTCGTCTCATGGAGTACACTTGAGGATCTTGATTTATCTTAACTTTATGCATTTCCACATTGATCTTTCATATTTCCTTAGCTTCTTTTGCATTTTCACTCATCTTCGACCTTTGATCACCATGTAAATCAATTGTTAGTGAAAATTCTTAAACCAAATCCAAGTGAACAAATCATGTTTTCCTAAGGAATTAGATGCTAAATTAATTTGTAATGTGTTTAGGGAGGTTTTTTTATGACTATTGGTAATTTTGTTGAATGAGGAATCATAGTTAATCAATTGATCATTGGATAGTTAAAATCAAAATCAAGAGAATGAGTTAATTCACACATATATTCTTAAACCACTAGATTAATCTTACATTGAGTCCAAGTAGAAAATTATTCTCCAATCCTAAATGTTTCTAATAAAACCAAATTCTTACTTTGATCTATGCTTTTAGTTATTTAAATTTTTGGTTCGTGTTTACTGTTTAGTTAATTATCTTAGCTTAGGCCATCTTTTTTCGTATTTCCTATTCTAACTTATTATCTTTATGGATCAAACCTAAAACTATGTTATGATTTAGTAAAACATGGATTAGGTTTATAAATAATTTAAACTTGTATTGGTTAATCACTTAGGTTTTTAGCAATTTAAGAGGATTAAATTCGATACACATTAAGTTTCTACTGTCCTTACCGGGGAGATAATAATAAGCTGTTACTAGGATTATGAATTGAAGTTAACCTAAGATATTTTTGCTTTCAAGTGTTTGAACATACTTGTATTGGATTATTTTGTATCGTTTAAGTACAAGCAAAATAACAAGAAGGAAAAGGGGCCTCGGCTGAGACTTCCGTCATCTAGGTTCGATTTCCGTTGGAAGAGGTCTCTCCTTAAGTGAGTGAGTTTAACATGGCATGGGTCTCGTTCCGGTGATTATTTTGGGCTTCGACTTAGGATCACACCGGTTATACAAAAAAAAAAACACTTAGGACATTTTATTGAGAATGTGTTATCAAGAAAAGACTTAATTAAAATTATGGCTATAATCAAAGAGTTCAAGGTAATTTTCACCGATTTTTAAAGAACCTTTGTATCAAAACAAATCTACCAAGAGTGATATAATCATCCCAACATGAGTCCCAAGAACAAAATGATGGTTTGATGGAGAAATTGTTAGAGGGGCAAAAAAAAATCATATGACGGTTAGATTGAAAACACGAACTATTGGATAGAAAATGCTGGTGGTGATCTCCATTCTAAGTATGAGAAACTTACATCCTATGTAAAGGAAATTGAAATTAGAATTACACAATCCGAATCTTCACAATAAGCTCCATCCATATCATAACCAAGGTAAAAGAGATACCACTACTCATTTGCTTATCCTAAGTTTGTACATTACCTTAATATTTCTTGGCGTGTTGTTCCTTTATACTATCATTTTCATTGGGAAGTATTGCACAACAAAATTCTTTGTAGGAAAATGCGATTTGGTCGTGAAGAGGGACATGGTTTTCCAACTTCACAAATTTGGCACTTAGTTCTTCATAAACTACATTTATTATAGAGTTCACCTCTTCAATTTGCTTTGCAATTCCTCATAACTCTGAGGTATTCTCAAGAGGGGGGAGGGGGGGGGGTTTAGCTGTGGATAAAAGGTTCATTCAATCAGGAATAACCAACTCTTCATATTTCAAATCAACATCAAACCGACACTTCTTTATAAGTTGAATCATACGCGCTGTAGTAAACACTTCAACAACGACCATGAAAGATATCATAGATTGCTCATAAAGGCTGTGATCGACAATTTGCATTTAAAATATTAGTACGCGAAATATATCGACCTTTAGATTTTGCCAAATAATCGAAAATACTAACTATAGAATCTACTTAATCTATTAGATACTTTTTTATGCTCGGACTTGAGTAAAATTTAGGTTTTTAACTGTTCTTGAATAAAAGACGTAAATCCGTAAATACATTCTTTTGTTTGCATTCTGTAAAAGACAACTCGTAACGGGAACACGACAAAGTTCAATTAAAGCTTACTTTTTAAAATGTTTTATTTTGTATCGATTACCACCACTTCCTTTTCACACTATCAGCGAGAGAAGCAAAATCCTTCTTTTTTGCAATATTCATCAGATTCACCTCGTCGCAACTTGCGAAATCTTTCTAAAATTATTCAAGAGATTCCTCACATTATTCACCACTCGCATCTTCTTCGTCTAGGGTTTCTGTTCAGTTTTTCTCTGAGAAAATCCTGAGAAAAAGACGTCTCTTTCATTCTATTCCAGCTTCTTCGTCTACCTAAAGGTTAGTGCGTCTCCACTGTCTTCCTCTTCATATTCAAAGCTTAATTCTCTGAAATTCTTCTTTTAAATCCACAATTTTGGGTCCCATTTCTATGCTTAAAGTCGCTGTTTTCTTACGGGTCAATCTTTACATTAATATCCTCCACATTTCTTCTTGAAAGTTCAGTTAGCTTTTTCCTGGAAATAAAAAAGATCAATTTTTTTCAACAATACTATTTATTGCTTTGGTCAAGTTTTTGATACTTGGCGATTTGATATCACTGTGGGTCCATGGTGAGAAATTTAAGCTTCTTCAAGTGCCAAACCTCGAACAACTTTTTTAATTATTTCCCCCTTTTCAATTTTGGAAATTTTTTTTTTCTCAGGAAATCGAAATACACAGGTTTGGGTTTTGGAATGATGTTGAGGAGATGAAACCCGAGTCTCTCTCTTTGTATGTTGCTGTTGTTGGATCTCTAAATCAGACACAAAGATGCTTCTTCGAGCTCTGCTTCTTCTGTCTCTCTCTCTAGGGTTCTGGGCTTTCCAATTCGTGGTTTCAGAGATTCCACTCGGTTCAAGACTCGTCGTTGGTGAAAACAACTCGTGGGTATCCAATAATGGTGATTTTGCGCTAGGGTTTTACAATCCCCCGGGTTTACCTAACCGGTTCAGCATCGGTATCCGGTTTAACTCCGAATCCATCCCTTCTGATCAACGAAACGTCGTCTGGGTCGCTGGAGCAAATGTTTACGTTACTGAAAACAGCTCTTACTTCGAGCTCACTAGTAATGGAGATTTGGTTTTGTTTGATTCCTCGTTGGGTGTTCCGGTTTGGAACAGCAAGACAAACCGGTTCTCTGTATCCTCTGCTCTTCTTCGCGACGATGGTAATCTTGTACTGTTAAGCGAGAAAGAGGAGATTGTTTGGCAAAGCTTTGATACTCCTGCTGATACTTTGCTTCCAAACCAAAAGTTATCAGCTTTGGAGACGCTTAGAGCTGCAAGTGGGAATTCTAGGTCAAGTTATTACACTCTTCACATGAAGGATTCAGGGCAGTTAGAGCTAAGATGGGAAAGTAACATTTCTTTCTGGTCAAGCGGAAACGAAACTACGGCGAAGTTGAATAAGATGGGGAAGATTGGGGCTGTTCTTACTTCAGAGGGAGCTCTGTTTCTTATGGATCAAGACTTGACGAGACCTGTCTGGTCTGTTTTCGGGGAAGATCATAACGACACTGTGAAGTTCCGGTTCCTCAGGCTTGACCGTGATGGTAATCTGAGAATGTACTCGTGGAACGAGGATTCTTTGATTTGGAAACCGGTTTGGCAAGCTGTTGAGAATCAATGTCGAGTTTTCGCTACCTGTGGATCGCAAGTTTGTTCCTTTAACAGTTCCGGAGACTCTGAATGCAGTTGCCCTTATAACACTTTCGCCTCGGTCTCTGATCCTAAATGCTTGGTGCCTTATCAGAAGCCAACCTGCAAATCTGGTTTCAACATGGTGAAATTCAAGAACTTGGACTTGTATGGGATTTACCCCGCGGCGAATGATTCGTTTTTTTATCGGATTAGCTCTCTGAGCTGCAAGAAGATGTGTTTAGAGAATTCTGATTGTACTGCAGTCACATACACGAACGATGGGAATCCTCAATGTGTCATGAAGCTGACTCGATACATCAGCGGTTACTCTGATCCGTCTCTGAGTTCGGTTTCGTATGTTAAAACATGTTCTGATCCAGTAGCTGTTGATCCGAAAGCTCCAAAAGGGCCAGTCACTGTAACAACTAAGTCTCACAGTAGTATCTGTCTTCCTTGTCTTGTTGGCGCAACTTCCTTTACGCTTGTTCTGTTTCTCGGTTTACAGCTCGGTATCGTTGTTTACATCTACCGGATGAAAAAGAAGCAGGCTAAGAAGAAAGCTGAGCGGTTCTCCAATGCGACAAATCCGAAAGGTTTGATTGTATTCTCTGTTGATGAGATTAAGGCCATGACAGGTGACTTTGAGCATAACATAGGACCGGAGATATACAAGGGTGTTATGCCGGAGAACGAGCTTGTTGCGGTTAAAGAGATGGAAGCGACTTTAACCGAAGAAAGAAAGTTTAGAAGCTCTGCGTCAAAGATAGGAACAATGCATCACAAGAATTTAGCAAAGCTTGAAGGTTATTGCTGTGGACTTGGAAGGAGGTTTCTTGTTTACGAATACGCTAAGAACGGGTCGTTGCTCGATCACATTGTTGATCCTTCACGGAGCAAGAAACTAACGTGGAGAAAAAGAAGTCAAATCTGTTTAAGTGTAGCTAAAGCTCTATGTTATCTCCACACGGAGTGCAGAGAATTCGTAAGTCATGGGAACTTGAACTGTGGAAACATTCTGCTTGATGAGAATTCAGAGGCAAAGTTAACGGAATATGGATTTGGTTTATGTGCTGCGAATAAAGACGTTGAAGATTTTGGAAAGACGGTTTTAACTCTAGTAACGGGTTTGTACGAGGAAGGAGGAGAAGTGAGTGAATGGGTGTATAGAGAATGGATTGAAGGGAGGAAAGAAACTGTCGTTGACAAAAGATTAGAAGGAGGTGTCGATGTAGAAGAGCTCGAGCGGGTTTTGAGAATCTCGTTCTGGTGTGTTCAAGCGGATGAACGGTTAAGACCACCAATGGAGGAAGTAGTGAAGGTTTTGGAAGGTACATTGTCTGTGGATCCACCACCACCGCCTTTTGCTTGTGTAAGATCATCGCCGACTAATTCATCAGAGTCAGGTCATTCGTTGTATGATGAGTCTTCTCTAAGAGAGTGAAAGTATTGTATAGTTTTGGAGGATCTGATTTAACAACAAACAAACAATTGTAGTCAAGGCTGATGATGATTGATTCTTGTTTCTTTTTTTCTCAAGGTCTTAGCTTTGATCTTAAAAGAAGTGTCTTTTGCATAATAGCATCTCTATAGGTCTATATGTGACCCTTACCTTCTTGTATGGACCAATTAGCACCACCATCCACAATGACAACCCGGAGGTGAGGCTCAAGACCTTCTAGACAAGAAGGAGGCTTTGTTGGTTATTCATGGGCGTGAAGCCACGCGCTTGTTTTGGTACAGACTTGAGTTTTTCGTACAAGTGTGTCTGTAATGGTGGAGCAGGACCAGGATGAGGACCAGAATCATTAGTGGGCTTTTACACAAGTCTTCTTTTTACCCCACTAGACAATTATGGAAGGAGAGGCGTAGAGAGATTTTCTTACAAAGATGAAAGGACATGACACTACATGGAGATTCCAACTTGTTCTTTGGTTGTCTCTTTGTTTTGTTTTTCCTCTTTGGAAACTCTTTTCAATTTTTTGTGTCAGCTTTTTTTTTTCAGAACTGTTAACTGACGCTAACTGCTGTCCCTTTTTTTGGGTACATCCAAATCTTTGAATCATGTACTATCACGGAACACTATCTTTCATTGGATCAATCAAATCTTTTACATTCAAATCCAATTCAAGTTTTGGTTTCTCTGAATTTGAATCGTATTCAAAATCCACAACTTAAAAAATATCTCAATTTATCAAAATTACAATCAACAATATCATCTAACACCCCCAAGCTCTTTGAATCTAATTTTCATTATCTATATCTTTGATATTTTAGAATCCAAGGAAAAAAGGTTATGAAATGAATGAATGAACAGTATTGTCAGCTTAATTCAATGGTTTCCACAATGATCCCTCTGATTCTACATGGTGCTCCTCCATTAAGTGAAAATAAATCCAACACAAACAAACTCAAATTATAATTTTTACAAGCTAGATAGATTAATCAGTAACATTAGTTCTTATAATTGCTTACTTGTTCCTTGTTGCTTCTCTTGTTTCTTGAACATTGATCTTATCTCCCATTTTTGACACCGTGTGCTTGGTGAGAAGATTAATCCCTTCTACTGCAGAATCAGTCAATTACCAAAGCAATTAGTTTCACTTTCTTTGTATGGATACTGTTTCAGCTCCTAACCGTCAATACAATTGACAGGAACTTAGCTCCAAAGTTTCTGAAAACAGAGCCGCTATTGTTACACACTTGAAAATGTAAATAATTAACAAAGCATTGTTCACCTTGAGCTTCATGTAACATTCCTGGAGGTTGTCATTACAGGATTTCCCTTCTTTGATCTCTGCCTCAGCATTTCTGAGACGCTTTTGAATTTCTCCTCTGTCTCAGTTCCTCTGTTTATTTTTCAGAACTTGAATTGAAAACGATCTCCTAAATGAAACATCTCAAAAACTCTTTTGGTAAAGTTCTGATAGTTTACCGAGCATGGAGCCTATCTTCAAGCTCTCTCATTGAAGGATGACACACAAATATGAATATGGCATCAAGAGAACTTCCTTACTGACCTCACGCCTTGAACATCAATGTCAAGAATACATCTCTGTATAGAACAAAGGAGAAAATCGTCGTCATTCAATGATCAAAGACAAAGTAAGCATCATTGATCAATCTACACAAGCTTTATTATATACCTTTCCTGAATCTGTTACCACCTCAACGGATTCATTGCTGGTTCCATAGAGATTACCATGAATAGAAGCAAACTCAAGAAACTTCCCTTCTTTGATTTCTCCTCCATAACACTTCTATCAGCAAAATGATAATGAACACCGTTTTTCTCCATAAACATTGGAGATCGAGTTGTGTGACTCACCAAGATCCCAAACATTGGAGGAATTGGCTTCTCAGCAATGTCTCTCACACCTTTACTCCAAGCAACAACTTCCTTCCTCTGTTCCCGCACATATGGACTATTGACCTATCAATGTTCCAATACATGAGAAAACTCGGAAACGATACTCTAAAACATTCTTCTAAGTTAGTGCAAATTAGATACTAACCTCTATGAACCAGATCGAATCATTGAGAGGTGAACCTTTCTTCATAACCAAAATCCTACCTTCTTTGACAACACAGAGTAGACTTTTCTCGGCTTAGCACCTGTCCCAAGCACAATAGGACTAAAACTGCAACACCAACTGATTTCACAAAGTTTGTAAGATTTTTCTGCCACTAAAGTACAATTCTTGAAACGAATTTACAGAAACTAGATAACATTCTCCCACCGTTTTTTACTGACTCTGTCATGAATATGAACACCAAATGGACAATTTGTTCCCTTCATGATTTCCACCAATTACAAACTACACAGATAAACCTCAATCAGATTGATATCGACCAGTTGACACAGATTTGGATTAAAACATTAAGTGTGCTTACTGGAGCTTTTCCCTATCAGCAACAAAGAAAAAACTGTCAGAATGTGAAAGGAATTATTGAACTAAGAATCATGATTAGCCAAATTGGCTAACCATAGAGAGATTCTATACTTCCAAGAAGAACAACACAGCCTGAGCAATGTCATAACAACCACAAATAAGAAATCCAAACAATGCAAAACATAAAATTGAAATGATGAATTTTATATCTAACCTCAAGAAAATAATTCCAAGATTTGTGAAAAAAAAATGAAACACTTTCGTCGAAATCCAAATGCAGATTCGTGAAATAAACACATAAATCGTAACGCAACACACAGATCGATAAACGAAAGGGCTCAATGGGTATAAAGTTAAATCGAATGAAAACCCATGTTTGTACCTCGAGTATAAATAAACAGCTGAAACAGGATAAAGACGAAGGCTTTTTTTTCTTTGCGATTGCAGGCGACGATTTGTATTTGTAGAGGCGGCCAGGCGGGAATGAAATCAAAGGCTTTAGTGGTGAAATTTGAGAATCGAGCTTCGAGTCCTTTGTTGCAACAACAAGATTCGTTTATTTTATTTTCTTCTCTCGAATTTCTAACGCTTTTGTATTTATGTGTGGATCGTGTAAGGAATTTAAGACCAACTTGGAGATGATCGAGTTGAGTCACTCACGGTGTAGGCAAAAGTTTGTTATTAAAATGAAAGAGATGATCGAGTTGAGTCACATTTTTTTATTCATTTGACAGTGTTTTTAATTTTTTGGTCAGAAACGGAATTTTATTAAGAAACTCTAATAGATGAAATAAAAAAATCATGCGTGATAAACGAATGTTTAGAGATAGCATCATTCATGACGAAATATGCTCTACTGACGCTCAATCAGGATTAACTATACGAGGGAACATTTCTGATCGAATAAGGAAAAGTTTGAGGATGGCTAACTGTCGTTAGTTCTTTTCTTTGGCTCGATGCTTTTAGTGCTTGTTGTGATGGTCTCGGATGTCTATGTTTTCTTGGGCTCTTTCGACCGGTTGTGGAGGCCATGGTTGAGTTGGGTACAGTCTGCACGGCGGGATATGGTAAAAGGAAACTCCACCAAGGGTGATTCCTGGTTTGGAGTATGTTTTTTAGCCTACCGTGAAGGTTTGAGGATTCAGAACTCCCTCTTAGTCTTCGAACCGGTTCTACTCAATTCCCAGGATCAATTTTCTCTTTTTCCTAGTCTTTATTATCTTGTTCTAGTTTAGTTCTAGTATTTGTTTTATGGGTGTCTGAGGAATGAACTCGCATTGTGGCTATGTTTATCGAGTATGCGCGGGTTTGAGTTGACAGAGAAATCTGTCTTCCTCTCCGATTGATGTATACATTTGCTTTGGGCGGGTAGGAGTAGAGATTTGGTATGTTCCAAGCTCCAAAAATCCTTGTAAGACTTTACTCGGTTGAGCTTTCAATATAACTCAGATGAAAAAAAGAAAAAAAAAGAAAGAGATAACATATGTTTCTGATGAAATAAAAAAATCATACGAGATAAACGAATGCTTAGAGATAGCATTTGTTTCTGAGTTATCGGTTCGTGAAATAAATCTTAAAACAATACTAATATTTAGCTGAAACGTCTCTCCAATGTCACCAAGCATGGTATATGTCATTGTGATTCCTAAAGTTTTGACAAATATCAACAAGGACCTGAGAATCCAAATTCACGTTGATGTCAAGGTACTATCTTGTAATTGCCTCTGCAATAGCCGCATGTAGAGCAGAAGCCTCTACGACAAGGACCCAATTGACATGAGCTCGTGCCGCTTGTCCCGACGAAAGAGTGACACCATTTTTTTTCCTTTAAGAGCCATCCTATCCACAATTCCAAACGGCATCTACATAGTAAGAGTAAGTTGATACTCGCAAAGGAGGAGTGGCCCTTGGTGGTTGATGAATGAGATCAATGTGTGGCTATTCCTCGCCTTTTTTCAAGCCTTAGCTTCCAAGCATGCTTTAGTAACTACCTATTGGACTAAGTAAACGCGTCCATCAAAGATGGGATCAAGCAGACCATAATTCCAGACCTATTGGAGGGAGAGTGACTTGTTTCATCATATTTTTCATAAATCATAGACCGTCATGTCCCTCTCGTGATTAATGAGTAAAACATGAGCCAAATCCCATGTTGTTCTATCAAAAGGACAATATTTGAGAAGATGAAGAGTTGTCTCTCCGCGTTACATCTTTTTCAATTTACATTCGAAAAAATTCCATAAGAGCGAAGTTGATCCCCCACTGGGACCACATACGCTAGGGCAAGTCAAATGAAATACTTGATCTTCGTCGAGGTCTTGATTTTCCAAACATTCTTCTATTACTTAAATTCTCTATAGATCACTGGAGCTCTGAATATTGTAAGTAGAGCTTAAAGAAGAAAGGGAAGTGTACTTGTTTGACTTATGAGGAAACCATGTTGACGAGTCATTCCCATTGGAGGCGTGGATGGAGATCGAGTGCAGAACAAAAACGTATTGGGGGATAAATTTATAAATTGTGTCCTAATCCCATTGTCTAGTTGCCAGGTTAATAAAATAAGCTATTTTTAGGTCTAAAGCTTCAAGAGGCACAAGTCCTATGATTCACGTGGAGGACTTCATGGACAACCAAGGATGAACCAAAATTGATTTTATTACCTGATCCAATTTTCCATCGTAGACTTTATGCAAGAACCTCTCAACCTGACAAGATGCTTCACCATTCATGTGAGGTATTTAAAGGAAAAAAGCACTCCACAAAGGGGGGAATGAAGGCAATACTTGCCCAATATAATTTTAGCTAAGAGAGAGGTAGAATTTTTGAAAGATTCTCCAAGATGGAAGAACATGACACATACACATTTCACATATCCTTCTCTAAATAAATTCAGAAATCCTAAAATCTTAAAACAATAGAAATATCTTTATAAAATAATATCTCGCCTAAAAAATGGTTTAAAAATAAATTTTCTATTCCTAATACACGTGTTGGGTGTTTTCTTTAACAAATTTGAAGTAATAGGTAAATGAAAAACATCTAAATTTATTTCTTTTTTTTGATTCAGGCTGTCCACTGACTGGATGGACAACCGTTCGTCTCGATCCTCATTTTCACTTCCAACTTCTTGTTTCTTCTCCAATTCTTCTAGAACGATCTAAGTACTTTTAAATCTATTAAAGAATATACAAACTTGATATCATCGCTGAAACGTGACTCCTCAGTTGCAAACTTTGTGTTGTTCCTACTAAGCTCAACCATAAGTTTTCACTCGCTACCAATTCTCCTATTACGAATCATGTCGAATTTTTGAGCGCCTCATCTATCTTATTCACACGGCTCGAGATTTTTTATATTGTACACATTCTCTCTTTGTTTATGCAAAATCAACTCCAGGACCATTGAAATTGTGCGCTTCGGGTCGTCCGTCATTTAAAATGCTCACTTGGCCAAGGAATTATGCCATAGTCTGGCTCATATTTGCATCTTTATGCTTACTGTGACTATAATTGGGGTGCATTTCTTCTCACTTGACGATCTTTAAGTGTTTATGAAGTTCTCTTGGTTTTGTTTGACAATCTCATGGAAGACCAATAAAAAAAATACTCCATCTTGTTTGTTGAGGTTTAGTATCGTTCTATAACGCCTTTTGCTTTATGGGAGCTCAACTGGATTAAAGAACTTTTGCGTTCATTTGGGTCGATAAATCGTCCCCAATGAAACTATTATGTGACAAATATTCCATTATTCATATTGCAGCTTATCTTGTTTTTTATGAACATATCAAATATATTGAGACATACTGTTATTTAGTTTGAGATGCAGTCCAAGAACATATCATTTCCACTAAACATATTTCTACCAAGGAACAACCAAGTCTATTAGATAAAGTTGTACAATCGCTTACTTTCATCTACTTATTATTTAAGTTAGGGGGGGGGGGGGGAAGGAATATTGGATTAAAGAATAAGGAAGTACTCCATATTGTTGTATCTACCTTTTTGCACATTCCTATTGGATACTGTCTTGGGAATCAATAGAAGAGAATTTCTTTGGCCAACTCATTAGTCATTACAATATATAAGAATAGAGCCTTTCCATTTTTTTTGTTTAACTCGGTGATCATTTTTTTTTCCCCTTCAATTTTTTTTTGATGATGTGTCATAAATATAATGAGAGCTGAGCAAATATATATCATAAATTCATAGATCACTACCATTTTTTAAAGAAAAAGACAAATGTAGTCAGAATTGATATCTGATACGTGGCCACGCGCTAATGGTATCTCCAAGTCATTAGATTCATATATTTTTGATGCTGACCTATGTGGCTTCGTTTGGCGGGAGTATTCAACTAATCAAACGTCGTCACGTTTTGATAATAATGGCTCATAGCGACACTTGTATTATCGCGCCTTTCGTGGTGGGGTCCCAACTTGCCGACACTTTCTTTAATAGTACTTGTCTTCTCCTATGTAAGAAGATCTGTATGCTATTGCCCAATGAAGCTTCATAGTATTACTATTACATTTGTTTTTCCATTAGAGATTACCGCATAGTTTTAGATTAAATAAGTGAAAAGTAAAAGAAGAATTTAATCGATCGCTTTATATTAAAAACAACCCGTCTCCGAAGGTTAAATTAAATGTAGTCGCTATAAACCGGACGGACGTAGTTTTCATGAAGTGGCCCTTTTGTCATATTTTAAAATTCATAACCTTCTTGAAAATTCTACATTTTAAAATTTTTATATTTATCATTTTTGTCGTGTAGTGCTCTTTTTTCACTAATCTAATAAAAAATCAAAGCTAAAACCTTTGACATTACCGAAAAGAAATATATCAAACTACTTTGAAGTTTGATCGGACCATGATCTTCTTCTTTTTTTGATGATCCCAATTCATAAACCCTATTTTTTAAAAACATGTTGACTCTTTACAGCCAAGAACGGTCCCCGGATCGCATCAGTGGCACAAGTAACAGTCGGGATGAGACGCCGGAGACTGTCGTGAGAGACATCCACGCGCTAACTCCGGTGCCGACGACAACAGCGACGGTGTTACCTCCACCGCCTGCTTTCCGAGGCTATTTTTCTCCGGCGAGGTCGACGATGAGTGAAGGAGCTTCTTCCGGTGAAAACTTCACAACTGTAAGCAGAGAGTTTAACGCTTTAGTCATCGCTGGCTCCTCCATGGGAAACAACAACGAACCAACGGGTCCTGACGTCGGGCAGCATGATGGCGATGAGAGACAACAACAAGACTTGATGAGAATCCGGGAAGAGAGGGAGGAAGAGGAGACGAACCCTTTGGCAATCGTGCCGGATCAGTACCAAGATCCGGGAAGAGGGAATGAGTTGTCGGGTCAAGGTCAGAGTCGGGTTGGGATGACGTCGGTGCAAAGGGTAAAGAGGGAAGAGGTGGAGGCGAAGATAACGGCGTGGCAGACGGCAAAACTGGCTAAGATCAATAACAGGTTTAAGAGAGAAGACGCTGTTATTAACGGTTGGGTTAACGAGCAAGTCCACAAGGCCAATTCCTG
Source organism: Euclidium syriacum (assembly GCA_900116095.1). Classification (NCBI taxonomy): domain Eukaryota; kingdom Viridiplantae; phylum Streptophyta; class Magnoliopsida; order Brassicales; family Brassicaceae; genus Euclidium; species Euclidium syriacum. The sequence goes on along the minus strand of FPAK01000012.1, from coordinate 1,883,440 downwards.
GATGAAGAAAATCGAGGTGTGAATTTAATATTGAAAGCAAACTTATTATTGTAATTAAAATCTCCCTCCTATGTACAATGATTAGAAACATAACCTCCGCACGGTTAAAACACATAGAACTCACCATCTGATAAGACTGATTATTCACTGGAGTCGGTCCAAGTGGACATCAATCTGATTAGTTATACTTATATCTGACATATAATTTGCATGTTATTAGGCGAGAGATAGTTAAAATCAGCACCTACCTGTATCATTTCTTGTAAATGTGCACTATCATTTAACATAGTGTCGGGTTAGATAGAACTAGACGAATGTATATATATACATTGTTGCGGAGCTACACAATTGAAAAAAACTTTCGGGATTCATGATTCAATATAAATATTTGATAGAAAGACGGTTCAACAACCGTCTAAAAATGGTAAATTCATTAAGTAGATGGTTTAAGTAAGTAGTAACAATTTGGAGGGTGGGTACAGAGAAAGCTAGAGGAGAGAAAAGCGAAGGCGATGGAGAAAACGCAAAACAACGTGGCTAAAGCACAGAGGAAGGCAGAAGAGAGGAGAGCGACGGCGGAGGCAAAGAGAGGGACAGAGGTCGCAAAAGTTGTGGAAGTTGCTAATCTCATGAGAGCCGTTGGACGTCCCCCTGCCAAACGCTCTTTCTTCTCCTTCTAGTGTTAAAGTTTATATGGATCCAATAAATTTGAAGTTTCTCATTGTACAGTAGTTATTGTTTATGGTACGTAAAAGGTGGGCCTTTTTTGGGGGGTTAAATACACATATATTATAATGAGAATGTGTAAAACTTGTGTGTGGTGTGGTTTTGTACTTTCTTAATTACATCAACCAAAAGTGTTCGTCTGAACCACGCCCAGAACCACAAACAAGGAAAATATATATTTTAATTTTGGTTTTATTATTGGCTCGATTTTTGCAATATAGGAAAGCAATTTGAAATAGGATGGCAAGACTAGCCGCTAGAGAGAGAAATTTGAGGTTTTATCTATAAATTTGTTGAGGCGATCGGTTGACTATAAATTTGTTGCAGGCTTCTTCTTATAAGGTTTACCGATTATCCTCACGGCCTTCAACCAGTCGACCCGACCCCATCCATAAACATTCATCAAAACTCCGCATACCCTATTCCAAACTATCAATAGATGTGTAAGAGATAGGATTCTTGGTCAAAAAGACAAGAATCCTATAGGGGAATATGATGTTTCTTGGCTTCTTAATTATATCGGATCCATTTGATTTTATTGTAGTAATTTAGGAAGTAAGACGTGTCTCTTGCGGACCAAATATTAATATTGTGTGCTATCGAAACCTGTCTATGAGTGAAACCCAACGAAAAAATATTCTCATAGATATCCTATATGATAAAAATTAGGACAATTTGGAATAAAATTCTCAGTCTGAGGTTAATTTGGAATTATTTGTTTCTAATGGATTTCTCTTGGTAGCGTAGACTAAATCTTCTTATTGTAATGGTCTTAGTTTTTCTGATGCTGCAGATAAGTCTTTTGATAGCTGGAGTTGGAAGCAGTTGCTTAGATTAAAACCTCTTGCAAGACCATTCACTTTTTTGCAACTAGGGAATGGTCGTAACACGAGTTTCTGGTTAGATAATTGGTGCCCCTCGGTCCTTTGTTTGGCTTTTTTTTGGCGATAATGGTCCTCGTCAGCTAGAGATTCCTAGAAATTCTTTGGTTGTGGATGTCTTTATTTGTCGAGGTTGGAATTTGAAACCAGCTTGGTCTTCTCAAGCCCTGGATCTTCATAGCTCTTACTTAGATTATTCCTCCTTCGAATGATCAAGGTATCGATAAGGTAAGTTGGAAGATTCCTGGGCTTTCTTCTGAATCTTCCTCTCTTTCTCTCCATTTGGTACTTGAAATTTCCTTCGTTAGATAGCTCCTAGTAAATTTTGGTACAAAGCTGTTTGAAGCATGCTTTTATCTTTTGGCTTATCCACCTGGAAAGGTTATCGGTTAAGTCTAGACTCAAGATTTCGGGGATGAATGTTTCTTCTTCTTGTGTTTTTTGTGTGGAGAGCATCTAGAAGATCGAGATCATCTCTTTCTTCACTGTTCTTATTCCCTTCAAGTTTGGAAAATGAGTTTGACAAGGCTTGGTCACTCTTTGTATATGTTTGTTCATTGGTCTTCCTTAATAACCTGGTTATTATCTGCTTAAGCCAATATCAAGCAGGTTCTTAAGCGAAGTGAATGGTGGTGCAATGTAATGTCTATTATTTTTAACGTGAGTGTAATGATAGAATTCATCAAAACTCCACTCAATCTCCGCATACCCTATTCCAAACTATCAATAGATGTGTAAGAGATATGGTTCTTGGTCAAAAAGACAAGAATCCTATCGGGGAATATGATGTTTCTTGGCTTCTTAATTATATCGGATCCATTTGATTTTATTGTAGTAATTTAGGAAGTAAGACGTGTGATGTAATAGAATTTTTGTTGTACAAATTTCTATTGAGCAAGAAATTTAATTTTTATCAATTTTTTTTTAAAGAAAATTTACATTTATTTGATGTTATCAAATATATCAATAATTAGAGACCTGTCCGCGCGGTTGCGCGGAGAAGTGTTGTAAGAAAATAAAATTTAATACATTAATATATTATATATCCCACATACTCTTATCGAGATTCTCAAGTCAGTATTTACTATCTCAAGATACGTATAGACGTATCGTAAATTAGGTTTAAGAGATCATAATATCTTATAAATGCTTATTTGTGGAGGAATCTAAACTTACATCCCTCATTTGGGAAACAAAGCACATTCATATACAAACCATAATATTTACGATACAGATCTCTGAGAAATCTAAATCTTAGCGTCTCCTTAGGGAACCCCACATTCATATACAGTCCACGATATCTACAATATGTTTCTCTGGGAATCTATACCTTAGACCCTCATTTATGAACCCAAACACATTCATATATAATTCATGACATCTACAATACGTTTCTCTAGGAATCTAGATCCTAAATCCTCTTTTGGGAACCCAAGTACATTCATATACAGTCCATTATATGTACGATGTGTTTCTCTTGGGACTCTATACCCTGGACACTCCTTTGGGAACCCAAGCACACTCATATACAGTCCACAATAAATACGATACATTTTTCTAGGGAATCTAGACCCTTCAACCTCCTTTGCAAACCAAAGCACATTCATATACAGTCCATGATATATATGATACGTTTCTCTGAGGAATCTAAACCCCCAAACACTTCTTTGGGAACCCAAGCACATTCATATACAGCCAGCGATACGTTTCTCTGGAAAATTTATACCATAGACCCTCCTTTGGGAACCCAAACACATTCATAGTCCATTATATGTACGATGTGTTTCTCTTGGACCTTTATACCCTAGGCCCTCCTTTTAGAACCCAAACACACTCATATACAGTCCACAATATATACAATACATTTCTCTAGGGAATCTAGCCCTTTAAACCTCCTTTGGGAAACAAAACACATTCATATACAGTCCACGATATCTATGATACGTTCTCTGAGGAATCTAAACCCCAGAACCTCCTTTGGGAACCCAAACACATTCATATACAGTCAACGATACGTTTCTCTGAAAATCTATACCCTAGACCTTCCTTTGGGAACTCAAGCACATTCATATACATTCCACGATATCAACAACTAATGACCTAAATATTTTATTTGGGTTCAAGGTATGCGAAGACCTCTGTATAGAAAATATTCATTGTCTTACGTTGCCATTTTCCTTATTCATCTACGATGAAGATTTTTAAGCATGATCTCCACTCCACTCTAGATATAGCTATGTAAAATTGTCCATGAAAAAACACGGGTTTGGGTAGAAACAAACCAACTGTCTCCATGGTTTGACCTTGGTTGTTATTTATTTTCATAGCAAATGCAACTGTCACCGGAAATTGACTACACCGTATTTTAAAAGGAAATTTCGTTTCCGCCGGAGACACAAACTTCCTAGTTAGTAAAAACCAAATTGCTTACTTTAGTATCCATTAATATTTTTGTCATCTATCACGTGATTGGCCAACTGAGCCACTTTTAGTCTTGTACACAAAATCATTTCTTGTATCGATATTTTAGAGCAACATGATCACGACTTTCAACTTTAAACAATGATTCGACTATCTTGATATTTTGACACTATAAAGAAATTCCTGAATATAAACCATTCCATCAGCACTGTTAGTGTTCGAAGTATCAATGCTATTAGAGTTGTGATACTCTTGACCTAAAAATGCTTATACATGAAAATTTTAGTTAAAAAATTTAGGAAACAACTTTTTGAAAATTAGTTTTAATGTTTTTTTTTTTTAAGAAATAGTTTACCGATTTAATGTTTTTCTGTTGGAGAAAAGAAAACGTTTTATGATAAGACGGTTTGATGAAATCTCTAAAGAAGGTATAAGACTATTGAAACATAAGTAACTAAGTTAAAGCATAAGTGTTTAATAGGTTGTGTTTGATTTCTATAAGAAATAAGATAAAGACAATAACTAAAACAAAAGTGAAAAACTTGAGTTATTCAGATTTTAGTAGTTAATAATGTGGTTGATTTTATGTTGTTAAATATAGAGACCGAATATTATTTAAATATATGATTTATTATGGTTTTAATGTTTAGGGTTTAATTGAAGATATTTTTGTAATTTATATACCAATAGCATATGAATGTAATTAAGTTGATTCATTAATCACATTTTAGGTCCATATAGTTTAAGTCTATAGAAGGCTTTACTATATAAGATATGAAGATTTTCATATAATTTGGTTTGATTATGTAAGATTTCCATATATAATTATACGGTTTAATAAAGTTTTTATTAAAACTATGTATGATTTCCATATATAATTATATGGTTTTAAATATTAATAAGGTTTTAATACTAAGATATATCCACATAAAAAGATATATTAAGATGTTATGAAATAAATCATTGAATACTATAGTTTTAAGAAACTATATCCACATGGTTTACATTGTATAACCAAAATTCAAATATATTGTTCAATTTTTTGTTCTTCGGTTTTACATTTACGAAGAGGAATTTTTTTAGTTGGCGTAAGTCAAAGTTAGACTTAATAATACAAAGGAAGCTATTTATGCATTTTACCTTTAAAATGAAACGTATATTCAAATTAGATTAAACAAGATGTCATGTTTCTTCCACGATACAGATCTCTTTAGCTAATTTGTGAACCAAAATGATATCTCTAGTATGTGCTTAGCCGGTTTTTAGGAGTGAAAGACTTGCTTATACCACAAAGCACATTTCTTTCCATTTGTTTTCAACTTAACAGGGGACATGAACGATGATGTCCCGTACTGGCTTAAGCTTTTGGTCGGTAATCTCCTCATCTTTTTTTCCGAACCTCTTGCCCCGACTCGAGGTCAAGGGAGCCGATCTAGACCGTCTCTCTAACCTCCCAAAACCGGTGAACACTCGTACCAGGCTTAGAGTAGTTATTCGGTGTAGCAACGTACCGAGCCATCTTCCTCGAGACGCCCCCATAAGAGCTTCCAGCTTGAGTGTCATCCCTCATATCGTGATAATCTGGAGTAATCAGTGTTACATAGTTAAGTTCGGAGACCAACTTATCACTTGATAAACACCGAATACCCTAACCAAACAACATCATACAATATGTAAACCTAAGAACGAACTAACGATAAGAAATAATGACGGCTGGAAACATAGTTAGGGAAGACCAGCCGTCGAAGCAGACGATAAACCAATGGTTCGGAAACCTACAAAAAATGTTAAACCAAAAACACATAAAAGGCGAAGACCTTTATTCCATTAATAAGTAGGAAAAGAAAACCTAAAGCAATCCAAATACATGACAAATTTTATAGAAATATAGAAAAATCACAATATAATTTAGTTATAGTTAAGAGATATGCATAGATACATGGGTATTCATGGCCGGATAAAATATTCAACCGATCTCTTCAGCAACTTCTTTATCAACCAAGAGAAAAGATCTTCGATAGAAACCATAATCACTGTACATATAAGTGTTCAAATGATGTGTCTTTTATAACATCGATTATAGATTTAAAATGCTTAAACTATGATGGCATATATACATACCTGCAACTACAATGTATTGAGGAGAAAGTTCCTGATGATATATCTTTCTCCTTTAAGCAAGAAAGCCAAAGCAGAGGGCACAAAATCTCGTATAAAAACATGATCATAATTGAAAGACAAATTATCTCTAGAACTGTTTGTTGCCACCGTTCCAACCGGCAACCCAAAATAGCTGACGGCGACGTCTTCGAGAATCCTCCACCCTTCCTTCTCGGCCTCACTCTATTCTCTCTCATTCCCGCCAATAATACATGTTTACGATGGATTTACCATTGCTAGTCGAGGAAGATGATGAAGAGAAATAACGGCGAGACACAATCGATCTGCTTCCTTTAAAAAATTTCGTCAATAGAATGGAAAAAAAAAACTTTCTAATAGGAGACACCAATTAGAACACAAAACTTTAAGAATAAATATAACAATCACACACAAAAATATTGAAAGTTACTTGCCTTTGTTGATAGAGCAGGAACCTAATACAACCGAAATATATCACAAAACAACCTGGATATTGAGCTTTTTTGTGTTTCTACGGAAGATGGGGCAGATGAAGAGAGTGGCGATAGCTTGACGGTAAACGACAAAGATGGTGGGACTGAGACCTTCCATCATTAGGGTTCCGCTAGTTTTAAAACCATATACCCTCTTGTCTCAGACGCTGAGTTTCTCTCTCTTTCTCTAATACCTCTTTTCGAGCATGGAGAAAAAAAATACTTTTTTTAACCAACCAAGTAAAAACCTATGAAACAGAGGGAAACTGAGTGAATCCAATCTAACCTCCCTCTCTTTATCTCTGATGTAAATTGATTAAACTTGTCGAATTGTTGTAGAGAGTGAGTACAGAGAAGAGAAAAGCCGATGCAGTCATGGCCCTTGAGTATATCAGAGAGAAGAAACTCAACATGTGTTTTCTCCTAAAAAACTTTAAAAAACTGATTCTACTGAAGAACGATGAATCAGACACACAATGATGTAACCATTTCATAAAAGTGATGGGAAAATTCAGGCCATGACCAACTTTATATTGAAATCTAGAGCTAATTTCATTATCCCGCATGAACAAAAAGAGTAAATCCAAAGGTCAAATTCTTATTATGATAAACTATAAACGATGTAAAGCATTAAAATATTAACCTTTTTTTTTCTTCTTCCTCTGCTTCCTCTTCTTCTCTTTGCAAAACGTTTCTTCCTCTTCGCCACAAAACTTACGAACCCTAGACATAGATTTGAAAATCAATAAATTTATCCCAGCCGCAAAATATGTAAACGGCAATTTAGGGTTATTTTTTTAAGGTTTATTGAGAATTATTTATAGTTTTATCTTATAGTTTTTAGTTTTTAATAAGTAAAATTTCCTTATATAATTATACGTTTTTGGTTTAATAAGTTAGATTTCCATATATAATTATACATAATAATCAGTTTTAATAATTAGGTTTTGTAAGATTTACATATATTTGGTTTTTAGTAAATTATGTAAGATTTTAAATACATTAATAAAGTTTAATAAGTAAAATTTTCTTATATAATTATACGATATTGGTTTAATAAGTTAGATTTCTATATATAATTATACACAATAATAAGGTTTAATAAGTTTTTAATAAATTAATTTTTTAGATAACTGTGGTGACGCCACGTGACGAAACATGTATTCTTTTAATATATATGATATACCCTATATATAGATCTTATGATCTCACATTAAAAAAATACAATTCAATAATAATATTCCATTATAATAAAATATTTTATAATAGTTGTTATGGTATCATAGTGCGTCATTTTTGTCGACTGTTCATGTTTCCGCAAATTTTTTTTTTTTTGGAGATGGTGTCTAAACCGGCAATGACAAAGGTGATGTTGACGATGAATATGTGATGACGACGGACGATTGTTTGTGGAGTTACAGAAGTTGCGCCCATGAGAGATTATTTTCCCCTTTTCTACCAAGATCAAAGATGATTTGAAGTTTTATCCCTATTCATCAAGACTGAAGTTGATATTAGGAGGAGTCTTTTGACATGTTTGCTCGTCCTTGACGAGCGTGTACGACTTTGTGTTTGTGGATTTTGTGTTTCGCTTCCCATTTTTCCGTGCCGGTGAGTATCGGAGTAACTTGGGAAGAAAAACGTGTGTCTTGTGTACCAAATATTATGAGTTATCGAAAACCATCTATTAGTGAAGTCTGTGAAGTCAAACCGAAGAATATTCTAGTGATATCCTATGAGAAAAGGATTAGAAAGATTTACATTATGAAATATGCCAATAATAAACTCTTTATATATGGGTTTTATGATTTGGTATCAATAAAACACAATTCCACAATAATATTATATTCTATAATGGTTGTGAGACTTAATGTTTTCATAAATGGTCCAATTTTTTTTTGGTGGTTTCAAGACTCTTTTATGAGGTTTCGTTTTGCCATTCTCAAGTAGCTAGAGATCTTTAATTTCTAAAGTCTAAAAATTAAGCGATAAAACAGTAGATCATGACACTAGTTTCGACGGAGTCCGCTTTCCGTTGATGTCTTAATCCATTTCTGATATAAAAAATAATTGAATTTGCCACAAACTTCTGTTTAATTCCCTTCCATCATTTCCCTTTGTTGGAAATTCGTGGAAAGTTTTCAAACGGATTTTTCACGGGTAAAGTTTTCACCGATGAAATTTCCAACGATCATATTCTTACTGTTAGTTTTTCGTTAGAATTTTTTTTAAAAACACGCTTTCCCACTGATTTTTCATGGATTTGTATGTGGAAATTGCCAATGTTTTCTTGTATTGTGAATAACACCACACATGAAATGAAAGAAAAGAAAATACGAAGACACATTGATGGTGACAGAGAAAGATAATAGGAGGAGCACATTGTCGTGTGTGACCATCAAGTGATCACATACACGGAGATAAGAACAGGTTTCGATAAAACCATACCACATAGACACTACTGCAGTCTAAAACGTTGAGTGGTTGTAATTCAAATCCGTGATTCGATGGATAATGTAACACTATATCAAAAAATAACTTGTGTATATGCCTATATGGGTATTCAAAAATTTAATAATGTAACATATATATTATTTTATTTTTTTACATAATCAAAAGAATCTCTTTTAACAAGAGGAAGAGTATGTTTATCTTTTCATTGTTATACAACACGTAACAGTTACAATTGACTAAAAACCTTATTCGTTCAACCTTATTCGTTCCAAACGGGAATAATTCCCTGTGCAGCGAGGCGCTTCTCGACCCAAAACACAACGTGGTTTGCAGTTGGTTTCCTCTCGTCTACCAGAAACGGCTCCACTGTGCTTGGACTTGACCCGTATGAAGAAATTGAAAAGCCCTTTGCTCCTGTGAGGTTTCCGGAGGGGAAGAAAGCCCATAAAGAATATGGAATACCTTTCTTCATGAAAAAGCCCTCGAGCTTATCTTCTTGGAAAGATAAATCTATCTCAGAGATATCATTTTGAGCTTCAAGAATGGATATCAAGGGAGGAATCACATCTTCCTCCATCATCTGTTTCAACGGTTTCGCAGCTGCGGGTTTGGGTTTCTTTGCCGGAACCGCCGCTGTTGAGACTTGTTCGTCTTCGTCTTTTTTCTCAGTAGCAACAGCAGAAGTGGAAGACTCTTGCACGACACACCGCAATTGGTTGTCCCTTTTATTACCTGATTGATGTAATGTTAGTTGTGGAAACAAAGAAGGAGAGGAAATATTTGGAGTGGTTATGAAGACACGAGAGTTGGATACTCCAAATGATCCTCCTGTTAGGGCTGCCATATTGAGGAAGAAACAGATATTTTAACTCAGCTTTGTTACTCTCAACTCTCTGTTTCTAGTTTCTCTCCATCTTCTGCCTCAAACTAAACGCTAATGTTTTTTTTAGTGGAGGAAAGCATATGAAAAAGAGAGGAAATAAGACGAGAAAAAAAATGCCAAAAAGGCTGAGCCACACAGGCAGAGATATTACAATTCATGAATCGCTACCAATCCAATAAGAAAAAAGACAAATTTAATCAAAATTGATATCTAGTAGTATATCCAAGTCACGAGATTCATAACTATTCAATTAATCAAACATTGTCACGTTGACAATAATAGCTGATAACTAACACTTAAAACATCCACAAATCATCAATAGGAGTCTTTTATGTGAGTCTCTCATAAAGATCAATTGCCCAGACACAATCTCAAATACTCTTTCTTCTTTTTTCTTTTTTTTACTCAAATATTAATTTCATTCATGAACAATTATAAAGTTTGTACAAACATTACTGGTCTATCAGAATTATTGATCTGAGCCAACTAGGTACTTAACATTCAATTGATGCATAATAGATAGGGGCTGAAGAGATGGTCTTCGAGATGATATCTGCAGCCAGATTAGCTTCGCGTCCCACGTGTATAAATACCGGCTTTAAGGAAAGATCTTGGTTGCTTTATCTTAGAGATGAAACCTTCAAGTTTTTTTCCAATTGGAGGGAGATCGGAGAGCTTGGATTAAGTTCAGGCAATCCGTCTCGAAGACTACTTGCTTCATTCCCATGTTATCGAGACAGGTCGTAGCCCATGCTAGAGCAGTAGCTTTAGCTTCCAATGAGGAGGTTGCATTGGGAAATGATTTAGCTCCCCACCATTTTATATCTCCTGATTATGTTCTCAAAATCCAACCAACACCGCACTTTGCCTCTCCAACTTTCCATGAAACATCGATGTTGCATTTCAAAGAGCCAGTTGGAGGTGGAATCCATCGTTGAGGAGTTTCAGGTACCTGTGGTCGGGGGGGGGGGGGAGGTGAATCTCTATTGACCATCCATTCTTGTTACCTCAACTACTTCCATTGCACTATCATTCTGAGCTTGAAAAGAGAGGTGAAGTCTGCTCTTCCAAATTCGCCACAACAGCCATGGAGATAGGGATTGGATTCTCTTGCTAGAATCTCATCAGGAATAGATGGCTGGAGGCATTCATAGATATTGGTATAGATAGACATAGAAACAGAAGGATAAAACATAGTCCCAATTGGAGATGCGGCCCATACTAGACGAGCATAAGGACAAAGGAAGAGGAGGTGGTTTACTCTTTCTTCTAAAAGTGAATTTGTTTTTGACTTAAATTAATTCATAAAAGCTATTAGAAGTCTATTAAATCATCACAAATTCTCATATTTACCAATCCAACCAGGTTTTCGGGTCACCTAAACCTGAGATCCGATATAATTGGGTTAATAAAATATTAAAATTTTTGTTCATCATCACCTTCCTCCTTAAACGAACGGACGGAAAACAAATTTGTTCATCATCACCTTCCTCTTTAAACATAAGTTCTCATATTCATGATCAATTCGGAATCTGAATCTCAATTTCTTCATCACCATCTCCGTCATCTTTTGTTTTATTTCCAGAAATCAAAATCTTAATTCCAAATCTCTGAACTTCATCATCATCATCCTCATCATCATCAACTCAATCCCCGAAAACCCAGATTCAGATAAACCGCTTGACACCAAAAATCTGCAGCCGAATTCTCTTTGTCTCTCCTATTTAAACGCCTCTCTTTTTTCTTCTTTATTAGAAATTTTAATGGAACCGGTGGCTCTTATCAGAAAGAAGGAGGAGGACCGAACAAGCTTTTCCGAGCTTCGATTGAGCTTTTCCAAGCAGCGATGACTCGCCTGAAGGGGACACTCGAGGCCGGCATTAAGAGAGAAAGAGATACTCTCGATTCTGGCTATGGCGCTCGTTGGGGTCTGAAGATTTAAAGGTTCTTTGGTATAAGGTGGAGTTTCGCCGGATGGAGGTCTTCTGCAGATTTACGATGGAGATAGAGCAAGTCCGAATTGATCCTCCTTTGTGACTCGTAATTTGCGGTGGTCGGGGTCTTTCGCGATCGTCTTCTCATGTGTCAAGGCTCGAGTCACTGACTCGGCTCGTACGACTCACGAAGCGAGACTTGTCAATCCGAAGAAACGTCATTGAATCAGACTCAGCTCGTGCAGCGCTGGACTGTGCTAACGAGTTTAGCAGTTGTAGAAGTGAACAAAGCCGCAATTGGTTCGTGTGGCGTTGGTTTGGAGATAATCAGAAGGAAAAGTATTAGATTTGATATAGCTAATGGAAGAGATGCAACTGTTTTGTTCGATCAATTGGTTGCCTTCGTTTGTTTTTTTTGCTTGTAAGGTTTTTCTTTAGTGATGATTCTGATTCAATAGGGTCTTTACTTTTTCTACCGTTGTGTGATTTTTTTTTTTTTTTTTTCACTGGAATTTTATTTGTCATTCAAGGTCCAAACCGAGACTTACACAGAGACGGAACAAGGTAAAAACCTTTCTCGAGTTCAAAGCCGGCAAGTCAAAAGGTTAGACTTCCGGAGATCAAAGACTTAAACCATAAAGTTGAACATGACTTGTAAGAACAACAAACCAAATAGACAGAGAAATTAAACTTAAGGCCTAAAATTCAAAGAAATTATTCAACGAAATTAGAACCTTCATTGAAAGGCAAGCATGAGAGCCGACTCCTCAAAACTCAGACAAAGACTATGAAACCCATGGAGACAAATACCACCATCCAATCGTTGTGTGATTTCTTTGTTTCAATGTATTTTAGTAATTGTTAGATATAGTAATACCAATATTTCAAGTTGTACTTTTATCAATAATACGAGTTTTACTCTTTGGTATTTTTCTTCTTTATTATTAACTAGTAGGTGATCCGCGCTTTGCGCAGTCTATGGTATTATTGTGTGAAAAAATCGCAGCAATTGTATTACTTAAATTTTTATAACTCATAAAAAAATTCTTAATTTATAGTTAATAAAATAAGATTTCAAAATAAAATATATAGATTTGAATGTTTTATATGTATTTGATATTGCCCTAAAATAAAATGTTATATAATATAATACATTTATATATATATATATATATATATTATAGTGTAAAAAACTCTACAATTGGATCTTTAATGCTCATAGCTAAGCACAATTCAATCGAACCAAGCAAAACTTGATTTAAATATATGATTCAATTTACTCTTTCAACTATCCCCCATCATTTTCATGATAAAGAAGAGCTCTAAAGAGATTGAAATCCTATGTTAGAGAAAAGCTCATACAAACACTTCACTTCTCTAGAATCTTTGTTAAATGTCTATATTTATCAAACATGGATCCCCTTATAGAAGTGTTCAACCTTCTTTCAATAAACCCTCATCATTCTTTTTTCTCTTTATATACTCCCAACATGAGATGTTGAACCATATACACTATTTTGACCCGGTGAACCTAACCTCCATTCCCTTTTCCATGTTTCTTATTTCTTTATCTAGAGTTATGGTATCATTTATACTTCTTACTCATGCAATCAAAGATTTCTCTTACGTGTTATCATTTAAGGATATCTTAGTATGTTTCTCGCAGCATGTATTCTTACATACCACATGAAAGGCCTTGAGTCCTTATCTAAGTTTTTTGAAAGCTGTTAGAAGCATCATCTCTTCATCAAATGAATAATCATCTATCATGGTCGGATGTAGGTATTTTATAATCACAATGGGTACTCTTTTACCTCCAAAGGTTGAACCGCCTTCCATGAGTTTGCTGGAAACCCTAGAAATTTGACATCTCTGGTTGAACAAAACCAACTTAAATTAACAGTTTTGCGGATTCCAATTATTTTTCCTCAACAACGACTAATCAATTTTTTTTTTAACTTGTAATTATAAGGACTTAAAAACTAAAAAAAAAAAATTAACATATTGATTCAAAAACTCTATATTTCTGTAAAACTAATTTTATATTATTGTTCAATATATATATCCACGTATTGTTTGATGTTATTAATTCAAAAAATAAAACTTATGACTCATAAATTTTTTATATAAAAAACTTATTCTCATTCAATTGGATATATAAGACGCATAACTATTTGTGTTATAAAAGGTTATTTGTGTTATAAGAGACATAAAATTTTTCTTTAATAATAATCATGATAAACCGATCAGTTTTTCAGCTTAAATTTTAAATCTTATTATTTAGATATATATTAAGCTATAATCATAAAATATATGAATTTAAGTGTGTGTTAAATTTTTTGTTAATTAAAAAAAGAGTAAGATTAAATGTATGTTCATAATTTTAATAGATTAAATCACAATTTTTTTAGATTAATGAGCCAAATGAATTTAAGAGACTAAATATAAAAATCAAAAATTAGTTTGATGAGGTGTCACTATTTGAAGAAGTGAATTGATGATGTGGCACTATAAGAAGAGAGAACCAATAACTTTATATATATAGACTAGTAGGTGATCCGCCCTCCGGGCGGGGTTTTCTTCATTAGTCAATTTAAAGAAAATGTTTTGTTTGAGAGTTTATCATTTTTTTCTTCACTGTTTAGAAAGCTTGGCACTAAACTCGGCTTTGATAACTGAAATCGATCCCAGTTTACAAAACCATGTTCTATCCTATACCATTTTTTTTTCGTTTTTGTTTATTATCCTAGACGTGCATCCATAGTTCCATACTCTGAGTAAGCCGGTAACCACACAATGAACCGATATTCCGGTCTTTGATTACGCTTTCTCAGGGAGGTTTTGATTGGTAGTCTTTGTTTTGTATCATCACCGCTAGATTTAAGGATTCAATAGAATTATACCTCTACAAAAGTAAGGAACTTCATTTTAAGCTACTTCTTTCATGTCTTTTTGCTCGTTTGTTTCTCGGTTGGTGGTGGTGGATCAGTTGATGCACGATCACATACACTTGCCTTTTCCGTTGGGGCAGCGGTTTCTGCGGAAACACTCTCGGTATCCTTAATGGGTGATCCTTTGCTTATGATATCTATAGATAGACTCTATCATAAATACAAACAACCAATGGTACGTTGGAAGCGCAACTACCATTCTTCTATGTCAAGCATGCCTCTTTCAGACATATGAGATGCATAATATATGTTGCTTACTTTTTCAACTATAAAATTCAAGTCACGTAAGAGAAAAAAACCGTACAATAGATCATTTAATGTTTATCGCTAAACATTATCCAGGTCAACCACGTAGGATCGTAGGAGCTCACATATAGACTTGAAGAAAATATGAGTGAGTTAGTTGACTCCTACCACTCCCTCCCCTCAATTTTCATAAAAAGAGGGATATAGCTTTCAAGATATTGAAATCCTACGTTAGAGAAATATTCATACCAACACTTTTCTTTTATGAAATTTAAATTAGATGTCTATTCATCTAACATGGATCTCTTAATGGAAGCATCCAATCTTCTTTTATCTATTTCCATACTCCCCAACACGACATGTGGGAACCATATACACCACTTTTGACATTAGTTAAACCTAATCTTTATTCTCTTTTCCATTTTTTTTTAGCTAGTACTATATATGGTATTCTTTATGACTTCCCGCATGTGTTCACGAGGATTGTTCTACACATGTTATCGTTTAAGAATATCTTAGTATGCATCCAATTAGAGGTATTTTCATATACCCATGAAAGTTTCGGGTCATTGTATGAGTTTTCAAAAACTCCCATAAGCATCCCTTTGTCAAATTAATTAATTCTCATCAAACATGCTAGAATGTAATTTTTTACCATATAAATTAGTATTTTTGTTTTCCTCCAAATGTTTAACCGCGCATCTCCCAATTTATAGAAATCCACGAAATTTAACGTCCTTAAATGAACATAACCAATTTAGATCAACTGTTTCGCAAGTCCCAAAAATTTATCTTAAATAACGACCAATCAATAGTTTTTAACAACTTTAATTAAAAGGATTTAAAACTAAAAGTAAAACCAAGCTAAAATTAATATTTATGTTAATGCATAATAATAAGAGCTCATCTAATGAATAGTAATTCTTAGAGAGTTTTTCAACTTATGATTCGAGTTTATTATTTTAGATAAATATAGTTTTAAAAAAATATGGATTCAAGTATTTATAGTTAAAATTAGTTTTTAACCACCAATATTTTTATTTACCTTCAAATGTTTAATCTCTTTAGATCAATTAGGTCCATTTATATTAATTAATTTTGAATGGATTGAATCAATAATCTATATTAATGGGGCTAATTGATTTAATGAGATAAATTGGGTTTGATGAGGTGTCATAATTTGAGGAGTTTATGTGACACTCTAAGAAGAGAGAACCAATAACTTTATATATATAGATACCAGTAATACAAATTGCACTATCTACCAATACTAGTATATCAATTGTGCTTTGTTCTCGGTAATACTAATACAAGTAACACTAATTGTACACTATATCATTAATATCAGTATTATACTTCCATAAATCGATCAACGAGAAGCCCCGAAATCCGAAATCGATTTGGCTAAGAAAATTATTCAAACTCGAATCGAATTAGCTAAACAAATTATTCCGATCTGAAATCGTAATTGAAAACGAAATCGCACTCAAAACTGGAATTCGAAACCGAAATCAAATCTAGAGTCGAAATTGAAATCGAAAATGAACCCAGAAATCGAAATTGAACCAAAAAATCGCACCCCTTCTCTCGTTTTTTTCTAGGGTTGGAAAAATAAAAAAAGTCTAAAAACTAATGCGAAAAACTAAAAATAAAACTCTAATAAAAAACACCATTTATAATATTAAAAAAATGCTGCATTTTTAACATACTTGTACCGTCTAGTTACGGTTGTATATCCTTAAAAATAATTGTATTTTGGAGTTTTTTTACATATAATTAGTATTAAATTACGTAAAACTAAAAATCTTTAGCTGTACCCAATATTTGATTTACTTCGAGTACATTTACAACGTTTTCATGCAATAATATGTGCTAAAACACATTTTTTTAATAAGTTTTATTTCATAATATAAATATCGTTAATAAAGTATTCTTAAAAGTATAAAATATTTTATATGGTACATGAATAAGAAAAGACCATTTAAAAAAAATTAATTTATAAAATATTTACCTGATATCAATATAATCATTTTCAAAACGATTTTTATATTCATGTTCCACATAAATATATTATAGCACTCTCATATGTACATATGTATACACTACATATGTATACACTATATATATCTTTTCTTTTATGGGGGCTAAATATAGTGTATAAATACACATATGAGAGTGCTGTAGTATTATTGTGTGGTTTCGTAAGTTGGTAATTACATCACACAAAAATGTTGTGTGAACGTCCATAACCAGTAATGAAAATAACATTTTTTTTTTTTAGTCAAAATAAACAACTAACTGTATGGTTTATTATTATTATAATTTTATTTTCATTTTACCCTTTTTTTGTCTTCAAACTAATTTATTGATTAGAAGTACTAGTACAAGGATGTAATAAGACAGTTATATGGTAGGTTCCTACATTGAGTATCATCTACATCATCTGCAAAAAAGTATCTACAGATTTGAAGTATGAGGAATCTAAGAAATCTTAAAATCACACATCTTAGAGATTTGAAGAGTATCTTCAACCTATATTGCTGTGTGGTGATCTTGCTCTAATTAATGCTTGACTCTAAGTTGTTGATTCCAGCCTTTTAAAAACTATTTGCCAATCTACGCATAATGTAACATTGTTATATCCTAGCTTGGATATTTCGAAGACTGTTAATCTCAGAACTTCAGCTTCGACTTTAAGAGATGTAAGTAATGGATTAATACTACGTGCACCTTGTAAGATAGGCTGCCCTGCCGAATTAAATAGAATCCAACCCATAGGTGCTGGCTCATGCTAAGATTTCCAGGTACAATTAACAAAAAACGGAAAGTGTTAAAGTATCTGCTGAAAATTCGGGTTAGCTTCATCCTCTGATGATTATTCTTATTCACATTGCTATTAGCTTTTGTTTGGTACCAAAAAATTTCTTAGTAAAAGTTTTAGAGATTAAATGTGGAATTAGACATAAATGAATTTTAAAGGCAAAGTAATTTCTAAAATTTTATATTCTTCATACCATGTATGCAACTAACATTAAGTTGGCCTTGTTGAATTATTTACATTAAGAAGTATTGAATATTTTAGCTAGTAGAAAAGTAGAAGAAATCAGAACTTCATGGTGTATGAATTGGCGCAAAATCCTAGATCTCCCTTCTTACCCTACATTTGAATTGCATGTGGTTGAAAGTCTCTTCTTCCTTCCCACAAAGCAAGCATGTTGGCTGAGTTTATATTTTTCTTCTACGTATACTAACATTAACTGGAAAAACATTATCTAATATTGTCTACCAGAAGTGTTTGATCTTTGGAGGAACTAGAAACTTTTATATCTACTTAAATAACATAGTGGTTTATCTATATTAGGTTGTGCGGGCAAGTTAGACATTATAAGATAGTATCCATAGTTACCAGTATATTGATCATCTTTGATGTATACTGTTAAGTACCTATATGTTGGACCTAAAAGAAAACCTATTCGTACATTTTACAACATACTAGCCTTTGCACACATTTATACATATAGGTAATTTATAATTAAATTAGTAACTACCATTATAATATAACTTATGTGACTGATTTGTTTTATGGTTTAGTTAAAATAGTAACTAACACATAAATTAGTTATATTATTTTAAATCAGTTTTGTTTTGTAGTTTTGAGAATTTAGTTTAGAATATGATTGGTTTATTTTAGTTTTGGCTTTAGTTTGCTTTACGGAACATGTGTTTAAGTTCATGAAAAAGGATATCTCTATTCTTTGGTCCCTAACCTTGTTAAAGATATTGGTAGGACACATTTGTTGATGTTTGTTTGATAATTTTGTTCATCTCGTTAAATCCACGTAAAACCTCCTTTAATCAATTTAATGTTTTTTCAGTGAAAAAAAATAAATATAACTTATGTGACTATTAATGAGGAATACATCTATATATAATTTAACTTAAGCAAGAGAGAGTTTCAGTTCAGTTAAAAAAAAAAAAAAGAAGCAGGAGAGAGTTATCGATGGACCTGAATTCTGCTGCTGTTAATCGAAAGCGATCTACTTCTGAAAATTTAATATGCAGTTGATTTTTATAAAAACTTTTTTTTTTGTTGAAATGTGACATTGATTAATGAATGAAAGACAAAAGTCATTTACATTAAATCAGAAAGCAAATAGGTCATATTAAAAAATATAAATATTTAAGCTCACCTACTGCTGCAACTAACTACTGTACTGGATTCATATTTTTTCAATCTCACATACGACCTTCTCGAGTTACTTGCCCTTTTCGGCTTTTCATTATCTGCCTTCTCTTTCAATCTTTTTATAATTATGCCATCATGTATGAACGCTGATTTTCAAACAAGATTTTGTAATGATGGTAACTTTTGAGTAATAATAATAATTATTATTGAATCAACTTCACCAGCATTGATAAATAAATAACCACTATCTTCACAGTAATTATAAAATACTCGTGCTAAAAAAAAACTCGGATTCGGAGACTGATCGATAAATATATCCCTCCACTACAAGTTCTAAATATACCACTACCAGATATATATACCAAACCCCAAATCCGTTTATATGTATATGCTTTATTTTGTTAAAATGTTTTTCATTAATTTAAAGCTGCTTACATTAATATATATGGAGGGACAAACCTCTCTTGCACTTATAAAGAAACAGTGAACATTTGGATTTTGGGGAAATTTGGTTAAATACTCAACTCATAGAGTAAAAATGAGACTACAACCAACATGGAACAAGTGGAAAATTGTCTTGATTATGAAGGCGAAAGCTATGCGCTCTATTCTTCATCACATTCATGATCTTGTGAGTTATTGCACGCGGCAGTAATCTGACTCCTTTGTGATATCTTTGATTGCGTTCTGCCAATATTTCATAAATATAAACTTGCCAACCCTAAAAAAGGCAAAAAGTTAGATATCAATTTTGATTAAATTTGTCTATTTTCTTATAGGATTGGTAGCGATTCATGAATTGTAATATCTCTGCCTGCGTGCCTCAACCTTTTTGGCTTTTTTTTTTTCTCGTCTTATTTCCTCTCTTTTTCATTTGCTTTCCTCCACTAAAAAAAAATATTATTAAATCTGTAATTAACCACCTCCATCCTCCGCAGCCGAATTTTTTTAATTTTCTTTTTTAAAAAAACCTTACAAAAGGACAAAAAAGTAAGGATCTAAGAATATGTGCATTAGAGAATTTTTAAAAAGGATTCTTAACAATTTTTTATTATTTTTCTAAAATGGAGTCCACAATTTTTTACTGAGAAAAAGAAAAAAAAACGAGCGAATCCGGTTGTGCCACGTATGTGAACAGTGATAAATCCGGATTCGTAAAAGCTCTTAACTAAGAGACGAATCTGTAAACAGTGAAGAACCTTTTTTTTTTTTTATTATTATTTTCTAAGTGAGATCCGTGTCGGTACAATGAAGAATCCCATAAAAATTCACTGATAGGGATGCTCTAATCCCGCGGAATTAGAGCAGCAGACGTGATTAATTTCCCTACAATATTTGACCAGCCTGAAAAGGTATTTTTTTTTTTTTTTTTTTTGTGTATGCTAATTACTAGTGTTTTATTGTACTACGGACGCATAATCTTTTGGTTATACAAATAAATCGTACCCGTTGCTAAATTGATAACAAGTTTTATTAATACAAATGGATTAGAAAAGATAATAAAAAGGCACAACACCACATACTATGATAAATATATTGTGATAAAATATTTTGATATTTGGTCTCAGAGAATCTTATGGTAAATTAAACCTTAT
The DNA here is from genome assembly GCA_900116095.1 of Euclidium syriacum. NCBI lineage: Eukaryota > Viridiplantae > Streptophyta > Magnoliopsida > Brassicales > Brassicaceae > Euclidium > Euclidium syriacum. Next base: position 1,862,551 of record FPAK01000012.1, on the reverse strand, counting down.
TTTTCTTCTTAGATTTCTTGATGAAAAACCATCAAAATAAACTTTTGAGATATTAGATCTGGATTTCCGGATATAAGCATGAAGCCAACCTAGGTTTCACACACGCAAGTAATGGCTTGGCCATGAACAAATTGCTATCGGCCGCGATGAGCTCGACCTGACTTGCACCACTAGGGATGGTCCATTCGAACCCTTGGAGAAGCCTGGCTAACAACATAATGGTCATAGACGTCCCAATTTTAGTGCCTGCGCAACCACGCCGACCAGTGCTGAATATGACAAAACGCATGTCCGGCTCCATCAAAGTCACGCTCATTGAGTTCCCAACATGGCCATCGAGGTGTCGCTCTGGCTTGAATACGTTAGGCTCGTCCCATATATTAGGATTCCGACCAAGCCCTAGACGGCTCACCAGAATTTGGCTACCTATATATTATTGCAATCAACCAAATATCACACGTCATATAATGTTTGACTATAACATTTTAGCTCATTTAATGTGTGACTAACTCCTGTCAGAATTTAGGGGGCATATATATATGGTTTGGGATGATTTTAAGTTTTTCTTCAAATCTCTCTTTATTCAATTGATGATTCCTCATATTTATTTAAGATTCCTATCTTATTGATTCTAGTATTTGTTAAAACGATTCGTTATTCATTCATTTATCAAAAGCCTTTTGTCCTTTGAAATCTAACCTTATTGCCATTGGAAAAATATGGATTTCGTATATTTTTATAAAATAATTTGGAATTATTAGAAAAACAATTTGTTATTAAAAATCGATTACTAGAAATAAAGAAAAATATAACGTTAACACTGCCGTTCTATTAGTCCTCGTTTTAGCATATTATGAGTGACTTTTACCTTTGGGGATAAAATAACTAGCGAGGGTAGTATCTTCACGGGCACCATGAGGAGGCATGAACGCATTCGCCGGGTGAAGCCGGAAAGATTCTCTGCTACAAGCTTTGATGTAATTGAGCTGTGGTATGTCTGATTCCTGGACAAGTCTGCCTTTACCAACTATCGTGTCCAATTCGTTAATGGCTTTCTCGAGAATCTCAGGATGATTCAACATCTCCGCTATTGTCCACTCCACATTATTCATCGTGTTGTCGATTGTTGCAACGTTGATATCCTACATATATATGCATATAAAAGAGATTAAGCATTACCGTCAAAATTTGAAGAATGAACAACACTAACTAACCTTGCATTGAGCCCTAATCTGATCAAATGTGAACAAAGGCGTTCCTTGATCATCTTTTAGGGTGATGAGTATATCGAGCCAATCTTCTTCTGTCTCTTTTCCACCTTTATTCCTCCACAAATGCATTCTCTCGTGGATGATCGGGTCGTTGTACCTGTCCATAATATGAACCGCTTCTCTTACCTCCGCCTCCTCTCCATCCACGTTCCATCCTCTAAGAAAAGGGACGTAATCTGTTACGTTAAAGCTGAAGAAACAATCAAGAGCTCGGTAGATTGCGTCCATATGCTCTTTTTCTTTTGGCCCGAGACCACCATCCTTTGCCGCTTCATCAAAATGCCTCTGGCCAAACATCATCCTCATCATCACGGCATGGCAATTAGTTAAGATGACATCCCTCACGTTAATCGGCTTCGTTATGGACTCCAAGCTGCATAGATTGAAGACATATGTGACGATGTTATCTGCTTCTATGGTTCTATCACCGAGGGTTTTGTTCAACGTTGTCGGAGACATTAGTTTGGTGACCATCATTTTCTTCATTAGCTTCCAACTTTCTCCATAAGAAGCGAAAATAACATCTTTGTAGCTATCGGTTATGAGATTGGAGGAGTACGACTCCGCTCTGTTAGCGAACGCCTCGTCTTTTTCCCTAAGAACTTCTCCGGCAATCTCGCTTGAGGTTACTGGGATGACATGGACGCCAGCAAAGTTGAAGCAGGCTATCTCCGTTTGCATGTCCTCCATGACGCGGTGCATCCACAATTGAACCGGCCGGTTCATGATCATTTGAAACAAGTTCCCAATGATCGGCCATCTCGGAGGGCCCGGAGGAAGCTGAACTTTTGGTTTCTTGGATTTGAAGGAACGGATAGCGAGAGCCAGGGCCAACAAAATGGAAAATATAACAAGTGTGAAACTCGACGGATTCGTGATAATCATGTCCATGGCCAAAACTTTCTTGTGTATGATCTTTGGTTTAGAGGTAATAAAGAGGTTTTGCTATTAATAAAGTAGTGGATAAATCTTATACCATACAGTATGAGTAATAAGAATGTTCGCTTAACTATCTATTTATAGATTCTAATTTCATACATAACCATTTAAAATATCAATGGTCTTGCAGAAACTATTATTCATCAATCAAATAATCCTAATAAAGATTGACTAGCAAGTGGCTCCATGTAGCTTAAATAATAGTCCATTTTGTAAGATGGATATAATCTGTGCCATTGTTTTTCATAGTCATGATAAAAATATTACAAAAAATTTCCATAGGTTCCTATGTTATTTTACGTTAATCACTTAGAATTATTCACCAACATTTCGTAGGAACTCGGATCTGATTTTTTTATTTTTTAAAGACCCCTAGGTGGAACCACCTTAACCCATCTATCTCATATTCCAGTGGCATAGCTATGCTATTCAAATTGAAAAGATTTAGAACAAAATGGTCATGTAGAAGTGACATCCTTGTCTAACCCAACAATAACAAGAGGGCGCATTGGCACCTTCCCTCTTACGTTCTCCTTGTTGGGACATATTATCCTGTACCCCAACAAGAAAAATATATTATAGATAGACGGTCCAATGAAACGCCTTGAGTAAATCTTAGTAATCCGAGATTAGTATTATGGCCCGATTCAAATATTTAAAGACAATTCAATGAACTACCTTCTTTTATTGCATTTTTGGATATTTTTATAAGTCACACAAATACATTAATTTTAGTGCTAACATCCTCAAACATAATAGATAAGATGAAACTCTTCCATACGCTTGAAATACACTAAAAACACACCAATGACTCCGATACTACTTTATACATAAGGACAATACACTTGACGATAAATGATACGAGCATTGCGTGCCTCGTCCCACAACGCCTAAGCACCTCTGGGTTATCTTGTCTGTCGGCTAACAAACAAGAATAAAAAGTATGTGGAAGCCCTGACGGACTATCGACTCACTCGACCCGCTATAACAGAAAGGGATGAATAAAGGAGCTCATCCTAAAAGTAAACCCAAGATTTTTTCATTTTTTCTTCATCATGATTTATATGTTTTTAATAATCTAAACATGCACTTGATATAGTATTGATTAATTGCATAGTTATTAATAATTATGAACAGATGATTGAAAGAAAATTTAGAGAGTTTGTACGTTATTACTAGTTTTGGGCATTCCGTTCTTCAATTCAGTTTGATTTATATTTTTTGGTTCTCTTTTTCCGATTCGTTATGTTGGACTCCCTCCGCGTTGATTATTTTGTACCAGTATACACAAATTTACTTAAAATATCCGAAAATGTGAAAATATGGTTTATTAATTTAACTTTAGATATTTGAATTATATTAAATCTAAATATAATATATATTTTATTTTCATAATTGTATTTTGAATATTTCGAATATTTATTCGGTTCTTGGTTCAATAATGGTTGAGTTTTGTTTTTTTTTGGTATTGAAATTTAAGAAATGTTTGGGTATATATTTTGTTAATTCTAGTTGGTTCGGTACCTTTTTGGGGTTGATTTATTCGGTTTTTCGATTTTGAGTATTTTGTTGAGCCCTAGTTACTACTAATCTTAAGTTTAATATGTATTCCACCTTGCATGATATAAAAGGATAAAAATATATCTTTGTTAAAGTTGCTTCATTAGTTGCCAATTAAAACAAGTGGTATTTGAAAATATGTTTGGATTTCCAAGAAGAACAAATAACAAAACAAGTCGCAATTCTGAAATTCAGTCTTTAGTTATTGACTCAATGTGGAGTCATTTGAAATATACTTTTTCTGTATTTTCATTAATCAATATTTCATTATTCTTCTCTATTGCGTAACTCGTGTTCTTTGGCTGGGACCGTTGATACCTAAAATCTGGACATACATATTGGAACGAAAAGAAATCAAAGAACTTTATCTCACCTAGTTGAGTAATTATAAATTTTATTCGTACAGTATTTATTTTTAAGGACTTTTAAGTCCATTATGGAGTTTTGCTTCAAAATAAATTGGTAAAATATTAATTCATATTGGTGCCTTGAACTTCATATGTGGAATCCTAACAGACTTCCGAGATGACAATTCTTCTTTTCCATCACGAACCAACAAATTCCATTCTAGAGCCGACAACATATACTTGGACGACCCTGATTGGATAACAAACGAGTCTCTTTACATTTCCTTTCTCTCCTTTAGCTTGTCTCCTTGGATCTTCAAGACTCATAACTGTTGGTCTATCTCCAAAGCTCATCCTTTCCATAAATTACCTAGAAACAATCTCCCAAGATACCATATGCAAATGATACGATCCTATGACCTATATGCACATGATATAGTATTCCTAGATGAAAATACATGAACAATGGATGCTAATGAGACGAAAAAGTACCAATAATGTCAAGAAATGCAAGCCTAACGTGAACAAAATACATATACATCAGTGTGTTGTTGCTGCTACTTTGTTCCGGTTATGAAAGTTTTGGCAGTTTTTCCGAGCATTTTGTCCAATGACATCCCCTGATCCAATTTGGTTTTCGAGATTGTCGCTGCAAAACTTTTTTTTGTTCTTAGTTCTTTTGATCTTTCCGCTTCAATTCGTAGTGGCTTGGTACAGAATTCGGTTTGATGTTCATAATGATTCCTTGCTAATTCTTTTGATCAATTAGATACTATTCCGGCAGGGACCGTAAGGTGACTTAGTCGGTGGATCAAAACTTATCGTTGATGTACTCATTGGGCATGCTCCTCTCCTTACTCGCCACTACATTGAGCGATTGGATTTCCTACGAGCTCGTGACATAGTTGAGAATTTTAGTGTCAAAGATCATTTCTATTGAATTTGTGTTTTCATTTCTTATTCTCGTTGGAACAGGTTCATTTTAGTGGTGTTTTTAGTTGGTTGTCGCTTTTGGTTTTTGTTTTCGGCTTTGTCTTCGGGGTCTCGGTTGTAGTCGTAGACCGCCGACTTTCTCTGATGGAGAAAACACTTTCGTTTTTCTGCCTGTCTTTGTTGTTGGTTTGTATTGCTTGTATCTCTTGTGTTCTCTTTGTTTTGTTTGCTTTTCGCTTATCAATAATAACTCCCTTGACTACAACAAAAGAAAATCCAAAACATTATACTCCAATCCATGAATACACCTGCCAATAACAAGGTGTTCCTATCCATTTTGTCAATAGGTCAGAAAATATATAACAAATATGTATATATACGTATACTGAACGAATACACTATACAATTAACATAAATGGTTAATATTAAAGCATGTTGGCATAAACGTTCCTCAAGTCTTTTGTTTTTTATTTTACAGCAAATGGAAATTTTATTACTTAAAAAATTGTTTACAATATCTATTCTTAACAAGTTATACAACAATATTTGTTCATCAAGTCTTTTTTAAACAAAAAGAAAGACCCGAAATGTAGTCGAAGCCCTAACCTCCACTACAAGAATGCATGATTATAGACTTATAGTTACAGATTTTTTCTATAGTTATGGTGAATAATCCGTAGCAATGTTTTATTTGCTACATCTTTACTACAAAAGAAGAGCTATCACTATAGGTTCATCGCAAACAGAATCATGTAGCAAATTGATGCAAATTTGCTTCAATTTTGCTTCAGAAATTTCTGTAACTAAAAGCTATTGTTTTGCTTCTAATACATCTGTGAGAAAATAGCTTCCCGAAGCGCCTTCCTACCTCATCAACATAATTTTCTTCTCCTTAGCCGAAATGTAGTTTTACTTAATATTTTATGGAATATTGTTGGTATCTCATCACTCGTACTAGGGTTGTTAATGGTTCAGTACTGTTTTATTGGCACTCATGTAAGTTTATGACTTCAGTAATCATGGATTTTGTTTTATTCTAATTCAAAAATATGTGGATATATAAAAGACCTGAGCAATGAGAATTTTCTACATGTTTTTTATTTTGTTTTTTTCTCTAACACCTCTTCCATTAAATAAATAATAGACAATTATTTAAAATACCAAAAAGTAGTTTTTGATTACAAACACTATCTAAATATTCCACTAATAGCACAAATTTAATACAAAAATGATTTAAAAAACCCTATTTATAATGAAGGAAATCTAAGCCCTAAATTATAATGTAAAAAATCAAACATAATATGCTTTAATTGATGGTCAACAGAATTTTTGTGATATTTTTGAAACAATAACTTACTATGCTAGTTTTGGATAAACATTAGTATTTATATTACTTTAAGGTATTTCACAACTAATTGTTGCAAGTCGATATGAAAGACATTCGAATTTACACTTAAATTCTCTTTTTAATGGCAATATCGAAAATAACACAATTTGAGTTTTTTTCCAAACATAATATTAATAGTTTAAATTTTCAATAATACCACAAATAATATTTAATTTGTTTGAAATTTTTTAAGGGTAATTAAGTATTAAGTATTTTATTCAAAGTTTGTGTTATTTTTTGGAATTTTAAATTTGGTTATATGCTAGATTAGAAAAAAAACAATTTGTGTTATTTTAGGATGTTTTTCCCAGTAACACCTCTCTTGTTAAAATCAACTCAATGAAATGCTGATATAGACTACACTAGAACTTTTTTTTTTGTTAAAGACTACATTAGAACTTGGCTTCATATTATTACATTGTGTTTAGTTTGGTTTTGGAACTTGGCTATATATATATTCCAATAATACATCTCTTGTTAATATTAATTATGCAAGTTGGTATAATTGATATTAACAATATTTTCCACCAACATATCTCTTGTTATTAATTTATGCAAGTTGGTATAATTAAAATTAATTATGGGACCTCTTTTCCAACAAATTCAGTATTTACAATTTCGGACTACTAATTTCGGTGAGTGCCTAAGAAATATTTGCAAGAAGAGGGTGTTAACCCAATTCCCTAGATTCTTTAGTACATATGAAAAACCCAAGATGAGGAGGTATTGAAAGGTTTGGATAGGAACCACCTAATATATTAATACAAGCATTGGGAAAGAGACAATATGAAAGAAGCGCAAATAAAGTTGATAGAGAGCAGGGACATAAATATGAGAACTCGAGATCCTACGATAGAATTTAGAGATCTGGTTTGTCAAATAGATGGATTGTGGAAAAAAAAAACATCTTTCATGCATGGTATGGTTAGTGACTGCAAACATCGTATGATCCATTTATATTTAGGAGCAAAAGGGCAACACCAAAGTCTAACCCCTACATTCATAATTGTAAGCACTCTTGTGGGAGAAATAAAGCGAAAAATAAATAGGATAGGATAGAATCATCTTTCGCTTTATTCAGTCTAGTTTTTTAAAATACAGTTTGGATAAAATTTCAAAATTTAAAATAAAAATAATAATTAATATTGTATCTCACAAGTTTTTATTGTTCTTATAGAAATGAGTTGCAATTTGTTTTTTTCAATTTTTGTGTGTGTATGTCCTCAAATTACTTCCTTCTTTTTGAAGGAAAATCATCACTAGTCTTAATGACAATGATAGAAAATTATTTAAATGACATTGAACATTAACCAATCACATGTGATGTGTTGCCTTATTCCCCCTAAGTTCGATTCTCATTGGATACATATGTACTTTATGAAAAAATCTGTTAGAAAATTTCTAACGAATTATTTTTGTGGAATTTCCCACGACATTTACATGGGAAACAGATTATAGCTGTTATGTTATGATCGTTTCAAAATCTTCCATGAATTTCCCACAAAAATTCCTTCAATTTTTTTTTCCCTATATAACCAACACAAGATTACTTTGATCACCACATCTATATTTCTCATAAAACTTATAAAATTACAATTTTAAAAATATTGAATATTTGTGCATAGATGTATAATTATCGGAATCCAAGTACGAGTGAAATTATGAGGGAATACAAGGAGGGGCTTAAAGCATGCAATTTCCCAAATGCATGAATTCCAAATTTATTGTGGTGAATACTATGTGAAAGCATTTTTCGAAGAAATTTTGCGCCGTGTTATTATTATTGGTTGTCACATGAGAATATTCAAATAATATAGTTTGAGTAGAAAAATTTCGTAGATATGATAGGATGGTGTGGGAGAATAATTTTGAAATCTGATATACACACGAAATCTAATATGTCACTAGATAACATAGAGATGATATGAATGATAAATGATGCGTTTCGTGAATTAGGTACATAATAACATTCGACCAAAAAGGTACATAATAACATATAAAATAATATAATTTTGTATAGGTAAATGCATGCTCTTGTGGGATAAAGACATTAACCTCAAGGAGTGCAAAATGAATGGTATATGGGGGAGAGCTAAAGTGACATATAAGCGTATGTGGTATTTTTCACTGATCGATAGGCTAGAAAATATTATACCAATCAGACCGCATAGATTATGAGATGGCATACATAACACAACTTAGATGGGGAAATATGTCATCCTCGGATGCAAGAAACACTTCTAGAAGTTTTAGACGAGCTTTGCACAAGAGAATATGAACATATATTTGAGATTCTATACTGATGGATTCAGTACATTTTGGAAGTTATGAATTAGGACACATTCTTTGTGTCAGTCATCGCCACATCATACAACGTCTCCAACTTTGTGCATAAAATGAGAATATATGTTCATAGCCATTCTATTTATGGGACCAGCATACCCAAAGTTATCCATTGATGTGTTTTGCAGTCATTGATTCAAGATTTGGAAGCGTTATGGTACCAAGGTGTACAAGTGTGTGATATATCGATCTCACTGATTTTTTGGATGCAAGCAGTGTCAATATGGACAATTAGTGAATCTCCAGCATCCATGATACTATTTGGATGGAAATCGCATGGAAATTTAGTGTGTACATATTGTGAGTAAAATACAAATTTGATCCAGCTTCAACGGAGTACAAGTTGGTATAATTGTCATAGAATATTTCTCGGCATCAGACATCCTTATCAAAATAATTAGATATAGTTCAAGATAAAAAGAGTTGTTCGGGATGGTCAACCACTAGATTTATTGATGAGAACTCAACACCAGAACTGGAACAAGAAGGCTGATCACACTTCATCAGTTGAGATGGTTCCACAAACCTCATCAAAAAACTCTAATTTGAAGGCTGCATTTAATCAATTGAAGAAGGTTAGTATATCAAACTACAAAGTGATTCACATGGATTAAAAGCTCGTTGAGTTCCCCTTCAAAAACAAAAAATATCACCCCACGTCCACTTACCAATCTCTTATAGAGGACCAAACATCGAAGACATAAGAACCTTGTTAACCTGTGAGAATATTTAGCCTCCATTCAAGTTAAAATCAGAAAACCACTTTACCAGTGTTTATATACATCTAGGAGGAGTTTAGAAAGACTTTAAATTAGATTGAGTGTTTAATTATATCAATAGGAAGACTTGAAGAACAAATAAGATGCACTTTCGTTAATTGAAACCTTGTATATCTTAGGTGTAAAGGCCCTAACGCCTCATTTTTTCTTCATTTATTGTGTATGACTTATTTTGCTTCCTTTTTAGTAGTTTAAACCGTTGGGACAAGCTCCTTATAAGCCATCCCTTAATAGTTCTTTTGAAACAATTTTTACCCTTTTATAACAACAAAAATCATAGAGTAACTCTTTATTTCTTCAAGATTTGATCTTGAGCATTTTTGGATCTATGTTTCCTTTGTGGATTTCTTGAGACTAGGTTTGTGTTGTATCCAAGAATTTCACACCTTGTGTGATGCACTTCGATCCATCTCGCTTTACGTTGCATGTGAGATTCAAGCAATATGTTTCATGTGTTTTTTTAGATTCAACAACAAAACCCTCCATCTCCATCACTACCATTGTCTCACTGTCCAATTCAAGTCGTAGGTCTTGAGATCACGTGATCAATAAACATATGTGGATTTCATGCTTACATCAGTTACATTGAAACAACAAAGAAATTTTGGTGCAGAGAGAACTCTGGATTGCGGAGGAAACGAATACCACGTGGTAGACGGCTACAGTGAATGACACCATTGGTACAAAAATACCATCTTTTGGGGTTTTCATTATTGGAATGATCATCTTCTGTTAAGTTTCATGGGCTTCCAACTCAAAACCAATTGGTAGTAAGTGGATTGGCTCATGTTCCTTATATATTAGTCTAAGTCCCTTCCCAGTTTCCGATGTGGGATATTCTCACACGCCCCCTCGAGATAATGGCCCGTCTAGCCATTAATCTCGACAATATCCCATCATAGGATCAATTTCAAGTTAGATCGGCCGGATTAATTCGGGCCGGACCGATTTCGGTTCGGGTTGGGTAGTGTGTGTTCGGGCTCTGATACCATGTTAAGTTTCATGGGCTTCCAACTCAAAACAAATTGGCAGTAAGTGGATTGGCTCATGTCCTTTATATATTAGTCTAAGTCCCTTCCCAGTTTCCGATGTGGGATATTCTCACACGCCCCCTCGAGATAATGGCCCGTCTAGCCATTAATCTCGACAATATCCTATCATAGGATTATTTTTGAGTTAGATCGGCCGGATTAATTCGGACCGGACCGATCTCGGTTCGGGTTGGGTAGCGTGTGTTCGGGCTCTGATACCATGTTAAGTTTCATGGGCTTCCAACTCAAAACAAATTGGCAGTAAGTGGATTGGCTCATGTCCCTTATATATTAGTCTAAGTCCCTTCCCAGTTTCCGATGTGGGATATTCTCACACGCCCCCTCGAGATAATGGCCCGTCTAGCCATTAATCTCGACAATATCCTATCATAGGATTATTTTTGAGTTAGATCGGCCGGATTAATTCGGACCGGACCGATCTCGGTTCGGGTTGGGTAGCGTGTGTTCGGGCTCTGATACCATGTTAAGTTTTATGGGCTTCCAACTCAAGACCAATTGGCAATAAGTGGATTGGCTCATGTCCCTTAATATTAGTCTAAATCTCTTCCCATTTTCCGATGTGAGATATTCTCACACGCCCCCTCGAGATAATGGCCCGTCTAGCTATTAATCTCAAAAATATCCTATCATAGGATTATTTTCGAGTTAGATCGGCCGGATTAGTTCAGGCTGGACCGATTTCGGTTCGGGTTGGGTAGCGTGTGTTCGGGCTCTGATACCATGTTAAGTTTCATGGGCTTCCAACTCAAAACCAATTGGCAGTAAGTGAATTGGCTCATGTCCCTTATATATTAGTCTAAGTCTCTTCTCAGTTTTCAATGTGGGATATTCTCACATCTTTTATGACATAATCTAGATGTTATGCATACTAAGAAGACTTTTTTACAACATCATGAACCTGCGGATTTGAAGAGTAGGCTAGATATGCCAGTTTCGTGTTTTCGGGAAGAACTTGATGTGGAGCCAGATATAAAATGATTGGTACATATTAAAGATTAGAAGACGAGTAAAAGAAAGAGATTTTCGGGTGGATCATGTATTCTATGAAATACCATGATGGATGCCATAAAATAAATCGTATTAAGTTGACGATAATAGTGAAAAATTAGGTGGGATGAAGAGCCATAATTTTTATGTATTCATGCATCAGCTAGTGTATATGGAATTTATACATCTTTTACGTACGAATATCTATGAAACCTTTGCGGGGTTTGGGAAATTTCTAAAGACCTTGCGGTACATCACTTAATGAACTTGGAATAACTCATATGCAGCATAGCACACTAGTAATCCTTTGCATCATGGAATAATGTTTCCCCCGTACTTCTTCAATATCATGGAACATTTATCGATTCATCTCCCGCATAAAGCTAAGCTTGGATGCTTGTCCAGTATGGGTGGATGCACCCATTCGAATGGTACATGTTTCACTTTTAGACGAAGGTAAAAAACACTAGTGGGGTTGAGGGTTCAGTTTTTGAAAAACTGTCAACGAAAAAAACTTTTTTGTTCTCGTCTCAATATTTTATGCCTCAAGTTCAAACGAAGGCGAGAAAACGAGGTCGGTATGATGATGGTGGGAAAGGATAGGGTATCTATCCCATGTACCCGATATTTTATCCCAAATAGGGTGTTTGAGCGGGTAGTGCTAAACGCCATGGACGACGACCACCTACATATGTATATCCTAACAAACTGTAAAGATATCGACTCCTACTTAAGGTATGTATTTAAATTTAAATTAATGTTACCAAAAAAAGTAATTACAGAATTTGGAATTTTCACGTATTTCTCTAAGAATAAAAACTTTCCTTTTTTGGACATTCTTTGACCAAGGACTTTCAAAAATTCACTCCACAAAGACTTGGAGGCCTGGTTGGTAGTGATAAAAGGAGCTTTGCCTGTTACAGGAGCATCAACAGGAGGGATTTGGATTACTTCAGTTGAAGCTACATGAGTTTGAGTTATTTATATCGAAGTTGTCTTAGCCAGAGCTAATTTAATCGAGCTATCTTGGCTTTAAGAGTGGGAGGTGACATAAGAAATTTTAACTCCAATTCTGTCTCTCGCGGATTTTACTTCCTCTTTGATGACTCTTATACTACCTCCTTTGGAAGCAAGGCTTCACCCATGTCGTCGTGAATGCATATTTTTCCAAGTTCATGGCAAAATGAAGGTGTCCTTGACGAAAATAAAAAAGGAATTCTTCGATTTGGATCTCGTTTGGATTCTTTTGTTCGCCATGGTGGAAAGAAACATATGATCACTTCCCCAAGAACAAAGGTCGTTGGGTTAACAAAGAAGGGTTTTTCTCTCTCTAGCTCCCAAACCGAAGAATTTCCCTCTTCTTTATGGTTTCCATCACCCTTTGATACTTCATGACTTAAAGTTTTAATTGTAAGACAGTTCAAACTTATTACTTTTTGGGGTTGTTGTGCTCTTGATTACCAATTCTTTTTCTGCTTGCTATCATATTGACGATGCACCAAAAGTTACAATGATTCACAAAAGGTTGCAATGACTCTCCAAATAAATAATAAACCCAAATATATCAATGGTTAATAAATGTAAGTATTGCAATGATTCACTTAAGTTAAATCTCTAACAATTATATAGGATATCTTGTTTTTGACTGGAATCTAGAGTTGGGTCAAATAGTTACTGATTATTATTATATATCTATAGTAATTCTTTTTTTTTTTTATCAGCGATCTATAGTAATTCTTTAATAATTTATTTTCTTTCATTCTCCAAGGAGACTAGGACTATTAATTTCACCTAAAGATAATCATTAGAGAAAGACTATATTTCTCATCTTAAATAAAGCGACCCTTAAAGATGATAATTTTTGAATGGTGTTTATATCAATTTGCAAATCGTTACTTATTTACAAAGAGGTGGAACCGTCATAGGCAGACGGTTTTTTAATTCTTCCGTGCATACGTACATGGGTGAAGAAACAAATTCTTCCAGCTAATAGTATTTAACGACCTGGTTATCGTCAACTAGACGGTTTTTTTATTCTTCCGTGCATACGCTCTTCGAAACTTCACTTATAAAATTTTAAGGAAACAAATTCTTTTTTGTTTAGTCATCATAGATTATATTAAAGCATTAAATATTGAGAAAGAAATGGAAATAGTTGAAGACAGAGCAATGAACAGAAACGTGCGAAATGTGTATAAGTAAAAGCTTGGGATTCCATTATCATCATTCATTACTCAGCAGACTTGAGAAGTCGGTTATACATAAAAATGGTTATGATTTGGTTTCTGGCACTCCTCTTTCTCATCTATATTCTTCGTATCGCTTTCAAAGACAGGAAGCGGACGCAGCATCGAACACCGCCGTCCCCTCCGGGCTTTCCGATCATTGGAAACTTGCATCAGCTCGGAGAATTACCACACCAGTCCCTATGGAGACTCTCACAGAATTATGGTCCCGTGATGCTTTTGAAGTTTGGAAGAGTCCCAACAATCATAGTTTCTTCCTCTGAAACAGCAAGACAAGCTCTAAAAATCCATGACCTCCATTGTTGTAGCCGTCCAAGTTTAGCAGGTACAAATGTTTGGTGTTTTACTCGTATGTTGAGAAGATTTAAATAAAACCGATGATTATTCCTCGTTCCACAGGGCCAAAGGAGCTCTCTTTCAACCATCAGGACATCATTTTCTCTCCTTTTAATGAAAAATGGAAAGATCTAAGGAGGCTCGCTGCTCAGGAACTCTTCAGTGTTAAACAAGTTAACTCAATTCGACCCATAAAGGAAGAGGAAATGAAGAAACTGATGGATTCAATCGCCGGATCATCTAAGCCGGTTAACCTGAACGAGAAGTTTCTTTCTTTTACTGTAAGCGTGGTATGCAAGGCAGCATTTGGTGTGAATACTCATGCAACTGTGCTAAGCAATGACAGACTCAAAAAGTTAGTCCACCAGTTACAAGAGACTATAGGAAGCTTGTCTGCCTCAGATTTTATTCCTTATGTCGGATGGATCATTGATTGTTTCACGGGTGTACGAGGGCGGAGAAAGAGAAGTTTGCGGAGTCTCAACGTATTCTGTGAACAAGTGATTGAATTGCATCAACAGAAAAACAAACAAGGAAGTGAAGATTTCGTGGACTTGCTCTTGAAGTTAGAGAACGAACAAGCTGTTCTTGGAAACGGCAAGATGACAAGGAGCCATACCAAAGCAATCTTGATGGTAAATATCAATATTTGGCTTTACTTGTTATTATTTTACCTAATATTCTGAGATGCTTGTATATTCTTGTTACAGGACGTTCTTATAGGGGGGACCGACACTGCTGCGATAACCATGACATGGGCAATGACAGAACTTGCAAGGAACCCGCGAGTGATGACGAAAGTACAATCCGAGATAAGAAACCAAGCGAGTAACAAATCGGTGATCAGCTTGGAGGAAGCAAATCAGTTTCATTACCTTAAGATGGTGATCAAAGAAACATGGCGGCTACATCCCCCAGCACCTCTTCTGGTCCCAAGAGAAGTAACGTCTGAATTTGAAATAAATGGATACAAAATTCAACCGAAGACACATCTTCATGTGAATGCATGGGCTATCGGGCGTGATCCCAATACGTGGAAAGATCCAGAGGTGTTTCTTCCGGAGAGATTTATGGATAATAGCATTGATATAAAAGGACAAAACTTTGAGTTTATACCTTTTGGGAGTGGCCGTAGAGTTTGTCCTGGAATGTACATGGGGAAAGGAATGGTGGAGTTTGGTCTGGCGAATATGTTGTATCATTTTGACTGGAAGCTCCCAGAAGGTATGGCTGTAGAAGATATTGATGTGGAGGAAGCTCCTGGAATTACTATGAACAAGAAAAATGAGCTTCTACTTGTTCCGGTGGTGTATGCCAATCATTGATCACGTACACTAAGTCCTTTCATGAGATTACAAAATAAAGTGCAACATTGCTTGTACCTAAAATAATAATAAATCTCATTTCCTTTGTTTCAAGTCTTTATTAATTCAAAAAGTGTTTTACAAAGATGTCTAACATAAAACTTTCCATTTGTACCATTGATTTTATTTTTGCCGTAATCCTATATTTGAAACTTCCGTAATCCTACATTGGACATAAAACTTGGGTAGATTTTTATTGAGGATGGCACAAACAAAATAAGAATCATCTACTCGATGTTCAAAATGAAGAACTTGTTCTTATCTTAGACTGTTCCAATGTTTGAGTGGCTATGAGAAGAACCTTTTGGCGTTTCACAAGGCGAACTTTCGGCTAGAATTCAAGGTTGTTGTTGGGGTAAAATTTTGTCGTCAAGTTATATGAATGTTGTATAGTCATGTGTTTTTAGTTTAGGCGATGTTTTTACCGTTGTTTCTTAATTTAATTTTTCGTCTCATAGACTGGTTTTAGGGTTATTTAAATTTAACCTTACAACAACCCTAATAATTTGATAGATGGGGTCATCTCCTTCTTGCGTTAATGAGATAGTTACTTATTACCGTTATATGTTGAATAAGTTTCATCTCTTCGTAGCACGTTCCCTTTTCAGTTGAGAATATGCTATCTGTAGCAAAGCTTTCCCTTTGAATGGGTGTTCTGTCGAGTTTCATGCGTTATTCCTTTAGTATGACCTTTATCTTAGATCATCCGAGCATTTTATTTGAAGCTATTACTTTGTCTTTATACTTCAAGCTCGGGTGACCGCTCTCCTCTAGGCCGACCTTCGTATATAGCTTTCCTGGTTTGAGTTCGGGACGGGAGGCTTGTTCCTTTCTTGGAGGTTCTCGAATCAGAAGAAAAGAATTGGGTAGTAAAGCTGTTCTTGCAGAGTCAATTTTTGACGAGGAAAACGATAAAGACGACGGCGGCTCGACGGTGAATCCTTGGGCATCCGAACCGAACGAGTTCCCGAACTCATTTACAATGCTACCGGACCGTTCAACGAAACTAACCGACCACGAATCGAAAATCGAAAATGGTTTGTTCGGTTCGGGTATAAATCTCAGGCCGAGGACAAACCAAGATACGAACCAGTTTCCTTCATTTTGTCTACATGAGCAGAATATTATAACTTTGCTTAGTTTCATCCTGAATCAAATCTCCGGAAGCTAGAGCTGACTTTTGGAAATTAATATATTGCCCCATAACGTCTTCATAGGATTTGTGGCAAGTAAAATCGATTGCACACACATGGAAAGTTTTTCTTAAATATTTCGTCAAAGACTTGTTGGATTAATAAGAAGATAACCAAAGAACACGAGATCTTGTTTTATCTTAGGTGCAAAAGATGTTACACTTAAATTTGTAATCTCATGAAAGAACTTAGCTTAAGTGGTCAATGATCTATATACTTCACAGGAACAAGTAGAAGCTCATTTTTCTTAATCACAGTAATTCCAGGAGCTTCTTCCATATCGATATCTTCTACAGCCATGCCTTCTGGTAGCTTCCAGTCAAAATGGTACAACATATTTGCTAGACCAAATTCCACCATTGATTGCCCCATGTACATTCCAGGACAAACTCTACGACCACTCCCAAAAGGTATTAACTCAAAGTTTTGTCCTTTTGCATCAATTGCATTATCCATAAATCTCTCCGGAAGAAAAACCTCTGGATTTTTCCACGTATTAGGATCACGACTGATCGCCCACACGTTCACATGAAGATGTGTCTTGGGTTGAATTTTGTATCCATTTATTTCGAATTCAGAGATTACTTCTCTTGGGGCCAGAAGAGGCGCTGGAGGATGTAGCCGCATTGTTTCTTTGATCACCATTTTAAGGTAGTGAAACTGATTCGTGTCATCCAAGCTAATGGTTGATTTGTGCCCTATTTGGTTTCTGATTTCTGATTGTACTTTCTTCATCACTCGTGGGTTCCGTGCAAGTTCTGTCATTGCCCATATCATGACTACCGCAGCAGTATCGATTCCCGCTGTAATAACGTTCTATTACATGAACATATACAAACATTTCAGAATGTCAGATATTATATATATCACTATTCTTATAAGTAATGCCAAATATTAGTATTTACCATGAATATTGCTTTGACATGGTTTCTTGTAAGCTTGCCATTTCCAAGAACAGCTTGTTCTTTCTCTAACCTCAAGAGCAAGTCCACAAAATCTTCACTTCCTTCTTTCGTTTTCTGTTGATGCAAGTCAATCATTTGTTCATATAAAGCATCGAGATCCCGCGCGGTTCTCTCTCTCCGCCCTTGTAAACCCATGAATCGATCGAGGATCCATCCTACATACGGAATAAAATCTGAGGAAGACAAGCTTCCTACAATCTCTTGTGTCTCGCGGAGTAACTTGTGGAATCTGTCATTATTTAGCACAGTTCCATGAGAATCCGTGCCAAATGCTGCCTTACATACCACGCTTATATTTAAAGCAAGAATCTTCTCGTTCAAATTAACTGGAGTTTTTTGAGTAGCTGATCCATCGATTGAATCGATCAGTTTCTTGACCTCATCTTCCTTGATGGGTTGACTCGAGTTAACTTGTTTAACACCGAAGAGTTCCTGAACAGTGAGCCTCCTCAGATCTTTCCAGTAATCATCAAAAGGAGAGGAAATGATGTCCCGATGATGGTAAGAGAGCAATCTTGGCCCTAAGTATACATGATAAAAAATTATTGGTTTTATTAAATCATGTGAACATATATATACAAGTAAAAATCAAAACATAAGTACCTGCTAAACTTGGACGGCTACAACAATGGAGGTCATTGATTTTTAGAGCTTGTCTTGCTGTTTCAGAGGAAGAAACTATGATTGTTGGGACTCTTCCAAACTTCAAGAGCATCACGGGACCATACTTCTGTGAGAGTCTCCATAGAGATTGATGTGGTAATTTTCCGAGCTGGTGCAAGTTTCCGATGATGGGGAAACCAGGAGGAGATGGGGGTGTTCGATTCTGCCGCCGCTTCCTGTGTTTGAAGGCGGCGAGAAATATAGAGATGAGAAAGAGGAGTGCTAGAGACCATACCATTTTTTTAATTTTAACACACGTCTCAAGCTCTTCTGTGTAATGATGTAAATTTGTGTTCGGTGCTCTGTCTTTAACTATTTCCGTTTTCTTGTCATTATTGGTTTTTAAAGTTTTATAAATGAACTTTCGAAGAGCATATGCACGGATGATTAAAGAAGCCGCCTAGTTGACGATTACCATGTCTTTAACGACTAATCAAATTTTATAATAGTATCATATATGGTAGGTCATTTACTTTCTTTTTCCTTTTTTTTTTTCATTTGGGTTACTTTTGATATTTTTGGGTTTTAGTTTTTTTTAAGGATTAACTAGGAATTTGAATGCGCGATTGTGCGGAGATGTGATGTAAGAGAGTAAAATTTAATACAATAAAATACTATATATCCCGTATATTCTTATCAAGATTCTCAAATCAGTGTTTACTATATGAAGATACGTATAAACGTATCGTAAATTAGGTGTAAGAGGTCATAATATCTTATAAATGCTTACTTGTGAAGGAATCTAAACCTACATCCCTCTTTTGGGAACCAAAACACATTCATATACAAACCACAATATTTACGATACGTTTATCTGAAAAATCTAAACCCTAGAGCCTCCTTAGGGAACTCAAACACATTCATATACAGTCCACGATATCTACAATATGTTTCTTTAGGGAATCTATACCCTAGACCCTCCTTTAGGAACCCAAACACATTCATATATAGTCCATGACATCTACAGTACGTTTCTCTAGGAATCTATATTCTTGACCCTCTTTTGGGAAATCAAGTACATTCATATACAGTCCACTATATGTACGATGTATATCTCTTGGGACTATATACCCTAGACCCTCCTTTGGGAACTCATTCACACTCATATGCAGTTCACAATATCTACGATACATTTCTGTAGGGAATCTAGACCCTTCAACTCCTTTGGGAACCAAATCACATTCATATACAGTCCACAATATCTATGATACGTTTATCTGGGGAATCTAAATCCTAGACCCTCCTTTGAGAACCCAAGTACATTCATAGTCCACAAATATGTAAGATACGTTTCTCATTAGAATTTACACTCAAAGACCCTCATTTGGGAACCCAAGTACATTCATATACAGTCCATTATATGTATGATGTCTCGGTGATTGTAAAAGAGCAGTCTTGGCCCTAAGTATGGTAGAAAATTATTGGTTTTATCAAATCATGTGAACATACAAGTAAAAATCAAAACGTTAGAACTTAGTAACCTGCTAAACTTGGACGGCTACAACAATGGAGGTCATGGATTTTTAGAGCTTGTCTTGCTGTTTGAGAGGAAGAAACTATGATTGTTGGGACTCTTCCAAACTTCAAAAGCATCACTGGATCATACTTCTGTGAGAGTCTCCATAGAGATTGATGTGGTAATTCTCCGAGCTGGTGTAAGATTCCGATGACCGGAAAAGCTAGAGGTGATGGGGTGTTCGATGCTGCGGCCGCTTCCTGTGTTTGAAGGCGGCCAGAAGAATAGAGATGAGAAAAAGGAGTGCTAGAGACCATACCATTTTTATTTTTAACCGACGTCTCAAATCTTCTGGGTATTGATTCTCAAAGCACAAGCTTGTATTTATACACACTTCTCAATCTTGTGTTTCCTTTATATTATTGGTTTTTAAAGTTGTATAATTCAACTTTCAAAGAGCATATGCAGGAAAAGTTGGTTGTAGCCCCATCCAAAGTTTCTTATTTGGGGGAAACTACACGAAACTTAGAACTCTTGATATATCCCCATCTCAGAAGTTTGTATGTTTTTATCCTCATTTGAAGTTTCAATCATGTTTTAAACCCCAATGACGTTAAATCCTAACGTTTTCCGTCAAATCGAGTCTTAAACCGGTTTTTATTAATTTAAACCAGTTTGAATTATATTTTTATATATTTATGATTCCTTATTCCTAGTATATGTGATAGCAGTACAGTGGTCGGCGGACCTATTATGTTCCCTTGACAACCCAAGGTTCAAATCCTTATTTTGCAAAATTTTAATAATAAATTTATTAAAATGTACTATGCATAGGGATCGAACATTGGACCTTAAGAACTTACACTTGAGATTTACCAGCTAAGCTATCGTCATAATATGGTAGAATTTCGAATTTGTTTTACATTTATTAAGTAAAACATTATACCCTTAAAGTCCTCCTTCGATGTCTTCAAAATTGAAAATCGTCTCTGTCGATTGTTTGTTTCTTCGATACTAAATCGCAGGTTTGAGTCTCTGCAATGCTCACAAATGTTCTATTTATGCTGAATTTCGATTGTGATTGTTACATTAACAACAATAAAGCTATCAGATAGTCAATTTGCCCTCTGATGAATCCACAGCTCGAGAAAAAGCTTTGTTATGTTCAATTCCCTCAAAGATTCGATGGAATTGATTGTGATTGATATACCAACAGAAACATCATCTTCTTCGATGTAAATTCATCACCAAACACCAATTTTCAGCATATCCCCAAATCGAATTCAAAACCCTAAAGTATATTTACCTTTTCAAATCAATATGAGAGGCTCAGATGGGAATCAAGGACCAGTCTATGTTGGAACAGGATGTGTATTCAACAGACCAACACTATACGGATACGAACCTCTGGTATCAGAGAAACACAAGAAGATGGCATGCGATTGTTGGTCATCGTGGCTTTGCTGCTGTTGTGGTGGGGGTAGTCATCACAAATCAAAATCAAAATCCTCCGACTCGAGGAAGCAATCAGGGATTACGAGCTTGTTAACTGGCTTGATGAAGAAGGAGGAGAGATATACCACGACGTGTACCAGACAACGATCGATAGAGACACGATATTTGATTTGGAATATAGTTTTTTACTTAATAAATTTAAAACAATTCAAATACATTCCAGATTGTGCCAATAGTTCAGCTGGTAAATCTTGAGAGTATAAGAATTAAAGGTCCCATATTCAAATAGTAATAGTTGATTTTTTTAAATTTATAATTTAAAAATTATGCAAAATAAGGAATCGAACTTCAGTCTTCGAGGTAATATAACATGTTCGACTACCACTAGGCTTCCATAGCTAATACAATTTATATGGCATCACTAATATATAAATACACAATTCAAACGGTTTAAATTAATAAAAACCGGTTTAAGACTCGATTTGACGGAAAACGTTAGGATTTAACGTCATTGGGGTTTTAAACATGATTGAAACTTCAAATGAGGATAAAAACATACAAACTTCTGAGATGGGGATATATCAAGAGTTCTAAGTTTCGTATAATTTCACCCAAATAAAAAACTTTGGATGGGGTTATAACCAACTTTCCCACATATGCCGATCAATAAAGAACCAACTTGACTATTACTATGTCTTTTAAGTACTAACAAAATTTTATATTATATTGGTAGGTCTTTTACTTTTACTTTTTTTTTTTTCTCATTAAGGGTTACTTTTTCATATTTTTTTGGGTTTTTTTCATCAGAACACCTACTTTCTTTCTTTTTTAATCAATGAAAAAAGTTAAAGATAAGTCTTTACAATCAATTAAAAAAAAAAACCTAGAAACCAAACAAAATTTTAAAAAGATATCCAACTTTCTTATAAAAAAAAAGACAACAATAACAAACAAATTTATTTTCTACTTGTCCGCCGCGTGTTATATTTTTGTTTTGGATCAAATTTGGTTTTCAACATAGCCGTGCCTAATCGCTAATTAATCACCACCAACACGCTAGTGGCAGAAAATATCGTCACGTGGTTATTTTAATATTATATAATTTTTAAAAATGTGCATAAACTTTATTCAAATGTATGATCACGAAGTTTACAGAGTCCTCACCATATACTTGTTTTGTGTGTTACACTCGCACTTCATCTTTTTAAATTAGGATGATATTCTTTGATGCTTTTTCTTTTAGTTGGATCTGATAGAAAGTCTTAAAACGATATTAGATGGTATAGGTATAGTACTTTTGGATTCCAAGCGAGAGATGTAAACAATTCCATAAGGTATCCAGAGACCTCCAACCTAATTAAGGTTTCACTCTTCCTTAGCACCTGTTGTTGTTATGGATCCAATGGTAGTTTAGGTTAGGACTGACATGTTTTTGATCGTCTTAACCTAAACTTGAAGACGACCATGGTAGTGCTAGGTTAAGACGATCAAAAACTCGTTCGATTGCTTTGAATTTTTATTTTGAAACCAAATTCACTAAATGAACATGCTTGAAATTACATACAATAGGGTTTAGATAATTCTGGATCCAGTGGGGCAGAGATGTCAATAAGAGGCCTAATCCTTGTGTCAATGTTCTCCGCATAACAAACACGAAGACAGTCGCAATTTTATTTTTGGCTTTTCAAAGATTTGCTTGGGCATTAACGGGAATAAAAGTTCTAAAAATAAATTATGAAACAAAGACTCATCTGAAAAAATAAACAGAAATCACGATAACAAGAAAATACAGAGAGATTTAGGAGGGAAGAAACTTTTGTTTTCCCCAAAATCTTCCTTCCACATCTCTCTGTAATTTTCGCCTTCAATATTTTTCCCCTTTTTTTTGTAATTTAAGGAGCAACAAGAACAAATTTGAAATGAATCGCTTCGTCTTCTCTGTGTCGCCGATTTCCTTGTCCAAGTCGACGATCCTTTGATTTCCCCAGATTTTCACCGTTTTCCCGGAAAGTTTTTCTTCCAGAAACTGTATCTTCGGAAGGGATTGTATAGGTTTCGTCTTCCACCTTCCGCGATTTCAGGAAAGTTTAATTCTTCAATTGATTAATCGCGCCCTTTGTACAATGGGGAATTGCTGTGGAACGGCGGGATCGTTGATTCAATATGATAAGCAAAAGAAAGGGTTTAAAATGGCAAATCCATTCCCAATGGATTACCGTCGCCACCACCACGACGGGCACAAGCTCGTCGTTCTAAGAGAACCGACAGGTGGCGATATCAAATTGAAATACAAATTGGGACGCGAGCTAGGTCGTGGAGAATTCGGTGTCACGTATCTATGCACCGAAATCGAAACCGGAGAGATTTTCGCCTGCAAATCGATTCTAAAGAAGAAGCTGAGAACGGCGGTGGATATAGATGACGTTAAGAGAGAATTTGAGATCATGAAGCATATGCCTCGACATCCAAACATCGTTACATTGAAAGAAGCTTACGAGGATGATAAAGCTGTACATTTGGTTATGGAGCTTTGTGAAGGCGGTGAGCTTTTCGATAGGATTGTGTCTAGAGGTCATTACACGGAGAGAGCTGCAGCTGAGGTTACTAAAACAATCATGGAGATTGTTCAGGTTAGAAATGTTTGATTTATGAATCTTTGAAATGATGGACATGATTCTAAGTAATGTGTGTTGTAGATGTGCCATAAGAATGGAGTAATGCACAGAGACCTGAAGCCTGAGAACTTCTTGTTTGCAAACAAAAGGGAAAGTTCACCATTGAAAGCTATCGATTTCGGTCTCTCGATTTTCTTTAAACCAGGCGAGAGATTTAACGAAATCGTTGGGAGTCCATACTACATGGCTCCTGAGGTATTAAGGAGAAGTTATGGACCAGAGATTGATATTTGGAGTGCAGGAGTTATCGTTTACATATTGCTCTGTGGTGTTCCTCCTTTTTGGGCAGGTTTAGTTTCATCAAATCATTTTTCTTTGAGTCAGAGTCAGTTAAAAAAAAGTTAATGAAGTTTTTTTTCTATCTTTGTTTTGTTTGCAGAAACCGAACATGGAGTTGCAAAAGCAATTCTACGATCGGTTATTGATTTCAGAAGGGACCCATGGCCTAAAGTTTCTGGAAATGCAAAAGATTTGATTAGGAAGATGCTTGATCCTAATCCAAGGCGTCGTCTTACAGCTCAACAAGTTCTTGGTATACCATCTCTCACTTTCAGATGGAATTGTGTTTTTCGTCTTAATATTTAGACTGAAATCCATGCTTTGGGTTTATAGATCATCCATGGATAATGAATGGTAAGAATGCTCCCAATGTATCATTGGGTGAAACAGTAAGGGCAAGGCTTAAGCAATTCTCTGTTATGAACAAACTCAGAAAAAGAGCACTCAGGGTACTAATCTTTTCTTTTCAAGTTACAATCTTATATTTGTATCTACTTGAAAAACCTTAAGAATTAAGATATTTCGTTACGTTCTTTCCATAGGTTATTGCTGAGCATCTATCAGTTGAAGAAGCTTCCAGTATAAAACAAAGATTCCAAGTGTTAGACACAAGCAACAGAGGGAAGATTAACAAGGACGAGCTAAGACTCGGATTGCGGAAACTCGGAATCGTCATAACTCAAGATGACATTCAGATTTTGATGGATGCGGTAAGATCTATTAACCAATTACGTCCAATTCTGATTCAACAATGCATTGACTTTGGTAAGGTTTGTTGTTATTACAGGGAGATGAAGATAGAGATGGATATCTAAACGTTAATGAATTCGTAGCAATATCGGTACACATCAGAAAGTTGGGCAGTGATGAGCACTTGAAGAAAGCTTTTACTTTCTTTGACCAAAACAAGAGTGGTTATATCGAAATAGAAGAGTTACGAAATGCTTTGGGAGATGAAATTGACACTAGTGAAGAAGTTATTGAGTCCATTATCAATGATGTCGATACGAATAAGGTTAGTTCCAATCTTGAGAATGTAAAAAGATTAGAAATTTGAATGTTTTTTTGAACCGGGAATTTTCTATAGGATGGAAGAATAAGTTATGATGAATTTGCAACGATGATGAAAACGGGAACGGATTGGAGAAAAGCATCGAGACAGTACTCAAGGGATCGTTTTAAGAGTCTTAGTCACAAGCTGATACAAGATGGATCATTGAAGTCTAATGGCAATACAAAGTAGAGGTTGATATCTGCAACACAGATATTGTAAAGTCGAAGGGAAGAAAAATATTTGTTCTTTCTTTTGGATTTTTTTTTTCAGTTTCTCACACAGCTCGTTGTTTCGACGGGTATCAATTAAGCTTTAGGCATTTATATATTCTTAAAAGATCAAGCATGGGATCACGAAAAGCCCACTGTATAGATAAAATTAATTGTATGTGGAGAAACTGAAATCATCAATTAATTTGTTTCTTGTGAATTATGTAATTTTCATTATTTTTTCTAGAGAAATACTATATAATACTATACTTATATGATTATGACCCAAATTTACCATCATAAGTTTTTTATTTTGCTAAGAAAAGGACAAATTCAAGCTAGAAAACATAGTTTCCTTTTTAGACTAAGTAATAAAGCCTTTAACGGCTAGTTTATGTTTCTCTTCTCTCTTTTTTTTGCTTTATTCTGTTTTTACTTTGATTTATTTGTTGCATTTCATTGCTTTTGAACTGTTGGAATCTATATAGTTCCATGCTTATAGTCCGAGATTTATTTAACCTAGATTTGTAAAGATTTATGATTTGGTTTCAATCAAGTTCTTCTTGTCTTGTGAGCTAAGTCCAAATTTAAAATCTTTGTTTTATCACAAGACTTACACACCTTGTGTAGAACATCTCAATCCATCAACCTTCCATCATATCCATGTTTAACTAGAGAGAGCCTCGTGCCATCTATCAAATTAAGCCAACTATGATCAAGCCTATAGCCTCTTGATATCATTCTTATATCATTTTTTTGTATAGATTGTGACTAGGCTATTTTGTTTTTCACTCGTTGCTTTTTAGTTCTTAGTATTTCTTAGTTTTTGCAATTTTTTTGTTTTCACAAAACCCATAGCCTACAAAAATAATTTTTGTTGCTTTCTTTCCTTTAGTTTTGAATCTTGATCGTTTGATTCAAGAAAATCCATAAAAATACAAAAAAAGTAGTTTTCAAAACATTTGGATTGGAGCAATCCAAACCGGGTGAATTCGGTCATATCTCCAAAACCAACCTGAACCGGACCATATGTCTTTGTTCATGCTGATCAGGAATACTTCAAAGTATTGTGGTGATAAAAAAAGTTCATCAAGTTTTGACTTGATTTTTACTCGGAACCGGAAGGAATCAAACTGAGTAATCGAGCAATCCGACAGTTTTGCGGCCAATGTCAAGTACCTTAATTTCAAAATAAGCTTTTGAATGTATAAGAGATTCGACCGAGAGAGTTTGCCAAAAACTCGGGTGGTTTGTACGTTGATCGCAAGTTTAATCCAAAGATCCTACCCTGATTGTACTTTCCATATACGACAACGGCCCATCTCTAACGAATTTTCTAGAGACAGCATTTTCCACGGAATATGTTGGGAATGAAATTATGTTCTTGTAGTGTTGTAGCAAAGTAGAACACTTGCTGCATGCTGCAGTTATCATATCCATCCCCAAGTTTGAATTCAATTCCTTGGCACTATGCATATATCCACAACTTGCCGTGTGAACGAGATCTATTTAAACAAATACATAAAAAGAGCAAGGCGATTGTGTGGATTGTGACTTCTGGCCAGTCCATAATTTCCGTACCAACTGATTTAACAGAAACTCTTTTTCTTATTTTAAAATTGATATAGCTGCACACAACATCACTTCCTTTACTTTAATGGGCGTTTACCCGTTTCGATTTCTTTTCATAATAAAAACAAATTTTGTTTTTTTATATTTATTATATGATATCAAATCCATAACACATCATCTATAATGCATGATCTTATCCACACATTCCCAAACGATTGATGTCTTTCTGATTTGTGTAAAAGTTTCCTGAAATATAATATATGAAATAGCCACTACAGAGATTTAATATCCACAGGGTATTGGCCTAGTACCATATAGAGTTGTCATGACTTTCAACTCAAATACAACTGCCAAGAATAAATTAGCATAAATTAGCATGTGTCTTTTATACTTTAATTACGGGGTCTTATTGGATCAATGATTTAAACTCAGTTTTATATGTTTTATAATCTTCAAGATTTGAAGTTTTGGTAGAACTCAAGTGTGGATTCTAAAATCTCTTTAATATAGTGTTGTTTTCTTTTCAGGTATTCGGTGTGATCTCTTAGGCTCTTAGCCACTAAACTTTTTCTGTTTAGATGACTCATTAACTAAACACAAGAAAAATGAGGAAAGAAAATGGTATACTTTGGAGAATGATAGTATATTATTGAATCCTAACCAAGAGAATTATGAAATTCAAAGGAATGAACAACCTTTAACAAAAAAAAAAAAAAAAAAATGAAATTCGAAAGGAGAACAAGAAACTTTAATTAAGGAGTTTTATGACAACGATCATGAAAATTTCCCAGAAGACATGCTTTCGCCCATACCTTTGGGTCTCTCAAGCAAGCATTTAACATGCCTTGTAGTATATATCTCTATGATGTATCTATTTGTTTTTTTCCAAAGTGTGATCTATCTATACGCTTTATTATTCGTTTATTATATTATATATAGTCCATAATTACCTATCGTTACGTAACTCTTTTGTGATTATTAATTGGGAAAGATATGCACGGGCGCTAGCCTTTGCCCGTTGTTATTGGAAGTTTCCTTTTTTTTTTTCTTATTGAGAGTATTTTTTAGGTTCTCACTTATTTGAGGGTTGACTACTTTAGTAAAGGCTAGGGATCGACCCCTCAAGCGTAGAATTATTAAACCATTCCATTTGGCCACCCTTATACACCTTAAGTGGGAAGAAAACTTGGATTTTTATGGCTCTCGGAAATTAGTATGAGTTTCACGTCTAAGATGACTCCAGTTATAAAAAAAAATTCAATCCGTAAGTCAAATATCTTTTTGTATAATCAGGTTTCCTTTGAACTAAAATCAAAGTAATTACAAAAAATGCATCTTTCTATCATTGATCCCAATATTAATATAGACAAACTTCCGGATCAAAGTTGTATCTAAGATTATTAAAACCGCATATAAAAATAAATAATGGACCATTTTTTCATATATATAGTGAAACTAATCTAAAAAGTAATTACGAAAAATACATTTCTCTACTGTGATTCCAATATTAGATATAGACAAGCCTCCGAATCATGACCATATCTGAAATAATTAGAACCGTATGTAAAATAAAATAATAGATCACTTTTTCAACGAAACTAATATAAAAATCACATAAATTATTTTTAACTAAAAGAATGTTAATAAAGCATAAGTTTTAAAAAACCTCAATTGCCTGAAAAAATAAATTTAAAAAAAAAAAACTAACAATATAATCTAACTTTTGTTTTTTTTGGTCTGGAACAATATAATCTAACTATATACACAATTATACACCATATCTAATATATATATATATATATATATATATATAATGGTCTTCTCAAATATGTGAGCCGCATCAAATACTCATTCGACTCTCCCAAATCCGGCCCTGCTCCAGACCACTGCTACCTATATCAAGTTTTTTTTATTTTGTTCCATTTCTTTAGTTTCTTTACTCTATTTATCTATACCTTTGATTGCATCGTGTTTCTATGATTTTATGGGGGTTTTTCTGTTTTAGCTCTCCTTTGTTTCTACCAGTAATTCTCCTGCCGAAAAAAGTCTCCTAATTTTTGTGACGGGTTGTTTATAAATAATTGACTTCTTCTCTTCAATCCAAGTTTCATTTTTACATATTTTAACGGTCGGATTATAACTTGTTTCTAAATTTTAGGCTACATCCATGATTCTTAACTTTCTAGAAACATAAGATGGGGTTTACTGCTCAATCATGTGTTAAAAACGCATTAAAATTTTGACCACGTGTTAATTTCAAATATTGACTATGGTACAAATTAAAAATTCCACAACTAAAACAATGGGCATTCTTTCAGCGGAAGACACATGTGCTTAAGCTTAACGCTCTTAACTTTCATGTGCTTGGCCTAACTCTGCTTCCCCATACGCCATGCGTTTGCCGCGAAATTGTGGTTGAATGTACGATGTCGTTTTATCCGGAGAATTGTAAATTTCATTTAAAAATAATAAATCAGGCTGTAGTTCTTTTGTCTGTAACTATTTGTTTTTTGGTTCATGAGGCCAGATCCCTAATATTCTATTAATAAGTTAAAACATCCACATATCACATATTACGAACATATAAGGTTTGAAAGGTGATAATGGTTCCTGTGAATTAATTTGCTAATATAGGCTAAATCATTCCAAATTTAAGGCAGATTTATTAGACTAATTTTCTTTTCACAATGGAGACAAAATTTTCCCTTTTCATTATTTTTGTTCTTTCTTCCTACCAGTGAGTTAGTTAATTCCGTCCCAACAACCTTTCAGACCCATATATATTTTGCCTAATTAGTAATCAATTACGGACCGACTTGTTCTTCCGTATTGAGTAATGTCATGATGTGGGAAGCCAGCCACGCGTCTGTGTTTATATACATGAAAAGCATTGGATTGAAATAAATAGACATTTATTTATTGATTTGATATTTGGCAATGGAGGAATGGAAAAACGTATATAAAAATGTATATAGGTTCACGAGTTTCATGAGATGATTAAATTAATATATAAACAAGATTACGACCCACACAATATGCAGATTTAAATTTAAGGTATATATATTAAAATTTTATTAATATTTATTTATCAAATAATTTAGAATATATCTCACAATCCATAGTTGTTTAACTTCAAATTTTATAATTAACACGATTATATACGACACGTGTCAGTTACTCCATCAGATTTTTATATATGTTAAAAAGAAATCTCTAATTAGATTTTTCATATGTCAAAATTAACTTATCTATTTAAAAAACATAATACTATTACTTTAAAGTACTTTTCAAATTAGATTTTACATAATACATAACGAAAACTAATAAGCTATTGTATTTTTGTAGAATGTTAGACATTGAATGCATGGAAGTTGAATTTTGTTAATTATATATGAGGAGGTTTGTGTGTTTTATATAAACTATTAAATCAAATAAAATAAAAAGTTGTTCTTGGTTATCGGGATAACAAAATCTCAAAACTTAACTATAAGTGATTGTAGAAAACATGCTGTTAAAACCAAAAAACAAATATTTGTTGCCTATTGATTACACTTTGGAAAAATGTGATGGTTCACTTTTCTCTAAGTTCGATTCCCACTATTAATAAAACTATGTGATGTTGAGTAGTAAAATTGATAACATGTTTTATGTCTATTGGAAAAATCAGTGAATAAAATTACTAGTCCACAGCTACACTAACCTTACAGATTATTAGTGTTTTGGTCCAAATCATCCTTGGTTAGAAAAATAAAATAAAATAAAGATCATGTTGAAAACCTTTTAAAAATAATTTAAAGTCGTATATCTGAAAAAAAAAAAAAAAAAAAAAAAAAAGTCTAATATGACGTGGATATTTTGACCAAATGTCAAATTTCGTTCTTTGGATAGCTCAAGAAGGAAGAAAATGCGGCGGTCACGTGAAGGGTAGTTTATCGCCATTTCAGACTGACCTTCACAAACATAACAAACATATATAAGTTCGGTTTTTTCTTTACTAAAATTACGCATATCTCTATCTATAGTACACGAAATTACGACTATTTATGACAAGCACTGCCCTTTTTGTATTATGCTGTTATACCTCATGCATATTGTCCCACGTTAATTTGAATTTATGGGGGAGGGAGGGGGGATTGAGAAATGAAAAATCAAAAACCATCAAATATCCGTCATAATTGTTTACTAATTTGAAATTATGTAATTTATGGTACTTTTTTAACTTTTGTATATTAAAAAATTATTTATCGTCTAACTAAAAACAATTTAATCAATAAAAAAAACTACATATAACAAATGGTTACAATCTTTAACAAAAAAAAAAAACAAATGGTTACAAAAGATAAAAGAGAAATTAATTTTTGCATTGGAGCTTGGAAAAGTCAAAAAAAATGAAACAAATAAAAATTCCTAAAATATCTTTTAAACTGAAGCACAAAAATGCATGAAGTCTTTGGAAAACATGTTCAGAAATTAAGAACAAACACAAATATTTCTTATTTTTTAGTTCCAATTGAAAGTTTAAGTACTATAAGAAATATTTGTGCTTTAAAAGAAAAGAAATGCACATCATTCATGTTTTGTTATAACAAACATGTATAAAATTGGCAAGTGATTGTTGGTTAATGATGATTAGAATTGTGACTATATCTTCTGATGAACCATTATTATTTTCAGATTCGATAACTAACTTTATTGTTATGAATTCATCACAATCATTTTTTTTGGAATGTTAAATCACCACAATCATTTTTTAGTGTATGTCCAATAAACATTTTGACCCTTTCAATTCTATGTATAGATCTTTCTACAGATAATGCTTATAGTCAATCAAACCAATAATCTAGCTGAGACTAAATAAAATAAAAAAATCCAATTACCTTAAATCATTAAGCGATGTTTCTTGCAGAAAATACGATAAGGCATGGTCTCGCTAAGAGACAACTAAATATTTAAATAAATCAATTAAACAATAGAAAGAGAGAGAGTGGAAATATGAAACTCTAAAGGAAGAAAAATAATAATTGTGATAAACAGATGCCTGAAGAGGTGTTTACGTGACAATCTCAATTTCACTCCATACCGCGAACTCATTCAAGCTTAAAAACCTAACTTTTAATGTTCCTTTTGAATTGCCTATAAATACACGTACGTCCACCCTTCTCCAATTCAAAAAATAAAGCAAGACAAAGACAAGAATCACAAAACATCACACATTCTCAACCTAACTCCCAAAAAAACGACTTGCATTCCTCTTCCAAAGAAAAGAAGTCAGCTTCCCTACTAACCTCGATGGCCCGTTGTTGTGATGATTTTATTACCGTTTTCTTCTTATTGGCTCTTTTGATGCTCTCGTGGTGCGAAGCTTCGAGATCAAGTAACTTTAATGGCTATGATCATTCTTACGGAAGTTTCAAGAACAACAGCTTAATCAAGCGAAGAAACAACATCAAACCCTTGAAAAGCTTTGTGAAAGCCTCTTCGCGGGCACAAGCCACCGTTAGTGTTTCCGATTTTGGAGCTAAAGGAGATGGAAAAACCGATGACACACAGGTATACACATATTTATGTTCATATATAATCGTACACATAAAACCATTTTGTTATAAACATTTTCTTTTATACTATAAAATAAGTTTTGCCTTAAAATAATATATTGAGAGTATGTATATGAATTATAAATCCATATTTTTCTTAAAACATGGGAATTATTTTTAAAGTATAATTTGTATGAGACATGTTATTAGTAATTTGAGGTGCAAATACGTTATTTATATACTAATGATGCATGCATGCATGATTAATTAGGCATTCGTGAATGCGTGGAAGAAAGCCTGTTCTTCAAATGGAGCTGTTAATCTCTTAGTTCCCAAAGGGATGACTTATCTCCTTAAGTCTATTCAATTAGCTGGTCCATGCAAATCAATTCTTACCGTTCAGGTAAATCACAAAAATTTATTATTTACTTAATATGTCACGTACGACACTATATGATCATATATCTATATGGATTTGGATTTATTATCTAAATGATGTGGAACGACACAGATTTTTGGAACGTTGTCGGCATCTCAAAAACGATCTGATTATAAAGATCCCAGTAAATGGGTTGTCTTCGACGGCGTCAACAATCTATCGGTCGATGGTGGCATCACCGGAACTGTGGACGGTAACGGCGAAACTTGGTGGCAAAACTCCTGCAAACGGAACAAAGCTAAGGTTTGTTTTTATCTTTAAAACCATCTTCCATGTAAACAAGTTTTTTGAATTTTCGAATAACTTTTAAAATTAATTTTATAAACAAAATGGCTACTGATTATCTTTTTTAAAAAAATAAAACTTTCAATATACGCATAATATAAAATCTTCACAAAAAAAACCTTTAAATAGTTTAACACTGCATGTCCATATTCCATTTAATATTGACCGTTTCTCTGTGTTTTTTTTTCCGCAGAAATGCACAAAAGCTCCAACGGTACGTTTGAAACATATACAATATGATTTGTTTTTTAAATAATAAACGGTGAATTTTATCAAAATTGGACAATTGGTTTACATAAATATATTGTTTGCGTGCAGGCTCTTACTTTCTACAACTCGAGGAATTTGAGAGTGAATAACCTAAGGGTGAGAAATGCGCAGCAGATTCAGATTTCGATTGAGAAATGCTCCAACGTTCAGGTCTCAAATGTCGTCGTAACTGCGCCTGCGGATAGTCCTAACACCGACGGTATTCATATCACTAACACCCAAAACATTCAGATCTCCAAATCCACCATTGGGACAGGTTAGTTACTTATCCATTTTTTAAAAGGTTGCTTGCGTATCAAGGAAGCTACACTTTTAAGGCTTAATCAGACTTAATTGAGATTGATGTAATAATAGTAGCTTATCTTCTTAATTGTTGCATTTTTTATATAGGCGATGATTGTATTTCCATTGAAAGTGGATCACAAACTGTTAAAATCAATGATATCACTTGTGGCCCCGGTCATGGTATCAGGTATCAAAGAATTTCTATATATATATATATATATAGATTTCCTATTATATAATTTTACAAATTTAATATTTATTTGTTTTGGAAAACGAGCAGTATCGGGAGCTTAGGAGATGACAATTCAAAGGCATTTGTCTCAGGCGTGACCGTAGATGGTGCCAAGCTTTCCGGTACAGACAATGGAGTTAGAATCAAAACTTACCCGGTAAAATTCATAAAATTACCCCCTCAATTTAACCAGTCTCTCAAATTTCCCCCACTTTAATTTTTATTAACAATTTAACCCAATGGAATTCATTTTCCATCAGGGAGGGTCAGGAACGGCTAGCAACATTGTATTTCAAAACATTCAGATGGATAATGTGAAGAATCCGATCATAATCGACCAACACTACTGCGACAAAGCCGATAGCAAATGCACAGAACAGGTTCACTCATATTATTTTTATCAATCATTTTTTTTTCTGATATGATCATATAACTAATTAATCATATCAATATCAATACGTATTTTCAGAAATCTGCGGTCCAAGTGAAGAACGTGGTGTACCGAAGCATAACCGGTACGAGCGCATCGGACGTTGCAATTACATTTGATTGCAGCAAGGACTATCCATGCCAAGGAATTGTGCTTGACAAAGTTAACATTAAGGGAGGCACAGCTACTTGCAGCAATGCTAATGTTATGGATAAAGGAGCCGTTTTGCCTCAGTGCAATTCCACTTAAATTAATTATAGAACTATTATACACACACACATAGATATATAAACACAGATATAGATACATATACTTGTTGATATATACATGGGCAATTAAAATATAGTTTAGTATAGAACTACTGATAAACAATGTCCGAGAGATTTGTTGTTTATTTGTATGCTACATACTAAATTTGATTGTATGAAAATTCATAAATAGATTTATACATTTTTAAATGGTTATGGACCTTATTATAGAGTACTCTTTGTTCTGATTAACGTAAAAAGTTTTAATGATGGTAACTAGTTGGAGAGTCGCGCTTCGCGCAGCATTTTTTATTTTTAATATTCCTAATGAGAAGAAAACTTTAAGAAGAAAATAAGAAAATTAACTGGTTAAGATTGAATTGTTAAAAGGTTGAATTTATTTAAATTTGAAAGAACTTATAGTATTAAACAATTGCACAACATGTAAGGTAAATGGTTGAAACTGAAACACATGTGCTTATAAGTGGAATGGTCTTCCACTTAAATGTAAAATTAAAGAAATGATTTCAAACTATTTGCCATTGTTTGAGATTATTTCTGATAACAATTAAACTATATATTTTATTGAGACATGTCTTTGAAATATGTTATAATTCGTCCATTTTGTCACATGTTTTCCAATTTAAATTAATATGTATTACTTTTGATATTTACGCTTAACTTGTGATTCATTCAAAACTTAATATCCTTACAAACACCCACTTCACTTAGAAGAAAACAAATAACGTAGTCATCTATTAGGCGACTACAAAGATTAGACTTCACCAAGAGGCAAAGGAGAAAGAAAGTCTTTCTTTAACATAACCAACTGCACCATACTACATGTCATTGTCTCACTCACTTACGATAAGGGTTTCCATCCAAAAATGTATGTTTCTTGCATCACATGGAACCAATGTGATTTAGTTCACTCTTAGCAATCACCTCTTTCGAATCTCCAATCTAGGATTGCATTTAAAACTTAATATATATCAGCCTGATGTTGTCGAAAAGCTGGTAACGCACTCGTCTTCTTCTTCGCTAATGTAATTGGTGGGTCTGTGAACGTGACGATGATATTTCCCATATAAATATCTCGAATGCTCTCCACTGCCCAACATAAACTTAATAAGAAAGTCTCTATTTCCGACCCAACTTGCGAGAAGGATTTGTGTTCATGAATCTTCTTTGATTTTATTTGATTTTTTTGGTGGTGACAGTAAACATCAATTGCGATATGTTTTCAACAACGATTCCAAAGTCGTATTGGTTTTGAAAAAATAAATAATGGACCATTGCATTAGAGTAGGCTTACCAAAAAACACGGGAACAAATTTATGAAATTTTGTGAAAATAATAGAAAGAGGTAAAAAAAAAAAAAAAACAATTGCAAGATCATTCAATGAAAAACCTTTACATCTAGGAGTAATATATTGGCACCCATAGTCTTGCGTGGATGCTACACGTTGACCACTTCTATCGGCTTTCAAGTCTGAGTGTGAGCCTTCCATATATTAACATATGTGATACTTTTGTTTCTTTGAGAATTGAAAGAGGTGATGAGTTTGGGAGAAGTATTTATACTCTGGTGAATGGAGGGTTGGTTAGTTACTTAATGATTTTGAATTGAAAGCATTAGTGGGGGATTTCATCTCACGAATAAAATTGGTAATCAACATAACTTAACTGTTACAAAATTTACCCGCATTTAATGTGATGTTAGGGAATTAATAGAGCCATTATTAAAGTTTTAAGAAGATACATGTGCAGTTTTTGTTGACGAAGAAGAAGATCAAACGGGAGAGATAAAGTAAGTGTGATGGTGATGCTAGGTTTTAAACAATGGGCATGACTAAGTTGTTTTTTACTTATTCTCTTAGGTCTCGATTGAAAACTTAAACAAAAGCCTAATACATGTTTAATTATTGGGATTTTAAGTTTTGAAAAAATGAAGATGACATGTCACAATTGTAACACTTAAATAGATGAGATGTTTTTCTAAGAAGAGAGCACAAATTATATATTAAAATTGGATATATAAGTTTTAATGGTTTATTTGTATTTGAAAATATTATTCGAAAAGCATTGCAACAATAAACGGCAAAAGTGTCTAATTCAAAAAAAGATTTTGAAAGATTTGATATGATGTCATTTTTGGATACATTTAATACAACATATAATTTTTTCCGATTAAGGTTTACGAATCCTTGCTACCAGACTTTGATTACCCCATTCTTTGTTTCAAAGGTTTATAAAATCCATAGACATGCTCTATCATATATGGCATACAACCAATTCTATGTTGAAAATGCAACTACCATTCTTCTATGTCAAGCATACATTTTCCAGATATATGTGATGCACAACATATGTTACTTACTTTTTCAGCTATCGAAGTTAAGTCACATAAAAGAAAAGAACCCTACAGTTGAACATCTAATGTTCATAGTTAAACATTATCCATTTCAACCATGTAGAACCCGATTTATGAATATGAGTTAGTTCACTCCTACAACCCCTCTCCCCCTCCATCACTTTTCATAATAAAGAGGGATATACATTTCTTGAGATTCAGATCCTAAATTATAGAAAACTCATACCGAAACGTTTCTTCTATCAAATTTGAGTTAGATATCTATTCATCAAACATGTATCTCTTAATGGAAATGTCTGATCTTCTTCTGGCCCTCATTCTTTTCTCTATTTTTATATTCCCCAACACAACATGTTGAACCATATACACCACTGTTGGCATGGTTAAATCTAACATTTCTTCTATTTTCCATGTTTCTTGTTTTTTCTAGCTAGTACTAATTCTTTATAACTTCCCACTTGTCTTTTCAAGGATTTTTCCACACATGTTATCCTTGAAGAATATATTAGTATGTTTCCCATAAGAGGTATTCTCGCATGCCTCCCATGAATTACTTCCTCAAATTAATCCTCATATAACATGCCAAAATGTAAATTATTACTTTTGTTTTCCTCC
The DNA here is from genome assembly GCA_900116095.1 of Euclidium syriacum. Classification (NCBI taxonomy): domain Eukaryota; kingdom Viridiplantae; phylum Streptophyta; class Magnoliopsida; order Brassicales; family Brassicaceae; genus Euclidium; species Euclidium syriacum. The sequence goes on along the minus strand of FPAK01000012.1, from coordinate 1,824,774 downwards.
AAATATTTAACCGCTCAACCCCGAGTTTGAGAAAATCCTGAAAATTTAACGTCCTTGATTGTGAACTTAACCAATTTAGATCAACTATTTTGTTAATCCCAAAAGTTTGTCCTAAATAACGATCAATCAATTGTTTTTTTTTACAAATTTAAATTATAAAGATTTAAAAATAAATAAAATCTAGCTAAAGTTAATCTTAATGTTACTACATAATATACATATTCACATAATTTTTGGATGTTAGTAATTCAAAAATTTTAACTTGTGATTTATAAATACAGATATCCTAACTTTTATTCTCAATTATTTAGTTATATAAGGTTAATTAAGAGTTATAAAATTTTTCTTCATGGTTGTCATGATAGAATGATGATTTCTATTTTCGAATGTAACAAATATTTTAAGAAGATGAAAAATTGATTATAAAAAGTGTCTCCCTTTTCTATCATTGAAAAGTGCCTCCATTTTCCATAAAATTTTATTTCATCTACAAATTTGGACTCATTCACTCGTCTAAACCGATCCATATTATTTCGACTTACTTAGAGCTCATTTAATGAAAATTACATCTTCTTAGATAAATTCTCAACTTAGAAATCAAGTTTATTATTTTAGATAAATGTTAAGTTGTAGTTTTTTAAAAATATATAATTATTTATGATTAAAGTTTATTTTAGTTTATAAATAATTGAGATTAAATGTATGTTCATATTAATTAATTTTTAATAAATTGGATCATAATTTTATATTAATGGGCCTAATTGTTTTATTAAAATTAAATAAATTAATTAAATGAAATGTTACAATTTGATGTGTTGAATTGATGAGGTGGTAAGAGAGAAAATAACTTTTTATATATATATAGATTACTTGACCGATTGATTGAAGTTGAACCACTAGTTGTGTTGAAAGCGGGCCAAGAATTTCAATGAAATATGAAGCCCGTAAAGCCCATTTATTTGTATCAGTGAATCGAATTCTGCTATTCAGGTTACCAAACAAACCTGACATGGCCTTTAGAAACCCTAAATCCATTTTGTAGCAGCTGAGCAATATATAGCACAATTTGCCGTTTCTAGGGCTTTCTCTTTCTCACGCAGACACATCTTGGCGATTATCAAATCTTAACTCGCCGCAGACTTCAAAAATGGCGGAAAGAGGTGGAGAGCGTGGTGCCGAACGCGGTGGAGACCGTGGTGGTTTCGGACGGGGATTCGGAGGTCGTGGTGGTGGAAGAGGTGGTCCTAGAGGACGTGGTGGTCGACGTGGAGGCCGTCCAACCGAAGAGGAGAAGTGGGTTCCAGTGACCAAGCTTGGTCGTCTCGTGAGGGATGGGAAAATCCAGAAGCTCGAGCAGATCTATCTTCACTCGCTTCCCGTCAAGGAGTACCAGATCATCGATCTCCTCGTCGGTCCTACATTGAAGGATGAGGTGATGAAAATCATGCCGGTTCAGAAACAAACCAGAGCCGGTCAGAGGACGAGGTTCAAGGCCTTTGTTGTCGTCGGAGACGGAAATGGTCACGTCGGATTGGGAGTGAAATGCTCTAAAGAGGTCGCTACGGCCATTAGAGGAGGAATTATCCTCGCGAAGTTGTCTGTGATTCCAGTGAGAAGAGGTTACTGGGGTAACAAGATTGGAAAGCCACATACAGTTCCTTGCAAGGTGACCGGAAAGTGTGGATCCGTCACCGTGCGTATGGTTCCAGCTCCCAGAGGTGCTGGTATTGTTGCTGCTAGAGTTCCTAAGAAGGTTCTTCAATTCGCTGGAATTGATGATGTTTTCACTTCCTCCAGAGGATCCACCAAAACTCTTGGAAACTTCGTCAAGGTTTGTTTCTCTCTTCCTTAAATTATATTTGTCTATTGATGAATTTCGTTTTAAATTTACTTGTTTCTGAGAATTGCCATGAGAACGTAATCACATTGTGTTAAAATTGAATTCTTACTGTCTTGTAGATTGGTCATTGATATCTAACTAGTTTTAGGAGGCCATTTAGTCAGAAAAGGATAGACCTTTTGAACCTTATCTGATAATATAAGTGTTTACTATCTCCTGAATTGTATGAACGATTGTTTACTAGTAGAGGACCTTGATGTAACTAATTAAGTGTAAATTTAGTATTGCTTCTCTTCGCTTGCTGGTAATCTATTGATAAGTTATTCTTGAACTCTCTATTGCGCATGATTTTAGAATTTGTATCTCCTCAAAGCTTTCTTGAATCTTGTACCTGAATGTGTTTCTTCGCAGATGAGTAACTTTTATCCAATGATCTTGAATTGCTTATGTGATATACGGTTATGTCAGTCAATATGGATTAATTATTTGGATCATGTTGTTACGCAGGCTACATTTGATTGCCTTCAGAAGACTTACGGATTCCTGACACCAGAATTCTGGAAAGAGACAAGATACGTGAAATCGCCATACCAAGAGTACACTGATCTCTTGGCTAGTAAGGATGTGGCCACCAAGAAGGTCGTCGCTGATGTTGAAGACCAAGCCTCCTAAATTATGCTCTCACCTTGTCTTGTTTTTCGATTTTTGGAACAACTTTGGTAGAGTATATGTTGCTGGTTTTTGAACCGTATGTTTTCATTTCTCCCAAACGGTTTATTTTTGCCCACTTTTATTTATGAATCTTAATGTTCTAGTTTTATTGTTCCTTTTGCATCTTTATTACGTTGACTAAACCCAAATCCAGTTTTCTTTGTTCCAATTAAATTAACTTTTCACTCATTATGATTAACATTCCTGGGTGTAAAATTATGTTCAATGATCAAGAACAATGGAAAACTGTAGTTCCTATAGTGCAAGTATAATTCTTGGAAATGAAATTATTTTGAGTTTAATTTTTTCTTTTACTCAAATTTTTTCTACTGGTCTGTTTTTTTAAAAAAATACGACCCAAAAATGATTTTTATAGGCTTTTAAAACAAGGTCCGCTATAAATTGGATTTTGTTTTGAGAAGGAAAAAGATAAGTTGACGTTTACAGACAGAAGACGAAATAGGTTGACATATTTTTAAAAAGCTCTCGTCTTCAGCGAAGTTTCTTCTCATCTAAATCCGCGGAATCTGATTTCTCTTTTCGCGGTATCTGTCTCTCTCTCGTCCGAAAAACCCTAGAATTGGTTTCGATTCTTTGGTTTTTTAGTCTTAGTATTTCGGTCGTAATTATTTGAATTTTCCGAAGCTCTCGGTTTCAATGGGGACTCCGGAATTTCCAGATCTGGGGAAACACTGCTCCGTCGATATTTGCAAGCAGATCGATTTCCTGCCCTTCACCTGCGACCGTTGCCTCCAGGTCCTTCCTCCCTCTTTCTCTTTCTCTGTTTGAATCACATGCAACGAATCACCCGATGCCATGTCTTCGATTCTGGGTTTTATTCTTTTCTCCTTGTTTTCGATTTTGTGTGTTTCGTCCTTTCCCTTAATCCCAACGAAGAAATTATCATTTTCGGTCCTTTCTACAGGATCGAGTTTAATTGAGTCTCGAATCTTTAGTTTCATCACTGGAATCTATTTTATTGCTATTAGGTGTTGGGTTAACTGCCATTTAGGGCTTAAAATTGATTGAATCAACTTTTTCAACACTTCGAAGTTGGATTCTTGATTCTTGTCTGCTTTCTTGACTAATGCAATGATTCTTGTAAGCAAGAATCGTTTGGTTGTTTGTTTTCATGCTAGAAAATTGTCATTGAAGATTTGAGTTTTGTTATGGCTTGTGTCTCGCTCTGGTTTTCACTGACTCTAATGTCAAGAAACGTTTCTTTGACCTGGAGGAGGAATCTTACCTTAAATTGAGTTATTGTTTTTCAGGTGTTTTGTTTGGATCATCGAAGCTATATGAAACATAGTTGTCCCAAAGGCGATAGAGAAGATGTAACAGTGGTTATCTGCCCACTCTGTGCTAAAGGAGTCAGGTTAAACCCAAACGAAGACCCAAACATAACATGGGAGAAACATGTCAACACCGATTGCGATCCATCAAACTACGAGAAAGCTACAAAGAAGAAGAAATGTCCTGTTCCAAGATGCAAGGAGCAACTAACATTTTCCAACACCATCAAATGTCGAGATTGCAATATCGATCATTGCTTAAAACACCGTTTTGGACCTGATCATACTTGCCCTGGACCGAAAAAACCAGAACTAAGTTTCCCATTCATGAGTTACTTGAGTAGTAGTAGTAAAAAAGAAGCTAAAACAACAAGAACCAACAAAGCTTCTTCTTCATCTTCTTCGTCAAGATGGTCTAATCTTCTATCTTCAGCGGAAGCGGGGATTAGTAGACTCGGTAATGACATTAGTCAGAAGCTACAATTCTCGAGCGGAAATGATGGTATTGTTGAGGTTTGTCCACAGTGCGGTGCGAAATTCTCTTCGGTTGGTGCTCTTGTGGAACATGTAGAGAAAACACATGAGAGGAAGAATCATGGGAAAGTCACTGTCGATGTTTGCCCTAAATGTAGCAAAGGATTCCGTGATCCAGTGGATCTTGTGAACCATATCGAACGAGATCACCGAGGTACTTCTAAAGCATAAGGAACAGATGTGTCTAGTATGTGGCGTTTGCATTTCTTGTGAAAACATCTTTGTATTTTTGTGTTTTCTTACTGGTTTGAAACAAGCTAGAAAGAAAATCACATTCTTTGAACTTTTTAAGGAGAAGGACTCATCTTCAGTTGTATACCGATGCTTAACATATCCTTGGGATTAATACAAGGCAATATTCAGTTTATCATCTTTTTCTCATCAATTGAGAGGCAGACTCTATTAAAACATAAATAAAACAACTACAATATGAAAACATAATTACAATCGTAGATTTTTTTTTTGTGGGTGAAATGCATCAAGTTTTGAAGCAGTTGAATCCAATTATATATGTGAGAATTTTTTTTTAAAACGTTTGTCGTAATTTCAGCTAAGTTAGTCCATTTCATTATGCCCACTAATTTTCAAGCAGGTGAATGCAATTATATAGGTGAGAAAATTTAAAACTTTTGTTGTAATTTTACCTAAATTAGTACATTTAGTTAGACCCACTAATACTACAAACGTTGCAATGAATACATATAAAGCTTTTAGACTATTTCGACATGGTATTTAACATAATCTAAAACCCTATAAGAAAAAATTTGACTCCAAAATAAATTTCTTATTCTTTTTTATTACTTATCTAAAACAGATTTTTTCGTATAACTTTTTCTTCTCAAAGGTATACTCGATTTTCAACAATAACAAAGCTAAATCCCTGAATATTTTATCACACTAGTGTTTAATTAAGAAGAGTACTAGATTTTGATCCGCGCGACACGCGCGGGATTATTTTTATTTGTTTAACAATTTTTTATGTTTGTTGGAATGTTTTATTTGGTGTGTGAAGTCTTTATGTTTTTTATCGTTTAAAGGAAACATGTTTGGTGGAACGGATCGCGGAGGTTATAATGAAAAATTCGTTACCAAGCATGACTTATTTTAGTTCGATTGAAAAGATAAGACAACTTCAAAGCATAGTAGAAACATAAGTTTGATGGGAAAAACATACCATGTACGTTTTGACGAAGTTTATGAAAAATCTCTCTGAAGACAACGATTTTTGTAGTCTTCTGAGGCCTACCATTCTCGAGACTTTTTTCAATATTCGAGTTATATGTTCCCGTCCCGTTCCCCTTATTTTTCGTCATGTTTTCCAGAATATTATTATTCAAAAATAACCGAGGTGCTCTGAAATTTCCCAACCTTTTTCTAAAATTGCCAAAATTTCTCAAAATTTATGGTTCTTGTTCATGTCTCCTTTTTGTTATGTCTTTTCTCGTACCGAGTTTCTCATTATGTTTCTTTATCGGGAATACTTCAAGACTTTTTTTTCCAATTCTCGAATTATCCTTACCCACCCCGTTCTTCTTATTTTCCGTCATGTTTTCCGGAAAATTATTATTCAAAAATTATTAAGATGTTCCGAAAATTCTCAAATTTTCCTAAAGCTGAAATTTTCGGTTCTCGTTCCCTACCCGTTATGTCGTTTCACGTACCCTAATTTCTCATCCCGTCACTTTATAGGGAATACTCGAGACTTTTTCAATATTCGAATTATACGTTCCGGTCTCGTTCCCCTTATTTCCCTTCGTGTTTCCAAAAATATTATTATTCAAAATTTACATAGGTGCTCTGAAATTTCCCAACTTTTTTTCTAAAATTGACGAAATTTCACAAAATTTATGGTTCCCGTTCATGTCCCCTTTCTGTTATGTCTTTCATGGGGAATACTTCGGGACTTTTTTCCAATACTCGAATTATCCTTGCCCGTCCCATTCTCCTTATTTCGCGTCATGTTTCCCGGAATATTATTATTCAAAAACTATCAAGATGTTTCGAAAATTCCAAAATTTTCCTAAAACCGTCGAAATTTCTGGTTCTCGTTCCCTACCCGTTATGTTGTTTCCCGTACCCTAATTTCTCATCCCGTCACTTTATAGCCCATACTCGGGACTTTTTCAATATACAAATTATATGTTCCCTTCCCGTTCCACTTATTTCCCTTCAAGTTTCCAAAAATATTATTATTCAAAAATTACCGAGATGCTTCAGAATTTCCAAACACTTCTAAAATTTCCGGTTCTCGTTTATGTCACCTTCCCATTATGTCTTTTCTCGTACCAGAATTTTTCGACCCGTTTCTTTATCAGGAATATTTCAGGACTTTTTTCCAATACTCGAATTATCCTTACCCGTCAAGTTCCCCTTATTTCCCGTCATGTTTCTCGAAATATTATTTTTCAAAAAATTCAGAGATGTTCCAAAGTCTTCTCAAATATTTCTAAACTTGCTCAAATTTCTCTAACTTTTCGGTTCCCATTTCTGCCCCTTCCTGTTATGTCCTTTATCATATTTGAATTTCTTATCTCATTTCTTTATCGGGAAGACTTTGAAACTTTTTTCCAATATTGGAATTATACGTTTCCAAAAATTAATCGGTATAATTAGTCATCTTTTTGCAAATTCCCGTCCTGAAGTCATGTTTCTCCATCACTATAATTTATTACTAATCTAATTAAATTAGCTTTGTTATTAGTATTATCTCTTTATTTTTAAAATTAATACTTTTTATAATTTTTTTGGTATGTGAATTCATGTTCCCGCTTACCCGGTCCCATTTTAATTCCGTCATGTCCCTCCTCACTTTGTCGCGATTTTTAAATGGGTCTCAAATGGAGCATATAATTATATTCTTAAATTCTCATCATATTTTCCTCAAATTCATGTCATGAATTCATCTTTGTCCATCACTAAAATTTATCCTTATTTTTTATTCACTTATATAAGATAAAATATTATCGTAAGTTTGAAACTAATCTAATATAAAATTTAAATTGAAACTAATATTTTGAGAATAGTGAATATTGGGATATATTGTCAAGTAAAGATCCTTTACACAATACTTTTTTTTTTTCTAAAAGATTTATTTACATGAATCTCTACTTTATGTCCATGAATATTTATAAAAAAAAGTCGCTAGAAAGTTGTTACCAAAAGTCAAATTAAATAGTTTGCCTAATGGTTCGGAAAATTATTTATTCATTTTAAATATTTAAAGTCATCGAATCTTTCTGGTCCACATATTTTAGAAACAAATAACCATTTTAAATAGCTGAAGATTTCATACTTTGGTAGCAAGTAAAATTTAAAATAACTCAATGGTTTGCACTAATAATTAATTTGAAATAAAAAAATAGAAAAGATCTTCGATTGGATCTATATTCGATTTTTTTTCTTCCACACTAGTTTGATATTTAATGATTCGATAGGATCTTTTGTTAAGCAAGATAAAAATATTCTATTAGAAAATATGGTTATTTGTTTTCATCTTTTTTTTCCCTAAATCACTAAATCCGTTAAAAACCATTTCTAAAAATCCACTAAATATCTTGGGGTAAAGTAAGTATATCGCATTAGAGGATTTTAAGATGAAGTTGTTATTTTAAAATTTACATAAGCTATGATTTTTATTAAAAAAAGAGGCAATTTTAACTAAAAAGACAAATAATAAGAAGGCAAAATTATTCTTATTGCCTAGAGGAAAAACCATTTTTAACGTTAGAAATTAATAAAATTCAAATCAATGTATTTTCTGGTTAAAAGTTAAAAACCCAATGATAGTGTCACAATTTGTATCGGCAATATAATAAACATGCCAATAGTTAATGAAATTGATCTCTATATTTATAAATTGGAATGAAGGTGCATATATGATCACTATTCAATTATTTTAAGTTACATTTGCACTAAAAACAAAACAATTTTATTTAAATGAAAAAAAATAACATAACAAAACAATAAAAAAAGAGAAAAGAAAATTTACAATTCAATATTGAATCATGAGCCAAATATTAACATTTGTTTGGATCCAATCCATTGATTGAGATTCCAATGGAAGTGGATGGACGTTTATCTTAAATACGATTAGTTACGGTAAAAAGAAATCAACCAACAGTGATTAAATCGCACATTTCTCTATTGATTTCGTTCATATGTTAGAGAACAAACTTAAAAACAGAAAATAAAATAAAAAATAAAAAATGCACCACCAATAAATGCCTAACATAGCCATACGTGTAGAATGTGTCATTTTTTCCTAAAAAAAAAAATCTTATGTCATTTCAATAAACTAATGACATAACTTCGATGTGTTTTTCAATAATAGTATCAAAGGAACTGATTGAATCAGATTTCGCTCGCTTTCGGGATAACATGAATAAACAAAAAACTGAGACAAATAAAAGATGAGAACCACTCAAAAAAACAAAAAGGAACAAAAAAAAAAAAACTAATTGGAATCTAAGTCGAACTGTTTATAAAAAAACAAAAAAAAATAAGATTAGTAAAAAGAACAGGATGTGTCGTCTTAATTTGCTCGGAGTAGAAATAATGGATGATTTAAATTTTGTGAATGAGGAGGATATAACTATTGGCCATTGGTTTATATAAGATAGGTTGGTGTACTGAGCAAGCTAAAAAAATTATATATTTCCTAATTTTGTGGTATTTTTAATGGAATATTGAAGGTCTTCTGGTAAAAGCTAATAAATACATATTTTAATAAGGAAATTAAAATGAAAATTAAAATAAATTGTATAACAAATAGACGTTAATAAAAAGATTGTGTAAAGATTTTGTGACTTGTTAATATACGAACAATTTTAAAATTGGAATATCAGGTGAGAAAGGAAAGAGTTCTACCTGTATATAAATCCTAAACTTTTGTTTGTCAATAAACAGTTGAGATTAAAACATAGCATACTAATTATTTTAACGACTAAGATTAAAACAAATACTACGCTACTAATAACCCTCGAACCACAATCCTCATTTAACTAATCAATTGATGAGATTATAACATAGACAATTAAAAATTTGGACGGCTAAGATTTACACGGCATTTATGATTAATATGTTCCCAAAATACTTCTAATAAAGATAATTGATTATAATTAATTTCCAATAGCATTACATCTAATATAATTAATTTCCAATAACATTACATGTAATATAACACATCCTTATAAGGTTGTTTTTATATTTGTACTACTCAATTAAGAGTATTAAGATAGGCCTAATTGAGTTGTTGAATTTGAAAACTACACCATATTTATTTATTTTTGTAAACTACCTCTTTTATTAGGTGATATGACATTTTTTCTCATTTAAATCTAACAATTACATTTAAATTTATCAAATTATTTTCAATTAAAAAATCTGAAAAAAATAAAATATTTAACGAAAAAGATGGAGGAGATGCCACATAAAAATTAAATCTAGAAATTAAATTATGTAATCCAAAATCTTGAAATCTAAAAATTAAATAAAAATGTGTATATTTTACACAAAGAATCTTATAAATGTCATTTAAAAAAATTTAAACTGCCATCTTTTAAAATTGTATGATAAATCATCGATTTAATTTAAATTTAATTTTGAGATTAGTTCTAATTCAAATCAAATTTGGTTTAGATTGGTTGGGATTCAAATCCCTTTTGATTTTTGATTGAATTGAATAAGATTTAATTTACAAACAAATTTTGTTAGTTCAATTTTATAATATATTGTTTCTTTAGATACTTGAAGGCCAATAAAAAATTAAAATCATTAATTTAATTCATAGTTTGTAAAATATTATGTTTGATATATATATATATATATATATTATTTTAGATTATTGATTTTTTAAATCAGATAAAATTTAAATTCTAGATTTGAATTTTTTCTTTTTTCTATTCATTTGATTTTCTATGCTTGGCTCTCATAGCCGCCACTTCGAGGTCGTTGCTTTATCTCCTTCCTCACTGCTCTCAGGATCGAAATCCTGAAAAGTAGCTGGCGAATCAGATTTACTCGGGGATCCTGTAACAACTTATTTCAAAAACATAACATATAAGTGTTCTACTTCAACATATGCATATCTTTCCAATCAAAAAATGAGATAAAACTGAATTTATGCCAGCAGAATGGGTAGTGTCTCCTCTCATCTAACCACAACAAGATCAAAAGCCAACTCTAACCATCATATGAGGAAATGCAATCGGATATTAAAGCAAGAATCATACCACTGTGCCCGAGTGTCATTTAGCTTCAGTCAGATCAAGATGTTCTTAGATCCTACTGGAAATGACTCCACAGTAGCCTTTGAATCCTGGCTAGGCTTATGGAAGGAAATCAGTGCGGATTGCTCAAACAAGTAGCTTAGACTTAGCCGTTGGTTTTGCCTCGCATTATAGTAAAATCCATTCACAAAGTAGAGTCTCTCTTCAAATCCGTTCCTATAGCCACTTATTCTCAGCTGCAGACAAGTCCGTTCCTTCAGAACTGAAATTATTCATCTTCTCAAGCCTCACATGGAGAATCGCTGTGGTTTCGAACTTCAGGTTTCTTTTGATAACAACATCGGGTTTCTTTTGAATTGGGATCTCTCCAGGGGCTATGTCGGTCTCCCCAACATCGGTACGCCCACAATCAGATCAACTTTGATCTTGTAGATCCGACATTGCCTTGGCTCTCACAGTCGCCACTTCGAGGTCGTCGCTTATCTCCTTCCTCATGTTTTCCTCACTGTTCTCAGCATCGAAATCCTCAAAGCAGCTGGCGAAATATAAGGTGGTTCTCTCCACAGACCTCAAATCAGATTTCCTCGGGGAACCTTCCTATAGCCATTGCGAACATCATTTCCATGAGTTTGTTGTCAGAAGTCAATCCATCGCCGTGGTTTCTTCGAAAGAGAATCTTCTGGATACCGACATCGGGGTTCTTTGCAATTGGGATCTTCTCCAGGGGAAATTTCAGTCTCCCCAACATCGACACGTCTACAATCAGATCAACCTGACGTTGCATTAGCTCCATTACCACAGTTTTTTTGGTAGGGACACCGCTTCATCGGTGGAATCGAGGCCGGAGAAACAAAGCGGAATATTTCGCTGGGAGTTTGTTTGAATTCGAGATCCGGTGGAGAAGAAGTATCTTGAAACGACGCCGCAGTGGAATAGAGTCTTCTTATCGGTTCAATGCGCCGGTTTGGTTTGAATCCGCAGAATTTGGTTTTAGAGGTTTCCGGTTTTGACTGCAAGTAAAAAACGAGGTGAACCCTAAATCCCAAATCTCTCGCCGAACCTCATCATTCATTCACTCTCTGCGATCTTGTCCAATTTCGTCGCCGTCGACCTGCGCTGATGTATTCCTTCGTTTCCACGGCGTTCGATAAGTTCACGGAGACGTTTCGAGGCAAGTTTTTCCGGTCTGATCAGTCACCTTTTTTCTTCTTCTGAAATCTGTCTTCTCTGAGATTACTGATTTCGGGATTCGATTTTATCTGGCAGATCTGGGCTACTTTGATAGAGATGAGATGAGTAAAATCAATGCCGAACACACTCCGGGCCTGAAACTACAGTCGACATCAGAGTATCTTCAGGAGTATGCGTACGACTCCATCAAATCTACTTGTTTCTATGATGAAGTTCATGTAAATAGATCTATCACACACACAAAGAATATTGCATGCTTGCTTACTCATTCGTTATGCAGATTGGAGTCTTGTACAAGCCAAGTATGGTGAAATTGGTGCGAGCCTCATGTGCAAATCAAACCCTATTGCTCTGTTCACTGGTGGTTTGAGAATCCTCGACGACTTCGCTTGTTTCGAGCTCACTTCCACGGGTGCTTTGGACATTCGCAAACACAAGCTTGATAAGTGGAATGTTGGGTACACGATGACTGCAGGGCACATCTCAGGACATCTAAAACTGTAAGCTAGAATCATAATCATACTCGTTAGCCAAAAATCATGGATGATTCTTCTCTTATGGCTTTGTCTTTCTCGCAGGGACGCCGACAGATTTGTGTTTTCAACTCGTCATCGGATTCACCGTAGATTTGTGTCGCTCACTGAGATCACTTCACCGTATAAGTCAAAGCAGCGCTCAGTCGAGTCTTCCACCGTGGCGATGGGATTCGAGTTGGTCCTCAACTCTAGGACAAGTCTTGAGATGATGTTCTCTCATTTTCATCCTCCCACTTTCGCAATCCAATATCAATGCTCAAGTACTGGTCCTCTCTGTTTCGTTAGGGTTTTTGGTGACGCCTACCTCAAGAGAACTGGTGTTTCCTTTTCGTTTCATCCTTTTTCTTTCGTCTAGTTCTTTAATTGAGTGTTTAACTTTCTAATGTTTATGTTTTAGAGGTATTATATGCTAATAATGTTATGTGTTTATCTTTCTTTAGAGACATGTTTTCTCCAATAATATGTATTAAGTTACTATTGTTTCAGTTTAATGCCTATTCTGCTTTCGTTTGCTGTGAAAACCACAGATGCTTGAAATCATTGAATTCCCTTTGTTTTCTTGAGGATCTACTTTTTTTTTACCATTTTAACCTCTCAATTCTCATTACGGGTCAAGGTCATTTTCGTCACTTTCTTCTCTATCCACTGTCACAATGCATTACAACAAATTAATTAATACTTATATATATATATATATATATATAATACAATAGTAAATAACAAATGTTGATGGATGAATCAACCTCACCAGATTCTATAAATGCCATAGGTTCAAGGTTCGACCCTTAGAGGTAGGACCAGATTGGCCTCCATGTTCCATGTTCCTTTTTTTACAAAAAAAACAAAAAATTAATTATATATAACAGAAAGTAATGTTGTACGAGAATCAAATGCACTGCATATATATAGTCTAATGGATTATGCAAAACAATTAACCTCAGTCTCCTAAATTTTCTTCGAGGTTCAATAATCATTTGCATGTTGTAAAGTACTTATCCTTGTAAATTTATCTACACTTCCGTAAGTTATCCTTATGACAGATTTATCATCACTTTGGTTTTCTATGGAATTTGAATGTAATCAGACGCAACTAAACAAATTTCTAAGGAATTTGAATGTTTTAACCCAAAATCAACATTAAAACAATTCAAATTAACACCTAATTATCCGAGATTATGGAGAGCAGTTTTTCCTTAGCCATTCCCATATTCACCGAATATTATATATTCTTATTAATGCGCAATTGCTATTTTTATCGATATTCGGCAGGGACGGAGGTACAGTCAGACCCCATATAATTAAAAAAAAATGCTAATTAGTTATATATAATTTAGTTTGACCCCACTTTAAATTTTCTTTCAACCCCATTAGACTCCTAATTTAACAAAATCACTAAACTAAATTAAAATCTCACTTAAATTTGCAAGTTCAGTATACGCCCTCTTTGACCTTTTAAGACTCAAATCAAAAGAATTCACCTATAATTTATTTGGTTTTTTTATTGATAATGAGTTATTTTGTTTGTTTTCTAAATCATAAAATAATCTCTTCGTTTTTCTTCTTAAAAAAACAACACAACCCTTTGATATTCATTGAATCCGTATTTCTTATATTTAATTTGTATATTCTTTTAAAAAATTCTTCTAATCTAAAACAAAATTATTTATTTTGAAACTATGAATCGATTTCTTAAAAAAAAAAATCTCCATCTCACACTGATTTAGATGATTTGATGGATGACCCCGGTTAACAAAAATGAATTTTAGAATATCATTCTAATGAAAGAGACGAGGTAAGACACAAATATTTGAGGAAAGACTTTTCCAATCATGTGATCATAGTTTTAAACAACGATCTATAGAAAATACACTTAGGCGATTTAGTCCTCGTTGATTTGATTAGTATGATTGGTTGGAATTCATTATCAAGAAAAAAAATGTATATTGCTTACGTGAAGAAAGTTGGTTATTTTGTGATAGTATATTAAACATTTTCTCGCAATTTGTAGATTAGCTTTTAATATATTTTTTTGCCCCCATTAATAATATGTTCTCGCTCCGCCACTAGTGTTCGGACATCCACACGGATATGGACCCATGCTTTCGATCTATTTGCAAACTTGAGTGGTAATTTATATGTGGGCCAACCTTTTCCGAGGGATTAGTCTGGACTTTTTTAGACCTTTGATTTACCCTGAGTGATCAAAAATAATAATAATAAAAATTTATTTTTATTAAGTTAATATATTTATAATATTTTTTCTATTTAATTATAGAATATCATGTGATTAAAATAATTACAATTATAAAATGGACAATTCTCAAAAATGCCATGAAAAACTTGGTTGTCGTAAAAAATGACACGTTTCAAAAATGCTAGTTTCGTTGGACGATTTTGCTTTCAGTGACTTAAGATGGACGTTTTTGATATTTGGGAAAGCAAAATATCATATTTAATATGGCCGTCCTAAATTTAACTTCTGAAATTTTAGCTTTTAAGAATAATTTTGTGATTTAAGATGAAAAAGTTGATTTTTGGGAAGTAAAATGTTATTTTAAGTAAGGTTGTCCTAATTTTGACTTTTAAAACATGATCCTAGCATTTAGGAAGGAATTTGTTGATTTGTGATGAAAGTTGTTGATACTAAATACGATCGTCATAAATTTAACTTCTAAAATCGTTGATATTTGGAAGAAAAATGTCATTTTAATCACGACCATCTTCAAAAACGTGATTCTTGCTTTTTAGGAAGAAATTTGTTTATTCAGAATGCAATTTTTTGATATTCTAGGACGCAAAATGCCATATTAAGTACAAACGTCCTTAAAAACCTAATTCTTGCTTTTTAGGAAGAAATTTGATTATTTAATATGCAATTTTTTTATATTTTAGGAACCAAAATGTCATATCATATTATGTACAATTGTCATGAAAAATTTAATTCTAGTTTTTTAGGAAACAAAATGTCATATTAAGTATAAGCGTCCTGAAAAACTTGATTCTTATTTGTGTCATTTTTATCTACAAACAAAAATTTGTGTCATTTATAGAAGAAAAAACTTTATTGTGTCAAAATTGTTTTTATCTCTTATAAAATTTGTATTAAATTAATAATGTTATACATATTGGCTTTTGAAATTATTAAAAGTAAATAAATCTTTCTATTTAGAATGTTTCCTAAAATTTCACTAATGATAATACATTAGATTTTAATCATTTTTTAATTCGTTTTTATTCTCATGCTGACACGTGACACTATTTTCTCTCTATGTTTTTTCAATTAATATATACTAGATGATTACCCGTGCTATGCGCTGGTTTTGTTTCTAAAATATTTTATATTACAAATAACATTATTTATTGAAGAAATGGACTTTAAAAATCAAACACAATTATGAAAATGTTATACATGATTTTATCTATAAAAATAAAAATAAAAATGAAAATATTTTAGTCGAAACATGCAACTGATAGAGATGCAAAAGATGATAAAACATTGTGATGTTATTTTATTGGAAAACCAAACTTCATGAGACGACTTAGAAACCCTAAAGACATCGTGAGAAAGTTATCCCTTTTCAGTCTACAAGCTCCTCATATACTCGTCTTCTATATACCGAACGTCTTGATTCCTTGAAAAAATTGCTTTTTGATTTCAATCACTCCACCTTTTTCTGACCAAGATGTTAACTCCAAGAAATGCATATTGCTCCTCCATTTCATCCTCGAAAACTCTTTCTCTGCACCCCCTAAAATCCTTATATGTTCTCGTTTTAGCATGAACTAAAAATTCACCTGTCTGCGAAGTTGTTTATAAAGAGAGAATAAATGCATTGTGATATAGGAATAGGCAACATCTAGGTTATAATTAGACCTAAACATTAAAGCAGAGAAAAAAATGGCCAAAAGAAAACGAAAGAACATAATAATAGTTTGGGTGACATAAATTCGGAAATCTATAAAAGTAAAGTCTCACAAATCGCTTATCTTATAAATCTAATATATATATATATATATAGAGATGAATTAACTTCTTTTATTAATTATAAAAGAGAAATTGAAATGTCAAGTAGTAATAATTTCACTTTGTTTCATGTATTTATAGATTTAAGGTGATTAAGATTTTTCTAATTATTAAAAAAGAGATTGTATAAGTTACAAGGAAGAAGACGAAAAGGTATAGAAGAGGAAGAGTTTAAAAACTTGACACGTACCGCTATCTAGTGTACTGAGGTATCGCAATTCTGGGGAGAGTTGGTCAAGCTTTATATATACTAGGTGAGTACCCGCGCATCGCACGGATTTTTTATTATATACTAATGATTCAAGCAATTTTTAATTTAGGTAGAAGATAAAATTTGTGAAAAGGTTATCCCTAAAATCTTATTAGAATATAATCCAGTCGTCTAAGAATACATTATGCATTATAGATAATATTTCCAGAATTATTAACAGCAAATTCAATCTTCTTCCCTATCGATGTCCACACAAGACATTAAATATAAAATTACAGTAATGTTTATTTTTGCAAAATCAAATCAATTCATGTTTGAGAATACCAAACAGAGAAGGAGCTTCAAAATAACTATATTTCATTGGTTGTCATCTGTTGATATGCTTTTCGTTTCTATATATTTGACATATGAACACTGATATAAACAAAGATAATAAATTAAAAACCAATGAGATCAATATGGTTTTGCCACTATAGGGGAGAGCACTAACGCTGTAGGACATAAAAGTATGTCACGAAAAAATTTGTTAACAAATCATATCTTCTTTTGTATTTATGTATTTTATAGATAGAAATTTATATTGTTAAACTCATAAAAAAGAATGGTAAAAAAGACATATGTACCTAAGGAAAATATTTTTTTTCCTATGAATTACCTCCCTATCAAGCATATTGGTTTCTTTTATAATTCATTTTCAGCCATCTTAAAATGAACATATTTTTTGTTAACATATAAAATATATTTTATGTTCATTGTCTCATAAGTTGTAATTTCTATATTCCAAACACTTTTACCTCATTTTTTTTTCACGATATCTCTTAAATTTCGAGTTACATGAAGATTTAAATAAATATATTAGGCTTCATCTATGATCTATCCATATTCATCTAAAAGGTATAGAAAATTAACCAGTGAATGACTTACCTCCATTGCTAATGATTCTGAAAATATTTTTCTTTTGATATGTCTTCATCAAAGCTCTCCGAGGATATAATAAATGTCTGATATTATATATGAGTTTTTCCTTGCATAATCTCTACATTTTTCTTGACGTTGGTTTTATCTTCATTATTTATTAATGAAAAACACAAATAACTTTAAAACCCAAAATACCCCAATAGAAAACCACAAAAAAACTATTTGGAATAGAGAGAATCACCATATGAGATGTGAAAAATTCAGCTACGTCTATGGATACCAGAAGCAATATACATAAATATACATATTGAAAACGTAAACTAGATCTAGATATCATACTATCTTAGATTTTAATTTCTTCATCTTCTACACTTTCTTAAACTCCACTTTAAACTTCTCATGCTCAACCTCTCTCATCTCTCGTTCTTCCTTTTTCATTAAGATTTCGTCATTCTTCATCAACAAAACCTAAGTCTTATTCCTGATCTTCTATTGCTTCAAGTCTTCAACATCATAGAAAAACAAAACTTGATATTACATCATTGTATTAATACTATTTTTTAAAAAAACAAAGATGAAACCTTGTAAATCATGACTTTACGTATTCTTCTTTGCAGATTGTTCCTCTGCTTTCAACTCTAGTAAATTATTTCCTCATCTTAAGGAATAGTTAAATGTAAAAGGGAATGTTAAGTGTAATGGCCATAAAATTTAGAGAAGTTTGAAGGCTAAATTTTAAGAGAGAATGTTGAGTGAAACGGTCATAAATAGTCAGAGAAGTTTGAAGGTTAAAATTTTCAGTGGTACACCTAGAAAATTTTCATATGCTGATATAAAGATAATTTATCAACTATGTTGATGACCATAATTAGAGAGTTATTCATATACTTTGATAAAACAATCTTGTATATTTTCACACCTATTTCTTTTTTTTCTTCTTGATATATATTTCCCTTGTTACCTCTTCACTTATATTGCATTCCAATTTTTAAGATCTTGAAAATTTATAAGTTCCCCCATTTGCCTCTCTTATCACATTTACCATCACATCACTTCTCTATTCCACTTATTATTTTGCTTCTTCATTATTTTTGTAAAAAAATAAATTAAGAAACACAAAAATATTGAAAAAAATGTTGAATTTATCATATATGATAAACATTTAAAAATTTGTGCACTTAAATTAAAATCATTTATTTCACTAAAATGTAATCAATACTATAATAACAAAATCAAGTCTCTCTATCGTGCCACATCAGCCCCCTTGTGTTAAGAGGAGCTGCCACATCATTTAAAAATTTGATTTGATTAACCAATTAAAAAATTTCAAATTAACACATCATCTTTATTTTAAGAAAAACAAAACAAAACACACACGCATCATCTTCGCTCAGTATGACGGTGAATTCTCAAGTGGTTATACGCATGGAACGTACAAGGACTTATACGGATGCTAACAGCTTGACGTATAAAACAAGATGGCGGTTATCTTTTGTTTGCAATATTGAGGTTAAGTCATTGTTTTAAAAGTTTAAATTGGGATGACTTCGACGTTTATAATTCAAACTCAACATATTTGAGGAGAAATTGAAGAACCATCTTCAAAATAGGTATGTCTTTTGTATATCTACGGTTCCAAACTTTCTATGTTATGTATTATAAAAGTTTGTGTATTGTTTGCGTTTCTGTGTTTATTTTCATGGCTTCTCATATTTGGTCGTCCTATTATTGATGATGATAAGTCCCAAGTTTATATATTAAAGTTTGGATATTAAGAGAATCACAATAAACTGTAAATAATGATATTTTATTAAGATTTAAAGTAAATAATGATATTTTATTAAGATATAAAGTAGGAAAACAAGAACAACGTTAACTAAAATGTGTTCACGAAGTTGAGATAAGAGAATGTGTTTAGATAATAAAATAAGAAAAATAAACTTAGATGAAGTGCATATAGATAGTCTAGGAAACGGTAGATTTCTTTGTAGATGAAACATTTGTCACACACTTCCTCAACATCTCCGGCATGGCAACCATCTCCGACTTCAATTTGACTTAGCAACATTTCATAGTCCCGGTACTGCCTCACACTCAACTCCAGAACAACATTACGACAATTCTCTTGACATTGTCTAACTGTAAGAATCCCTTTTTGCTTCCAAAGTTGAATGATGTAGTTAGAGCCTTCATCAAACTTCCCCTGCCCGATTATAGTCATCCCATAAAGATACATAGCACTTGAATGGGTCGTTTCAGCTGCAAAAGATAGTTGCTTAATCCCTGAAGTAATCTGTTTCAGAAAATAGTAATCTATTAGACCGCAAAGAAATATGGCATGAACATGTCCATATTTTGCGCACTCAAGTAGGAGCTCAAATTCTTTAGGAATTTCGTTCCATGGAGGTGGAAATATCGTAGCAAGATTAAGATTCTTCATGACATCTGGAAATTTGGAGATTTCACCAAGTTTCTTGCATGAAATCATGCAAACACCAAATTCAGTAGGAGATGATTCTGCTACTTTTCCAAGTATGACAGATAACACATCTTTGTCTAGGTCGGTTAAACTTGGTATGGATAGTTTCTTATTCATTATGTACTTTGTGATTCTGGATTGTGAGTGAGTGTAAATGTTATGATGTTCCCCCATATTTATACTAAGTTTGTGGCTAAGTAGCGTACAAAAATTAATTGAATTTCTACATATTTTTCCTCACAAGAACTCTTAAAAATTGTAAGGAAATAAAAAGTCACTTCTCCACTTCACAAAAATATGTGACTAAAATGTGTAGATAGATTAACTGTATATCAGCATGTTTTTCCCAACAGGCAGCAGATAAAAATCTAAAGTAAAAAAAGTCAAATCTTATTATTTATTGATTATTGCCTCTTTTTTCCTACAACTGCGATTAAGATTTGTTTAGAAATTGTTAACAGTCTTCAATGATATTATTACGTAGAAAGAGTGGAACTTATGGGTCACAATAAGATGCAGAGAATATAGACTGCAGAGTATTAGTGTTTCAAATCAAGAGAATTTATCAAAAACGAAAAGCCAGATTTAGTGACTCATATTAATTGAATTTTTCAAAAACGAAAAGCCACTTCTTATATAAAACATTTAATTTGAACGTAAGAAACTTATATAAATACCACTTCTTATGTCACTCTTCCTCCTCAAATCCCCAAGTCTTTGCTCTCTGTAAGTATTTCATAATGCATTTTTTCAGAATTTATAAAACTTCTTACGAGTAATATATTTTAACTCTCTACACTTTTAATTTTAATAGATCTCACACAATGGCTGACGCAGACCAAAATTTGGCAACCCTTTTGTCCAAGAAAGTACGGGTTAATAAACTTGTCTTAGGAAAAAGTATGCAACATGTCGCTGTACGTCTCTTAAGGATGTGGGAAGCTAAAAACTTCAAGCTCAATGGAACGCTCATGAGTCTAGATTTGCTATTGTTGGATGAGAAGGTACAATATTTACTTTACAAAAAAAAAATAGTTATATACAAAAAAATGACTTGTAATTGTATTACTAATGCATCATCAGTTATAGACACAGTACTCGATTTAATATCCATTATATAGACTCACCCTCTTTTTCGTGACACAGGAAAATCTAATACAAGGGTCTATATACCATCGTCGAATAAACAGATTCAAAGACTTACTCGAAGAAGGAAACATGTATATACTAAAGAACTTTGAAGTTGTTCCAACCTACAGTCACTACAAGGTCACCGACAATCCATTCACAATCCGATTCATGGATACAACTGAAATCACAGAAGTTGCTGAAACAATTTGCTCGATACAACGAGAAAAATTCAGATTGCATACTTATCAAGAATTTCATCAATTCGCTGGAACAAACATACACTTGCTAGGTGAATAATATTTCGCCAACTTATTTATTTGTTTTGAAATTAATTACACTAATCTCATTTACATCTACTTTATTTTAGATGTTCTGGGTCAAATTTTAAGTGTTCAAGGATCAAATTTAGAAGATTCAAGCTCAAAGCAAAAGATCATCTTGCTACTACTGCTACAAGAGTAAGTTCCAGCTTCTTAAATATATAGAGCATTTCTTTCTCCCCTGAAATTTAATTATTTTCTCTACTTCAACAGCAATGCAACAATTCGTATAACACTTTGGAATGACCAAGCAGCTGATTTTCGCCAACACTTCAAAAAAACAGGTCGAAAAAATAGTGTCATAGTGTGCACATGCATGAATCCAAAAATGTTTGCAGGTAAATTTTAAATTTATCAAACAGACATGGTTATAATTATATATATACTTATCTACATTTTTTACAAAACTTACAGGAAAGCTGCATTTGAACTCAAGTGGATCAACAAAAATTTATATTAACAATAAATTAAAAGTTGTTAAGGAGTTTAAGAATAATAATTTTTATACTCAAATAAATTGTTTTCAAAATACAGGAGAAAGAAGTAATTTGTGAAGCAAAAATTATAGACATTCAATCACGTAACGGGTGGAAATACTTGTCTTGTGCTTCATGCTCAAAAAAACTTGGACGCTCTACCACATCTTTGGCATGTAACGGATGTAACAAAAACACAGCAACTGGAATTGCAAGGTACTTTTTGTAACTTTAACATTGAAACATAATCTAACCAAAAATATCACTGTCTTGAACTAATATTAAATTTATACAGGTTAAGAGTGGAGTGGGAAGTTGCCAGTGAAGATAGAACAACTACATTTGTCTTATTTGACCGAGATGCAAGGAAGATTACACACACAACAGCTGAAGAGATTACACTATCTGAGGTTAAAGTTTCATAAATTCTTCAAACAATTATTTAAAAAAAAATATATATATATATATTCACGCAACACATTTTATAAATAAAAAAACAGGATACCAAAGAAGAAGACAATTTTAACTCTTATCATAATACCAAAATGTCTTACCGAATTGGTTGGAAAAACAATGAAGTTCCAAATAAAGATCTCAAAGTATAATTTCACTGCCTCTTTTCAAACATTCACTGTTTCTCGGATTTTCAATGAAAACCTCCATGAAGATTCATATGTCATGGACTTAACGAAAGAGGTAACTTTTGATTAGTAGTCAAATAATATTTTAAACATTAATAACAGTATTTTTTCTCTTTCAATCAGGATGCATCTACGGACAAAACTAAGGACCAAAAAAATGAGGAGAAGATAAAAACAGAAGATGGAGACAAGGATCCTACTTTTGAAGAGGAGAGTGAAAAAGAGAAGAAAAGGATACGGCTCACATGATTGGACTTCAAAATCTTATTACTATGTTACGGTGCTTTATTAATATTAATAACCACATGAAAAAGCTATTATCTGTTTTTTATTGTTTCTTATTTTACTTTGAACACATTAATGTTTTATTCCAAATTTGAGTAGTAAAATGATTTCTTCCTTTCGTAACAGCTAATGTTTCTAAAACTAATCTGACATTGACATGTTAAAACCTTATCCAGTACAACATGTTCCTTTAGTCCAGTACAACTTAAGTCACAAAAAATAAAGGTCCAGTATATTAAACCTTTTTAAAAAACGAATCAAATATTATTATTACTTAAATATCTTATCTTTAAATATGGACTTTTTTCAATACAAAAGCAGTTTATAATCAGAAGGAAAAAAATTACAAGTTGCAGCCTAGAACCACCGAAAAAAAAAAAAACAAATTGAACCAAATACCAAATACAAAACTATGATTAAACTTTTAAAAAAATATCTTACTAAACTCTACGTTACCTCTATTCTAACGTTATTGAATTTGCAATTTATAAGAAAAATACAAAGATCAATTACAAATGAACCAAAAAAAAAAAATTACAATTCTTCTTAAATATTATGAAATTCCCTAAACAAAATTTGTTCCAATTTAAAAATTAAATATACGTTTAAACAATTTTAATACAATCTAAAAAATAACATACTAAAAAAAAAAATTACACAAAAAAGGTTTTAAAATATATATATATATACTAAACATAATACATGTTTCAGTAACATAATGCTTCTTTATCACTAAATCCAAATAGGATTTTAGGAAATCTTAACGTTCTCGAATCCGTAGAACATTCATGCATCTATCCATTTTGTTCCCAAAATACAAAGTATTTAAAAAATCAAAGCAAATAGTTCTTCTTGGAAAAGTAATATTTGACTCCAAATTAAAATTTATATTACTAATATAAAAACAGCCGAGCACACAAAAACTCCTCCAATTCACAAACACTTTCTTTCAATTTTAAACGTAACTTATTACTTCTGAACTTATGGAAACTCCACCCACACAAAAAAGGTACACTTAAATATCTCAAAACTTATTCATCATTGTCGTAATAATCATTCTAATTTTAGTTGTCTAATAATTACGTTGCACTCGCTGTAGAATTAGAAATCCAAACTTCCAATTAAAGTTTCCACAACCTCCTAAGCAGAATTTCTTTAACCGACCAATTAACTGAACTATATAGTCAATATTCAAGTTTTCCATTAAAATCATTTCACTGATTTCTTATCATTAATCCTTGGAAACAGTCGGCAGAAAAACAAAAGTAGTAAAACAAAGGTGAGGCCAAATCCTACCCAAATAGACACGCGTAAAAGAAAAGCAGAAACAACATATAAGGAGATATCAAGGCAAAATCGGATGAAGAGAATGCACATACTCCGCAACAAAAGACCAGGTATGAAATCAGATCATAAGAAAAATCAGATAAAAAGAATGTAATGTAAAACTAACACTTCTTTAATGACGCAGAAATATTAAAGATCACTATCGACCCAAAAGGTAAATGAATTTATTAACTAAAATAGTTTAACAATCTATTCACGTTTTATAGCAAATAACCATCACCACTTTACATTACAATTTCAAACTACAATAAACTGCAGATACTTCCAGACAAGCACGGAGAAAAAGATTGGAAATTCTACAAGCTAAACGACGACATATAAATAATAAAGGTAATAAATTAAATCATAATATATGATTATTTATATGACAACACCATTGAAATTTTTTTCCAAACTCACTTCCCTTCGTCGAATTTCAAAAACAGGAAAAGCAATATGTAAAGCTCGAGCAACCCCATCAAAAAAAGGTAAACTACTGATTCAGAAAACTAATTTTTTTTCCTTCTTCATAATTTAAAATATATACAAATCTATATAGGAAAACAACCAACCAAAAAAAGGAAAACCAACAATCTTGTGGAATGCTCTTTTTGTCATGCATTGGTCTGGGAATCAGAAAGCAATGAAAAAACTAAAGACGGAAAACTATTGTTCTCCATATGCTGCCAAAAAGGAAGAGTATCATTACCACCTGTACGAGAGCCCCCAGAGCCCCTAAAACAGTTATTGCAATTGCCACACTTCAGAGAGAATATTAAAGTATACAACTCAATGTTAGCATTCACATCTATTGGAGCTGAGGTTGATCATTCGATCAATTCAGGTTACGGTCCGTACACATACAGAATTAAAGGTCAAATTCATCACCGGCTAGGATCATTACTACCACCTGAAGGAAAACCACCAAAGTTTGGTCAACTATTCATTTTTGATACAGCAAATGAAATTCAAAACCGTCTCAGCACAATGACAAGAGATAAAGGATCAGCGAAGCTTGATGAAAAAATCTTGAGAGATTTGATTAACATGCTAGATGAAAACAATTGGATAGCTGCTGAATACAGGAAAGCTCGAGATAAATATGAAGCAGGAAATTGTGAAGAATTAACCATCCGCCTTGTTGGAGTCAAAGATAAAGGAAAACAGTATGATTTGCCTACTTCGGATGAAATAGCAGGATTGGTGGTAGGAAGTTTTGCACAACGGGATATCATTGTCCAATACAAAACCTCAGAACTTCAACGCATAGACTGTTTAAACCAACACTACATGGCTCTTCAATACCCACTGTTATTTCCTTACGGAGAAACGGGATTCCACTTGCAAATTCCATATGTTAGTGATAATCCGAAAAAAATTACTAGAGAGTACTACGCATACCAGTTCCAAACGAGGTTGGCAGAAGGGAAAACAATCATTATAGCAGGTCGATTGCTTCATCAGTATCTGGTTGATACATACGCATGTGTTGAAGAAGAACGTCTGAAGTTTAATAGACTCAACCAGAAAAAACTCAGAGCTGACCTCTACAATAATGTTTGCGATGCAGTTGGAAGAGGAGACACAGATTTAAAATCTCTTGGTAAGAGAATAATTTTACCAGCATCTTTCACTGGAGGACCGAGATACATGATTCAAAATTACCACAATACAATGGCCATTTGTCGTACATATGGAAATCCACATATGTTTATCACTATAACCGCAAACCCACAATGGGATGAAATCAAAGAAAAATTGCAAATGTATGGGAATGACTCGGCAAATGAAAGGCTAGATATCAGCATTCATGTGTTCAAGATGAAATTAGAAGAAATGATTACAGAATTCAAGAAAGGAGCATATTTTGGACCACTACTTGCAGGTAAGTATTACCACTAACATATTACAAATTTTATTTACAAAAAACTAACTATTTATAATATCTTATCATACCAGTTGTCTACACAATAGAATTTCAAAAAAGAGGACTTCCCCATGCTCATATTCTCCTATGGTTACAAGAAGCAATCGAAAATCCATCGGTTTCACAAATTGATGAAATCATAACAGCAGAGCTACCATGTCAATAAGAAGATCCCGAAGGATATGAATTGGTTAAGAGACACATGATGCATGGTCCATGCGGCCTTGACCGACCAAAAAGTCCATGTATGGAAAAAGGGGTGTGCACAAAAAACTATCCAATATCATTTGCAGAAAGTACATCAACAGACAAAGAATGATATATTATCTACAAACGACAAGATGATGAAAACAAGTTTGCTATGAAAGGTGAAACAAGGCTATACAACCGCTACGTGATCCCACATAATATGGCTTTACTAAAAAGATTTAAAGCGCATATCAATGTTGAGTGGTGTAACAATTCAAAAGCTATCAAGTACCTTTTCAAATACATCACAAAAGGAGTAGACAAAGCCACAATTGTTTTTGAGGACGCAACAAAAAGCAATCAAACATCAACAGCAGAAAAGGTGGAAATCAATGAGATTCAAAACTATCAAGAATGTCGCTACTTATCAGCTTGCGAAGCAGCATGGAGAATTTTTGCGTTCGACATACATCATCAAAAACCACCGGTACAACAACTAATAATACACCTAGAAGGAGAGCAAAGTGTGTTATTCGATGAGAACGAGGATCCAGAAAACGTAGCAACAAGAATGGAACTACTTAAAACAATGTTCACTCAATGGATGGAAACCAATAAATATGACAAAGAGGCATGAAAGCTAACGTATGCTCAGTTTCCATCAAGATATGTGTGGGATAACACAAAGAAGATTTGGACAAGGCGCCAAAAAGGCAAGAGCATTGGCAGGATAATAAGGATTCTCCCGTCACAAGGAGAACTATACTATCTACGATTGATGCTTAATCACAAAAAAGGATGTCAAAGCTATGACGAAATCAGAACCGTAGGTAACATTATATATCAAACTTTCAAAGAAAGTTGCGATGCATTGGGACTATTAGCTGAGGATAAAGAATGGCACGAAGTAATGATTGAAGCAGCAGAAATAGCAAGCGCTTGGCAAGCACGGGATCTGTTTGTTGGAATCTTAGTATTTTGTCAAGTTAGCGACCCACTAAAATTGTGGAAGCAATCGTGGAAATCCATGGGTGAGGATGTCTTACACACACAACGAAAAATATCCGACTTTCCATAGTTACACTTATCAGACGAAGAAGTGGAACAATATGTTTTGATCGAAATCCAAAAACTCCTTAAACAACATGACAAGACGCTAGCAAATTATCCAAACATGTCACTGCCAGACATTAACATCCTTAACAATGAGAAAAACACAATGGTAAAGGAGGAGGAGAGTTACAACAAAGCAGAAGAAAGAGCAAAACATTTGGATCTTTTCTCAAAATTGAATTCAGAGCAAAAGTCCGTATACGAAGCCGTTATGGATTCAATCCAGAACTGCAAAGGAAAACTATTCTTCGTCTATGGCCCGGGGGAACTGGAAAAACCTATATTTATAGGACACTAATTTCCAAACTACGTTCTGAGAAAAAGATAGTACTACCAGTGGCTACTTCGGGCATAGCAGCAACACTTTTACCCGGTGGAAGGACAGCACACTCTCGGTTTAAAATACCAATAGATCTCCATGAACATTCAATGTGCGATATCAAACCAAAAACAATGCTTGCAGAATTGGTTCAAGAAGCATCTCTAATCATATGGGACGAGGCACCGATGGCACATCGACACACTTTCGAAGCTCTAGACAGAACAATGAGGGATATAATGAGTGCAGTTCAACCAAATGCCGCGGGAAAACCTTTTGGAGGGAAAACAGTATTATTGGGTGGAGATTTCCGCCAAGTATTGCCAGTTATACCACAAGGGAGTAGACAAGATACAGTTTTGGCGTCACTAAACAGATCATCTATATGAGATAATTGCGAAATGAAGACCCTTTCCAAAAACATGAGAGTCCAGCCACACGAAAAAGAATTTGCAAAATGGATCTTACAAGTCGGAAATGGAGAGGCAAAAGCAGTATCTTCTATAGAAGAAGATTATACAGACAAAGACAACATAGAAATAGATAAAACAATTATGTTGCCTACAAATGGAGACCCGATGGAAGAGATCCAAAGATCAACATTCCCCAATCTTCAAAACTATTACAAAGATCGAGCGTACCTGCGACAACGAGCCATTCTCACTCCAAGGAATGAAACAGTGGATGAGATCAATGAATTTTTCTTAACAAAAATCAAAGGGGACATTAAAGAATACCTCAGCGCTGACACTGTCGCAGAAGAGGATGAAGACACAGATGGAGTAAACCTTCTATACACAACAGAATATCTAAACGCCCTTAAATGCTCTGGATTACCAAATCATCAACTTCATTTGAAGCAGTACACACCGATCATACTTTTGCGAAACATAAACCAAAAAGAAGGTTTGTGTAACGGAACAAGGATGGTGGTAACACGTTTGGAAGAAAGAATCATTGAAGCAGAGATATTAACCACCACAAAAGAAAAAAAAAAAAGAATCTTAATACCAAGAATCATCATGACAACAGCAGATACGAATTGTCCATACAACATGAGAAGACGACAATTTCCAATAAGAGTTTGTTTCGCAATGACAATAAACAAGAGCCAAGGGCAAAGTTTGGAAAATGTCGGCATTTACCTTCCAAAGCCTGTTTTCAGTCACGGTCAACTCTACGTCGCTTTATCCCGCGTCACCTCCAAAAATGGATTGCGAATTTGGAGTGATCAAACAACAAAAGGAACAACTCCAACAGTAAAAAATGTCGTATACAAAGAGATCTTCAACAACCTAAAATGCAAACAAAAAGGTATTTCCATATCTTTATGATCGCTATACATATTTATAACTAAATATTAAATCATACCAAACCAACCTACAGGAGACGAAGTCCACCTAAACGAAGAAGAGCAATAAGGAGGAAACTCATACAAAACAACGATCAAGACCAAAACACCTAACTTCAACTTCACAATAAACACAAGATGGAGACAAATATCCGACTTTTGAAGAGGAGACTGAACAAGAGAAGAAAAAAATACGACTCGCAAAAATATAGATTTCAAAATCCAAGTCCTATGTTACGATGCTTTATTAATAACCACATGAAAAAATTATTATTTGCTTTATATTGCGTTTAAATCTACTTTGAACACATTAATGTTTATTCCAAATTTGACTAAAAAAATGATTTCAACATTTCATAATCTAAAAGAGAATCTAACATTGACATAGTCCATTAAAATTATAAAAGAAGACACAAATAATATAACCCATATCAAACATTAGATTATAAAGATTAAATCATCATAAAAATATATATAAATACAACCCTAGCGCGGGTACATATCTAGTTTAAGTAATACTAAAAGATAATTAAAGTTAAAAAATATGAAAAGTTTGAAAAGATTTTTTTTATTTTTCTAATAAAAAATTAATTGAACACATGTCACTATCCTAGATGCCTAGGTGTCAACTCCATGGAGAGAGTTGATCACTCATTATATATATGATGATAGGGGATATTTCATAGAAAATTACAACGAATTATATGCAAACAGTCGACATTCAAATGTTTTCATTTAACAATAAACGAATACTTTTTTGACAAAAACTAATCTATCGAATGTTAGAAATTAATGTCCCACATCGAAAGTAGAAAAAAATCCTAACTAGTATATAAAAAGATATGGATCAATCCATTTACACCCATTTTAAACTTAATATGGTATCAGATCCTTGTTACTAAATTTGGAAAAATAGATCATCTTTTCCAAATAAAATTTCAGATAAATTTTGATACACCTATAAAATTTTCCTAACATATCAAATCAATATATTAATACTTTACTCAAGACTATAAAATGGTCAACATGTTATCGTTTGAAGGCTTGAGCCTTCTAGTACGTGCTCTAGATGATAAGGAATACTAGCGTCTTCTTGTCATATTTATAGTTGAACAGTGTGACTTATTTATAGTTGAACAGTCTTGAAAGCGAAGTACGGTAGAAAAAATCTTCAGTCAAAACAATTATACGTGTGAAGTATGTGAAACTTAATTCAAAAAGATAAGAGCGACCTCGAGACATATATCAATAATTGTAAGGAGTTTGGAAAATATAAGGGGAAATAATTTAGTTGACTCCGAGCCAGGAAATAAAGAGTATCGATTGTATTTTGATGCATCATTATTGTTTATGTAGTTGCTGCATAGTCCCTGTTATTGAGATGTGTGGGTTTGATAGGGAACGCCATATGTGGGTATCTTCTAACCTTTTATGTTTATAACACTACTAGTGTCGTGACCGTAAGATGAAGAAAATTTTTCATGCAATATAAGGGTTACAGTTGGACGATATTTTATCGAAATAGAAAAGATAGTAAAGAGGGTTCTGTTTTATATCTGCTTCGGGGTTTTTCTCAAGGATCCAAACTTATTTTACCTTCATAGCCTGCACATAGCACTACAAGAAAGAGTTCTAGTAAAGACAACACCTAACAACATCAAGAAAACGTCGTTAGTTGATGACATAGTAAAGACGTGTGACCAACATAAATATAAACCCAGTTTCTTACTTACCTTTACCCCAAAATTGTTTTGTTAACATTATCATCGTAAATGGTCGTGCCGAGAATAAGGGGCATCGAAGATCAAGGAGAAGGTTGCGGAGCTAAGAGCTTTTCGAGACGGCATTTATGAAGCCTCTATATTTGGCTTTGACACTAAAACATCAAACAATGGCTTGGCTTTTAGAAGACCATGAGACAATGTTATTTTCGAGGAATACACAATAGCTGGAGGTGGAAGGACGGGTTAGCAGAAAATTGACCCAAACAATTGGTGTAGGCAGTTGTCTTGGTGAGAGATAGCAAAGTATGTTGAATTTCATGGTTGATTTATCCTTTTATGTATCAGATGATACATCTGAATACATTGAAATGTTGTTTGCAAGGATCATGCATGTAGAGGTTTCGTTGTTGGATGGCACATGCAATGTCGGGGAGAATGAAGGTGAGGTATTGTAGTGCATGGGAGAGACTTCAATAGAGCGTAGGAACATCAATTAGAATCCTGATTTTGGAGCTAAGTTTTGAAGATGGGTCGACCGGAGTAATAATTTCATAGGCGTAGTTGCATTGTTCCAAATGCATTTTGTGACTGTCCCTATAAATATTACTACCAGGAAATGGTGAAGATCTTCAAACTTAATCATTTCAAATTAACGGTGGAGAGAGCATGATCAACCGCAATATCTCGAAACATTTTGGCAAATTGTTTAAGCTTGACAAAAAAAAAAGTTTTTGAAATCTATGTTACATAGAAATGAAAACGGATATGAGATAACAAAACATCTGAAAACGTAGAAAATTTTTATTCTTAAAAAATTAAATCGAGTATGTTTTGAAAACATATATATATATATACATATATATAAAAGAATAATATGAATATTATGAAACACCAAGGATAAAGAAAATATAAAATCATATTCAAATAATGTTTGAAACAACAAAACAACCATATTGTTTTAATAAATAGAGATTTGAAACAATATAAATCTAATACATAAATTTAAAAGATAGCTAAAAATAAATATCTTAACACTAAAAGTTCATCGTCTTTATTGTCATTTTCTTCGGCTCCACCAAATAAAATTGTCTTCAACTCTGGTTCGTCGAAAGAAAGATCTTCAAATTCAAATGAATCAAACTTATTCATCAGATTCATGGATTTGACGTAAACTTTTAAAGCTTCGTCCAATTGCTTTTGATTTTTTCCGATGGGATATTCACAATGGTCGTCGAATTCTTTTTGTCGAATCCTTAGTGTATTTTGGTCCTCTTTTTGACGTTTTGGAAGATCTAGTACACGTAAGCTTGACATTAATAGATGGGATACCTTAGACCAAGTGGCTTTAGGTTTTGATTGGCGGTTTCGATGCAATTAATGTTTGTCAATTCAATTGATCATTGATGGTATTTGGGTTATGAGACTTATGTCTTTTAATGCGGTTAAAAATGGTTTACTTTGGAAACAAAATTTAGATGTTTTTAAACCCAGGTTCTCAACTACTAAGATTTTGAATCATATTCGTGACAACCGTCAAATTTAAAACCTTCCAAAATCATTTTTGGAATCATCAAAACCTTAATTAGAGCTGTATACATAAAATAATAAGGTCACAAGTAGTTATAATTTAATTTGGCAAACAAAGAAAACTATTTAGTACAAATTTTATCAAACAAAGAAAATTCTTTAATTTTTAAAATTCCTAAGACCATGAACATTGGGGGTTCTAAACCCGATTCTTGGCACGAGTTCATAGGCGGTTTAAATAAAAAAAAAAACAGAAAAAGATTATTTGGTTAGATACGGTTCTTAGTTAAGAACCCGTAGAGACGGGTTCCTACCACGTGTCCGGTGAGGAGTCGTCAAATTTTTTTTTTCCAGGAAAAAATCCTCTGGCTCGTCCCAAATGTTTGCTCAATTTCCTTCGTTTCCTCGACAGTTCCGTCATTTACGATAGAAAAAAGCTTTTGAGCTCCAGAGGCGATTCTGTTTGCGATCTCGAGTGGGGGAAATAAACTTTGGCTAATCGACGAGAATCAGGTAAAAAACGATAAAACTATAGCTGTTTATGCTTCCTTTTTTAATTCGAAATCGTTTTGGGTTTCAAATCGTTTGGTGAGTTCGAATTAGGGTTACCCGAATTTGATTTTCGAGTTAGGGTTCGAAATCGTTTTAGGGGTTTCAGTTGGAAAGCGAATTGGGGGATTCACTTCGGTTTATGGGTTCGAATTAGGGTTTATTTGATTTTGGTTCGGAAGTTAGGGTTCTAAATTGATTTGGGGATTTGCGTGTCAAATAAATTTGGGCGTTTCAATTTGTTTTGCGGATTCATATTAGGTTTTATATGATTTTTGTTTTCGAGTTACAGTTTGAAATCGATAAGAAAGCTTCATTTCAGGGTTAGTTTCTTAGTATGTAATCTTCTCTGACATTTTTTTCATTTAATCTCATAGTCTAATCGTCTTTGTTTATGTTACAGAAGCGCCTTTTACTACAATCTCATGGACCCCTCAGAAGAGAGAAGAGAGATGAAAAGGCAGAATGAGCATAGCAAGATGCTTGAAAACGTTGTTGATGCACAGTTCGGTATTCCAACAACTTGTCCGTGTGGTGGGAGGATCATTGATGAAGTTCTCGGGAAGGCGGAGTTCGACACGCTTCCTGGGAAGCGTTTCTTCACATGCGTTTGGTACGAGGTAAGTCTGAGGAACAAAGTATTGGTCTCTATGTTTCATATAAGACACACTGACTTTTTTTTTTCAATTACAGGATGATGGGATGCATATTAGGAAGCCTTGGGTTCTCGGTGTCCAGGAAGAGATTGAGAGGCTCAATAAGCGGCATGATGTGTCTGAGGAACTTATTTGGGGGCTGCCAAAAATGAGGAATGATATTATAAAACTGCAGGTCCGTTTTCTATTTCATTTTTTGGCAATCTTCTCTGGTTTTGTAAGAGTTTAATACTTAAGTACAAAATAATTGCCTAACACAGTTTTATTTGGTTTCTACATGTATAGGAACAGGTTGAGATCCTGAGAAGATCTGCTTCGAATGATTTGTTCTTGTTCAGGTTTGTTTCATCTTATCTACTAACTTATTCTCTGTAAAAATATGTTCGTCAATAAATGTTAAAACTGCTTTTAATGAAACCCGTAGAAGACTTTACAAGATTAACCATATATTTTGATTGAAAATTAATCTCCATAGCCCAGTAGCTAGACTGAAAACTGATAATCAAAAATTAAATCTTAGTTGGTTGGTTGTTGTTATAAATGCTTTGAGTTGATGTGTTACATAGTGAGATCATTTACGTATTCATTAGGATATCAGTAGAGGATTAAATCACACTGTAACTATTTTGAAAATATACTTTCTTTAACTGCTTTGTGGTTGAAATATCTGATCAAAGCTTTATATTTGATTTGAGGTGTTTTAACCAAATTAAAAGCGTGGTAGTTAGAATGTGTTTAATTGCTAAAAAGCTTTAACTGCAAAAACCTCTTTAAAAACATAGCAAACCATAGGAGAAAACACAAACATAACTTTATTCAGAACATAGCAAACTGAAAGCTAAAAATGGAACCATTTTCGTTAGATTCCCCAAGTTTTCTTAACTTCTTTGCAAGTCAGAGTAGCCAAACAGTAGACTTAGAGTCCCCAGAAGTTGTTAGGGTTAGTGGCCAAACCTCAGCAGAGCCTAAGACGGTGGAAAGGAGAAAGTGGACCTCTAATGAAGACGTGGTGCTCACCAGTGCGTGGCTAAATAAAAGCAAAGATCCCATAGTTGGGAATGAGCAGAAGGCAGGAGCTTTTTGGAGGAGAATCCAAGGATATTTCAACTCCAGCCCTCAAGTCAGTGCAACAGCACCTAGGGAGTGGAGTCAAATCAAGCAACGATGGCATAAGCTGAATGAGCAGGTGTGTAAGTTTTTGGGAAGTTATGAAGCCGCGCTTAAGGAGCAATCTAGTGGTCAGAATGAGAATGATGTCATGAAGGCTGCCCATGAAATCTTTCTCAATGATTACCACACTAAATTCAACCTCGAACATGCCTGGCGAGAACTCAAGTTCGACCAAAAGTGGCAGTCAACATGTTTGGCCAAAGAAGGAGCGAAAGATAAAAGGAAAGAAGTTGGTGATAATAACGTGGAAGAAGTGGAGTCATCTGCTAGGCCTCCTGGTGTTAAGGCTTGCAAAGCAGCCAAACGCACCAAGCATGGGAATGAGGCAGCCTTGGAGAAGTTAGAGAGCATGTTAGTAAAGAAAGAAAACTTGTCCAGGCAGAAAATCCTTGAACGTCTCATTGCCAACTCGGACACACTTTCTAAAATAGAAGTGTCGTTGAAGAACAAGCTAATAGCTGAAATGCTATTAACTGGTCAGTAGCTGTAGTTTAAGTTCAAGCTTACTTAGTTTAGTGAATGATTATTGTGTTTATTTGACTCTTCAAATGCATAATCCTAAGTTAACTCATGTGCATCATCTGAAATACTTTGATTTGCTTTGTGTCTTTTTTGTTATTGTTCTATACTTTGGTTCTTTGTTCAGCTATTGATGTATTTTCTCCTTTATTGCAGGATAAGGGAAACCAGCTGGAGTCACGGGTTGCAGTTCACTTTGTCTCTTTGTTTCACGGGATATGAGAAGTGGAGAATTTTGGATGTATCTGCACTTTTCTTTGTTTCACGGAATCTTTGAACACTCATTTTATTTTTTTGTATTTTGGACTCTTCGAACTCGCTGTCTCTTTAAAAGCTCCTTTGTTTCTGAACTCTCAGCACCAAACTTTGTCAAGTATTTGTCTATGCACTTGCTTGGTTTATTTCATTCAACTTTGAACTTTTTTCTTCTTTTGTATGTTAAAACGAATATCTTGTTCCACCTTCATCCCGACACTCTCAACTTCTTCATTCTGTCTCTAAACCATCTTCTCTTCACCTTTCGGCATTGATAATAAGTGAACAAATTGTCACATGTTCTCTCCTTATCAAACCTTTCATAAACAAGTTGTCCATTAATAGGATAATTTGTTAAACAATTAAATACATTTTCAAACTCTTTCCTTCCTCCCTTAGTTTTTCTACTGCCTTTACCTTTCTCTTCCATTAAAAAAAATCACTTTCACAATATCTTCAAAAAACATGTCTTCATCAACCTCTAATGATGTAGATGAAATGTTCGATGAAGCTTTTGACGAGATGTCCGAGCAAAAATTTGAGCATACCTTTGAATCAATAGTTAATGATGTACCCAAGAAGCGGAAGAAACGAGCTTATATCGAAAGACAACGGGAACAAGGACATGACCAATTATGACTATTTCAGTGAACATCCTACGTACCCACCGACAATGTTTAGGTGGCGTTTTCGAATGAACAAGCAATTGTTCCTTCGAATTGTCGATCGCATATCTACTGAAGTTCCCTACTTTCAGCAACAAAGAAATGCAACAGGAAGGTACGGGCTATCTGCACTACAAAAGTGTACAGCAGCAATACGGATGTTAGCTTATAGTAAAGCGGCTGATGCGACTGACGAATATCTCCGACTTGGAGCAAGTACTGCCCTTTTATGTCTCGAAAATTTCACTGAAGGGATAATACAATTTTTTGGGGATGAGTATCTAAGACGACCTACACCAGATGATCTTCAAAGATTACTCGATGTCGGAGAGGCACGCGGGTTTCCAGGGATGATAGGCAGCATCGACTGTATGCATTGGGAGTGGAAAAACTGCCCAACAGCTTGGAAAAGACAGTACACACGTTACCGGAAAGCCGACTATTGTCTTAGAGGCGGTAGCATCACATGATCTTTGGATATGGCATGCTTTTTTGGACCTCCAGGTACCTTGAACGACATTAATGTTCTTGATCGGTCACCTGTTTTTGATGACATTTTACAAGGTCGAGCTCCAAAAGTCAGTTTCAAGGTCAACGGCCACAAGTACAATATGGTGTACTACCTTACTGACGGTATTTATCCAAAATGGTCAACCTTCATCCAATCCATCCCACTTCCTCAAGGTCCTAAAGCACAGCGATTTGCTGAACGTCAAGAGGCCGCTAGAAAAGATGTCAAACGTGTTTTTGGAGTACTGCAAGCTAGATTTGCAATAGTTAAAAAACCGGCTCTACTATGGGAGAAGGAGAAAATAGGAAAGATTATGAGAAGTTGTATCATACTGCACAATATGATAGTGGAGAACGAAAGAGATGGATACACGCAGTATGACACATCCGAATTCGTAGCGGGAGATTCAACCAGAAGTTCACAGGTGGATTTCTCGTACTCTACGTACATCCCTTCCAATATCAGTACTATGCTTGACGTGCGTAACCAAATTCGTGATCAACGGATACATCATCAATTGAAAGCTGATTTAGTTGAGAATATATGGCAAAAGTTTGGTGAACTTGATTAATAATCTTTGTATCTTTACAAAGATTCTAAAAAAGATGAATAAAGACCATGTATGTTTACAATTATATCGTTTTGTAATGACTAAAAATTTCTAAAAATTATTTAAAATTATTTTATTTTATTCCTAAGAACTCCATCACCGGATTCTCCAATAGAAAAGCAAAATGAATGCAAAATGAATACAGAGTTTTAATTGTTTATGTCCCCACCAAAATAATATTAAAATAATTCTAAGAATTCCAATATAGGATTCTCTAATATTCTTGCTCTGACGCGGCAAAACAAATATGTAAGAAAAGGAAATAACATATCAAAAATTCAATTTATATAACCTTTTACATGGACCTGTGGCCAGTGGCCCCACGTTAAAATTCTTCTGTCAGAATCTGATTATCATTGGCGAGTTCTCCGCAGGAACTTTTTACCCACTTTCCGGCGTAGTCAAAAACAGATTACCGACCCCACGTGAACTTCATGTGCAATCAACGACGTTAATATTAATATAACTGGCAGCTAACTTAACGGTGCAATAAAACGTAACGAATTTTCTCTAACGTGGTCTAGTCGACAGAAATTAATTGAATTGAAATTTTTATCTTTAATCTAAACATTCTGCTTACCGTTACACCGAGTTTATAAAAATAGCTTACTTGACTCATTAAAGAGTTGATTAGCCCCTACGTTGACATTGTTCTATAAATTTTATTTTAGTAGATAGATTATTTTCAGAGATGTAAAAGATACCAATATCCAAATCTAATTCACTTTTATAAATCAATAATTTCCAGAACATGCCCACACACACACCGGATGAGTACTTTAGCTATTAATAGAATAAATTAAAGATCAACTTTTGCTTTATTTGTACTGTATGAGCTGGCCAAAATGCAATAACTACCTTAGCAATTTTTTCAGAAAATCAAAATAAATACGCTTTTTAATTAAAGCCGCTGTTATTCGCATCCGACGGCTGAGATTATTTTCCTAAAGTCCAAAATGAATAAATAATAAAAACGATATAGCAACGAAACGGAAGAAGGTGGAACCCGCGTCTTGCCGTTGAAACGTATCTGATTTTTTTTTATTCTTTAGGAAGGAAAATGGATCATAGCTGGAAGCTTGCCGGACGATCCGGCGACTAAATTCTAGTGAGAGAAACATTGTCCCTTCTCAGAAAGAGAAAGAGGGAGAAAGATAGGGTTTCGAGTTTTCTGGAGCGTTTGACGATCAATTTTCAGTCACCGATTGGCTTATCAGTGCTTTGATCTGAGGTAAATTGATGTTTGTTGCTTTTTTTGGCAACATTACGTTCGGAATTGCTGTTTAATTCGGAGGCTGAATCAATTTGGGTTGTTAAACCATTGATTTCGCGAGATGTGATGATTTTCGGACTTTAGGCGGATTCTGGATTATACAATGAATCAATTTTTATGTCTGATCAATTAGTCGTTTTCTGAAAAAAATTTATGTAGTTTTTTTTGGATATTTCAGGCGAAACGCTTGAGGTTTAGTAGTGCCTCGTTTAATTATCGAGCTCTGTTTTCCTTCTTGCCCGAGGAAGCTCTAGGGCTTTTTCGGTGGATCAAGAGGGAGGAGTAGATACTTAAGAAATTCAACAGGATTTGAGTAATTTTCTTGTTCAGTGGGGTTTTTGGCTAGAATCTGGGTAGAAGAATGAGCGCAGTATCGGGAGTAATCTCAAGGCAAGTTTTGCCTGTTTGTGGTAGCCTTTGCATTCTTTGCCCTGCGCTGCGTGCAAGGTCTAGACAGCCTGTCAAGAGGTACAAGAAGCTCATTGCTGATATTTTCCCTCGCAATCAGGTTGGTTAATTACCCATTTTCGCTTCCAATTGGACTCCTGTTGACTTGTTTGCTTCTTCTTGTCTAAAGAAGTTTAGATTTTATTTTCCTCATTGTTCCTAAAGTCAAGTTCTTAGTCTCTTCCAATAAGTTCATATATATATTTTTCAATTACTTAGCGTATGGCTTGCCTTAGATTCCATGCTATTTGAAGCACTACTTTCTAAAATCAGCCACTCGTTGGTTGCAGTGACATTCCAAGGATGAAACTATGAATATTTCTGCAATCTGTGTTTCAAAATTTCGAGAGTGACATAAACTTTGGTTTTTCATCTTGCATGCTTTCCCTTTTCTGTGCTAAAAAGTTTTCGATTTCGCTTTGAGTCATTGTCTTTCTTTAGTACTGTAATCGAAAACGGGAGCTTCTCCCATGTAGATCTTTTTGAGTTGGTTTAACTTATCATTGCTTACGATTTCTGATAGGAGGAAGGCCCAAATGACCGAAAGATAGGAAAACTATGTGAATATGCTGCAAAGAACGCTGTGCGTATGCCAAAGGTATAAATTTATCCAACGCCAAGTCTAGCACATTAATTTCAAAAAATCTTATGTTGGACTTGGAATATTAGCAACTTGGTTTTGGTTAATTCATATATTTGAGTCAGATTACTCGTTATAGCAATGTTATCGGATTGCTTTTCTCCCAAATTTAACATGCTATTGTTGAAATTAACTATTTTTCAGATATCAGATTCTCTTGAACAAAGATGTTACAAGGAATTGAGGAATGAGAATTTCCAGTCGGCAAAGATAGCCATGTGCATTTACAGAAGGCTTCTGGTCACTTGTAAGGAGCAAATGTGAGGTCATCCTTCTTTTGCTTTCTTTACAAGTACCTCATATGGTCTCTTATGTTCAAGATATTTTATGGCTTAGCATAAGAACCTAAGAGATTAATCCGAAAATTGTAACCTATCGTTAGAGCAGGAGTACATGTACACAAGTAACTTGATTATTTTTGTTTGTTCTTTTTTCAGGCCTCTTTTTTCTAGTGGTTTTCTAAGGGCGGTGCAAGCTCTTTTGGATCAAACTCGACAAGATGAAATGCAAATAGTTGGATGTCAGTCTCTTTTCGAATTTGTAAATAATCAGGTCAGATACATATTTGATAGAATTCTCTTGTAGCCACATGTCAGGGTGCTTTCAGATAGAATGTAAAGGACATATGAGATGATGAAATAGAACAATTGATTTTTTATCAAATTCTGCAGAAGGATGGCAGTTCCCTGTTTAACTTAGAAGCCTTTCTCCCAAAGCTGTGCCAATTAGCATTGGAAGGTGGGTATGATGACAGGTCGCGGAGCCTGCGTGCAGCAGGACTTCAAGCCCTTTCAGCAATGGTAATTTTGTTATGCTGTTATGTTTCTCTTGATACTATTCTTCATTATAGTAAATCTACAAGTTACCTTCTGATGCATTTATCTATTTTCAGATTTGGCTGATGGGTGAATACTCTCATATTCCCAGCGATTTTGACAATGTAAGTAACTCTCAGGTTCATGCACTAGTTTCTTTTGTTTGTTGACAGGTATTATCTGGTTTATGGTTCTTTTATTATCTAATCTGGTTTCCTCCATCAAAAGCAATTGATTTGTGGTATCTACAATAGACAAAGTGGGGAAAACTCTGTTAGATTTCCTTTCCAAAATGTCTTGGGTTTAGAGTTTAAAAAATTTAACAGGCATGGTTACTTTATGTATAACTGGGAGTTGAGATCGTATTGCCATAGTTTCATCTTAGTCAAGTTTTAGATAATACATGTTAATATCTGTTAACTGTTGCATGGCAGGTTGTCTCAGCGGTCTTGGAAAATTACGGTCACCCCAAAAAATCAACAAATGTTAATGATAGTGGCAGAAAATGGGTGGATGAAGTCTTGAAAAATGAAGGTCATGTAGCTTATGCAGACCATCTCGTAAATGTTCCTTCTTGGAGAACGGTTGTGAATGACAAGGGTGAACTAAATGTGAAAATGTAATTTCTTCGTCACTTGTGTTTACGATTGCCTTTTTTGGATCTTTTCTTCTCAATATATATTTTCTTTTTCAGGGAAGATTCCTTGGACCCTAGCTTTTGGTCCAAGATTTGCCTATACAACATGGCCAAACTAGGTGAAGAGGCCACAACCATGAGACGTATACTCGAGTCATTGTTCCGTTATTTTGACGAGGGATATCTATGGTCAATGGAAAATTCGATTGCTTTCCCAGTTTTGAAAGATCTGCAATTTCTAATGGAAATATCTGGTATTACATTACGCACTCATATATTACATTCAGCCCTTACCACATGAACAGTGCTCTGAAATAGTTGTGCAATCTTGCAGGGCATAGAACACACTTTCTACTCTCCATGTTGATTAAACACCTTGATCATAAAAGTGTGCTTAAACTGCCAAGCATGCAGCTCAACATTTTAGAGGTCACCTCCGCTCTTGCTGAAAATGCAAGAGTTGAACACTCAGCAGCCATAGTCAGCGCAATAAGTGATATTATGAGGCACCTGAGAAAATGCATGCATTCTTCTCTAGATGAAGCAAATGTGGGAGCTGAAGTAGTAAACTCTAACAGAACGGTCAGCGTAGCTGTTGATAAGTGCCTCGTCCAACTAACGAAAAAGGTATATTACCACCATTCTCAGAGCAAACTTACATCTTTTTCCTCTTCAATATACTATTCTTCATAGAGATGTGAGGCTGATTCATTTAATTTTCTAAGGTTGGAGATGCTGGCCCAATTCTAGATGCTATGGCTATGATGTTGGAGAATATCTCAGCTGTCACAGATGTAGCAAGAACCACAATTGCTGCTGTTTTTCGTACTGCTCAAATTATAGCACATTTACCAAATCTGTCATATCAAAACAAGGCAACCTCTCAGTAACTTCTAGTATCATTTTTTTCTCATGTCATCGGGAGATTAGACCAATCCTTACGAAATTGCTAAAGTTAATTACTTTTTTTTTTTCGTTTCAGGCTTTCCCCGAGGCCTTATTCCATCAGTTACTTCAAGCTATGGTCCATCCAGATCATAAAACACGGATTGGTGCCCACCGTATATTTTCTGTTGTGCTGGTACCAACCTCAGTCTGCCCTCGTCCTTCCTCGACCACTACTGAACTTAAGAAAGGAATGGGTCTTCCTCGTTCTCTTTCAAGGACTGCATCTGTCTTTTCCTCCTCAGCAGCCCTTTTCGAGAAGCTGAGGAAAGAGAAATTTTCATCAATGCTAACTTCTGATCAGAGCCAAAACAAAATGCCTGAGGAAGAATCTGAAAGAAATAGGGAGGAAGTCCTTGACACATTGGCATCTTCATATAGTCAGGCATATAGCACTTGGAACCAACCAGTTGCAGATAACTCTGTGTCTCTTTTAAACTCTGAGCTGGTACGTCCTTGCAACTTTTGTTTGTGTGTGTGTGTGAAATAGCTTACTGGGAGAGTAGAAGTACATTTCTTATTGACCCTAAATGCGAGCCTAGATATATATGTAGGTCAGAAAATATCCCCGAGGTCTCAACTTACCATCAGGATGAGACCAAGAGTATTTTTCATAAATGAATACAACTTTGCCTCTTGAAACCACAATTTTTCTTACACTACTCAACTATGGTTCTAATTATATACAGAGTCTTTTTATAACGTGGCTATGAGATCGCTATATCTTTTACAACACTCTATAATAGTAAAATATAATTTGGAAGGAGGGGGCGTTTGTTCAGTGTTCAGGTTTCTTATGATCTGCTTTAGACCGCAATTAAATCCGTTGCAGTCGTTACATCCTGATTTATGCTTAAAGTTCTTAGGTACACCTGTCTAATCTGATTTCTTCTATGGTCCTCAGGATGCTGTTTATATAAGGCTAAGCAGTCACCAGATAGGTCTTTTGCTTTCATCAATCTGGGCGCAGTCCATATCTCCTGCAAATACACCAGACAATTATGAGGCGATCGCAAACACCTACAGTCTTGTATTGTTGTTCTCTCGTGTTAAGGTAACCTATATATTGTACACCTCAGTACTTGCTACCTCTGCAACTGAGTATTTCTTGTTGTTTTTTAAGATCTGTGAGCAAAGTCTGACTAGATCTCCTTATGCATTGTTTGCTTGGAACTTTTTTGTTAAACATATCACAAAACTCTTATCTTTCAGAATTCAAGTCACGACGCTTTGATTCGAAGTTTCCAAATGGCACTTTCTTTGCGGGATATTTCTTTAATGGAAGGAGGTAAGCTTCCATATGTTTTGACTCCTCCCTCAGTTGAGCCTTTATTCTTGGTTTTTGTCTTGGAAACGTGGGGCATCAATTTGAAAGAAAAACATGTGTGGTTTCTTTGTCACATTAGAGGAAAAGAACAATTTATTGGAATTTCCTAGATATAAGCTTAAGCACATATCCGTGTAAACATTAGCTCTGTAAACGAGGG
The DNA here is from genome assembly GCA_900116095.1 of Euclidium syriacum. Taxonomy (NCBI): domain Eukaryota; kingdom Viridiplantae; phylum Streptophyta; class Magnoliopsida; order Brassicales; family Brassicaceae; genus Euclidium; species Euclidium syriacum. The sequence goes on along the minus strand of FPAK01000012.1, from coordinate 1,781,303 downwards.
AGAGCTATGTTTGAAAATCTTCATTTGTTCCTACTATTTCAGGACCACTTCCACCATCGCGACGAAGGTCACTCTTTACTCTGGCTGCATCAATGGTTCTTTTTTCCTCAAAAGCGTTCAATCTTTTTTCTCTGGCGGATTTTACAAAACTAGCACTTCAGAAACCAAGGGTACGTTGATCATTCTGGTGAAAATGTTTCTCTTGGAATTATTGCACGCAACTCAACTTTGTTACGGAATATTATCGAGCTTTTGAAAATCTCACCATACTTGTCTATATTCTTATGATAAATCTATGGCATGACATACAAAGAAATTATTTCCCATTTTTCTTTAACTTCTTCTCCTACCTGATTCAGATTGATCCATTCTTGCACTTGGTTGAAGATCACAAGTTGAAGGCTGTAAATCCAGATCAAATGCTGAAAGTTGTATATGGAGGCGAGGAAGATGATGCTTTGGCTTTAGACACTCTTTCAAACATAGCAGTCTCCACTGAGCATAGCAGAGGAACCCTTGTCTATGAAATTGTCAAAAGCTTAGAAGATATGTGCAATGTAAGCGTTTCCTGTCTTAACCTCCCCAACTAAATTCCTCTAACCGAGCTTACTATTCCATGTGTTGGTGAAACAATTAATAATCACAGTATACTAACAAAAGATGGCAAAAATTTCCCAGTCTGAAATGGACAAAATGCGGGAGCAGTTGCTCACTGAATTCATGCCAGATGATGCATGCCCACTTGGAACCCGGTTTTTAGAAGACACCCAGAAATCCTTTCAGGTTGATTCCGGAGATGTTAGACCTCAAAAGGTTGTAACCAGTTCTTCTGCTCTCATAGTTTTCTCTTTTAGTCCCTGAGAATGGACAGTTTATTGATAATGGTTGTGCCTGTGTCCTCAGGACGCGGCACTCTTCTCTCACGAGGATCAAGAATTTGGAGATGGCACTGAACCCGTTCCAAAGAACAATCTTATAAATATTTCTGAAATCCCAGATCTCCTGAGCGTCAATCAAATTCTAGAAACAGTAAGTTACTTGTTCCGTCTTGATAAAAAACTAGATTACAAAGTCATACACCAAAATTAACATATTATAACTTGTTTTGTTGGACAGGTCATAGAGACTACGCGTCAAGTGGGTAGAATTTCGTTCCATACTGCAGCAGATGCTTCATACAAAGAAATGACGCTTCATTGTGAGAATCTGTTAATGGGAAAACAGCAGAAGATCTCAAGTCTTTTGGATTCTCAGCTACGTCATGAGAGTTCTGTTAACGCCTCTCCACGACAATACGATGAAGATATTAAGAACGAAACTTTCCATCCTACGATCAATTCAGCTTTTCACACCGAGGTAACGCCATTACTATCCATCATTCTCGTTTTCATCATTCAAGACGACAACTCTATAATCATTTTGTTAATTTGCGTAGTTCGAAGTGTCTTTACTGGGGAAGGAATTTGACATGAAATCGCCAAGAACACCATTGGGGACTAGACAGACACAGTGCTATTCAGAACTCCAGAATAACCCAGAAGCCTTTAGACTACCAGCTTCAAGCCCTTACGACAACTTCCTTAAAGCTGCTGGTTGTTGATATTCATTCAAGACTAGGTTTGCTTGGTTTTTCAAAGTCTTGAGTTATGTTTTTTTTTAGTTTCTTTAGCATGATAAATCGGAATATTCTCCGTCGTGCTATCCTTAGATCACTCCTCCTAGGTGTTTATTCCTCCTATCTTCTCTCTTTTTCTCCGCTTATTCTTTGATCCAATTCATTTGTTTCTTTTTGGTGTGAGTGAAGTGTAAAAAATTGAATTATGCCATCTGGTCTTCACGTGGTCTTGTAATCTAAAGATTCTTTGATTCTACAACGAAAGGCTTTTGTTCAACCAATGTACATTGATTTTTCTATGATCTAATTTATGCAATTCAATAAGCAACAAAAGCCATAAGCAATTCATTTATATAATACACAGAGGAGGAGAAGCTCGCATATATAGGAACAATGCGTTTTTTTTGGTATGTGAATGTCGCAAAAGGAAATATATACTCATTCTCTCTCACTCTCTCATTTGCTTTGTTTAACCTCTTGAAGCATTTCAATAACTTTCTTCATCTTTGGCCTTTTTGCAGGTGTGAGGTCAGTGCAAAGCAATGCAATTTTCAGAGCTGCAAGCATCTCTCTTCTCCAAGCAAAAGACACTGTGCTAAGCTTCGAGTCAAGTATCTGCTCCGGTGTTTCTCCTCTCGCTGAAGCTCCATGAACCCATTTCACCAAATCTACTCCTTCACGAAACTCTTCCTCCACCGGTGATCTTGAAGTTAGAATCTCAAGCAACACAACTCCGTAGCTGTAAACATTCCCCGGTGCAGTCACTTGCATTGTATATGCATACTCTAAAAACACCACAAAAAAATACAATGTGTTGTGAGTTTATGAAGTTATAAGATGTAACAAAAATGAAGACGTTTATATTATACCTGGAGGAATGTAGCCAAAGGAGCCTGCGACAGAGCTAATACTAGCAGTGCCTCGAGACGGATCTAAAAGTTTCGATATTTCGATTTCTCCAAGCACAGGTTTATAACCAGAATCTAACAAGACATTACTTGAAGAAACATCAAGATGAATAATAGCAACATGGTGGAGGAAAGATAACCCTTCAGCTACTCCAACGGCTATAGACAGTCTCATTGGCCAGTCCGGTTTATACTCCGGTTTCTTCGTACACTCATGAATCAGCTGAGTTAGGTTACCATTAGGTAAATCCTGATGCAACAATAACGCAACGTCTTCGTATATAACAAAACCAATCGGTCTAACCAAATGCTCATGACAAAGTTTGCTTAATCTTTCGAGTTCTCGAATCATCTTGTTTTGATGATGAGTTATAGCTCTATCCATTGACTTGAGTTTCTTAACCGAAAGAACCATCCCTGAAGGCATAACCGCTTTATAAACCGAACTGAAAGTTCCGGTACTGACTTTATTCGAATCTTTCATCGTTGCTTTCACAACTGCATCTAGATCAATCCCTTGTTTAAGATTCTCGAGGAAGACGTTTCCGGCTATAATCACCGGTTGTTCATCTTCGATGTTTTCTTCAACGTCGACGTTTTTAGCCGCCGCTGCTGCTGCTTTCTCTTGTTTCTCCCTCATCATGAAGAGAAGAACAACTACAGTGACTGATACAAAGACTGCAAATCCAGAACCAATTACTGCAAGCACAATCCTGTAAGAGACTTTGTGATTATATCTAACATCTTCTGAATATCCACATGAAGAGCTTAAAGGCGGTCCACAAAGCTCTTTGTTTCCGGAAAAGCTCGAATTCGGAGACTTTTGAAACGGAACAAAGACTGGAACTTCACCGTTTAAGAGGTTGTTTGAGAAATTAACCTCGATTAAACTCATCATACCTTTAAGTAATTGCGGTATGGAACCAGTGAGCATATTGTTAGAGACGTCTAGTGAAACGAGCTTGTCGAGTTTTCCTAACTCAGGAGGTAAAGAACCGTGAAGATGGTTGAAACTTAAGTTGAGAGCTATCTGAAGATTCCTCATTCGACCAATCTCGTAAGGAATGGTTCCGGTTAAGTAGTTTCGACCGAGTTGAAGCTCAAGAAGCTTCAAACAGTTACCAATCTCATTTGGTATGTCTCCTCTAATGGAATTCTGATCAAGAAGTAAATACTGAAGCCTTGGCATGCCACAGAGTTCTTTAGGTATTGTACCGTTGAATCTGTTGTTACTCAAATCAAGCTTGTTAAGGTTTCCACATCCAAGAAACGATTTTGGGATTTCACCAAAGAGACTATTCCCTGAGAGAATCAGTTCTTGAAGATTCATTAACTGACCAAGCTCCGTTGGAATAACTCCAGTGAATCCATTTGAAGCCAGATTCAGCAGAGTGAGATTAGTACACTTTGAGAACTCTGCAACAATCTCACCTGAGAGATTGTTATTGTCAGCTTCAAAGTAAGTAAGTCCAGTGATGTTTCCGATTGTCTTCGGGATGACTCCAACAAGCTCGTTATTCCCGATTCGAATACTCGAAAGACCGCTGCAGATTCCCACCGCTTCAGGGAGTTCACCGGTGAATCTATTCTGTGTCAAAACCAAAACTTTAAGCTTCCCTTTCTTAAAAACCTCCTTTGGTATCTTCCCTTCAAGCTGGTTTGAATGAAGATTCAACAATTCCAATTCTGAAACTGAACCTAACCCATTTGGAATCTCACCTCCTAATTCATTCTCATAAGCTGTAAACACTCTGAGATTACTTAGATTCCCTACCCAATGAGGTATAGAACCATTTAAGACATTTTCAGAGACTTGAAACTCCTCTAACTTCTCTAACACCTTAAGCTCACCAGGTATCTCTCCCACAAGCAAGTTATTTGAAACGTTGAATGCTCTAAGCCCTCTAAGCTTACCAAACTCAACTGGAATTCTTCCGGAAAAACGATTCAGAGACAAATCCAGAAACTCAAGCGAAGACAAATTCCCAAAAGATGTAGGAATTGGTCCGTTGAAGTTGTTACTAGAAAGATCCAGATGTTTCAAGCTTCTGAGGTTAGAGATTAGAGTGAGATTACCTCTAAGTTGAAGCCCTGAGAGATTAAGCATTTCAACAAACGAGTTGTTGGCACATTTGAGCCTGACCCAATTACAATAGTCTGTGCTATTGCTACTACTCCATCCTGGAACTCCAAGCTCGCTATTAATGGCGACCAATGTAGCTTCATCATCGTTTAGCTGGGCTTCGACAACAAGCTCAGATTTTGATAAAAACCCAATAATCAGAAGAATCGACATGCACCAAAAACCCATTTTTCGATATAGAATGAAATCTCTCAATCACAAAGTTTTGCTCATTTCGCCATGGAAACGCGGTTTAAAAGCTTTACAGTCAAAACAACTGTTTATTGCTCTTTCCGGACAAAACCCATTTCCGATTTCTGAGAAAGAAAGAGAAAAAAAGGAAGAAAGAGAAGTGCTTTTTTGAGTGTGAGTGTGCCTTAGAGAGAGACAGAGGTAGAGGAAAAGCCCATAATTTCAGGGAGAAAAACCCATCAGAGGACAAAGAGAAGAGAGGAAGGGAAAATTGATCATGGAGGAGTAGGGTCTAATCTAATATGCGTAGAAGAGAGAAAAGAGAAATGCAATTCATGTTTTTTTCTTATTTTTTAATAATGTCACGAAATTATGATTGCAGAACCAAACAAAGATCCTCACTCCAGATGAGAGAGAGAGACTCCTACAAAGCAAACGCACTTGGAAAGGAGGGAATTTTTTTTTCCTTTATTTTTGATAATATTTAAATATTATTAATTTATGATACAAAGTTTTATTTTTTTCACGAGACAGTGCAAGTGATGGATGAGTGAATGAATGAAAGCTGCATAAATCTATCTGACACATTTTCTGCTTTTTTTTATATATAAAAAAGTGTAAAAGATTAAAGAAAAATGAACTGTGTACGTTTTGATAATTCTTTACCTCTGACATCTTTCTGTACCATAGTACTGTCTCAATGTTCAAAACCAAAGAGGTAAAAGATCTTTTTCAAATCTATTTTCTTTCTTTCTTTTACTTTTTTTTCAAATCTAGTCTTATTATCCCGATGAATATTAATCTTGTTATATAACACACACTAATTTTTTTGAAGATCCTTTAAACTAGTTATTATGAGTTTCAGGTTTCAACTTTGTAATTGCCTAAAATTGTCAAAATTTAACGAGGATGCCAAGATAACAAGTACAGTATAATTATATTACGTAATTTCTTGTTTAAATTTATATTATGGCATCAATCGCCAAATATATTTTATGTGGCACCGATCACTACAAATATTTGAAATGGTTTCCACAAAAACAAAATGATTTTTAAGTCGTATTTTGTCACACTTTATAAATTAAAGAAAGATTTGTATTATTCCAATACGTACATATCTCCTATATATTAATTAAAAAGATATTTTGAACATTTTCTACCATATGTTTCAAGGATATTAAATTGAAGAGTAACAATCAATGATATTATTTCTTTAAGACATGTCATTAAAAACTAATCCTAACATTCAAAATACCAGGTCCATTCAATAATTCGCAACCCAACTCATTATTTTAGTATTATATTTATTTTTGTTTATTACCAAGTATTTGACATTTTTTTAATAGTTATTTTTAGATGAATTTAGTGCTTATTTATAGTAACACACCATAATATGATTTACATTGTCTAAAACTATTTTTTAACAATTGTAAATGTTTATGTTTTTATATATATCTAATTTTCATATTATGAAGTGCAATACACAATTCTTTAAATATCATTCAAATATAATATATATTATTAAAAAAAAATACATAAATTGTATAAAGAAAATATTATATCCGCACAGGGTGCGGATTATCATCTAATATACATGTATAGGGTCGAACTTTAGAAAAGAAAAAAAAATTATCCACAATGAGTTGTGGATCCAAATTCAAATTAAACAAACTCCTTGAGAAATCATCCTTTTCAAGCATCGAACAACACACAATGCAGTATCTTAATGCTCCTCGCATGCTTTTTGCATTAATTATGACAAAATATGAAATGAACAAGTAACAATGGGTCGTATGATATTCACTTCCGTCTTTATATTTTATAAAGTCCTAGTTAAAAAAAGAAAGATATTGAGCCATTTTCTTTGAGAAATTTTTAAAAATTGATGCGAACCCTAAGCATGGACTCCTCTTATCATTCCTGAAAGTATGTAACACTCTTGATATTTAGATAAATGAGACGTAAAACCAAACGCCTATACTCCTTTAGTTTAAACAGAGGAAAGTTGTTTAGTTTAAAAAGAGGAAAAAATTTCATGAGAACAGACCTATGGTGTTACATCATTGGTATTGATATTCATTTTGAACCAACAAATTCGTATAAGCAATTATACCATGCGTATATTTTCATTGAGACTAAATCCCCTATGCACTACGAGAAATCTCTAAAACCAAATATACTTACACTTCCTGCCATCTTTTATGTGAAAACATTTGTCATGATCGTTGGTGAGAGACTCATCCACCAGAGAATAACTTTGTATCTAGCTTTTGTTGATGCCTTTGGGGAAAGTTCCACACTTCTACATAATTTGGTTGACTTATTATGCTGCATTAAAATGGTTAGAACTCTGTCTCGAAGATACATACGATGGTTGTTCGCTCAAAGACTATCTGATAATCAAGTTTGCTAAAGTCCACGTGACTAGAAGAAGACTAATCTAATGGAAGAAACTGGCCTCTTGAGTTATTGTCTTGGGCCAAAAAGATTTAAGGTCAATCTTCTATTTTTCGTGAGGGTTAAAAAAAAAAACGAAATCTCTTGAATGGAGTTTTGACTCTCCAAGAGACGACCCTGGTCATTTGGGGTTGGCTTGGAGAGAAGAGATGAGCTAGTCAAATTAGTCGAAAAGTTTAGTTCTTTCTCATGGATCTCGAATGATAAATGCTTGCTAAATGAAAGAGAAAAGAGTTCTTTAGAATGATAAGGATATATATAATCTCGAGATAGATTATGTTCGTTGGTGAATGAGGATTTGGAATAATGAGATGTTTAAAATATATATATATATATATATATATATATATATATCCTTATTAAAACCAATTGAGAGGTTTTATAAGGTGAGGTATCAAATATTTACCAAATCGGGTTAATAGTTCAGTTGTTGTCAAATGTGCTTAGATGGTTGGTGTTTGGTGTTTTAAGTACTTTTGCAGTTAATGTTTGATCGGATGGAATCGTATAGTGAATTGTATGCCGAAGTTAACTAGAGAAGGCTAATTATTTGTTTCCCCTTTTATGAATGGTATGCACAAATTGCTATGAGAAGGAAGGGTGAAAACTTTAATCGTTATATTTTAAGTAACGTAATGTTATGTACTCAAAAATATAAGCAGATACATGTCTTTCGACTAAGAGTTTAGGTACTGAAAATTGCTAAATTAAATTTTGAACTTTGATTCAACTTCCAAAAAATTGTGGTTAACTTAATAATAAGGTCTTCTAGTTTTGCTAATCCTTGATGCCTAAAACTCCATTTATGGACAAATATTCCTTTCTGCGGCGACGAATTATCTTTCTTTTCAAAATCTTGGACGAATCAACTAACTTTGAAATTGTTGGGAGGAGCAATATAAATTGAGAATAGTAGAATGAGAAAGAGTGGGGTTCAATCACGGGATGGGTAAATAAAGGAATGTGGCTCTTATGGTTAGGCAAATTGTAGGACCCAACTTTGTCTGCCCCGACCACTCACTCAACCACCGTCCCATCGTCTTTTTTTCTAATTAATTAATTACATAAGTTAGCAAGTTTTCTTTTCTCATTCAGTTCTAAACTAAATTAAAACCTTAACTCGAAACCTAAGACTTTCTTCGATTTCTTTTTTTATGTGAGATTTCACAACTCATAATACCAATTGTGTAAGTCTCCAAACTTTGGAAAAATAGTGGTCCATGCAAAAAATACTATTATTTTTAAATGATTTAACTATATATAACATTAAAATATATTTATCTCTTTTTTTTTATTTCGCAATTCATTTTGAGATAATATTCATACTTTCACTACTTGAATTCTAATTGTGCCGGCCCATACATTTGTATTGATTCATAATTTCATTAATCAGCTTTGATCATTTTAAAGTCAATTGATAGAAATAGAATCACCGAGAAACATGATTTTTCATAAATAATCGTTATTAGACGAATCAGTTAAAAGGAAAACAATACTAAGAAAAAGGAGCAGCAAGAAAAAAAGGAGAGAAAACACAATGATGGAAGCATCTCGTCGCTTTAAACTCGTGAAGAAGGGAAGATATGATATGTTGATCAAGTCAAATTAATTGTAATAAAATTCAATAATTAATAATTAAAGAAAATGTTAACCAATGATTACAATGAAAACTAAGTCATTAGCATATGAATGCTTTTACATATCAAACCAACTTTCTGCGTAATCATTTGAAAACTGCAATTCACGACTTTGCTTTTTGAACCCTTAAAACGAAGATTAAGCCGAGATTTATGCTCTCATCATTACGGATTTGTGGGATGTCGTAACCAAATACTATTCTCATTTATTAATATTATAGGCTCGCTCACTAACCGTACGATCTAAATAGTGTTTTGCGGGAAAATGTATACTTTTTTTCCTCATAAAAGTCATTCTTCTGTAACATGAATTCGGAAACCCTTCCGTTTTTATTTGTATAATGTAACTTTATAGTGTTATTCATAAAAAGTCCTTCGTATAAAAATACAAAGAATAAAAACTATAAGGAAATGTCAAAAGCACATGACTCGGCTATCCATCTTGTAGTGTACCAAATGGGGCATGTGGAAGGTTGAACGAAAGCCATACCCACTTTTTGTTGATTATTTTCATCATTTTAGTCTATTGCTTTTTCAACAAAGAGATTGATTATAAAATTCCAAAATAAATATGTTTTTGGCAGTAATATTGATTGAGACTTAGCTCTCCCTTTATCGGACACATATCATGACCTTTGGATCATGGTCTGTCCCCTCTTCTTTTACGCATTCATCGACACTTCTTTGGTTTTACTATCACTTTTCACACATTAATTTCATAATAATAAAACCAACAAATTCTATTTTTTAAACTAGGCTCTTAGATTTATTACAATTTTTCCGTTTGAAAAAAAGACTAAGAAAACAACTTCAAACCGAAACGGAACGGAGATACTAATTTGGGTCTTAATGGGCCCGGCTGTAAATGTCATGGGCATTTGTAGAATATTCATCCGCTTCTCTTTCAATAGGGCCAACAAATTCTATCTCCACTTGAAGACTTGAAGTGGGAGAACCGAAAGTGTTATGATATTTATTAATTAATATAGGTATAAATTTATTAAGTAAAAGATTCGTATCCGGGTAACTAAAAACCATAGAACCCTTGTTCTAATACTTTTTTTTTCCTGTTTTGATCATTTCCCCCCACGAGGATGCTGAAGGGAGATCTCTTCAAGACCACCTATCAACAAATCTTATTTTGTTTACGGCGCAAGCAACAAGGCAAAGTTCTGCTTTTGATTTTATCCAATAAAAATCTTATGTATAAATTTTTGATGTGGGACATTATTTGTATTCTAACATTCTTCCTTTTGGTTTTATTTTTTATGTTGGTTCTATGGATATGAGACCACTTGCTTACAGAAAAAGTTAAAACATATGCCCCTCATCATTAAATTTAGGAGTGTTTAGTTTGGATTTTTTTTTAATAATCATTTTTGAAGTATAATAAAATTAATATGCATCACTTTGGTATTGTTTCGGTTTATGATCCTATTTCTTTTTATTTTATGATCACATATAGAAAATGTAAATTAATTTCAACCATAATAGTATATAGCTCGGTTTTTAATAACTCTCCCTTGTTCTTTTTTATTTGGGTTTGATTTTTCGGGTTTAATCACTTTCTTTCATTCAGACAGTACTATTTAAGTTTCATTCTATATCTACATTAACTAATGTTTGTTAAGGTTTAGTATTATGTTGATACGAGCAAATCGTCATTTTCCTTTGACTATTCAGTTTTCCAGCTACTTCAGCCACAACAACTCTAACCCTAGTATATCTTGGTACGTGCCAAAAAAATCTTTAGTAAAAAAACCGCAAATGTGAAGTGATCCAAAACTGAAGACCTTCTTCGTATCTTCTAGCCCCCATAACGAATTGAGTTAAATTGGTTCTTCATTGCTTTATCTAGCGTCTGTTATTAGTTTTTGTGAGCTAGAATGGGCAATGTCATGACTTCGACACTTCCTTTCACACCAAACATGATAGAATCACTTGGAAAACATATTGTATCGTGAATATCTGAAAACGACTTTGAGTGGGACAAGTGAGACAAGCGATTATCTCATCCTAAGCACTTGTATAAGTACTCCCAAACACACTTATGGTGGAAACCAAATCCCCACTCTTTCGCAGCTATGTCTAGTAATTTTGAAAAAACATTCATGCAGATTACAAACAAGTAAGGTGAAAGAGAGCATCATTACCGTAATCCCCTTTTACTTCCAAAATAACCAGCTAATTTCCTTTTACATGATCATAGAAGGAAGCTGAAGTGACACACAACTTGATCCAATGAACAATTGTGGAGGAAAATCAAGAGCTTCTAAAATATTCAATAAAAAAGGTTATTGCAATAAGTCAAAAGCTTTTGATATATCGATATTCATGGCAAATAATGGAGAGATGGATGGCTGATGAAAGTATTTGAGGGCCTCAAATGCAATAATAAGATTCTCAATGAGAATTCTATCTTTTACAAAAGCGGACTGATTCGAAGTAATGAACTGAGGCAAGAGAAGCTTCAAACGACTAGCAAGAATCTTCGAATTGATCTTGTATAGCACATTACAACATGAGATATATCGATAATCTTTCATCTTTGTTGCCGCTTATTTCTTTGGAATTAGCGTTAGGATCACTGAGTTCACTCCCTTTGGTAAGAAACCTTTCATGAAGAATGATTGAATACTTACTACAAAATACTTTCCAACAATAGGCCATGTTTCTTTAAAATTTTGCAGTGTAGCCATCCAAACCCGAATATTTGTTGTCTGCTGTTGCGAATAATACATCTTTAGTCTCTTTCTCAGTGATCCAAAGACGAATATTTAAATCCCAGCAGACACGACAACACTTCCTTCTCCATTTGAACAAAATCCGGTCGCTCTTCATTAAAGAACTTCTCAAAAAATCGTGATTCCTTCACGACTGGTCACTATCTCGCCATTACTCTTCTTTATCTTGTAAATACCATTAATCGCCTCACAAATATTTATTGCATAGTAAATTGATTCATACATTTTTCACCCATCTTCAACCAATGTAGTTTAGATTTTTGCTTAAGATATCATTCTTTCAGTTTAGCCACCTGCTTTATCGATCAAAAGCAATGCTCTCATCCCGCTAATGATCAAAAGATGGAGAACATAAATTTAGATTCTGCTTGTCACGAAGCTCCACATAACTCTCATGTGCGTTCTTTGACAAGTTACCAAGGTTGTCACTTGAGATCTGCCTAATAACTTCTTTGAGGTCATTTAGTTTCTTTGAAAATCTATGAAGAGCTAATGTAGAGTGGAATACAGATGGAGACCGCTTCAAAAATTCATCAAAATCAGGCAAAAATTGGGGAAGAGAAAAAAGCGCATTGGCAAATTTGAAGGTGTTTTACGAAGGTACGTAGTCATCATTTGGTTTGAGATAAACTCGACATCTTAAATGGCCGAACATTCACCTACTTTGAACACATAATAAGAGTGAGGAGAATCAACTAACAAATTACCATTGATGAGATCCCGATTCAGCTTCTTATAAATTTTTCCATCCACTCTCTTATTTCCCCATTTAAACAAAGGGCCATGATATCCCATATAAAACTTGATAAGACATGGGTTTTTGATAAAGATGTGGCATCCGTTTATAGTCTATACATAATACATTCTAGTGCGAAACAACTTCTTTTTTTAAAAAAAAAAAAAAAACTTTCTTGCAAATGATTACTCTATACATATGATTAAAATATAAATTAAATCTAATTGTTGATTCATCCGTTGTTTCTATTATATTTTATACTGCTGGGTTTTTTTCCTTGAGTCATAAATTCGAAATGATTATTTTTTGTTGGAATTATATAGCAGGACTCGTTATTAAAATTCAAATGATAGTTTGTGATTAATTTGGGGCAACTAGTGAGAAAAAAGATGAAAGATAGCGAGGAAAGTGATGGTTCTTTTTTTCTTTTTTTTTTCTACTGATTCATTTGAATAGAATCTATACTACATATATATGTCCGAATCCGGGTCAAATAGATCGTATAAATTTCTCTATGTGATAAGTTTTCAAGATATACGACTTCTGCAGTGACACTAAAGCAGATCTGTGGGTTCTTTTAAGATTTCTATGTAACAACTTTTTCTTTTCCATTCTCATTTATTTTAGTACTTTTATTTATCTAAACTTTTTGGCGGTCTTCCCATGTTCATGTCTTCAAGGATTCCATCTTATAACATTTATGGATGCAAGTATGAGGATCTCATCATGTGAATTATAAAAAGTCAACGAGCTTTTGTTTATCTTAAGTCAACTACTATGAATCTAAAGTCAACTACTCTGTGGAGTGATCGAAAAAAATTTCGTCGCCTTGCGTTTCATTCTCAAATATTGGACTCATATAGTAGAATGAAATTGAAATATTCATTTATATCATTTTTTTCTTATAAACATGTAATCCGGTTTATAGGATCCTATGAGTTTCGAGTTAAGTCATTACGTCTTCTAAAATCAACCAACCATTGTTATTTATATCAATTTCAACTACAGCTACAAAGTTTGGAGTGTATATAAAATATATTTTACCAAAACAAATAAAGAAAGAACTTGATGGTTGTGCAAAGGGTACGTGACAAGTTTTGTAGGAGGAAATAAGAGGCCGCAAGTGAGAAAGGAAGAGTTTGATGCATCAACGTGGCTCTCAAGGTGGAGTTTGGTTGTAGATACAATACGGTTTTGTAAAAGCTAGTATAATCTCTTGATTAAATGAGTACACAAGTAAAAGATCGTAGGGAGCTGAGAAGATGTTAGAATCCCATGTCAAAAATTAAGATAAAACCTAGGTAATATATAATAGGGTTAAAATCAATTCACTTTGATTCAGTTGGTTTTAAACTGAAAGTCCATATAAATCTGAATTTGACATGGTATCAAACTCTCGTTTGTTGACCCAAAAAGGGTGGTCCAAAAAAGATTTATTGCCAATTCTAGAGTGGAATTCGTTTCGAGATAGGACGAAAGAGTCATCATCTCGAAGGAGCGTTTTAGAAATCCCACATCGGAAATTAAGAGAAGACCTAATTAAGTAATATATTATAGGGTGGAACAATCTCATATAATTTGAATTTGACAGAAGACAACATGGATGAAAGCTGCCATGTTGTTAGAGTTTAGTGATGTTATATGTGTTGTTGTAATAATTTCACGGTGTAACTTGTTAATAATAGTGGATTTCGGGATATCATTTTTTTCGAACTACTTAAGAAAATTTAGTCTATTATGGTATATTTTTACATTGAATGATAAGTAAAATGAGATGAGCCTAAATTAATTATTCCTTCCATTTCATAATAAATATCATTTTAGGATTGTTTTTTTTTCCAAAAATATCGTTTTAGATTTACGATGTAACTTTTATCATAAATTATTTAGTTTAATCTTAATATTGACCAATGAATAAAAAGGATATTAAGAGTCAACTTAATTTCTAGGGGTATAATAAAATTTTATTATATTTTTTTAATTTGTATGAAAAACGTTTAGAACGACATTTATTTTGAAACGGATAAATAGTATTATGTGAACGTTAAGCTCATCAATTTATAACTAAAATTCACATCAACTGGTATCAATTAATACTAAGATTCAGATTATATCAAATTATTAACTATGTTACAATATACAACCAAATATGCGGCTAAAATGTGTATTTGTATATATATAAAATTATTGATACTCTCTTCTTAGAATACCACATCATCAATTCACCACTTAAAATGGTGACACCTCATCAAACTCATTTCCATTTTAATATTTAACTTCTTAAGATCCATTAAGCCCATTATTGTAGAAAACTTTAGATCCAAACTACAAAATTTGATTAATATTTATGAACATACATTTAATCATTTGTAGATTAAACCAACGTTTAAATGCATACTTTAATCCATATATTCTATAATTGCAATTTATTATATATCTAAATAATTAAATTGAATCTTAATTTGAAGATATTATGATTTGTAAAGAGAGAAAGAAATGATGGGGGTCTACAGAAGAAGACTGGATGTTTTCATAGGAGATTCATATTTGATAAATAGATATTTAACTTCGATTCTAAAAAAGAGAACTGCATGTATTATAAATATGATTGGAGATACATATATGGGTTTTTGTCTAATTTAGGATTTGAATCTCTTGAGAGTTTTCTCCGTATTATAAAAACGATGTGAGGGGTTGTAGAAGTATACTGGCTCAAATTCTTAAATTGGATTTTGTGTGGTTGGATTGGATCGTCCTTAGCTATGAGCATTAAATGACCTACTTTAGGGTTCTTTCGGCTATGTGATTTGGCGTTGATAACTAACAAGGTCGAGTAGAAAATGCATGTTTGGTGCAGAAAAATAGTAGTAGCGCATCCCATGTAGTATTAACTGTTTTTCATGGTAGATGACGATTTTGGAAACCATATACCTTTGAAACAAAGGATGGGTACTGAAAGATTGGAATAAGGGATTTCAGAACCCGAATGAAGAAGGAAGTACATATTCTATTGGAGATATTTAAAGATGAAGTTGTGCCAGGTCCTCCCATAATTATTTTGTCGATTTAGACACTCAAAAAAATTGTTGTTAGTATTCTTTGAGATAAACACATACTTTTAAAATCTATTTACACCAAATTTTGTTGATCAAGTGTTTACATATCAACTAAAGGTTCAGTCTTTATTTATAGTAATAAAACCATCATCACGAGTCATTACTTTTGTACTCGATTATTGAAGATTTTAATTGTAGTGTTCAATATTTAAAGCGTATCACTTCTATACTCAATTTTTATATTTTAAAAAATTATCAGATTTTAAGTCTTTACGTTACAAAAAAAGTATCATCATTTTTGTACATGTGTGATTAATAAGTATTTATAAATCACCATTTTAAATTTTAGTATATAGAAAACATAGTACAAAATTTAATTAAAAAGTTTTACAATTTTTAAAAAATTTTCAACTCATATATGTATATAATATTATCAAAAACCGTGCGGAACGCGGTTCACCAACTAGTAATAATGTATAAAAATTTATAAATGCTTTTAATATTTTTTTTCATCTTTTTTGTTTTTGATATGTTTTAAACTACCTTAATCGGAGATAAGTTCTTTCTGGTGTGGAAAAAATATTAACTTTAATTATAAAATGAAATACATTCTACCCAAAGGACAGAGGAGCACATGTGTATGTAGGCTATGTGTATGCATTTGTTGTCGAGATGATCCAGTATTAAATAAAATGGAAAAAATATAGGTACTTTGGGAACATACTTGGTTTTCCAGTTTTGACTTGGAGAGCAAATGACGCTGATGAACCGACATAGACCACACTGAGGCTCCTATGTAACGCATGCAGTTAATTATGTAACCAGTTGCTACTATTTTATTATTCTTAAAACTACAAGTTGATAATATATATAAATATTACTTATCCCAAAAGAACCGAAAAGTTGTCTTTATTTTGCTTGAGATTTAAACTACATAAATACAGGGAGTCATTGTCACTGGTTAATTAGGTTTGTTTAACAACTAATTTAGAGGGATCGTTAGTGATTTCGATTCTTTATTACAATTAGGATTGGATCAGAGCCGTGCGTACGGTCATAAGGACCTAAGGTAAACTTAGAAAAAGAACTCCTATATTTTTTTAACGTAATAACAATATTATTATTTTAAAACGATATCAAAACAAAAAAATAAGTTTTAAAAAACACTATTTCAAAAATCTTATATCATAATATTTCATTCATTTTTTCCTATAAACCTTTTTCATTAAACTCTCGTAATCGCGTTTTCTTATAAACTGTCTTTAATCGAATTTTCTTATAAACTGTCTTTCAATAGATAGATAAGATAATTAAACCACTTAATCATTTTTGAGACATAACTAAAATAAAATTAACAATATTCGGTAAGAGATCCACGAGTTTGGATAGCAACCTCTCATGCTTTTCAAAAAATATAACACTTCAATGGATCTTTCGTAGTATTCTGAAAAAATTGGGTTTCAAACCCATGTTTTGAGACTAATTTTTTTTTATATAACTACTATAGTAGACTAGATTTTCAAAAATTTAGGGCCTCTAAAATTCTTAATATTTTCGGGTCCCAAAGCGAATGCTTTTTTTTTTTTTTAAGATAAACACGCCTCTGAATCCGATTGGTCAAGACATTTGAACAAGGCGGTTACAAAATTTTGAGCGATTGTAAACAAGGTAGTTGTAAAAGAAGCGGTTAGATACAATGGTTGGAGAAGACGGTTCGGTAACAGAAAATGGTTAATTATTTGGTTTGATTGATTGCATTATAGCGGTTGTATAGTGTAATTAGATAAAATAATTTAATAATAGAATATTGATTAAATAATTATATAGAATATAATGAAGAAATGAAAATTTTGAATTAATAATATTAAATATTAAGAAAAACAGATGAGAATTATTGATCATTTTAAATTTCCATAGTACTAAAATCAACCATCAAAACGTTAATAATAATTCATAATTGTTGTTTCAAATTCTTCTAACTTAAAATATTAATTGCATATTATGGGCATTTCTTATCCTCAATTATTATATCGTTAAAATCATCATTCAAACGTCGAATGAAATTATGAAACACATCTTTTGAGTAACACAAACCCAAGATTCAAACGAAAAAAATAATTCTACTACACATTATGTAAAGGCATATAACACAAATGAATAAAAAATTTTTTTGTCAAATAATAAAATCAATCTTATTTAATTTCAATATTATACTAATTAAAAGCTTTTACAAATGTAATCAATCTAATTTAGTCTTAAAATTATACTAATAATTAAAAGTTTTTACAAATATTTTTCTTCGCATGTAAAATTATTATTGAAAAAATATATATAAACATATTCGATTTTATTTATATTTATGAATATAACAATTCGACACAATTTTGATAAAAAAAAACGTTTGATAAAACATATATTAAAAATGTTGGTCACAATTTTTATTAGAACATTTATTAAAGATTTAAATTCTTTCCATTAGATAATGTACAATTTATTTAACTCTTCTCAGAAACTTATACTTTTTAATTCAAGAACAAAAAAAAAGAAATTTTTTTTAATTAACTATACAAAATGACAAGTACAAGAGAAAAGAAGAAGCTACATACACGTTGAATAGCAAACAAAATACAAACGCATGTTTACATGCAAACATGCAAACGCCCATGTTTTGGTGTGGTTGGAAATGGCTTTACAACCGCTGATAATAAAGTATAAACGACGATTTCAAATGTTGTATCCAACCTCTAATTTCAACTGCTCGTTCCAACCACCATGATGATCGGTAGCAAAAGGGGCGGTTGAACCTCCACCTCTTCAGACGCTGCTACTAATCTAACACTTAGTTTTCTTGTATATATATTTATATGAGCAAATATAGCCAACACACGATATTTAGAAGTTCATGCGTGTTAATGTGCGCCAATGTACAAGTTCAACAAATTATTTTATTTAAATAATTTGGAAGAAAATCCTTTATAAAAATTTTAAAAAAAATTATTGAAAGTAAATAGACGCTCTTCTCTCCGAGGCGATTAAATGGCAATTACAACTGTCTATCACAAAATACTTTCTCCAGCGAATTTTCTCTGGTCGGCGTTGATTCCTCCAGCCATCTCTGGTCGAACTTTCTCCACAAATCCATTTAGATTTGACACGTGAACTACGATCGGAACTAAAGCCATCATGAAGTCAGCGGATTGAAAGGAGACTGATCATATGTGGTTTTATTCATTGCATTGAACAAGGAAGATACACCGAACGCTTTAAATCGAAAATGTCAACAAGGTCCAGAAACATTTACAACACCATCGAAATCACATCAAACTAAAAAAGTAATGCCCAATGCAATTTGGAGTTTCAGCTATATACTGTTAGTCAACTAAATCAAATATATGAAGGGGAGACTTTACATATGTATTATGTTTGTTCGTAAGGTTCTCGTTAAGAAAGCATGGTTAAGCCATTCCGTCATCGAAGCGACAATTTCCCATATTTGCATAAAATGGTTATATTTATATATTTTGTATCTATTGTATGTTATATTTTGTTTTTCAAGTTTTATGTATCCAAATTATGTAATCTTATGTTATCAATAATAAAAGTAATTTAGGTGAAAAAAGGAGTATTTGTGCGTACATGTAAATTATTAGTTGAATCAGTTATTAACGTCGATCACTTAATCATTAAACTTAAGAAATAAATAATTTAACATGGTGGTTTAATTGATTATCATAATTTGATGATAAAGCAAATTGCATGTAGTTTAACAAATAACATGATGGACAGTACGGCTACACCACAAACATTGCGGCTCATTTTGTGGGGATATTCAATGTGCTTCTACTTATTTTCCCTATCACTTTCACATTAATACGTACGGTGCTAATATTTTATATATTTCTTCCATTATTTTCAACTTTGAAAAACTTCGGAAACAACGTGAAAATTATTAATACGTAGGTCGGCTATATATAGCTCGTAGGAACTTGCGCATATATCACCCACCCATTGTATAACTAACTCTCTTAATTATACATATTTTTATATAAGTGACATTTGATAGATTTCCCTTGTTCTGTGTTACTTAGCGTAAGAACTCACAATGTCTCTCGTTCTCTCTCTTTGCTTGGTCTTCTTCTTTTCTCTTTGCCATGGTTCCCATAGCTTACAAGCAGGACGGATTCCTCATCTTGATAGTAAGATCACTTCTATATGCCCTATTCTCATGTATATTTGTTTTTTGCATGTTAACAAGATTACATAAAGGTGTTAGATGATATCAGAGAAATAAAACATTTTGGCGATTTCTCTGGAATTGGAGTGTTGTAGGGTGTTTTCGTGCTTTATGCTTAAAATAGAGAGAAAGAAAAAAAGAGACGGCGTCAGTAGTTAAAGAAAATTATTTGGTGTTTTGATAGAAAAAAAATACTTATATCTTAAAAAGGCCACAACATTCAAATGCTGAATGTCTTTTGCCAGTAAATTGGCGATTTCTCTAGATCATAAACCATAAATTTTGGCTCTCCATTTTTAACTTTTTTTTTAATGTGCAGGGCTTCTCCCAAATGGAAACTTTGAGCAAGTGCCTAATAAAGCAAACATGAGAAAGAGGCAAATCATTGGCAAATACTCTCTTCCTCACTGGCAAATCTCCGGCCACGTGGAGTTAGTCTCCGGCGGACCACAGCCCGGAGGTTTTTATTTCGCAGTGCCACGTGGGGTCCACGCAGCTAGGCTAGGAAACTTAGCCTCCATATCTCAATACGTGAAAGTGAAGCGTGGCTTGGTCTATTCTCTAACGTTCGGAATCACTAGGACTTGTGCTCAGGACGAGAACATTCAAATCTCCGTGCCTGGTCAAACCAATGAGCTGCCCATCCAGACGCTGTTCAGTACCAACGGTGGTGATACATACGCTTGGGCTTTTAAGGCTACCTCTGATTTGGTTAAGGTCACGTTTCACAATCCTGGTGTCCAAGAGGACCCTTCTTGTGGGCCCCTCGTTGACGCTGTTGCCATCAAAGAAATTCTCCCTCTCCGGTATTCCTATGGTAATTAATTACCCCGGTTTAAATTGAATTTTGGATTTCCAGAAACTCCCACACACTTTCACTTTGTTTTTTTTGTTTTTGTTTTTGTAATTTTGTCCTTCAACTTCATATTGTTTACTGTTTCGTCCTTGATTTTTATTTTGCTTATGTAAAATAATCAGGAAACCTTGTGAAAAACGGCGGATTCGAGATCGGTCCACACGTATTCAGCAACTTCTCAACCGGAATCTTAATTCCGGCTAAGATTCAAGACCTGATCTCACCGCTTCCAGGTTGGATCGTCGAATCGCTAAAACCGGTCAAGTACATCGACAACCGTCACTTCAAGGTCCCTTCAGGACACGCCGCAATTGAGATCGTCGCCGGGAGAGAAAGCGCCATCTCTCAGATCATCCGTACCGTCGCCGGTAAAAAATACATCCTCTCGTTCTCGGTTGGGGACGCACACAATGGTTGTCACGGATCGATGATGGTGGAAGCGTTTGCGGGTAGAGCGGCGTTTAAGCTTTCGTTTGATTCAAATGGCAAAGGAGCGTTCAAAACGGGGCGTTTCGGGTTTAAAGCTGATTCGAACCGAACAAGGATTACTTTCTACAGCGGGTTTTATCATACTAAGCTTCATGACATTGGACACCTTTGTGGGCCTGTGCTTGACAATGTTAGTGTTGTCGTGGCCCGTTAAATCAATTTGAATATATATAACTATATTACTATAATAAATACATTATATCTATTTGTAAACAAATTTATTAAACATTTATAAAGTTGGGTGTTTCGGTTTCAATTAATTATAATTTTCCGTTTCTTATAGCTTGGTAAGAAAATATAAAAGATCAAATATAAACTACTGTGTCTATGGTCCACTATATATACAAATGTGTAATATAATATTTTCAACATTTAATGCATTTAGTTTTATTTAAGAATTTTTTTCAATGCATTTAATTTTGAAAAAGGAAAAAATTATATAGAGCATGTTGTTGTATACTATGCTGAAAAGTATGAACTCTGAACGAGAATTCAAATATTTGGATCTCTAGATTAGATCTATTTTACAAAGGAAAAATACGTAAACGTCAAAAGAGAAAAAAGAATAATATCAGATTCAAAACCACAATTTGAATAAAAATAATGATTTCCTTTTAGTTTTTTGACTTAAATTTGACTTAAGGAGCAAATCATGGCGATGATTAATCAGCGGAGAGACCATATGTGGACTTATGGAGCTCCCTTTCGTATCACTTGTGTACACACATGCGCATTTAATTGTAAATCTCGTTGACTATTTTCTTTATTTTTTATAAAAACATTTAAGAATTCAAGTTAAAACCTAAAGTTTGATTTAAAAAAGTTATTACGTCGGTCGTCGATTGCAGAGAAAAGAACAAAAAAGTTGGCTATGTTTTTGCTTAAGAAAGATTTAATGTTATAGATGTATACTATTAGATGAATACAACTAATAAACCTGGTCTGAAGATATAAATTTGGTTAATCAGTTTAGTAATTCCAAGTGCATCTACAATTATTAAGTACGAAATCGACTCCAAGATTCAACAAACGGGATAATATAATTTGATGCAGCACTATGAACAGAATACGGCAAACATAATAAAGCAGATTGATAAACAGGAGTAGGCTTTTTGGCGTCAGAGGTTTTGATAAACGATTGGACTTTGTTTAGATATTTTGACCTTTTTCTATATCAGATCATTAGTTTTGTTGTTGTTAAAGATATCAGATCATTAATATCCACCACAATATAGCTCGTGATATGTTACCAATCAAATCATATAACATGTGTTCGATTTATTGGAAGTTCACGCTTCGAAGGTTCGTCGCATATTCTTAAGCGTCATATCTCAGATTCTCTCACTGCACACAAAATACTGCCGAGACAGGTTAAATATAATTTAGTTATTTAGCAATATTCGATATTTTACAACCGACAGAGACAATGAGTCACACAATGCGGCTCGTGAGGTGCGGTCTTCAACGTGGTTCCAGTTTCCCTTCGCATCTCTTTTATTATACGTCTACATAAAAGATTCATAAAATTATTAATTTATTGCTTTAAAA
The DNA here is from genome assembly GCA_900116095.1 of Euclidium syriacum. NCBI lineage: Eukaryota > Viridiplantae > Streptophyta > Magnoliopsida > Brassicales > Brassicaceae > Euclidium > Euclidium syriacum. The sequence goes on along the minus strand of FPAK01000012.1, from coordinate 1,758,709 downwards.
TAAACAACAATTTTATTTGTACACTTCCGAAAATGTACATGTAGCTTCTTCTTCTTTTCTTGTTTCGAAATTCTCATGTGTTAAGACTTAAGAGTGGCCCCTATATATATATAGCCACAGGGCTTCATTGATAGAGGTGAACTAATTAATGAGACTAGCTAGTGATCTTAGCTTAAAAATGTCTCTCTATCACTCTCTTTGTTTTCTTCTCCTCCTCTCTCTCTCCCAATGCCATGGCGCTCACAACCTCCGACCACGTGGACCACTTCGAACTCCCCATCTCGACGGTAAGATACTCACCACTTTATAGTATTCACTAATTAGTTACAATAACGAACATTGTACGACGTTGTGGTTTCTATATCTGTAGGGCTTCTCCCAAATGGAAACTTTGAGCACGTTCCTCTCAAATCAAACATGAAGCATCGACAGATAATCGGCGCTCACTCTCTCCCTAGCTGGGAAATCTCCGGCCACGTGGAGCTAGTCTCCGGTGGGCCTCAGCCCGGAGGATTCTATTTTCCCGTCCCACGTGGGGTCCACGCGGTCAGACTAGGAAGCTTAGCCTCCATCTCTCAAGACGTGAAAGTGAAGAAAGGCCTAGTCTACTCTCTGACGTTCGGAGCCACGAGGACTTGTGCTCAGGACGAGAACATCAAAATCTCTGTGCCCGGTCAAGCCAACGAGCTTCCGATCCAAACCGTCTTTAGCTCCGACGGTGGAGATACGTACGCTTGGGCTTTCGTGGCAACCTCTGATTTGGTTAAGATCACTTTCCATAACCCTGGTGTGCAAGAGGACCGCACGTGTGGACCTCTCTTAGATGTTGTCGCTATCAAGGAGATCCTTCCTCTCCGGTATAACGGAGGTAAATAAATTGCTCAAATCAATTATCCTGTAAAGATCCGGTTCATTTTACACTTTCGGATTTTTCATTTTAGTCCTTTATTTCAGCAGATACTTCTATTACCACCCAATAACTTTTTTTCTTCGTGTAATCATAGGAAACTTGGTGAAAAACGGAGGATTCGAGGTGGGCCCGCACGTTTTTGCTAATTTCTCAACCGGAGTTTTGATTCCGGCAAGGATCCAAGACTTTATCTCTCCGCTTCCGGGATGGATCGTCGAATCCCTCAAACCGGTGAAATACATCGATTCACGTCATTTCAAGGTTCCCGTGGGACGCGCCGCCATCGAGCTTGTTGCCGGAAGAGAAAGCGCAATCGCTCAGATTATCCGGACCGAAGCCGGGAAGAATTACATCCTCTCGTTCACGGTCGGTGACGCGGAGAATGGCTGCCACGGGTCGATGATGGTGGAGGCGTTCGTGGGGAAAGAGGAGCTTAAGCTTCAGTTTGAGTCACAAGGTAAAGGAGATACCAAGACGGGGCATTTTAGGTTTGCTGCCGATTCGGATCGTACGAGGATAACGTTTTATAGTGCGTTTTATCATACCAAACTTCATGATTTCGGGCATCTTTGTGGACCTGTTCTTGATAGTGTTGTTGTTCTCCCTGCTCATTAACGATTTGAGATTCTTAGTTCTAATCAACATACATTACAATAAAAAGTACCATATTTCATTCGTATGAAGTTTGTAATTCTATTAAGAAGTGCATTAGAATACGCCGGACTTTAATCTTGTATGAATTTTCTTCTTATTATTATACTTCAGTTGACGAAAAAAAGTGCAAGAGAAAAATATAAGAAACTTTATTGGCGAATAGTTTTGTTATCTCAACACTAAAAACTATACAATGCCAACACATAGAGTCAAAATCCATTACGAACAACTCATTACAAGGATTAAAAGGTGAAACCCAATTGTAGTTAATAGGTTAAAATTGTATGAGCACTTTTTCACCAACTTCTAGTAGTCAATCCATGGCCACAAATCCTTGGCTAGTAATTTAATTGAAATAACCCGCAAACCAAAGTTGGCACATGATTAATTTTCCATATGTTTTGGTCTTTATTCTAGCAGTGGAATAATTTGCCTTGAAATTCCTATAGTCTTGGTATTCATGACACTGTTGTTCTCCTTTCTTGAACATTTTATCTCTTCTAGTGGATGATGTTTTGTAGCTAGAGTTCTTGCTTCTGTCCAAACCTCTTACAATTGCTTCTGTAGTATGATACGATTTCACGAATTCATGAGTCTCATGATATAACCATAGGTTGATCGATTCACAACACTCGAATTCGATCCTATTAACCATGATTGTCTACCATATTCTTGAATTAAAACGTACCTTAAACGGTAGGAGATTAAAGAAACTTGCTCTTGGATTCAGAAATCTCTTAGTGTTTTTTCTTATTGTGAATTTTGAGTATATATAGGAGAAAAGAGAGACGGCTAGGTTTTGACTTGTTTGACAAGTCCAACCGACTTGTTTATCAAGTTTAACTTGATCAAAAAGTCCGAAAATCTATGTCCGAGACTTGGGTGGATTGAAAACAAAAATTACTAACTCGTTTAAGAGAGGTTTTAGTCACATACCAAACCGACACTTATATATTCCAGCTACACCGAAACCATTCGGTTTGAATTAAGTTTGGGTTATACCAAAAACATCCTTCTGAATTTGGCCCAAAAAGATAAGAACACGCAGAGATCCTATAGGGCCTATTGCCAAGACCCAAGTCCAAGACCAAGCCCAAGCCCAAGTCCGCCCCGAGCCGGCGGTGACTTGTGCGGTTTTTCCATTATATCTTGCTTACACCATAGTATTAGCCAATTGAACTAATACACAAATTATTCCATATATATACTACTTGGAAACTTTTCAAGATCTCAATGTGGGACAATTTCATTTCCCACAAATAGTTATAACGAATGAAAATATTTCATTCTTTATACGCTTAACTCATTTCTCATTCACACTTAATTTTTTTTGTAAAACCCCAATATATGATTTCACATAATTAACTTTATAAAACAATTTGCTTTAAAATTTGTTCCAATAGATTTACCCATGTTGTCTTTGTAGATTCGCACATCAGTACGAGTTAATTGCCATGAAGATTACTAATAGTGCCACACTGTTGAATTTTGACATGGTATTCTCAGCCAAAGTCCACTTTTATTGTTCCTTTTTTTAAAACATCTGGAGCTCATGTCTCTCCTTTGACCATTGGTGGCGATCCTTTCAAGATTAATGTCCAAGCATCTTCATCAATTATTCAAACTATAGTCTTCATCTTCACCTTCCAGAGTTCATAGCTTGATTGGATGTTGAACAAAAATTAGCTCCTTAGATGACGAGTCCATCTCTCATTTTCGTATGATCCTCACCTGTTGTTAAGTCACAACTTGGTTGAGATTTCCGCTCTAATACCAATTGATAAAGCTAATGGTCTCACAAGACAAGCAAAGCTCGGAACACTGGATTTTCTTCCTTATTAGAATGCTTTAGAACTCAGTTTACACAACTACTTTTCCTAACTTGTAACTGAATCAAATTCTATTATAATACAAGCGGATCTCTACCAAAATTTCCGTGTTTACACCGTGACTAAGAAAGTACTAACTCTCTAAAAAATGAAAGCTCTCACAATCACTATTCTTCGTTCTAGACATCTGACCTTAAAAACAAGACTCAACTCCCTTTTATCTTAATGGGATACATCTATTATTTTACATTAGATTTTTTGCCTTCAATATCTCCAAAACTTTTCAAGAATATCTTTATTTTCTTTTGAATATATCTTAAAAAATGTGCGAACCAAGACACTTATCCACGTCATCCATGTTCCACGTCATCATCTTTGTTCCATCATATCTTTACTTGTTCCAGTAAAAGTTCTGACATATTCACCATTGATATCCATCGGAAATTGAGTAAGAGAAATAGAAACTCAAATCTAGCTGATATAAACATGGGGCATGTCAATTGCTTGTAGGCAGGCAGTTGATGAACTGCGAAGGCATTGAATCGAAGATTTTTACAATGGTCACTTTTGATCACTTTTGATGGTGTACCATTAAAGTATAAGATTATTATATAATTGTTAATAAACTCACTCGCAAGCAAAAAATTCTCAAGAATCAACATGTCTTTAAAATAGACTGATTAGAGCAACATAAAGTTTGGAGATGATTTTGTACTCTAAGTCTTTGATTATGAAGCTCCCAAAAACTTAGAAATGAGGGACCATAAATATTGAATTTAAGGGTCGTAAGTGAAGTTGAAGAAGTGATCCATGGATCCTGATTAACTGATTTCTCAAATAAAGTAGTATTGCTAAGATATATGACGGATTCGAAGTGAAGTCTAATATAAAAACCATATAAGTTACAAGTTTACAAAGACCATCTAGGGACTTTGGAATGGATACAATATTATATGACTTATCCTTCTTTGTGCTACGCTGTTGGATTAGGATGATGTGGCGAAACCTATACCGTTGATAATTATTCAGACGTAGACTTCAGCACAGTAGATAAACTCTCCTCGGCTCCCCAGTCTCTTCTCTGTATTTTTCTTTGAAGAAGCGAAAAGAGCCAAGTCCCACCGAAGACGAAACCAAATCCTAAGCTTTAATCGAACGAAGATGGCTGTCGAGAACACAACGATGGAAGGTGTCGAGATACTTAAGCCTCGTACGGACAAAAGAGAATATCGGAGGATTGTCCTCAAGAACTCGCTCCAGGTCCTGTTGATCAGCGATCCCGATACCGATAAGGTCTGAGATCGCTACAATTTAATTCCTGATAATTTCGATTCCTTTTCACTGATTCAGATTTTGTTAATTCTTTTTCAAGTGTGCTGCTTCAATGAGCGTTAGTGTTGGATCCTTCTCTGACCCACAAGGATTAGAAGGCTTAGCTCACTTCCTTGGTACGTTGAATTGTTCCAAGTTTGTAATTTCTCAACTGTAATTCGGATTTTTGCATGATTTTGACATGTGTACCAATCTTAATTCGTGTGCCCAATAGAATAATTCAATCACTGATCTTTAATTCTGGTCTCAATTGTATCTTTTTGATGTTCATTGATTGGTTTCATTATAATGATAATGAATGTTTTGGTTTTGTTAGAGCATATGCTATTTTATGCAAGTGCAAAATATCCAGAGGAAGATAGTTACTCCAAGTACATCTCAGAGGTAATATGAAGTCGAAAATACTTGAAAATGTTATTAGAATCCGCATGATATAAAATTTTGAGAAATATGAAATTTTGATTGGTGTAGCATGGAGGAAGCACAAATGCGTATACATCTTCTGAAGAGACAAATTACCATTTCGATATTAATGTTGACTCTTTCCATGAAGCTTTGGACAGGTACCATTGTTTTTTCTTCCTCTTGCTAATCAAGTTCCCTTTTGCCTGTTTAAGACTCTTATGTGTGATTGCTTGAATCAGATTTGCACAGTTCTTTATCAAGCCACTAATGTCAGCTGATGCCACCATGAGGGAGATTAAGGCTGTTGACTCAGGTTCGCTTTTGTTTTCTTTATGTTTTTTCTCTTGCTGCAATTTGTGAATGGTCAACAGATTATAACGACTTTTATTTATCCAGAGAATCAGAAAAACTTACTCTCTGATGGTTGGCGAATGCGACAGGTATAAATTTTGATCAATGAAAAATGATTTGAGTTATTTTGTCTTATATCACCTCATTTAGTAATTAATCTCACTATCGAAGGATGCATTTGAGGCCTTCATTATGATAAGAACAAAAATCATTTATTTGAACTTTTGACAATTTAATGTTTTTTATTACCTGGCTGTATATGACATGATATGTCACATATCTAACATATCAATTTTTTTGTCATTTTCTTTGAATAACAGTTGCAGAAGCATTTAAGCAAAGAAGACCATCCATTTCACAAGTTTAGCACAGGTTTATATTCTCTGTTTCTACTCATATTTCTGTTAATTGTCATGTATGGAATGAGATTCATTCTGATGCATATGATTAGTGAGATGTGATTCAAATCCTTTTTAGCATGCTAAAAGAGTGAGAATTTGTGCTTTAGGGAACATGGAGACTCTTCATGTAAAACCTCAAGCAAAAGGAGTGGATACAAGGAATGAGCTTATTAAGTTCTACGAAGAGCACTATTCTGCCAACATTATGCATCTTGTTGTATATGGGAAGGGTATGTTTTGGTGCTAAACTCGAAATTATTTTTTAAAGAAATTAAAATTGCTAACATTTACAATCTATACTAATGACTTTCCTCTGTATCTTTTCAGAAAGCATCGATAAAATTCAAGATCTTGTGGAAGGGATGTTCCAGGAAATCCAAAATACCAACAAGACTGTCCCTAGATTTCCTGGCCTGCCATGTACTCCGGACCATTTGCAGGTGTCTGCTCCTTCCAAAAATTTATAATTTATTATAACATGAAAAAAAGTCATGGTAGAATGTTTCTGAGATGGTATTTTTTTGGTTTTAGATTCTCGTGAAGGCTGTACCTATAAAGCAAGGACACAAGCTGGGTGTTTCATGGCCAGTAACTCCAAGCATTCATCATTACGAGGAAGCACCAAGCCAATACCTTGGCCATCTAATTGGACATGAAGGAGAAGGAAGTTTGTTTTATGCTTTGAAAACCTTGGGTAGGTCTTCTCTTTTGTGACACACACTAATAACTTTTCCCGTATATTCTTCATGAGAGATTGAAAAGTAGGTTTAATGGAATCATCTATAGGAAATGAGTGTTGTTTGTCCTATAGAGAGTTTCATTCTAGTCGAGAACTTCTTGTATATGACAGATTATATAGTAGTCTTGCTTAAATCCTCTTGTTACTTGTAGGTTGGGCAACGGGACTGTCTGCTGGGGAAGGAGAGTGGACTCTTGATTATTCTTTCTTCAAGGTTTCAATTGATCTTACTGATGCTGGTCATGGTGGGTTACTCTATTATCTTCTTATATCTTGTGTTGAATTGAGAATATGGGTGTATTTTGTGTTAAGTAAGTACATTACATGATAAATTCCGATTTTTTTTGTACTTGGTGGGTTTACAGAGCATATACAAGATATTTTAGGGTTGCTGTTCAGATACATTCAGCTATTACAAGAGACTGGTGTTTGCCAGTGGATTTTTGATGAGGTATGGACTTTGATTTTGCTAATATTTCCTTCTGATTTGATTCATTCTCTTTAATGGTTTTTGATACATTTTTTGTTTCTATTATGATTGAAGCTCTCAGCTATCTGTGAGACGAAATTCCATTATCAAGACAAAATACCACCAATGTCATATATAGTGGATATTGCATCAAACATGCAGGTAATGTTTTTTATCTCTTGTTCACTTTTGAATAAACTTTCTATTTATTACTGCTGCTTAGCTCTGTTTTCATTTCAACAATCATTACTAGATCGTCCATATGAAGTCTAAGTTTGGTAATTTATACCCTTTTTTTTTTTTTTTTTCTGAATCGTATGTGTCTTTTGCAATTACGTTTCAGATATATCCGGCCAAGGATTGGCTGGTTGGATCATCACTGCCTTCTAAATTTAATCCAGCTACTGTACAAAAGGTCGTAGATGAGCTTTCTCCTAGCAGTGTTCGGTAAGTCTGTGGTCTTTTAAGTGCTGTGCTTTGCCTACATAATCTCGATTGACGAAGAATCTTTGTAATTGCCATTGTTTTTTGTAGAATCTTTTGGGAATCACAGAAATTTGAAGGACAAACTGACAAAGCTGAGCCATGGTATAACACTGCCTATTCTCTTGAGAAGATAACCAGCTCTACCATTCAGGTTCGCTTTATATGTTTTTTGAACCATTTCTTTCGCTTTCTTAATCTTTTTCAGGGTTTATGTAATTTTTCGGTTTTATGTAATTTAATTACAGGAGTGGGTGAAGTCTGCTCCCGATCTAAGCCTACATCTACCAGCGGTGAATGTCTTCATTCCTACAGATTTTTCATTAAAGGATGCTAAGGACAAGGTTCTAATTTCACCACACAAATTATAAGTACTTTTTTTTTATAAAGTTTTAATGTATGAAACAGTCTTCTTACATGATCAAGTCTTGGAAACAGGACACGGTTCCAGTTTTGTTGAGAAACTCGGCTTTCTCGAGGTTGTGGTACAAACCAGATACAATGTTCTCAAAGCCAAAGGCATATGTTAAGATGGATTTCAACTGCCCACTCGCAGTCAGCTCTCCTGACGCAGCTGTTCTTACGGATATTTTCACGCGGTTACTAATGGACTACTTGAATGAATACGGTAAGTATCCCTCGGTATATTCCTTTCAGCTAGGGACTTTCTTGACATTAGTTTAGAGAACTCTATGCCAAATTTCTGGAATCAAGCTTCTGAAACTTGGCAAATTTGTCCAATAGCCACCAAAACTTGTCTCTTGCAAAATATTTCCATAATACAATAACAACAAGAGTATAAGAAACAAAGCTTGTATTTTTGATATGTTATATCATGAAATCTGCCTCATCACTCTTTTGTGTCTTGTATGTTCCAGCTTATTATGCACAGGTTGCTGGTCTTTACTATGGAGTGAGCCTATCAGACAACGGTTTCGAGGTGTGTTTGGCATTTACCTCATCTTCACCACATACATTTGCTCAATAATGATTTTTCTTCTTTGTTTCTGACTATGTTTTTGTTTCTCAGTTGACCCTCATTGGTTATAATCACAAACTGAGGATCTTGCTGGAAACTGTTGTTGCAAAGATAGCAAAATTTGAAGTTAAACCTGACAGATTTGCTGTTATCAAGGTAACAACAATGTCAGGCTTTGTCTCTTTTTTCTTATAACTTAAGTTATTAATTGAAATCTGTGTTTATCCTGTTTCTGTATCCTCTCTACTAGGAAACTATCACAAAGGAGTATCAAAATTACAAATTCAGACAGCCATACCACCAAGCGATGTATTACTGCTCACTGATATTACAAGACCAGACATGGCCTTGGGAAGAGGAACTAGATGTCCTTTCTCATTTGGAAGCTGAAGACGTAGCTAAGTTTGTCCCAATGTTATTATCAAGGACCTTCTTCGAGTGTTACATAGCAGGTATCTACATATCTTGTCGTTTTTCTTTTCGGTAAGTTTTCTTTAGTGTCCAAATATTTATATATACTTCATCATTGCAGGTAATGTGGAGAAAAACGAGGCTGAGTCAATGGTCAAACATATTGAAGATGTTCTTTTCAATGATCCAAAACCGATTTGCCGACCTTTGTTCCCATCTCAACACCTGACTAATAGAGTTGTGAATCTCGGAGAAGGAATGAAGTATTTCTACCACCAAGATGGCTCTAACCCCAGTGATGAAAATTCTGCTCTTGTACACTTTATTCAGGTTATTCCTTAGTTCACATTCACAAGATAACTTCCAAATTGTTCAGAGATCACATTCTATTTGTTTAGGCTAACTGAAACTTTCTTTTTTGCGACGAACAGGTTCATAGAGATGACTTTGCCATGAATGTTAAACTTCAACTATTTGGTCTCGTTGCAAAGCAAGCCACTTTTCACCAACTTAGAACTGTCGAGCAACTTGGTTACATCACTGCACTTGCTCAGAGGTACATTTCAAATTTCCTCGTATTTCCCTAATATAACCTCTCCCCCCTGAATTCGATTTAATCGCACTTCTTTGCAATGCAGGAACGATTCTGGCATCCATGGTGTACAGTTCATAGTCCAATCCTCAGTTAAGGTACCAAATCATCCAAGCCATCTCTTAACATTATAACACTTTAAGTTTCGTCTCATTAATTTCCTAGAGGGTTTAATTTTTTAATAGGGTCCTGGACATATTGATTCGAGGGTGGAGTCAGTACTCAAAAGCTTTGAGACTAAATTACGCGATATGAGTGATGAGGAATTCAAGGTGAGATTTGTCAACCAGTTAGTGATTCTTGCTATGCTAATATGATCCTCAGCAAGATTTTGTTATACTGACATGAGTTACCTTTTCTCAAGAGCAATGTAACAGCTTTGATAGACATGAAGCTTGAGAAACACAAGAACTTGAAGGAAGAATCCCGGTTTTACTGGCGTGAGATTCAAACCGGAACTTTCAGATTCAACCGTAAAGAGGCAGAGGTAAAGAAACACCTTAATCCTATCTAAGAATTGAATCACTGCGAAGATTAGATCAAGTTAGTATGGAGTTGTTCGGTTAATTGAGATGAGAGTATGGGTTTGTTTGTGGGCAGGTTGCTGCATTGAAACAGCTTCAGAAGCAAGAGTTAGTAGATTTCTTTGATGAATACATAAAAGTTGGAGCAGCACGGAAGAAATCGCTGAGTGTGAGAATATACGGGAGCCAGCATTTGAAGGAAAAGGCAAGTGACAAAGAAGAAGTCCCGTCACCATCTGTTGAAATCGAAGACATTGTTTCTTTCAGAAAATCTCAACCTCTTCATGGCTCGTTCAGGGGATGTGGACAACCCAAGCTGTGAGAAACTATACACTAATTCTTCATTATACAAAGACACTACTTTTTCATTTTCTCTTTTACTGGTTATACTTTGGGAACAAATGTTAGACAACAGAGATCCAATCGTTGACTGATGAATGAAATTCCGAGACACATTACGGTTATTGTTCTGTTGGTTCATTGGTTATAAACTGAAGCATTGGGACAAACAAGCAAAAGAATTGAGATGGGATGATACAGACAGGAGCGTTGACTATACTAAGCCATACCCTGTTCCTCAATTCATATAAGATTTTACTTATTCTATATATATATATTGCGTCGTTATATATATATGGGCTATACTTTCATATTAATAACCTATACCAAGAGTCAAGACCAACTCATACCATATATAAACAGAAGGTGAGCGAGGAGAATAAAGCTATACCGGTCTCAAGCACCAGCTCTTAGTTTGTCATGCAATCTGCAGAGAATATAGAAAAGCATATTAAAAGATGAAAACAAAGGGTTTGTGATGCTATATAAATGTGCATTTTTGTCTGTGACTAATTTGTTCATAAGGACGGTGATGGAAATCCAGATTAATACCTTGTAAACAAATGGCTCATGTTTTCCTCCTGCACCAGACCTTTTAACATTACCCATCTTCAATAACCTGCATCAGGATATTAACAATTTTTGAAAGAAAACTTCTAAAAATGTGTGCATTCATGTCTTATCATGTTAAAGCCTGTTCTAAGTTCTTCCTTCTGTGTTATGCTTGTGTGTGAGAGTGTTAAAGGAATATTGAGAGAGAGAGAATGTGTACATTCTGAGAGCTTTACTTGTGTCTGCGCTATCTCCAAGCACCTGACGGATCTTGACTTCAGAAGAGCAGCTTTTTGAGAGAAACTCCAAGATCTTTACTGCTCTACGCCGAATGGAACTTGACCTGATGTTACTTTCTCTCTTCTTTGTTTCTCTGTGTCGTTTCTCGTGACCGATGGTTTTGATTCTGCTTTGTGTGCTTGAAATCTCGCTTGAACCAGTGGACAAACATGATTCCTCTCTGGATTCATTGGAGCATTTCGAGAGATCATCATGATTCTTTGAATGTGTTGGATTCCAATCAGCTGAGCTCCAAGTCACATTTGTTCGGCGTTTTTTGGCAATCTGAATGGGAAAAAATCATGGAAAATTGATTCAAATCCCTAAATTGCTGATAAGGATTGAAACAAGATGAAATTCAAATTTTAACGAGAAAATTCAAATTCCAGAAATATCAGTTTCTGCGAAAATGAGCATAAATCCAGAATCGCTTAGAGAACATGCGAAGAACAGCCAGATTTTCAAATTACGATCAAAGCACTGACACCATAAACACACACAAATTCTTCAGAACAGGGGAAATCAGGAGCGAAAGAGAAAAATAATTCTGTAATCGAGATGTGATGATGAAATCGCACCTTGAAATTCATGAAATCAGCCTCGAATTTTTTCCCAGACGAACCATTGTTGGAGAGAGCCGAGTCGCACGATCTCGTTCCTGTAGACACGAAGCTCAAGCTCAAGCTTCCATGGCCGTAACTTTCACCCACCGAGATAAATTTTTCCTCAGATCCAAATCTATCACTATAAAAACCAGCAATCAAGGACGGCGAGTACAGGGATCAGGAAGAGAAGCATAGATCTGGACTCGAACTTCCTAATTTTGAATTGAAATCAAAAACGCATAAGTTGCGCTACCTTGAAGAAGCGAAGCACAACGGGTCAGAGGAAAGGAGAAGAAGAAACGATGCAACTTCTCTGTCGATCGAAGAAGGAAACTCAGTCATCTCCGATCTTACAACTTTCGAAACAATTTTTCTCTGCGTTTTCTGTTAGTGGCGCGATGATCTGAGCTCTTCTCTTATTTTTGAATCTTCTCTCTCCCTCTCTCTGTGACTGTGAGAGTGATGTCTCCCTCTTCATGGGCCCTTTTATTCGGGCTTGGATGACTTACGAGCCCATTCAAAATTCACTAAAACTCCTACGAAAGCTGTCTGAGAAAGAAACAATGGTTACCAAAATTATGATTTAGTCCTATTTAATTTATACAGAATTGTGAAATTTTAATTTGATTTTGTTCTTCCTTTCGTTAACAAGAAATAAGATTTTGCTTCACAAAAAAGTTTTTTTTTTCGAATTAAAAAATGATAAATTTTACAAAATACTATTTTTGTGGCATTAATATTTTTGTTTTAAAATTATATGACTTATTTCATAAAAAAAAATATAAAAGAATTTTTTGTAGTCTTTCTCTATTTTCTGTTTTAATTAAAAAGGTTAAATTAATTGTGAATATAACACTAGGCTATAGTGAAATTCGTTATTAGATCAAATTCTATAATATTTTCATCCTCGTATCTCTTTTCAGTCTCAAATTTAGCAAGTATTTAACATTTGTTTATGTAAATATTTTACTACAATATTTTAAGCTTTGCTTCATGTGATGGATTGCCAGGTCCTACAGAATACAGCAAGAATTACTGTTTAGTTGTCTCTTTGGGGATAAAGAAGAAAACCCAAAGTGTGCATTGACCTTACAGCTCACAGACGCAACTTCGCTTTCCAAGCTTGGCATTGCATTCAAGCTTAAGCAACGTCAATTCCAACTACCGCATTACATACTCTTACAGTTGCAGAGACAACAAACTAACCCAATTTTCTTTTTGTTCTTCTGGTGGAAAAAAGAATCACAAATCTCAGGGCTGTGTGGAATTTGAATTTCTGATTCAAGAGTGTTCGGAGGGTTAATTCCGAATTGATCCGATGTTGGTTCAGGATCGTGCGGCGCCGTCTCCTCCCAAGCCGCCGAAATCTCAGATCAGAGAACTACCTACCCATCAGCAGATCCGACGATTCAGTGAACCCAAAAACCTAGATTTCTCGTCTTGGTTCTCCGAAAATGTCACCAGAATCGCTGTCTTCTTTCTCTGCATCGTCACCATAGCAGCTTTCTTCTTCCTCTACAACACCACCGACACTGCTTCTCTTCTTTGTTTCCAGTCTCAGTCAACTCAGTCGCTTCAATCTCTCTCTCGTCCTCAAATCAAATGGAATTCGATCAAGGTTGTACCCGACAAAACCTCCCCGTACGCTAATTTCGTGACGGAGAAATGGATCGTGGTGTCGGTGACGAAGTATCCGACGGAGGAGCTCAAGAGCTTGGTGAAGATCCGTGGATGGCAGATTCTAGCGATCGGAAACTCAGCGACACCGAAGGATTGGAGTCTCAAAGGTGCGATCTATCTCTCTCTCGATGCTCAAGCCGAACTGGGTTTCCGCATTTTAGATCATTTACCTTACGATTCTTTCGTACGGAAGAGTGTCGGTTACTTGTTCGCGATCCAGCACGGTGCCAAGAAGATCTACGATGCGGATGATCGTGGCGAAGTGATTGATGGAGATCTAGGGAAGCATTTCGATGTAGAGTTAGTAGGTGAAGACGCAAAGCAAGAACCGATTTTGCAGTATAGTCATGAAAATCCTAACAGGACCGTGGTTAATCCTTACATTCATTTCGGGCAACGTTCGATTTGGCCTAGAGGTTTGCCATTAGAGAATGTAGGTGAGATCAATCATGAAGAATATTACACTGAGGTTTTTGGTGGTAAGCAGTTTATACAGCAAGGGATTTCGAATGGTTTACCAGATGTTGATTCGGTGTTTTACTTCACCAGAAAAACGACTTTAGAAGCTTTTGATATTAACTTCGATGAGCATTCTCCTAAAGTGGCTTTGCCTCAAGGTTTAATGGTTCCAGTTAATTCGTTTAACACTCTTTACCATTCGTCGGCTTTTTGGGGGTTAATGCTTCCTATTTCTGTTAGTTCAATGGCTTCTGATGTGTTGAGAGGTTACTGGGGACAAAGGCTATTGTGGGAGCTTGGTGGTTATGTTGCTGTTTATCCACCTACAGCTCACCGGTTTGATAGAATCGAGGCTTACCCTTTTGTAGAGGAGAAAGATCTTCATGTCAATGTTGGTCGAATGATCAAGTTCTTACTTGCTTGGAGATCAGAGAAGCATAGTTTCTTTGAGACAATTCTTGATTTGAGCTTTGCTATGGCTGAAGAAGGATTTTGGACAGAACAAGATGTGAAATTCACAGCTTCTTGGCTTCAGGATTTGATTGCTGTCGGGTATCAACAACCGAGATTAATGTCGCTTGAATTGGATCGCCCACGAGCAAGTATCGGTCATGGAGATAGAAAAGAGTTTGTTCCTAGGAAGTTGCCTTCGGTTCATCTCGGGGTTGAGGAGACAGGTACAGTGAGCACTGAAATAGGGAACTTGATTAGGTGGAGGAAGAATTTTGGGAATGTTGTGCTTGTTATGTATTGTAACGGTCCTGTTGAACGCACCGCTCTTGAGTGGAGGTTACTATACGGCCGGGTATTCAAAACCGTGGTTATCTTGTCTTCTCAGAAGAACTCTGATCTCTATGTCGAAGAAGCCAAGCTCGACCACATTTACAAGTAAATAATTTTCTCAAGATTTAGTATATATGTTTGATTTAGAATTCCAGGTTATAACCGTAAGTTTATATGTGACATTTCAGGCATCTACCGAAAATATTCGATCGATACAGCAGTGCAGAAGGGTTTTTGTTTGTTGAAGATGATACAATTCTCAATTACTGGAATCTACTTCAAGCTGATAAGACTAAGCTTTGGACTACAGACAAGGTATGCTAACATTCTTGGCTTCTTTTTTTGTTTCACTATCTCGATAAGTATTATCTGACAAGTTGTGAACCGGTGATTAGGTATCGAAGTCATGGACGTCAGTAAAACCGAGTGGGAAGTCTGATTGGTTTTCTGTACAAGCTGAGTTAGTGAAGAAGACAGTAAGTACAATGCCGGCTCATTTCCAAGTTAACTACAAGGAAGCGACTCAGAACAATCATGAAACATTAACGATGTGCAGTTCAGAGGTATTTTACGTGCCTAAACGACTCGTCGCTGATTTTGTCGATCTTGTTGATCTCGTGGGCGACATAGACTTGCATTACAAAGTTGCGGTACCAATGTTCTTCCTGTCAATGGATTCGCCTCAAAATTTTGACCCGGTTCTTGGTTCGATGGTATATAAACGGAAATCGTCTTCGTTTAACACTTCTTCGAGTCTGTATTCTGCTAAAGCACCTGCAGTTCATCCATGGAGCATATCGAGCGAACAAGATTTCATCAAATTAGTTCAGCAAATGGCTGAAGGCGACCCGTTGCTAATGGAATTGGTATGATATGATGTTGGGACTCATCAGGGTATAGAGAGGTTTTGCAGTAATGCAATGATAGAAAACAGAGTTATACAAAAAAGATTGTGTCTTTTGATTCTTTTTTTTGGTTCCCTTTTCAGAAATTTTTTGTCTTCTGGGGGTTTGTGGAGAAAGTCATGTAATATTCCCATTGTAATCATACATTTTGTGAGTGTATAACGTTTCCCCAATCTAAAAACAATCTACACTTCATTAATGAAGACAAAAAAAAACATGTTTCTGACAGTTTTGATCCCACAAGGAATAGACATTAAAAAGTTAAGGAAGCTTGTTGAAGACATCCTGAAGCTGAGTATGACTCACAACAACACCAAGTTTCTGAGAAATTGATGTTCCCACTGTTTCGGAATCCAAGCTCGACAAAGTATCTGCACCGCTCATGGCAATGTACTCGCTCAAATTGTGTAAGATTCCGTCTTCAAGAGCAAGACAAAGAAAGAACAAGCAGAATCACTACAGATTTTGCTATGTCTGAGGAGATGAATATAGTTGATGAAAGGGTGAAACAGAAAAGTTACATCTTTACCTTGAGCAACAATGGGTTGATAAGGAGGAGGTTGAGCAGTCCAGCTTCCATCAGGTTCTTTCATGTGTCTTCTATCAGATGCAAAGTGCTTAAAGAACATAGGAGCATGCACAATGCGAAAGAACCTGATCTCAACCACCAAAACCAGCTACATTATCTATCTAAATGCTAAAATTTCGGAGCCAAATATCTATAGATTACCTTTGATATTCTGCAAAAAGCTGAAAAGATGGCTGGATAGTTTCAGACACATATGAGGCTAATGGTGAAGGGAATGGCAAAGTTGAATCGAGATCCCACACCAAAGGCTCAGATTCGTTTTCTTCTTTCTTTCTCTAGTCATGCAATTGCAAATAGATACAACCAAAATCAAGGCTGATTCGAAGAAAAAACGATATACTGGAACAAGTTCAAAGCTAGTGGCTTGGATATTATGGGTTTACCTGGACACAGATGACATGATAATCCCACAGTACAATTCCATCAGCTCTGCTACTAGCTTTCTGATGCCAGAGTGGAACCTACAATAAGATCTAATTAACATTATTAATAATGGACGCAAAGCATACACACTCTGATTACCAAACAAGAACATTGAATAACTGAAACTCCAAAATCAAAAATCAATAGCAGTGAAAGAGTGTAATGGAGATATAATTCTAACACGAAACAAGACCAAACCTAAGAAATTACAATTAATTAATTAGAGAAACATGCTTGCCTGCTTCTTTTCATTCGAGATGAAAACAACAAACAGATCAGAACCATTCGCATCCGCTACACCATTCTCGCACAACGTCTTGCAGAGTAGATATACGTTCTCTTCGCTACAAAAAAAAATGTCAACATAAAAGACTGAGCAACATTTTCTTAGGTTCTACTTCTACCAATAACCACCAAAAGAGAGATTCTCCAAAAGAGGAACGAAATCAACTAGAATCCTGAAAAGAGTTTTCCGGGTTTCGAAAATCACGTAAACAAGTCGAATATGCCGCTCTATCATTTGAAAATACCTAAATCCGAGGGAATTTTGTAAACATGAGACGGGAAAGAACTGTACCAGTAGTAAGGGGTGTGTTGGAACCGAGTAGCATCCATTGCCGGAATCTCCGAGGTCACGCTGGACATTTTTTCTTTGGATTCGACCACTTCTCTTCTCCAATTTCCTTACATAAAGCAACTCTGATCATCTAATCGTGAAAAGTGGTGGTGGATACAATTGGGAAATGTTGAACGATGAGAGAACAAAAAATTCTATGCCGTCAGTCAACCTCTACGACGTCGTATCTTTTATAAATCAAACTACGTCGTTTTCAGGTGTAGTCTTTGTAATTTCCCATTAAAATTGGATTCGCTCGCGTGACAGAGCAGTGACGATGGAGGAGCCAGATGCGAATCGTCGGCGGATCTGCAACGGCTGCGATCGTCCTAATCCGATTTGTCTCTGCCATGTCATACCGGCGGAATTAATTCCGACGACGACTGAAATCATCATCCTCCACCATCCACACGAGTCACGGCACAAGCTCAACACCACACCTCTCCTCGTTAAATCCTTACGCCACGTCACCAGAATCCCCGGCCGTCGCCTACTTCGCCGCCACATTTCCGTCGAAGAAACCTCGCTCGCATCTCCCATAATCTACCTCTTCCCATCTTCTCCTGCCTCTCCCGCCGTCACCTTATCCGAATTCAAATCCCTAAACCTCCTGAACCATCAAGGGGATTCGAATCCTCCGCCGCTGAGGCTCATCGTATTCGACGCTACGTGGAAGCACGCGAACGAGATGGTAAAGGCCAGCGAGGTGGTTCTAAGAGAAGCAGGGGCAGTCAGGGTGTGTTTGGATGCGGAAATAGACGCATCCGTTAGCGGAGGAAGCATTTACGATTCAGAGCTGGTGCTTAGGAGGGAGCCATTCAGCGGATGCGTAACCACTGCAGAGGCAGTGGCCCGGTGCTTGGGAGCCATCGAGCCGGACGGTGAAGAAATCGAGAGGAAGCTGATTAGGGTTCTGAAAGAGATGGTGAGATTACAATCTGAATTCTTAAAGCCGATGAAACCAAGACCTAAGTTATTGAAGAAGAGATTTCAGAATCAGCAGCAAACAGTTGAAGCAGATGAATGAGTTTCGTCCATTATATCATTTTATTTTATTTTCTAGTTTAGCGAAAATTTTGCAGTGTCATTGTTGATGAAAATTTTATTACATTGGTCCTTGGTATTGTTAACTCGTTCCACATGGTTTTTTGACCAAACAAAAATCGTTCTAAACATCAAAACTTACCTTACAAAAAAAATCAGACAAGTCCATAAATTTTATGACTATCTCGATCTAATTACAAACTACACATTTAGTATAATTGTGGAAAAAGATCAATCCGTATTTTCTTTTGTGGAACAGACCGATTATGGACTTTGTAATTATAGAGTTTTTATAATAAGTAGAAAAGAACTCTTTAATAGGTTCCTAATTGATTTGGTAGACTTCTATCGCAAGATGGTAACCATGTTCTCCTTAAAGCATCTCTTTAAAGTTTAAACTATGCCAGTGTACATAACGGGGTGTTATAAGCTTCCTCTTTCCATATGTGACAATTTCTCCAATGCTATGAGTCGGTTTTGGTGGAATTCAACTGATCATTGGATTAGTTGGGACAAGATGAATATGCCAAAGGACTTGGGTGGCTTGGGATTCAAAGATGGGCAGAGTTTCAATCAAGTCTTATTGACTAAGTAAGCTTGGAGAATCTTATAAAATCCTACAAGTCTTTATGCTCACGTATTTAAAAGTAGATACTTTCCATATATGCACAAAAAGATTGAAAATGGCAGCAATTTTAGTGTGTGGATTAATCATTGGGTATAAGACAATGGAGTTAGAGTGCCAATGATAAAAAATATCTTCATTGGTTTGAAATTAAGGGTAGTACTTGTTGGACATCAATGGGAACTGTTGATTACGAAGCTTCACGAGTTATTCTTCCAAGATAACATTACATTGATTCTGAAGATCAGGTCCACAACCATCTTTGAGGCTTATTGGGGGATCTACACAGCATATAAATGTACAAATAGCATAATTATCGATCCTACAAGCTTTGTTGTTTGTCAAAGAACTCCTACTTAGACTACAAATGAACTATCTCTATATATCATTTTTGTTTTAGTGACTTCTAGTTTTTTTTTTTAGCTGGCATTAGCAGTGATCATGTTATAAATTATAACCTAAAATATATGTTAATAAGTAGTTGTAATGTAGTTCTACATAGGACCAATTTCAATTTATCAAAGTCAAACCATTTGCATAATATATTTCTGGTACCACTAATATGGACTATATAGTCATATGTTACAACATATATTTTTTTTCATTCGTCGACATTTTAAGTTGGTATAGTTTGATGTTATCAACCTTAATTTATAATACAGCTTTTCTTTATATGATATAATTATGGAGTGACCTTCAATCCTAATTTTAATATATTTCTTGATGGTGGTATACAAGTTAATGACTTTATGTATATTTTTTTCTACGTGAAGTTGACCCAGCAACACACAAGGATCGATTTAATGAAGTAAATTTTATTAACATCTTCAAACTTTTATTGGTGAATTGTTAATAGGTTGGTCAATTTGTGGATCCTATGTAAGTATGTATGTTAGTGCAGGGTACTCGAAAGATTACATTTATATATATTCATAAATAAATTTCGTATATTCCAATTCAAAGGTAGAGTTGGAAAAAGAAAGTAGAGAGAAAGGAGCGAGTATCACCCATGCATGGTCCATGACCTCTGCTAAAAGTAGAAAATAAGGCTGATCTACATTTATCTGGTTATTTGTATTATACTACTATTATTATAGTCATTATTGAACCCGAAATACTGTATATCGTTTTATAATACGGAAAGTGCTTATATCCTACAAAAGGAGTTCAATCGTGCAAAATTCACATGCTAAAAATGGACATCGTGTCATGCTGGAATTGTGAAATGATGAGACCAATCTCTCCATCAACATATGATATATTTTTTCCTATAACACTTCGCTTTATCAACATTTTATAATACTATTACTAAATGCATCATTTGTTATAATTAATGTATTAGACTTATTATCTGGCGATGTATAGATGTAATATAGATCTATAGTTCCACTAGTTTGGCTCTAAACAGGAATGTCGCTTACCTTTAATATTGATCCTCTACTTAAATTCGCTAATTGGTCTCTTGGTATGTAGTTGGGTTGGGTTTGTTGGTCTGGTTCACCTATTTTTGGATAATTACAAGAGGTTACATAGGACTAATATGGTTCGTTTAGACTATATATTTTTTTAAATCATTCAGTTCACTCCTTTTAATTTAATAAAGAACCTCTTAACCAAAAAAAAAGTCTAAATCTCTGAGATAAAATGTGTGATCAAGTGAATCAAAGAATTCATTGAAGAAGAAAAGCATGGAACATGGGACCTTCCACGTGACATGAGAAATATAAATGAGGTTGTGGACCATTTTGTGAGCATATGTAATTTTGAGAGTTTAGAAATGAAGGTGGCATTTTTTAATTACACACTCATGGACTCACATGATATGTTTTAGGCTTTTTAGGTTCCAATGTTATAATGTATGCCTAAAGCAAATAATATTCAAAGTATACAGATTCAAATTCGCTTTTTAGGCTGCTCAATATGTTTTTTTTATCTAATAAAAAGTTTCTTAGTTTCTAGTGTTGTGGTCCATGTTCAAATTGGAGATCAAAATAAGTGGAGTAGACAAAACCAAATTAAAATTGTATCAAAAACTATCAGTAATTAAATGGACTTACGAATGATTTTACGTGGTTTTACTTTTTATAGAATCGGTAAAACCTAGCCAAAATCAAACTTGAATTGTGAATCCATAAAACAAGTATGACTCATCTTTTTGAATGAATAAGTTTTTCGGTCAATTCCAACTCTAAACTATGTAAACTCCATTTAAAGAACTCATTTTCAACTGATTATACTACCACCATTGTTTAGGTTTAGAGTTGGAGTAGTATAAACTTTAAATTAAAAACCGAGTTTGTCGACTTTAATACAATGTTGAATTACCTGGTTGAAACTCTTATCCTTCTCTTTCAATCTTTGTATTTTCATAACACAGTATATTTTTGGTACGTTAGTATAGTCATGTTACATTACTTGAGTTCAGTAAAACACATATTTTCTTTCATTTTACTTGTTGTCGACATTTTAAGTTGGTATTGGTTGAAGTTATCAACTTTAGTTGAAGTTATCAACTTTATTATTATAACTTTTTTTATATGATATGATATGGAGTGACCTTCAATCCTAATATTTATATCTTTCTTGATGGTTGTACAAGTTAGTAACTAATGCATATATAATATTGTCATGATAATTTAAATTATTTTTGATTTGTGTTAAGAGTTCTATAAAAATCTTAAATGAGATAGGTGATATCCAAAACAATGTATTATATTTAGGATTAAATAGCATTTTTAACCTTTAAAAATATGAAAAAGCGTGTATAATTAATATTGGTGAACCTCTAAAAATATCCAAAAATCATACCTTTCAACTAAACTAACACCAAATCAACAAAAGAAAAGAACTATACAAAATACTTCAATCACAATAGTCTTGTTTCAACCAAACTAACACCAAATCAACAAAAGAAAAGAACTATACAAAATACTTCAATCACAATAGTCTTGCCGAAAACACAATAGTCTCACCAATCTAGGGTCCACGACCGGGTCGATCTGACTTAGCCACACTAGATAACACCTTATAAATATTCATTCAAAGAGAATGTTGGTTTACGCCATTGCAAAGTTCACGAGAGAAAACTCTCGAAACACCCCATTCTCTAAACCCCTCGATCAAATAAACTTTCACACACACGTCGACAAATTTTTCTATATGAGGGGCGAATCCTTTTGACTCATCAATCGACTTGTCATACATATTCTATAATGATAGTCATCTCTTAGAAACCATTGTATTGGGATATAAAACATTTGAAAACGATTAAAGGATGAACCCTTTAAAAGATGTCCACAGAGTAAAACACATGTTCGCTTTACAAAGAATATATTTCTTGAGCCATCCGCATTGGGGTGTTTTTACAAATATTCTTATAAAAAAAAAGATAATAATAATTTATAATACTTTTTAATAAAAGAGTATTCTCAAAAGTCTTAGAACACCAACAAAATGTTCTCAAATAAAAGTAATTTGTTGGTGTTCTAAGATTTTTGAGAACACTATCTTATTAAAAAAATAATATAAATTATTTTATGATTTGTTTTTTTGTGAGAGTATTTGTGAGAACACATAAATGCGGATGTCCTTACATTCACCAACAATTCAAAGAAAAGACATGTATCATACCACACTACGAATAAATTTCAACTATTTATAGGATATAAAATCCGAATATCTAATCCCAAAAAATTATTAGTTTATGAGAAAACTTCACTCTAAATAAATAAATTGTGTAATCCAACTTTTACTTTAGAATAAAATGAATTTCTATGTGAGACCTAATAAGTAAAAATAAATTTGAAATCTGGGTATCATATAATTTAAACTTTATGAATAATTCTTCTTTTTTCCAAGTTAGTACAAAAAAACTATTTATTTTTAAGAAAAACTTCATGTACGTAAATCTTGTAATTAATGTAATCTAGATTTTATTTGCCTAAATGGGGGAACTAGATATTTTTAAAAAATGATTGTACTTCTAATTTTTATGAATGAATACAATTAATGTGGTTTACTTTAATGTGGATTTAGTTTTTACTTTTTAGATTGCGGTAAAACGAAGAATTTCAAAAGCCAAACATTGGTCGGTGGAATCACGACCGGATCTTTTTCCTCGCCTTAAATTTGACAGACTCTTTAACGTCTTTCTCAAACCTTTGTCTTCTCCCTCTATCTTCTCCTCGTCTTCGCCATTGTCATCGCAAAAAATTCCTCTGTCTACTCGTAAAAATCATAAATCTAAGAAAAATCGTTACGAAAAAGGCATTAAAATAAAAGGTAGAGAGAGAAACGTAATAACACAGCGCATACCTCTTTTTTTCAATAATTCAATTCGCTTTAATTTCCCTTCTTCCTCCTAAATCCTAATTCATGTTTTCTTGTTCCTGATCGTCTTCCATTTCTTATATTGCCAGTTCTTCTTTCCTCTTCTCTTAGTTTCATCTAAAGATCTTTCGGCAGGTAACCATTTTTTCCACCTCAATCGATTTTGACTAATGGGTGTGTTTGGATCATCTGAATTTTAGATTTGACTGTGTTCGTACCTTCCTTCACGATGTCGATCTCCTTGAATCGGAATTTCTCGATCTGGCTGCATCCTACTATTGTTTTTCTAATCATGCGTCTTCGGGAAAAATTCTCGATTTCTGTTACTGAGAAATTCAGAATCATCTATGATCAATTTTCTCGAAAATTGAGATTCATTACAGCCATTAGGCATTAGGAATTTATTTTTTTAAAAACGAGATTTTGATAAATTCCACTGATGACCGATGACTTTTTACTTGTCAGTGATCGATCTCTGTCAAGGCCATTTCCTTGATCATGGGAAAAAATAGATGAATCACAAATTATAATTACAGAAATGAGATACATTATAATTCGCTTTAAGCTAATGACTGGTAGAATTTGGTTGATTATTATCTTCTGATTTTGTTTTGTTTTGTTTTGACTGAAAACAGGTTCATTGGCGTATAAATTTAAACTCACACAAAAGGGTTTAACAACATGTCTGGATCAAAAGTGTTGGATCCTGCATTTCAAGGAGCTGGACAGAAACCGTATCCTTTTTCCATTGCTTTTATATTAGTCAATTATATATCATAAGAGCAAAATCTAAGGATTTTTATTTCTTGAGACTCTTTTTGGGAACTGTATGAGGTTGTTGAACTTTAACATTTCTTTTAGAGGAACTGAAATCTGGAGAATCGAGAATTTTGAGCCAGTTCCAGTGCCCAAATCTGAACATGGAAAGTTTTATATGGGAGACACTTACATCGTCTTGCAGGTTACAGCTTATTTCATTACAGGTTTGAAATTCAGTGACGTTGTCTTATATTTATCTTCTATTTGTGCAGACAACACAGAACAAAGGAGGTGCTTATCTGTTTGACATACATTTCTGGATTGGTAAAGATACAAGTCAGGTAGAAATTTTCTTCAAGACTTTTTTTTTTTTTTTGGTTATGACTATTTTTTGGTATTATTACTGACTTAGTTGGTTTTTAATGATTTCAGGATGAAGCTGGAACAGCAGCTGTTAAAACAGTTGAACTCGATGCGGTTCTTGGAGGTCGTGCTGTCCAACACCGTGAAATTCAAGGTCATGAATCTGACAAATTCTTGTCTTACTTCAAGCCATGTATTATACCATTAGAAGGAGGTGTTGCTTCTGGTTTCAAAACACCTGAAGAAGATGTTTTCGAGACTCGGTTATATACCTGCAAAGGAAAACGTGCAATTCGTTTGAAGCAGGTTACTTTTGCTCGGTCATCGCTGAATCATGATGATGTCTTTATCTTGGACACAAAAGAAAAGATCTATCAGTTCAATGGTGCAAATTCAAACATTCAAGAGAGAGCTAAAGCTTTGGAAGTTGTTCAGTATTTGAAAGACACGTATCATGAAGGAACTTGTGATGTTGCCATTGTTGGTAAGCTTGAATTGTACATCCTCTTCTGAAAATCAGTGTTTATGGTGGAAACGTATCTATACTAATCATTTTCCTGGCATAACAGATGATGGAAAATTAGATACAGAATCAGATTCTGGTGAGTTTTGGGTTCTCTTTGGTGGTTTTGCTCCAATTGGAAGAAAAGTTGCTAATGATGATGACACTATCCCGGAATCAACTCCACCTAAGCTTTATAGGTACTCTCAGTCAGCTTCACTTTGATTAGACCTTGGTCTGTTTACTTCTATATTGATATGTTGTTACTCTTTTTCTTTTAGCATCAATGGTGGTCAGATGGAACCTATAGATGGTGATCTATCCAAATCCATGTTGGAAAACACTAAATGCTACTTATTGGACTGTGGTGCTGAGGTGTTTATCTGGGTTGGTCGTGTAACTCAAGTGGATGAGAGGAAAGCTGCTAGTCAATCCGCTGAGGAGTTTCTTGCTAGTGAAAACAGGCCAAAGGCGACACGTGTTACTCGTGTCATCCAAGGTTATGAGTCTCATTCTTTCAAGTCTAACTTTGATTCTTGGCCATCGGGATCAGCTGCGCCTGCTAACGAAGAAGGAGGACGAGGAAAAGTTGCAGGTAAAGGACAGCTTTGAAACTCAAAACATTAAACTCAAAATCATTAAGTGACTTACTATCATCACTGCACTATTTGCTCTAGCTTTACTGAAGCAACAAGGTGTTGGACTAAAGGGAATTGCAAAAACCGCAACAGTGAATGAGGAAATTCCACCTCTGCTTGAAAGTGGTGGAAAATTGGAGGTGTCTGTTGTCTCTTTGGCTTATTTTACACATTTGGCAATGGACATATTCATTCATAATGTGATTATGTATTAGGTTTGGTATGTTGATGGTAAAGCCAAGACTCCATTACCCAAAGAAGATATTGGCAAACTCTATTCTGGAGATTGCTACTTGGTCCTTTACACCTATCACTCTGGTGATAGGAAAGAAGACTATTTCTTGTGCTCTTGGTTTGGAAAGAATAGCACTAAGGTAACTTTAATATGTTAACTTATTGTTATGGATTTTAGAGCTATTTGGTTTAACTATCTGAAAAAGTTCTGTTTTTCTCGCTTATACAGGAGGACCAAGAAACAGCAATTCGACTGGCAAATAAAGTGTCAACAAATTTAAAGGGAAGGCCTGTGCAGGGCCGTATATACGAGGGTAAAGAGCCTCCACAATTTGTTGCCCTTTTTCATCCTATGGTGGTCCTTAAGGTATTTGTATGGTTTCTTGATGACTATGATGTGGATTTTGATTTTCAAGAGGAAAATGAAATGATTAATTTAATGAAATGTTTATATAATTTTTTAGGGTGGTTTGAGTTCTGGATACAAAAACAGTGTGGAGGAGAAAGGTTCAACAGACGAAACCTACACACCAGAATCAATTGCATTAATCCAAGTGTCTGGGACTGGAGTACACAATTATAAAGCAGTGCAAGTTGAAACGGTATTTGACTACCTTAGTTTATACTTAGATTTGATTTATTATCTTAACCTGTAATGGTGTGTGTTTGCAATACTTGGTTTAGGTGGCAACATCTTTGAACTCTTATGATTGCTTCCTTCTGCAATCTGGTACTTCAATGTTCCTTTGGCATGGAAATCAAAGTACACACGAGCAGCAAGAACTGGCTGCTACAGTTGCTGAATCCTTAAAGGTTTGTTTCCAATCTTGTTGTGTTGTTTCTAAGTGTTACATGATAATGGAAGATGTTTGTGTTTTTTCAATATATTAATCATCTTCTATTTTTGGCAAGTCAGCCTGGGATTACTCTCAAGCATGCTAAAGAAGGAACAGAGAGCTCAACCTTTTGGTTTGCACTTGGTGGAAAACAGAGCTTCACTAGCAAGAAGGCTTCCCCTGAGACTGTCAGGGATCCTCACTTGTTCTCCTTTTCTTACAACAGAGGTGAAATTTTTAAATACGATAAAAATTGTGATTCTTTACTCTTATATCTGAGAAATTACTGTATATATACTCACTGTATGATCTTTCTTCTTAATTGTGTCTGCATGGATCCTCACAGGAAAGTTTCAGGTGAGATCTTTGGCGAAATTCTTTATTCGAGATGTTTGTTAATATTTTCTAACAATATGTTATGCAACAGGTTGAAGAGATTCACAACTTTGCTCAAGATGATCTCTTGACTGAGGATATATACTTCCTTGATACTCATGCTGAAGTTTTTGTATGGGTTGGTCAATGTGTGGACTCAAAAGAAAAGCTAACTGTACATGAGATTGGCGAAGTAACTAAACCATTTCCTTGTCAACTTTGCTTCTCATTTTGCGTTCCTTCGTTTTCGTAGTGTTTGCTCATTGAGACAGTTTATTATTATGTGCAGCAATACGTAAATCTTGCTGCTTCCTTGGAAGGCTTGTCTCCCAAAGTTCCACTTTACAAAATCAACGAAGGGAACGAACCATGCTTCTTCACCACTTACTTTACTTGGGATCCGTCTAAAGCTATTGTAAGTTTTCCTCTCTTCTCTACATATGTTTTGTCAGTGAGTTGCATGAAAATGTCTGCTTTCCGTGAAATGATAGTTAGGCTTCATATATAACTCTGATTTGTACCTTGTGGTTTAAATTAACCTTTCTTGAATGTTTCAAACCTGTGATATAGGTGCAAGGAAACTCATTCCAGAAAAAAGCAGCCTTGTTATTTGGCACTCACCATGCTGTGGAGGATAAGTCTAACAGTGGGAACCAAGGAGGGCCAAGGCAAAGGGCTGAAGCATTAGCTGCCTTAAACTCTGCATTTAATTCTTCTAGTAACAGACCAGCCTACTCGGTAATTATCTTCTTACTGAGAAGATATTATTACCATATCCTAAGAACTTAGACAGTAGTCTCTATTTTAACTGCAGAGCCAAGATAGATCAAGCGAAGGCCAAGAAGGGCCAAGACAAAGAGCTGAAGCTTTAGCCGCCTTGAACTCTGCATTCAATTCTTCTTCATCTTCATCATCAACTAAATCGCCTCCACCACCGAGAACAAGTCAGGCTTCACAAAGAGCAGCAGCAGTGGCTGCTCTCTCACAAGTTCTTGTTGCTGAGAATAAGAAATCACCTGATACTTCTCCTACAAGAAGATCCACTAGCTCTAATCCAGCAGATGACACTCCTTTAAGTAAAATTTCTCTCTACTCCTTTATATTTCACGTTTTTGAAAATTTCGATTTGACTATATTCTATCTTCATCCACAGCTGAAGAAAAGGATGAAACAGAGGCTTCAGAAGAAGCTAGTCATGAAAACAAGGAAGAAGAGGAAGTTTCACCTGCAGTGGAAGAACCAGAAGAAACAAAGGAGGAGGAAACAGAAGAGAAAGGTGATTCGGAATTGAATCCAAATGAGGCTACTTTCACTTATGAACAGCTGAGAGCTAAATCTGAGAACCCTGTGAGTGGAATCGATTTCAAACGCAGAGAGGTGAGTTCGTTGTTGTTAGTTAGTTAGTAGTAGGAGATGAGTCGCTCTGTTTATCGTCTAACTTGTTGGTTTCTTATTGTTTGTTGTGATCAATTTACAAAAGGCTTATCTATCTGAAGAAGAGTTCCAAAGTGTGTTTGGGATGGAGAAAGAAGCATTCAACAACTTGCCAAGGTGGAAGCAAGATCTGCTCAAGAAGAAATTCGACTTGTTCTAAAAACCTTTTTTACTCCAAATGAAACTGACTCGATCTTCTTGCCATCTTGAGCGGTTGTGTTTACTGGTTTTATGTGGTTGGTCAATGTGTTAATCGTTTGAAGGAGTTTTTTTTTTTTTTTTTTTACTGTTTCTTCAGTTTTATTTTCTTGGCTCAGTCATTTTTTCTCTCATGGGTTGGGTTTGATTCTTTATATTTTCATACAACACAATGATGATATGTGTTATGTAATGGTAATCATGGATTGTAATGCTTTATTACCCGGGACAGATATGTGATTGTGGATAAGAAAATTCTTGATTTTGGATCTTCCATTGTTGTCTTGTCATGTAACAAACTGTGTTTTTTTTGTCAACCGAACCGGTTTTAAGCAGAAACGTTTAATAAATTGACAAAATAACTGAAAAAAAGTAAAAGACTTTCGGAACGACTTTCGTCTTCCTCCCCCTCCTCCCTCTCTCCATCGGAAAATCTTAGGCGGCGTTGAATGGCCGGTCAATCAGATTCCACGATGATTAGAGGAGAAGTTTCAGATTCCATCCCTACGGATATCATTGTCGAGATACTCTTGAGATTGCCTGCGAAATCAATCGCGAGATGTTGTTGCGTGTCGAAGCTATGGAGGTGCATGCTTGTCCGTACAGATTTCACCGAGTTGTTTCTGACCAGATCCTCCGCTAGGCCGCCGCGTCTCTTATTCGTTGTAGGAAAAGACGGTGGTTGGTGTTTCTTTTCGTCGCCTCAGCCTCAGAATCTATACGAGAAATCGTCGTTGTCGTCTCTAGTAGTAACCGCCGATTTCCACATGAAGTTTCCGGGAGACATGTGGCCAGGAGATAAGTGGCCGCACTTTTGTGGTCATGCCTCTGGTTTTATCCATTTCCATCGACATAGGCATGTCAGAGATGATGATCCAGTTTCGGTACCTGTGATATGTAACCCTACAACGGGATAGTATACGAATACGAGCTTACCTATCTCTCAAGGTGGAATGAGATGGAGAAGCTTCTTAGGGTTTGATCCAATCGACAAACAATTCAAGGTATTGGTCATTACCGCTCCTTATAATGCTGAAAAGGTAGAGCCATATCAAATTATGACACTAGGAAATGGAAACCAATCGTGGATGAAGATCCATTGTCCCTTTTACCATCTTCCTTGTGGTGAGGAGATATGCAACAATGGGGTTTTGTATTACGTAGCTCTTCAAGTTGATGGTGATTGTGCTCATGCTCTGATAGTTTGCTTTGATGTTAGGTCTGAAACATTCAAGTTTATATTCAGGGATTTCAAAGATAATCTTGGGTGTCGTATAAAACTGATCAGCTACAAGGATAAATTAGGCATATTATTTTGGACACTGATGATCGTTATTATCCGTTCTGTGAGCTGTCTATGTGGGTTATAAATGATATCGAGAAATCGAAATCATCGAAATGGTCGAAATATTTCTCCTTTCGTTGGAACATGAGTGTCGATCATATCTTCAATCTTTCCGTCGTTGGAGTGACTAAGACAGGTGAAATTTTTTTGTCAACGTACTACAACTTCTTTGAACCTTTTTATGTTGTCTTCTTGAATCCTGAAAGAAGCACTCTCCAAAGTGTTGAAATCAAAGGTTTTAGAACTACCTATTTTGGTAGACTTGAGTTTAGTGAAGTTAAAGTTTTTATAGACCATGTAGAAGATCTTAATTTTATTAAGATGAAGACAACATGTGCTACTAGCCAACCGGAATTGGAGACCGTATCAACATCATCTGAAGCTACTCACATGCAACAAGATTTGAGCATCAACAAATTTGATTCTTTGAGTCTTCAAGATGATGATGAATTTACATGATTGTTTCTGGATTAAGTTTTGTCATATAGAAGGATGCTATATATTTTCTTATCCATTTTTGCTTTGGATCATTGATGATATTGATAAGATTCCTATACCCGAGGGTAAAGGTCCTAGTGCCAGACCCTGTATATTGATAGACAAAGAAAGATACAAGCTCGCAGGGCTCTTTCTCACGCAAGTTCACTCGAACACGAAGAACAAGTCTCTTTGTCTCCTCACTCACAACAACCAAATACTGAAACAAGCTACTCTCCAATGAATCTAGGGATTCCTTTTTATATCATAAAGGTCCCGCACATCAATCTACCAATTACAATTCTTTTATCTTTCAGCTCAGCTTTCAGTCAACGCATCAACCCTTTCACCAGAAATGGACGTTGCCACCTCATCTTCGCCTAAAGCACTACTCTTATTTGCTCCTCTTTTGCGGATGTATACTCTCATGGGCTTATCAATACCCCCTGGAGGAGTCTCAACTTTTACTCAAGGTGTTCATGTGAAAATTGAGCTTTGAGATCACTAACCAAAACCCAACAGTTCTCATGAGAAGGCAAACCAGTCCAAGACACTAAAGTTTCAAGACAAACATCCTCTGTGTAACGTGTCTCAAGTATTTCATCGGGAATCACCACTAATTCATCATTGGAATTCAAAGCTGGAGGCAAAGGGCAAACCTGATGATGATTACCCAACACCGGTTTCAATTTTAAGACGTGAAACACTGGATGAATCCGAGAATCCACAGGCAAGCGAAGACGATATGTTCCAGTATCTCAAAGGGTCCAAAAAACTTAGCCGCAAGCTTCTGGCAAAAATGACGCTGAACCGTTTGTTAACGATATGGTCATAACTTTAAGTAAACCAATTGACCCACTTGTAACTGTAAATCACGTCTTTTTTTATCAGCACTATTCTTCATGTTAGCCTATGCTTTCTTCAAATGTTCTTTAGTTTCAGATTTCAGATAATATTTCATCACGCTCCTGTAACGACTTAGCCAAATCAAAGTTAGTAGTGGAACCTAGCTCAAATCGTAATAACATCGGAGCTTTACGACCATATACCACCTCAAATGGCGTCGTAGCTTGGAGCGACATATGAAAGGATGTGTTATACCAAAATTCTGCCCAACCAATATACCTAGACCAGGTCTTAGGATGAGAACTCGCAAAACATCTTAAGTAATTCTCCAAGCATCGGTTCGATACCTCCATTTGACCGTCTGTCTCGGGATGATACGAGGTAGTAAACTTTAGTTTATTCTCAGTAAGTCGAAACAGCTCCTTCCAGAAAGTGCTATGAGAGATCTTGCCTCTGTCGGAGATGATATACAAGGGAAAACTATGAAGACGCACAATCTCATAAACATATGCAGCTGCCACATCTGCAGCTGTAAACAGGTGACCCATCTTGATAAAATGACCATATTTGCTTAACGTGTCCACAACCACTAAGATGGAATTGTAACCCTGAGAACAAGGAAGACCCTCAATAAAATCCAATGAAACCTCCTCCCAAATATGCTCAGTAAGTGGAATAGGCTGTAAGAGTCCTGCAGGCAACAAGGTAGAATATTTGTGTGTCTGGCAAATGGAGCACTCCGCAAAATACTTTTGCACCTGTTTCTTATGAAATGATTGCTGGATACGTTTGATTGTTTTAAAAACACCAGAATGACCACCCATTTAACCATCGTGACACTCCTTCAAGATTAACGCAATCTGTGTAGACTCAGCAGGAATAACCAAACGTTGTTTGTAAAACAAATGATCATGTGCCAAATGATACCCAGACTTGACCACTTCACTAGCACGCAACTTCCATTGTAAACTCTGAATAGTTTCATCAGCTTCAATCTCTTGAAACAAATCTTGAAGTTGCAAAGCACGCGGAGCTGTTAATGATAACAACAGAGCAAAAGCGGAATTGGAATCAGAATTCACAATACACGAAAGACCATCCGCCACCTGATACTCCACACCTTGCTTATACTCAATTTCAAAGTCACAGCCCGAAATCCGAGTCAGTCATCTTTGATAGTCAAGGGTAACCTCACGTTGTTCTAGAAGGAACTTGAGACTCTTATGATCAGTGCGGACAATAAAACGACGTCCTAATAAATAATGGCGCCATTTTTTAATTGCCATGACGATTGCCATGAGCTCGCATTCATATATCGGTTTCAAATATTCCTTCTCAGAGAGCCCATAGCTGAAGTAAGCAATAGGATGACGATGCTGCATCAAAACTACCCCCAAACCAAATCCTGGAACATCAGTTTCAATGATGAACATCTCCTGAAAGTTTGGTAACACAAGTACCGGAGCCGAAATCATTGCATGTTTAAGTGTATCGAAAGCGGACTGAGCTATTGGAGTCCACTCAAAACCATCTTTCCGCAACAACTCCGTTAAAGGTTTGGAAATAGAACCATAATGTTGCACAAAACGACGATAATATCCAGTAAGACCCAAAAACCCACGCAATTCCTTCAGTGTCCTGGGACTTGGCCAACTTTTAACTGTCGAAATCTTAGCTGGATCAGTAGCAACACCCTGTGATGACAATATATGCCCTATATAATCCACACGAGCTTGCCAAAACGAACATTTCTTTTTGTTTGCGAATAGCTCAGAGGTGACAAGTACCTGAAGAACGAGTTCAATGTGCTTCAAATGGTCTTCCAAAGTCTTGCTATAGATGAGAATATCATCGAAGAAGACCAAAACAAACTTGCGTAGAAAAGGTCTAAACAAATCATTCATAAGTGACTGAAATGTTGCTGGAGCATTCGTAAGGCCAAAAGGCATGACCAAAACTCAAAATGGCCGTCATGGGTACGAAAGGCGATCTTCTCAATATCACACTCTTTCATACGAATCTGGTGATAACCCGACCGGAGATCTAGTTTAGTAAACCAAGAAGCACCACACAGTTCATCCAATAGCCTATCAATCACCGGTATTGGAAACTTATCTGGAACAATAGCTCTATTGACAGCGCGATAGTCCACACAAAAACGCCAATATTTTGCTTTCTTCTTCACCAAGAGAACTGGGCTCGAATATGGACTACAGCTCACTCGAATAGTTCCTACCACTAACATCTGTTGCAAAAGCTTTTCCATTGCTTCCATATGTGCCTCTGGATATATGTACGGTCGAACACTTATAAAACCGATGCCAGGTTATAAATTGATTGCATGTTCCCTGCCACAAAAAAGGTGATAAACCTATGGGCTCTTTAAAAACATGATCGAAACGATAAATTCATGCCGCTATGGAATGATGCAGTTCATATAAAACTGGCTATGAAGAAACCACAAAAAAAAAAAAAAAAAAAAAAAAAAAATTCTTGTTTCAGATTGCCATCAGCATCTAAACAATCATGCATCATTGGCTGAAGAGTTCGTTGAGAAGCATATAAAGAATAATCACCACGTAGAGTAATGGGTTGACCCTGATACGTGAATATGAGCTCATGTTCCTCCCAATCAACAATGTATTTTCCCAAAGTACGAAGCCATTGAATCCCAATAATCACATCGACATTACCTAATTCCAGGGCTATGAAATCTGTAGTGAAAGCATAACCGGGTAATTCACAACGAACACCCTCACATAATCCAACACTCTCCACTATAATACCCGTTCCTAACTTGATCTCAACTGGTTTACCATGAACAATAGTCAACTTGTTACTAAGTGCTACTGCTGGTTTGATAAAATTGTGAGTTGCACCAGAGTCCAGCATTACCACTACAGCGCGCTTCTTAATTTGACCCATCAATTTGGTTGTTGTTGGAGAATCCTCTCCCACATAAGAATTAAGAGATAACCGCATAAGTTTTTGTGTAGGTTCTTCTGCACAATCATAAAAATCTTCCCATTTGTCCTCCACAATCTCACATTCCAACCCATTGAACACTGTGAGAAGTTTCAAATCCCTATTTGGACAGACCAACCTGTGAGCACGCGAATATTTCTCTGGACATTTGAAGCACTGTCCCAACTGTTTCTTTCCTGTCATATCAGCTTCACTGAGTCGCTGTTGCCTCCGTTTGAAACGGGTTCGACAATGTACCAGGCTTGCTTGAAGGTTGTCATGTATCCACAGGTACTCCACAAGTGATAGGTTTCTGCACATTACTATACAAATTATAATTGGATGTTGATCGTAGTGACTAAAACTGCATGGCTTCCTGATCTTATCCGTTGGAGTCTCCATTGTTCCCATTACTTTACATAAAGCATTAGCATCCATTTTTAACACCGCCACAATATGATTCCTCAATCCTCAAGGCTCCTTAACTCGGATTACTTCTTTAAACTTTGGCTTCAAATTAAACGATTGTAAAAAATATCATCCAACCCCGAAACTAGAGCAGATAACTCCTCGTATTCACTAACATACTCCGAAATAGTACCTTGTTGTGTGAGTCTATGTAAACGATGAACTCCCATATACATATTTGCAAATGTTTCACTAAAAAATGTTGTGTACAAGCTTAGTATATATTATAGTCATGATACAAAACTAGTGATCAAGTTTTGATGTCCAAATGTTTAAAAAAAGAATCTAACATATTGTAGATTAAGATTAGTGAAATAAGTTTGGCGTCATCTTTAATTTCTTTCTCGTTATAGCTTATTTGGTTATTGATTGGATGTAGTTCATAATTAAATTAGACAAAACTAACTAATTGTAGTGTATCATAAATTAATTTTGAAAACTAATATATACATAATCATTGATTTTATTTTCTTTTAAAGATTTATAAATTCTAAAAATTATAGATTAATATATATATATATATATATACGAGTTTTCCAGGATGAACTCCCATATACATATTTGCAAATTTTCCACTACATAATTGTTGTGTACAAGCTTAGTACCAATATATATATATAAGTGAGCAAGTTTTGATGTCCAAATATTAAAAGAAAGAATCTAAGATATTGTCGATTAAGATTAGTGAAATAAGTTTGGTGCTATCTTTAGATTCTTTCTCGTTTTAGCTCATTTGATTTTTGATTGGATGTAATCCATAATTAAATTAGACAAAACTAGCCAATTGTAGCGTATCATAAACTAATTTAGAAAACTAATATATACATAATCAATTGATTATAAACATGAGCTTTCCATGATGTTCGTTTTTTCGTTTTCCTCTTCCGGATAAAGTTGTTAAATCTGACCTTGATCCAACGAGTTTTTTTTTCAAACGTTGGATGCTTAGAATGTTAATAAGCTTATTAATTGTTTTAGCTTATTTGGCTTTTTTATTGGATGTAGTCCATAATTAAATTAGACAAAACTAGCCAATTGCAGTGTAGCATAAATTAATTGTGAAACTTGATATACATATATTCAATTGATTATATTTTCTTTTAAAGATTCACAAATTCTCTCTTCTATAATTTCGTGTATATATGAGCTCGTTTTTCACATTTCCTTTTTCGGATAAACTCGTGGTCTCCAAACTTAGCCTAGTGATTGTATTTCTTTTAACTTACTTAACTGATCTTTATACGGTTTATTTCCTTTTATTTTTTCGATAATAGTTTATTTCCTTTTCTTTTTTTCGATAATAGTTTTTTTCCTTATTGTTCGTTTGTCTATTGCATTGAATACTTGAATAGACAACAAAAAAGTTAATAGTGTTTTATTTTATTTTATTCAGGTTTATGAATAGGTTTATAATTACGTGAGAAATAAAACTCTTGTTCTTTTGTGTTAAAACGTGATTCTAAGGGGTTTGTTTTCGTGAATCGAAATAAGACGATGTGAAAATAAAAAAATAAAAATCACTAATGAAAAATAGAAAACACCGGAAAAGCAAAAACAGAATTTAACTCTCAGTGAATCATGGTCTCTTGATAGATGATTGATCTCTGAAATCATCCTCATAAATTGATCGATAAGGATGAGAATTGATTCCCGCAAAAAATGGATCAATCCAAAATTATTACAATTGATTTATCCAAATAAAATAAAAAACCTTCTTTCATCTCGACGAGATGAGTAATAATAATCATCACAGTCATACTCTTCACCATATATTGTATCGATATGATGAGTCATAACAATAATAATTGTCAAGATCATTATAATAATCTTCCCAATCATAAGCATCACCACATAATGTATCCAAAATATCTATAGCAGAGGACGAGTCCGACCCGTTGAGCCGGTCCAGCTTATCATCACCCCACCAAACCGTTGCTTGTAGCTTACTACGACCCTTAAATTTGTCTGCCGACTTTATGGACGGAAACACGTGGCACTTAGAATGATTGGTGGGTTTTGATGGCACTTTGGCAAATAATCCAAAAGCTGGTGGCGTATCCACCCGGTTCGAGGGTCGCGGAAGAAAACGCGACGGATGAAGCTTCCCTATCCGAACGACGCCGTGTTGACGACCTTCCCTCCTCATTCTTTGCTTATGTTGATTTGAGAGTCTTGGTGAATTTTGTAGGTTGGTCATCAATGTATGTATATATAGGGACCCAAATCTTGGGGCGCAAGATACTTGTCCACCTAGTTTATTATTATTATTTTTGTTGATATTATTATTTTCGAAGATTGTTGTTTTATTATGTCGGCATCATATGGGCATGGGCTTGTTCCTTTCTGTCTTTTTTTTTGTCATCTTTAGCCTCATGTTTGTAGACGAAAATTTCTAGGATTATAAATAAAAATGTCATATAGGTTTTTCAAAAATGTAAATTTAGCATACACATGAAAAAAAAATGTTAATATCCAACATTCACAAACTACCAAAAAAATGTTACCATTATTACTAAAACTTCTTAAGAACATTTTATCATATATTTATATTTTTAACAACAAATCAATAATAAAAAAAGAAAAGAAATAGTTCTATGATCTATCAAAACAAAAATTCAAAAAACACTATATACCTTGAAATCAATTTCACTAATGTAAACGTGTAATACACAAGAATAATAATTAAATCAATTATCATTCCAAACATGAAACATATATATTTTCATTTACTCGAAGAATATTACATTTTCTCTCCATAGTTATTACTTATTAGTATAACACTTGTTTATCCAAGTAAAAAAACAACATTCATCATCATACATCGTAACGAGATGATTAAAAATCATCATCATGTTGATAATGCTCATGATCTCCACCACATAACGTATCCAAAATATCTCTAGCAGAGGAGAAGTCAGACCCCGTGAACCGGTCTAGCTTATCCTCACCCCACCAACCTGTCGTTTGTAGCTTACGGAGACCTTTAGATTTGTCGGAGGATTTTGTGGCCGGAGATAGGTGGCAATCGCTCCACTTAGACCCCTCACATTTTCCGGTGAATTTGGAATGGTTGGTGGGTTTTGATGGCACTTTGGTAAATACTCCAAAAGCTGGTGGTGAATCCAACCGGTTCACGGATTGGTTTGTGGGCCGCGGATTAAAACCCGCCGGATGAATCATTCCCGTCCGAACGACGCCGTGTTGACGACCTTCCCTCTTCATTTTTGCTTGTTTTGATTTGAGACTTGATGAATTTCATGAGTTACCAAATGTGTGTGATATAAGGACCCAAATTTATCTGGAGCGCAAGTAAATGCGAAAAGTCAAACATACTTGTCCTCCAAGAAAATTAATATTTGGTTGTTGGCATCACATGGGTAGTGTTCCACGTCAGCAAAAACTACTGTTTGTTTCGCAGAATTTAAAGTAATTAATTTTTTCATTACGTTTTATATTCTTTCTTTTTGTTGGGGTGTGCCGCGTAAGGATCAAATATTAATTACTTTTTTTTTTTTTTTTGATAAAAGGGCATTCATTCAAATTAATTACTTTCTTTAGTTTAATTGTTTTTAAGTATAGTTTCGTAAGTTGACAACAAAAGAAATATAGTTTTAGAATATAATACAAATTCGATTCCTAATTCTTTAATTCGTGTTGAACTTAAATTTTTGTGAGGTCTGACTCTGCGTAGCATTCATCTATTTATTCAAACGGTTTCAAATATATGACGTCGTGTCATTTTTTAAAACACTTATTCCACTACACATTGTACCTGAATCATAGAAATTAGTTATCATCACAGACTCGAAATTGTACTCTCGAGGATCAGGAATTTGTTGTGTCTTTGTCAGTTGTGCATAAAGCTGCGTCGAAGTTGATAATGCTAAGCACGCCACAAACATGTCATATGATACGAGTGTTTCTCCACAGAATATATTGACTTGGTAAAATATATTTTTTTCTGCAAATTGGTTTTTAACAGTTCCTCTATTTCAGACAACAATGTTAACACTTGTGGATACATTTGGACAACATCAGATTTACAACTCAATTTTTTGAACTCCTGATTTTTTCTTTGGCTTTTAGTCCAATGAAAGGGAAGATGTTCTTGGGTCAAAACCTGATATGGGTGATAAGCCAAAGTTGTATTGAGAAAGAAAGGAAAGCTTTCTTGGAGCTCAAGGAAAATCTGTTCTCTAGGAGGGAAGAGTGGGCCCCACTTTTTTGATTAATGCACCAAGATCGATTGCTGCCAATGGATGGAGGTCAAGTGCAATCGTATAAGCGGACGGATGACAGAGATTGCCTTTGTTGGACTGCACCTCAAAGATGGAACTCTCGTCAATCTTTCTTTGCTGCATCCCTTTGAAGAGGTCCGAAATCTGAATTTATCCAAGTCCAAATTCAATGGATTGTTTGATGATGTGGAAGGTTTATGGGGCTTCTCCCAGTGTTTCTCTTTAACAATTTTAGATTTTAGTGTCTATGTGGAAATATTTTTCCTTGCATTGAAAAGTTCGAACGCTAGATAAGCTATATATCTTATTTCTTCGTTTTAATTCTATACCATGTGGCACAAAGTTACGTACATCCAACCACCACTCATGTTTCCTTTCGTATAATCTCCATTTGCATGTACCGGAGAGGAAACTAAATATTACTGAAATGATTAGAGTGTGAGCTATGTTATTTCTGTGCACTTTGTTAACAAGATGTTTGTAGAGGAAAATTTCTAGGATTATAAATAAAATGTCATATAGGTTTTCGAAAAATGTAAATGTAGCCTACACATTAAAAAAATGGTAATATCCAACTTTCACAAACTACCAAAAAATGTTTCCATTCATCACTAAACTTTTGTTTTTCTAACAGTTACTATAAACTTTTATCAAAGGGGCCAAAATACGCAGATCTGTAAATCTATTTAACTCAAACTATCCAAATTTTCCTTTCGGATTGAATCAAAATCCAATTGAATTTCAGTTGTATTTGTAGTTAGAGAGAAATATGTTTGTTTTAAGTTGATGATCCTAAATGTGGTAAGAGGCCATATGGTGTTGGTTATAAAACTCGTTAATCAAACATATCACCAACGCTGACAATTTTTCGTATATATTATCCTTAAACATTTTATCATAATAACAAATCAGTGATTGAAAAAGAAACAGTTTTATCAAAACAAAGAACGTCATCTAACAAAAAAAAAAACATTAAGTAGGATAACCACCACACATGAATTAATTAAGCAATGGGAAACCATAACAAAGATACAAAGACATATAGTGATCAAAGCTCAACCCAGTGAACAGTTCATACCGAAAAAAATAACTCTTAGATCCGTTAACACATTACAAATTTCCAAAGAGCAGACAAAACATCAAACATACCAATCAAGGAAAATAAAGAAAGCACTCAAGAAGATGATTTTTTTTATCATGTCATACATCATATGGAAGATGGGTGTGGTGTCCTTGGCATATGAAAAGAAGCGGTTCAGAACACTCAACACCTCTTTAAAGATTCGGCGAACATCGTCCACCATCATCTCGTTAGATGGCTCTATGGTTTTAACAACACTAGTCATCCACTCTATCTTCTTGTCTGAATCGATGCTTATGTCAGAGACGAGATGCTAGATGCTAGAGGAGAGAAAGACGCAAAACGCGGCTGAGCGGAACCGGTTTTATTTTAAATTTTTTAGGAAGAGTCGCCTGGTTAAGACATACTAGCGTAAAGGTGCAATTGAGAACCTAAGATGCGAAAAATCAAAACAAATTTTACCTTTGAACAAAGCCATATATCAGAGAGACATCGCAATTTTGTAGAGTGAAAGTGAAAGAATCTTGGTATTTCTCATCAGCTATCATCCTCTTTGGTAGTCTTTTTGGGTCAAGCATTTCATAAGCATTGTTTAGCTTGTCTTCATATTGTTTTTGGGCAGTTTCTCTGAGCTTTACCTGTATAAATTCAATGACAATCTTAGTAAATAGATCCTGAATTATCTCTGACAAATAGTCTCTAATCTTCGTATTCGTTTTAGTCTGAATCAAAGAATAAATAAGTTATGTTTTTATTCTCTTGCCCATGAATCTTCTATTACTACACATTTATCATCAACATACTAAGCTTTGTAAGCTTCGAAATTGTTGCATCAATGATATTCTTTTCTAAATTTTGAGATTTTTTGTCAATTCATTTGCTATCATGCCATTGAATTTTTCTCTCATGTTTTTCAATTCGTCATCTAAACCCTTCTTAATGTTTGTACGTAATGCATCTTGTTTATCAACAATTACCTTTTGATACCATTTCCATAAAAACTCTGACATGTCTTCCTTTAATCTAGATTTACATTCTTGAGACACACTAGACTTTGTTTTATCCTTACAATAAAATTATCGTGTACAAGCTTCGAACGAAAATACACATATTATGTAGTTATGGTTGAAAACTAATACGTAAAAGAAGAAACTGATATGTCATAGATTAAAGTTAGTTGTATCAACAACAACTATACGGGTTTGTCTTGATATGATTAGTTGAAATTAAAGAGAGGATTTGATATGCTTGATTTAGAGGATGACAAGTATGTGGTAAAACTAGGAAAAATAGGAGGTGTGCCTATTGAATCAGATTGAAATTACGTGAAGACTTATCTACACATACATCGGCCAAGAATGCAGGATCAAAATATAAGACTCTTTCTCTGATGACTAAAGATCTTTTGGCTATACCAGTGGGCGTGTTATTATCCCTTCCTAGTTCTCTAACTCTAAGAATGGTTGAAACTCTAATTTGCACTCAAGATTGGTTTCGTAATGATTATGAACAAAGTCCTTTAGAAGAGCAAATTGAACAGCTTGAAATTTTAGAAGATGATATCCTCTTTCCTTAAGTTAATAATGAGCTTTTATTTTATTTTATTTGATTGCACTAATAAGTTTTGTGGTGTTTTAACAGAGTTTGCTGCGTCAAATATTTATGGAAATTTGGTCCAAATTTGGTCCAAGGAGTTAGCCTAGCTGCTGAGGAAGGATGAAAGGTACATAATTGCTATTTTAAAAGAGTTTATGCCTAGTTTTTATGTCCAACACTAGTGTACTTTATATGCCACGTTTTTTTATTGTGCATTGTGCAATCAGTTTCTCTTTATTTAGTGTGCAAAAGTCAAAGTGGAGAAGATAATACAGTGATTGTTGTTATACTTGGTATTACATGAACCAAAAGCTGAATTTTTTGGAGCAATGGAATTAATGAATAAAATCTTTTGATTTCAAATGCTGTTTTTTTAGTTAATGTCTTGTGACTGTGTAGGTTTATATTTGATACTTGTTTGTGGACTTAATATTTTGATTTTTGAGACTTTGATTTGTATTTTTGTTCCAAATTTGCAAGTACTTTTAAATTCAAACAACAAGTATTAGGTTCAAATAATAAGTATTATGTTCAAGTAATATAATGAAACAAATAATGGGGCGGGTCAAATAATTAGTGAATACTTATTTTACCTAATATTTGTTCAAAACAAGTCAAGTATCAAGTCACCAAAAGAATTATTTGAACGGGTCAAATCAAGTAACAATTACTTTTAAATTTGCGAGTACTTGCCTTATGCCAGCCGTAACAACAACTTTCTTTCATTTCATGATGTCAACGAGGTGATTAAAAATTATCATTCCAAACAAATTTGCATTGACTTTAAAAAAAATCACATGTTCCTTATAATTATTACATTTGGTTTATCTAACAGTACAAACATAAAATAAAAACAAGTAAATAACAACTTTCTTTCATCTCATTCTCATGATCTCAACGAGATGATTAACAAAAATCATCACCGTCATAATCTTCGCCACATAATGTATCCAAAATATCTCTAGCTGAGGACGAGTCCGAACCGGTGAGCCGGTCCAGCTTATCCTCACCCCACCAACCTGTCGTTTGTAGCTTACGGCGACCTTTAGATTTGTCGGCGGATTTTGTGGCTGGAGACACGTGGCAATCACTCCACTTAGACCGCTCAAATTTTCCGGTGGATTTGGAATGGTTGGTGGGTTTTGATGGCACTTTGGTAAATACTCCAAAAGCTGGTGGTGAATCCAACCGGTTCACGAATTGGTTTGTGGGTTGCGGATTAAAACCCGATTGGTGAATCATCCCTGTCCGAACGAAGCCGTGTTGACGACCTTCCCTCTTCATTTTTTGCTTATGTTGATTTGAGACTTGATGAATTTATGGGTTGCAAATGTGTGATATATATAGATATAGGGACCCAAATCTGTTTGCGGCACAAGAAAATGAGAAAAGTCAAACATACTTGCTAACCAAGAATATTATTTTTTTATTATTTAGTATTAAATTTTAAAGTTTTCTTTTTGGTTCTTTCTTCATTTTTCCGCTATTGAATCGCTTTCGTTCTGGACTTCCTGTCTAGGTTTTTATCCTCACGTTGTTGTAGATAAACTTTTCTAGGATTATAGTGGTAGATTGAAATTTTTCATATGTAAAAGAATAACGTTATGAATACAGTATACTAAACTTATGTTTGATTAACGTTATGGAAAATACATGAAAATGACATTAAAATCAACAAATAGTAATGGGCCGAATGTTTTGGAAATGGGCTTTAAGATTCGTAGCAGTAAGTCATGTTATCTCCTTTATCCTCCTCCCCCTCGAAGAACCTCCTTCCGCTCATCTACTCCCGCGTTTTGCTGTAATGGCTTCAGTTACCCATTTCAAGCTCGTCACTCCGCCGGAATCTTCTCGCGCCGACCGCCCTGAAGCGACAAAGGCATCCGACGCTTTCCAGGAGAAGAAATCTGTGTCTGTGAATTACGACCGAGGGGAGCATGAGGTCTCGGTTCGGGTCGACGGGTTCAGGAAAGGGAACATCCCTAGACGTTATCAACTTCGGGTTGAGAACGACCGGTTTCAAAAGGATTGGACCGTATCGGAGGTGGTCGACCGGCTTATAGCTCTCAATCGTTGGGAGCAAGTTGATGTCGTTCTCAATACCTGGGTCGGTCGGTTTGCTAGAAAGAACTTCCCCGTTCTTATCAAGGTATGTGTTAAACTCTTTCTCGATTAATTGGTGTTCACTGAGAGGGATTTTAATTTGAATGTAGTGTTCTGATTAAGGGGAGTTTGAATTTTGAATTCCGAACTTTTCAGGAGCTCAGTAGAAGAGGATGCATCGAGCTTTGTGTCAATGTTTTCAATTGGATGAAAAATCAAAAGAATTACCGTGCAAGGAATGATATTTACAATATGATGATCAGGCTTCACGCTAGGCATAATTGGGTTGATCAGGCTCGTGGTCTGTTCTTTGAAATGCAGAAATGGAGGTA
Source organism: Euclidium syriacum (assembly GCA_900116095.1). Classification (NCBI taxonomy): domain Eukaryota; kingdom Viridiplantae; phylum Streptophyta; class Magnoliopsida; order Brassicales; family Brassicaceae; genus Euclidium; species Euclidium syriacum. The sequence continues at coordinate 1,714,613 of FPAK01000012.1, read as the reverse complement.
TGTGTTTTGACCTGGTTTAAACTTTTAGATGTAAATGAAATTGAAGTTTTTATCTGAAAGTGTTGTGTAGTGTAAGTTAGATTATCATGGGGTTTGGTTGTTTCCCTTATCTCTGAATTTTTGTAGTCTATTGGAGAGCTGTGAACATAGCTCTCTTTAGAAGTTGTTTTTGGAGCTTCCTGGAAAGTAATAATTGATTGAGAGTTTTATGGTATGGGTGTAGCTGCAAACCGGATGCTGAGACGTACGATGCTCTTATTAATGCCCATGGTCGAGCTGGTCAATGGCGCTGGGCTATGAATCTTATGGATGACATGTTACGTTCAGCTGTGTGTAACTTTGCTTAACTCCTGTAAATGCTTTTGGTTCAGTTGGGTCTGAAGTGAGGCTCCTTCTTCCCTTTTACAATGTCGAAAAAGTGATCCTTAAATAGTTGGCTAGAGAACTTTGCTTTGGTGCATATATTCGTCTTCATCTTGCAATTAAACTTGACCAATCTGCTTAAAGACTACATTTAGACCATGTCAGTGTTGATGGAAACATGACTTTGGCTCTTCTCTTGCCTTGCAGATAGCTCCTAGTCGTTCAACATACAATAATCTGATCAATGCTTGTGGATCTAGTGGAAACTGGAGAGAGGCTCTGGAAGTATGCAAGAAAATGACAGATAACGGAGTTGGACCAGATTTGGTGACTCATAACATTGTGTTGTCAGCATACAAGAGTGGTCGTCAGTATTCAAAGGCTCTTTCTTATTTTGAACTCATGAAAGGAGCTAAAGTTCGTCCTGATACCACCACTTTTAATATCATTATATACTGCCTGTCAAAGCTTGGTCAAAGTAACCAAGCCCTTGATGTTTTCAATTCAATGAGGGAAAAGAAAGCGGAAATTCCAGCTGACGTTGTGACATTTACTAGCATCATGCATTTATACTCTGTCAAAGGAGAGGTAGAAAACTGTAGAGCGGTGTTCGAAGCAATGGTTGCAGAAGGTCTGAGACCTAATATTGTTTCCTATAACGCCTTGATGGGTGCTTATGCTGTTCATGGAATGAGCAAAAATGCTCTCTCGGTTTTTCAAGAAATAAAGCGGAATGGTATGATCCCAGATGTGGTCTCTTATACATGTTTGCTCAATTCTTATGGAAGATCACGTCAACCTGAAAAGGCAAAGGAAGTATTCCTCATGATGAGAAGAGAAAGGAGAAAGCCTAACGTTGTTACTTACAATGCATTGATTGATGCTTATGGGTCAAATGGGTTTCTAGCTGAAGCTGTGGGAATTTTCCGGCAGATGGAGCAAGACGGGTTTGAGCCAAATGTTGTTTCAGTTTGCACTCTTTTGGCTGCTTGTAGTAGGTCTGGGAAAAAAGTGAATGTTGAAACTGTGCTTTCCGCCGCAGAGTCTAGAGGTATTAAGCTCAATACGGCAGCTTATAACTCAGCCATTGGAAGCTATATAAATGGTGCAGAACATGAGAAGGCCGTCGCATTGTATCAGACTATGAGAAAAAAGAAAGTCAGAGCTGATTCTGTTACTTTCACTATTCTTATAAGCGGTTCGTGTAGGATGTCGAAATACCCTGAAGCAATTAGTTACTTGAATGATATGAAAGATCTCGGTATTCCATTGACAAAGGAGGTGTACTCTTCTGTTCTATGCGCTTATAGCAAACAGGCAAGTGCTTTGAGTTTGAGCTCAGGAGTAAAAACTGTGTATTTGAAAGAATTCTGACTTTTTTTATTGCTTGTGATAATTTCTAGGGTCAAGTTACAGAAGCAGAATCCGTATTCAACGAAATGAAAATGGCTGGGTGTGAACCTGATGTGATCGCGTACACTTCAATGCTCCATGCTTACAATGCTTCAGGTATTATATACACATGATGTGTAAGTAAGACTGTTAAAACCCGTAAACGAAATCTTATTCTATGGATCTGAATCCTTTTGGAATTGTTTTGTGTCCTCAGAGAATTGGGGAAAGGCTTGTGATCTATTCCTGGAAATGGAAGCAAATGGAATAGATCCAGATTCCATTGCATGTTCAGCTTTGATGAGAGCTTTCAACAAGGGAGATCAACCGTCGAATGTCTTTCTCCTAATGGATCTAATGGAGGAAAAAGAAGTCCCCTTCACTGGCACGGTCTTCTTTGAGATATTTTCGGCTTGTAACACGTAAGTTCTCGTATCTATCAATATGAAATTACAATAGTAAACCTCGCCTTATCCGTGTCCTCTTCTTCTTTCGAACGTTGCAGGTTGCAGGAATGGAAAAGAGCGATAGACCTCATCCAGATGATGGAGCCGTATCTGCCTTCGCTTTCTATTGGTGTAACGAATCAGATGCTGCATCTTTTTGGGAAGAGTGGTAAAATCGAAGCGATGATGAAGGTGCAAAAGAACTTTTGAGTTTACCTTTTTTCGCTACAAGAAATTTAACTAAACCATGTTTTACCAATTTAATAAACGCAGCTGTTCTATAAGATAATAGCGTCTGGTATTGAAATCAACCTCAAGACTTATGCAATACTGTTGGAACATCTTTTATCTGCTGGAAACTGGAGAAAATACATCGAGGTATTACTTTATTTTTGTTCATCTCCCTGCCAAGTTAATCTCCATTATTATGCCTTTGCAAGTTTTTGTGGTTTACGAGACAAATTAGAGTTTGTGTGAATGATTTTTTGCAGGTTTTAGAATGGATGAGTGATGCTGGTGCTCAACCTTCAAACCAAATGTATCGTGACATTATTTCTTTTGGTGAAAGAAGTGCAGGGATTGAGTTCGAACCTCTGATACGTCAAAAAATAGGTGAGATTAATTCTAATTAATTTATTCCGTTACATGAGTTTACATTCAGATAAATTTATGTTTTGGTGTAGTTAGCGTAATAATCACATCTCAATTTGTTTTTGTTGGTAATAGAATCACTGAGAAACAAAGAAGAATGTCCCAGTCTACCTCACCGACACCAAGAAGGCACATTGTAGTTAACAACATTGTATATGTTTTTGGTCGAGTGATAATTTATTTACATGATGTTTGTAAACTTGTAATATCTTCTTGTATTAATGTGCTATTTCGGTTCAGAAAAACAAATAATTTAGTTTATTTGTCAACACTCGGTAGATTGCTGGTTAGAACATTTGATTTTTTTTGTAATTGCTATAGGATTTTTGTTTGGATATATTATTGAAGATGTTCGACAAATCAATTTGAAAATTTGAATTATGATTTATAAATGGGAAGATTCGATTTGTAAGGCCTTTCAACGGTAGAAAATACGAAGAATCAAATGATTAGAAAAATATAAATGCGGAAATCTATAACCTACGTTGATAAACATTAAAAAACAAAGTTTTGAGTGTACCATACAAAGAATATTCATTGGAACGAGGCGAGAGTTGGGAAACACTCCACATTAAATTGTCAGACACCCAGAAGCAGATCATGTACACGTGGACACCTTTGGTACACGTCAGCACAGAAGACAGAAAAAAACCTACTACGCTAATTGACGAGAACACCCTTTATCCCCGTTCATAGCCGTTGCAGTTGTTATCTTTCCCATCGTAAAAACAAATCGGGACGTAATGGTAAAATGTCTGTCCGTAATTTATTTTGCCGTTATTATTATAGTGAAGCTCAAAATCAAAAAAATCATTGTATTTGGTGAAAAAGAAAGTTGAAATTGAGCCATTCTCTTCTCTTCTCTCACTCGCATTCTTCTCAGCTCTCTCTCTCTTCGATTCTACTGTATCGAGCTCGGATTTGTTTGCCATAGTGCGCTTTTTTCTCTTTCCTAGGGTTTCGTGGATTTGTTTCTGATTGGGAGAAGAGGTTCTGATCATGGCGTCGGTGTCGTCGTCGGATCAAGGACCTAAGACAGAGGCAGGATGTAGCGTCGGCGGCGGCGGAGGTGGTGGTGGTGGTGGAGGAGGAGAGAGCTCGGAGACTGTGGCGGCGAGTGATCAAATGTTACTGTATAGAGGTTTTAAAAAGGCGAAGAAGGAGAGAGGTTGCACAGCTAAGGAGCGTATCAGTAAAATGCCGCCGTGCACAGCTGGCAAAAGGAGTTCCATATACCGCGGAGTCACCAGGTACTTGGACTGTTGAGCCATTTCTGTTAATTACCTTCAAATCGGAAATTCGTGTTAGGATCCGGATGAAATGGTGGGATTGGAGGATAAGTTTAATTTTGAATTTCGTATTGTGTCGTCTGCATCAGAGTATGGAATGTTTAGGGTTTGGTCGATGTTTTGTTTGGTTAGAGATCTTGTGTGGAGCTAATTAAACTGAAATCAGCTGATTGTGCTCAGAAGTACTAATTCTATTCACCAAGTTCCAGATTTTAGGATTACTTTGTAGTGGAAAGTAGAATTGTTTGAGCGGTTTTTCTCGAGACAATCCAAGAACTCCAAAATTAATTTGTATAAACTAAGAGTGAAAATTTGCTAGGGATGAGATAAAATTTCTGCGGTTTGTCCCATAGCAATAGGAGAGGATGATGCTTTATGTTTCTTAAATTTGTTGCGCACAGGCATAGGTGGACAGGTCGTTATGAAGCTCATCTTTGGGATAAGAGTACCTGGAACCAAAACCAGAACAAGAAGGGAAAACAAGGTCTCTTTTTCTCTCCACATCCTACAAAATTACTTTCGTCATCTGTACTGACTGGGTATCAAAGCTGATCTTTTCTTTTCCTTTGCATTTTCTTGGTTGACGCAAATTTCGCTTCACCAGTTTATCTAGGTAAGCTAAAAGCTTTGGAGGTGTTGGTTATGTTTTTGTATATCCGAACACAGTTGACTAAAGAATCTAACTCATACTTGACAGGAGCATATGATGATGAAGAGGCTGCTGCTAGAGCTTACGACCTTGCTGCCTTGAAATATTGGGGCCCTGGGACACTTATAAATTTTCCGGTGAGATTGATACGGTAGTATGCTTTAAAAAGTTGAGGTTTAAGGTCTTCTACCATATGGATTCCTTTATAAGTGTTACTGATCAAAAATATGTTACAGGTCTTTCAGACCACCCTTCTCAATTTCCCTTTTTTTTATTATCATTCTTGTAGGTGACTGATTACAGCAGGGATTTAGATGAAATGCAAAATCTCTCAAGGGAAGAGTACCTTGCATCTCTACGTAGGTGTGTATGTCTTTAGAAGTAACATATTTTTTTTCTTTCAAGAACTATTTATTGCTGATACTATTTAGATATCCCTTTGACAGAAAAAGCAGCGGTTTCTCAAGGGGAATAGCAAAATATCGTGGTCTTCAAAGGTAAAATTGGACCAACAATTGGCTTACGTTACTATTGTCGAATTAACATTCAAACCTGATGTGCATTTTCTGCTGTTTTCTCCAACTATTCTGCAATTCCCAACCAGCCGATGGGACGCATCAACCAGTCGTATGCCTGGACCTGACTACTTCAGTAACATTCATTACGGTGAGTTGTTAACAACAATGACCTATCTTTGAAGCAAACCTGTGATTGCAATCAGACCATGTAAAACTTATTCTCGTTAACAACAGGGGCAGGTGATGATAGAGGAACAGAAGGTGACTTTCTAGGTAGCTTTTGTCTGGAAAGAAAGATCGATCTAACAGGATACATAAAGTGGTGGGGAGTCAACAAAACCCGTCAACCAGAATCGTCATCAAAAGCATCAGAGGATACAAAGATCGAAGATGCTGGTACTGAGCTTAAACAACTGGAGCACACATCCAAGGCAACAGAACCATACAAGGCACCAAACCTTGGCGTTCTACAGAAGAAAGAAAAACAAACATCATCACCATCCTCCACATCTTCTGCTTTAAGCATCTTGTCTGAGTCACCGGCTTTCAAGATCCTGGAGGAAAAGGTACTCAAGATTCAAGAAAGCAGCAATAGAGAAAACAATGAGAATGCAAACCGTAACATCATGAATATGGAGGAGAAGACTCGAGGGAAGGCAATAGAGAAACCGGTTGTGAATCATGGAGTTGCTTTAGACGGTGTTGGTGGTGGTGTATCTGCTTCTGCTTCGTTGTCTCTTCAGAAAAGCATGTACCCTCTTACCTCTCTCTTAACAGCTCCATTGCTCACCAACTACAATGCATTGGATCCTCTTGCAGACCCTATTCTCTGGACACCCTTTCTTCCTTCAGGATCCTCTCATACTTCAGAGGTTCGTCTTTATATATCTATCTTCCTATAAATACGAGAGTTATCTTAAGTGTGTGTTATTGTCTCTCTTTCTTCTGCAGGTGACAAAGACAGAGACAAGCTACCTCCCACAAGAGAAGTGACCCGTTCCCTTTAGACTTTATATATATGTCTGATTCTCCTTGACATCTCTTTTTAAATCTTTTTGTGAGAGAGAAAGTTGGAGAAGGTGTGAAAAAATGTTCTAAAGCAGGAATGTACAGGTTTTGTTTAGTGGTTGTGTTTTTTTACAGTGTGGAAAATAGAATCATTATATTTTATTTTATGTAGAAGATAAAAGAATATATCATTATAGTTACAAAAATTTGGTCTTACTACTTCTCCACAAGGAAATATTATTGTGAATGAAATTTAGTGCTGCACAAAAAAACAGACTCATATAGTTTGTTGGTACAACTAATCGAATCCTAGTACCCAAACAGGGAGTGAGTATATAAGAGTTCCACTTGCAAAAGAAAACGCAATGGTGAAAGATGCATACGCATAGGCTCTCCAAGTGTGTTCACTTTCTCTCATTGCATTGAACTCAGCCATTAAAGTTGAAACTGTGCTTAGACATCCCATCAGACCAAACTGTATCCCTGAAGCCACCGTGTTACATATTCTCGTGTCCTCAGATTTCTTGACAAGAGCCAATGCTGCCATAACAGAAGCTGCAGATACATTAGCAAGGAGGGTACCAAATGGGACCCATCTCAAGTGTTGTCTATCTTTTCCCAGTCCACGTCCGTTGAATCTTGCTAAGAACCATCTGAGCCACACACCAGGTGCTGCAACTAAACAACCTAACCATAACTGAGCCTCGCTTGTTCCTTTGTTGAATTCTTCAGCGAGCAGAGTGGCACTCACAACGAGTAAACCCACAAGAAACAGAGACATTATGGTCATAGACACTATATGGCTCTTGACAGTGTTAACCTTAAGACAAGATTTTTTTTCCTCTGAAAAACAAGCTCTTCTCTCAAGAAGCCATCTGAAACCTTTGGCTGTTTCAACTCCCAGAATGATGGAGTATGCTGAGAGAAACAATCCTGCAAAACATTTGTTCAATCCAATTTTAGGAGATGAACGAACTGAAAATTTTCGAAAGTGTAGAATCTTGTGTTTATTTTACCTAAAAGAAAGCCAAGCACGGCATAGACCCATTGGCCATCAACACTAAGATCGAGCATTTTCTGGTTCCAACCGCTGAATGTTGTGAGACTCCCCAAGTAACCAGTCGATAAACCAATGGCTAAAGATTCAGAAACTCTTGCAATATCTGCTTTGAATACGACGCCAAACCAACCCATAAAGAATGATCCTACCTATAAAGAACCATATCTAGAATTATCTTAAAGAGGAACAGGTCTACAACATTCTTCGAGATGAGTGCATTGTGGTTTTTACCATGTTGGAAGGAAGATCAAGGTACAAGATGCTCCCATCACTGGTTACTCGAGCACCATTTGGCCCAAACAACTTCTGCAGCAAATATCTCGTAATAGCCTGTTTGTTTTTGAGACAGCAAAGAGATTACAATGATTAAAAACCAAAGCAGAGCACCAAATTGTGCAAAAGCCTCTGAAACTTACCCCAAGAATCCCAAAAACAGCCAAATGAATCAGACACGATATGTACTCCAAGGACTTTGGTAACACGCGCTCTTCCTCCTTTGCCTATGCAAACCACAAGCTAAATCATAAATCCAAAAAACATTGAAACTGAGAAACCAACACCAACAGTTAGCAATTTTGGTCTCTCCCTACCGGGTTGTTGGTTTTAGGTGACAAGAGTGACTTGGTCTGTAAAGGAGATTTGATCATATCCTCAGGCCGTTTGGTTATACTAGTTGTGTTCAAGGCTCGAAGATCATGTAATACATCTTGTTCTTCATCATTAGGCCCTTGTTCGATCAAATCATCAATAGACACACGGTTGCTTCTACCAAGACTATGCCTTCTTCGAAGTGAGCGATCTCCAATATCTCCAGCCTCTGAGACACTCTCAATATCGATGTCTTTGGTAATATCGACGTCATTGCTAATCAAGAGAGGCAGGCTACGCGATAAGCTTAAAGAAGAGCTTCTACTGATCTCTCGACCAAATGACTTGGTTCGATAAGATTCCAAGTTTCTTTTACCCGGATCCATAGGCTTTTCAGAATCTCCTAATAATCTCTGGAGACCTTAAAACCCAGGGTTGACCAAGATGAAGATGCCGATGATGAAAATGTTTCTACCTGCACAGTGCCGTCCCTTTGTAGGTTGAAATCAGATTATTTTGGTTGGATCAATAAGTTTAGGGTGTAAATAAGAAGAAAAAAGAGGGAATATAGTTAATTTTAGAAGAAAACATCAATGGCGGCCACATTTAGGGTTGCAGACATCGTAACACAAAAACGAAGTGATGATTGTAAATTTACGTCTTTACGCTTACTAAAGAGAAGAACAAAAAAATTTTAAATCTAGATCCTCCTTACTCGAACTTGGAATCTTCCAGATATGTCGTCCACTACCAGGACAAAAATCAATAGACAATTTCCAAGACCTAATTTCAATTCCTAAACAATTGATTTGATTACTTTGCTTTTTGCACTAAAGAAATTGGAAAAGCCGAAATCGAAAAAGAGTACACTAAAATAATCACTTCTTTAAATAGAGAAAGCTGAAACCTTAAAAAGTTCTACAGGTGGCAGAGACAAATAGTTTTGGTAGATCAAGACCTATTTCGGTAATAACTGAGGTTTTGGTCATGCTTTTTTCTTCTGTTCGAGAGCATTTAAAAAATCAGCAGCTATATACCTGAATCACCGACTTAATCAGGTCTCCAAAAGTCGCCGGCGGACAAATCGAGCTCACCGTTCTGGAATCAGATTTTGCGATGACAGGAGAAAATTGGAAATTACGTCAGCACCGTAATTTCCGATTTTCGCTCGTTTTCTTTCTGTTCTGAAGACGAAGCTTTGTATTAGAGATTGAAGAAGATGAGCAAACAACGAAGTAGGGAGATGCTGCGTTAGATAGAAAGGAGGTTTTATGGTTCCAGTTTTATCGGAAATCTAGGGGAGGCTCATTAATGGAAAATATAAAATATACAATTTACAGCAGTTTTAGAACAAAAACAATTACCAGGGTTTTTTTTTTGGTCAACGAATTACAGGCTTTTGAAGCTATTTAAAATTTAATATATTCTGATGATGTATATTGATGTAAATAAATTCTTTGACGTTACAACCTAGAAAAAATTATAGTCTATGTAAATTTTCTTTCATTTTTTTTTATTCAATCATGATTCATGTTGTCCATTCATTAGCAAAGCATGGATTTTCTCATGCTTCTTTTGTAGTTTATTTCACTCATGTTGTCCACTCATTATCCCGCTCATACCGTCATACGTTGTTGTACTTGGATGATGTCTATTCATAAATAACTTATATTCAATTTCGTTGGGAAAAAAAAAAAATACTAATATAAATATCTAATAGTTGATCAGATGTTTCAGATAATGCTCATTTTCATGTGCTTAGTTTTACTCTTGTTCGAAGCTGTTAGAGGTTAGTCGGACAGTTGTCTTGTGTTGGGCTTAGCATATGAAAAAATTGGAAACTAATCACAGAGTATTTGGAGGTTTGGAATTTGATTTTTGGATTATTTTATTTCTTATAAAACATATTAATGTTTAATTGTATACAAACGTAATATTGTAGAGATATATATCCAAAACTAATTTGAGTTTTTTTATGTTGGATTGGATTAGATTTAACTGTCTATATTGGTTATTCCTAAATGTTTTAACATATTTTTGTCATCTTTTTCTACATAAACTAGATTATAACTCGAACCCGATTCATGTATTATGTATTCATAAAATCATTCTATAATATATTTAAAATAAATTAGTTTGTATAAAATTAATAGTTAACTTATGGTATAACATTTTAAAAATATTTATATGATTTATTAACACATATTATTGCATAGTTGTAACATTTTGTTTCTTTGAAAATTAACAAAAAAAAAAATATACAATATAAATATAGATATGTATCAATTAGAGTCTCATTATATCAAAATAAATTTCTTATAAAACATATTAATGTTTAATTATATACAAACGTAATATTGTAGAGACATATATCCAAAAATAATTTGATTTTTTTTATGTTTGATTGGATTGGATCTAATTGTCCATATTGGTGACCCCTAAATGTTTTAACATATTTTTGTCATCTTTTTTTACATAAATATTTATAATCTACATTCTAATAAATGTATACAAACTATTCAAGATATTCCATTGTGGTGTCACTATATTTCAAAATGCAAGCCAATGTAGAAACAAAGAAAGAGATAAAATGACATGTAGATTTTTTAAACATAATAGCCATCATAAATTTGGGCCAAAGAACTAAGGCACCATATGCTATTGACATCTATTTTAAATATAATAACTATCGTTTAATCGCAAAAAATGCGCTCCTCAAGCTGGAGCAGTAGTGATTTTGTCATAGATGGCCAAAAAACTTGGGAGATCTGAAAATAGTTTTTTTTTTTTTTCAATCATTAAATACTATTTCATATCTAGTTAAAAACAACAACAAAAAAACTGTGATAAATTGAAGAAATCGTGAAAAAAAAACATGGTGGCGGCTAATTAGGGTTTTCAAGTTTGTGGTATTGAGGAAGAAGATGAGGAAAAAATTGTAATTTTGTCATTCATTAACAAAAATAAAAAAATATGTTAAAAAGCACACCAAAGGAATATCGAAACCTCGACAGAATGTACATATAAGCATGTCTCAACCACTCTATCATAATTTTCCAAAATTAATATATATATACGCAATAACTTAATATATATAAATCTATATATATATATATATTGATAATGATAAAATTTACAAACTATAACAACCTATATATTATTTCTTGTTTATTTTTACTATAAAAATATATAAATACATTTAAATTTTTAAAAAGTCCTAAAACTAGGTCCTGATTAATCACCGATTTTTCAACTCGACGCTAGGCTTATCCCAACCGCTCGACTAGCGCTTAACGCGTTTTCTAACCTTGATTTTTTGCAATAATTGAAACGTCAATTGTAGTTATAATTTATTAATGTCATTTTTCACAAGTAAATTCATGTCATCTTCTTGATATTTCATATGAACCAGTTTTGCACTAGTAATAATTTGTTACTAAACATTAATCTTAAAAAGCTAAAACTCCAAGATTGATAAAATAATATTACATCTTATTTGGTTCAGCTTGTTTGAGCTTGTATTTTTCTTAATTTCCACTATTAAATTTATACAATAGCATTTTTTTGGAAATATCTCTTTGATGATGTATTTGATGTTGAATAAATTCTTGACATTACATCCAAAAGGAAAAATAGAAATAAAATGTAAATCTTTTTTAATTATTCGTCGATTTAATCATGATTCATGGTGTCCGTTCATTAACAAAGTATAGATCTTTTAACGGTTCTTTTGTAGTTTATGTCATTCATGGTGTCCATTCATTAAGCAGACCATGATGCCTATTCGTAATTAATATAAATTCAATTTCGTTGAAAAATAATACTAATATAAGTATTAAATACTTAATCAAAGGTTTCAATAATACTTGGTTGATCCATGAGTGAGGTTAATGCATCATTTGCAGTCTTCTTAATGAAGCAATTTATGTAGAGGCCTTATCAACTTTTAAGAAGCAATTTATGTAGAGGCCTTATTAACTGATTCAACAAACTGTCTAGCATGTGTAATAGTATCTCTAGTCTTTTTTATGAATCTTATCAACACAAGCAATCTTGCCAAAGGTTTGATATCTTCTAAACCTTCTTGACACATAAATTTAATGGTCAATGGTATTTTGTTGTCTGATGATAGGTCTGAATCTTTTATTTTTGAAATCTTAAAAAGTTTTTTCATGATTGTTCTTATGCTAGACTATTTGAGGGAAGTAATTTTTTGGAAACTCTTTCCACATAACTCCTAAAAATCTTAGACAAATTCTTTGTCTCGCAATGAAGTGTTGTAGGAATCTTCTTTCATTTTCAATCAAGCCTTTCAAGTGATTCTTAACTAATATAGCTTCACTTGATATGATAAGGTTATCATGGTCGCAGAAAAGTGAAAACCTCAAAATCACTTTTGATGATTCAATCATGTGCTTAGAGAGAGGAAGGAGTCTTATCCTTGAGATAGATGTTTGATTTTCACTTAAATTAAATAAATAATAATTATTATTTTTACTTGATAAAAAATCATTTAATTAGAATGAAATAAAGCAATAAAATCATTTTTAGAGAAAGTAATAATTTAAATAATTAACTATAGTAGTAATTGTTTAGGGGTTATAATTGGATTTATTGTTAATGATTCTATGAATAATGAAATAATTAGCTAACAAATATGCCATTTTTTCAACAACAATTAATTAATATGGTTTTTAAACCCAAATTGGAATATCATAAGAGTATGATTTCAAAAAAACAATAATTATATACCTTACAAAATATCTTTAACATTTTCGTTACACTTTTACTATTATCAGTTTAGAGAGACATATTTGAGAGGATTTCCGAACTCTATTTATTCTTCTTTTCATTTATTTTATGCATTATTCTCTATTTATGATTTTTGTTTTCAATTCATATTTGAGTAGGACCCTTGTTAGGTTTAAGATTTTTCAAAAGTTTCTATAAATTTTCAGGATTGGCCACTAATTTAAGATCATAGGTTTATTATCCCAAAAAGATTTGGTTAATTAGCTAGAAAGTACTTAGTTAAGAAAAACAACATAACTATTTATAATTATGTAGGCATGTTTAATCTTCTTGAATCCAAAGTATGATGTTATTATAAGAAGTTTACGCATAGATACAACGAGAGTTAGTCAATTATAAATCAATGATTTGAGTTCTTTACTGTGCTTAATTACAATGATTGTTTCATACGAAATTTATGATTTCGTGAGAATTTTCCTAGACTTAGCGCCTTTAGTTTATTGAAAACAAATAGATTTTAATTCAATGCATTTACATTTTAAATTGCACGTTTTAAAACATTTTCTTTGTCTTAGCTTAATCTGAACAAAATAATTTGTAATGTAACCTAGGTTTTTGTGAGATTCGACCCCTATATACTACATCTGCATCATTGTGTACTTGCAAGAATTCTAGAACAAAACTATAGCACATTAGTAGTTGACAATGTCTTTCTCGATTTCATACTCATTTCTTTGTATCGAATCTTCACCACCCGAATAAACTTTGACACCTTCCTCGACTTCACATTATTTACCCGATATCTCTCGCAAGCCAAATGCCATATATACACCAATTTAAACTTATATCGACGACGATCTAGCATACATCAACACTCAACTTGGATAAACAGCTTTAGGGTTCACGATTTATGATTCACATGATTTTGAGATTTTCTAACTTAGAGATATTTTGGGTTTGAGGGTCGATTATTAGAGTATATACAAACTGGATCATTTGACGGGTCGAGTTAAGGTTTACTAATTTTTAATTCGGCTTGCAATTGATTTTATTGGTTTAAAATATATTTTAGACGGTTTAACTATGGCTGGTACATAGTAAAACACTATCTAAGAGGATTTATGGTTTTAGGTGCTGAATTTTCGATTTACGGGGAAGTAATAATGATTTCAGTTAGCTGCAATATAGAAAGATGTCAAAGTTTGTATACGTGTGCACATATATACGATAGTTACGAGAGAAAATTAGACAGTTCTCTCAACTTATCTTATGCAATTTCTAATTAGTTTAAACTAGTTAGTCGGGTTGAAAAACTTGAAAAGATGTAACCGTGTAATTGTTAAATACTTTTTAGCAGGAAAATATATGAGTAGAAAAATGTTATGCCTACTTATTTTAAAAATTGCCAATAAAATAAAAATGTAATTTCCTTTATTTTAAAAGAGAAATATAACTAAAATTAATCTATATTTTCTTCTTCTTCTTGTTTCTGCTCATTTTTTTCTTTTCCTTTCAACCTTTTTTATTTATAAGAGTTTACTGTTAATTGAACAAATCATACCCGTAACTGTTTCTTGGCATTCTTGTTTTTCCCTTTTTAACTTCTATAGAACATTACTTTTATATATAAAAAATATCATTTTAGTTAAGTTAATCAAAATATATAATTCATATGTGTGTAACAAAAGGTCAAACCGAGACAATTTTTACTCTTCTTCAGTCGCAAAATTCTCTAAATTGACTTGAAACAAACACCAAAACATTTTATTATTTAAAAGTAACCAAAGACTCAATCTTAAAGCTAACAGGCTGCAGGTTTTCGCATCTCATCTCTCTTTAAAATTTTAGTAAAAGATAGCTTAAAATATAATGAACAAACAACGCTCAATTTGGGAAGTGGGAAATGATAACTAATATTCTATGGCGGCTGTTATTGGCAACCTTGCAAAAAAAGACATTTGGTAAATTGCCGAGAATAAACTACAAACGCCGCCGTTTGTGACAATTTCATACTCATTGGCGTAGCTGACCCAAGCAACATAATTTTACACGAATCAGGGCTCTCCACGTAAATTAAACTATTACCGTGGAGCCCACACGAACCGCCCCTACTTGGTATTGACGCAAAGGTTTATAAGATGGGTCAACGTCAAGGACTCCTATAAGCTTTATTGATTACCAAATATCTTAAACACGACATTAATTTTAATCAAATATCTGTGCTTTTTTTGGGTACAGTTATCCCAATCTCTTTTGTTTTCCTACTTGGTTTACAACTTTTATAGTTACAACTTACAAGAATTCTGTGAAGGGAAATCTTCCATTGGGTATTAGGAGGATACATAAGAGATATTAATTATTGAGAAAGCGAAAAAACATGTATAATACTAAAATAATACTAAAAATACAACAGTTTTCGTAATTCTTTTTTGTCGACTCGACCACTTGCGTTATCCGCAACGAGTTGGAAATTTATTTAGAAAAAATAGTTTGTTTAAAAAAAATTTAATTTACTTCCGGAGAAATGAATAAAACAAATCAAATTGGCGTTGAAGCACAAATGTCAGTGAAGGTAGCAAGTCATCGCCACCTCTCTTCCAATGTTTTCTTTTCCCAAACCATAAAGTATCATTTTCTTCTTGAAGCGAAGATTTTCCTTTTCATTTCGATTAGAAGCTCTCTAGGGTTTTCTGGGATCTCTGCTGATTAAGGAAGGGAAGTTTGAACTGTCGGAGCCGTCGAACGAAATGGGTACGTCGAGGAGCCAATTGAAGGCCATGCTCCGCAAAAATTGGCTCCTCAAAACTCGCCATCCCTTCGTTACTTCAGCCGAGGTCACTCTCTCTTCGCTCTCTTTACTTTTTGATGTTACCTTTTAGCTTTTCATTTATTTTCACTGATCGGAGTCATCTAAAGTTTATCCTGGGTCTGGTTCTCGTTTGTGTTGTTGAATTCAATTCTGTGTGTTTGTTTGTGAGATTTATGATTTTGAAGTTTTCGAATTGGGTGTTTATAAGAAATGTTTGTTGAGAGCGTGAATTTCGTTTTTCAATTTTCCTATTCTTTGCAGATTTTGCTTCCAACCGTTGTAATGTTGCTGTTGATAGCCGTGAGGACACGGGTTGACACTACAATTCACCCGGCTCGCTCGTAAGTTTCCATTGTTACCATAATTGGATTGTGGATTTCCTGATTGCTCTTGCATTGTGGTTCTGTTGATTTATTGCAGGAACATAGAGAAAGATTATCTCGTTGAAGTGGGCAAAGGTATCTCTCCCAGTTTTCCACAAGTTTTGAAGCTTATGCTTGCTGAGGAGGAATATTTAGCTTTTGCACCTGACACCGATGAAACAAGGAACATGATTGACATTCTGTCTCTCAAATTTCCAGAACTGCGGGTACCATCATCACATTTATGATCTTATGATTTACAAAATTCTCTCAGATTTGATGTTACTCTGTTGCCATTTATGCCTATATTTCCTTAGTTTAGGATCTTTTTATAGAGGATTTAGTAGCTTCTTGACTTTATGGTCTCTCGGCTCTGTTTACTCTCTAGATGTAACATGGTTACTAAACCTTGCGTTTTCTGTTTACAGCTAGTTACTAAGATTTTCAAAGATGACATTGAGTTGGAAACTTATATAACCTCTGCGCATTATGGTGTCTGCAGAAATGTGAGGTACGTTTTGTTCTTTGTTAGAGCTGATAAGAAGGCATTTATTTGTACATATGTCTGGTGAATCTTTCCGTTTAGTCACTGGTTTGGTTTCTTGAATAATGGCAGTATCTCCTTGTGTTAAATATACAATATGCTATAAGTTTGACAATCATACTGCCTGAACAAAGACTGTACTGCACTTTCTTCATTCCCTTTTTTTGCTCGCAGCTACGACGAACATATCATTTAGTTCCTGCTATATGTATTGACACTTGCCCATTATGTATGATTTTTCTCTTCATGAGTAACAAAGTCTTTTAGCTGTTGGTGATCATTCCCTAGACTAGCTGTGTATGCTTTCACCATCTTTTATGTCGAACTGATAAAGCCTCATCATGTTTCCTTAGGAATTGTACGAATCCAAAAATAAAAGGAGCAGTGGTATTCCATGAACAAGGACCTCACTTATTTGATTATAGCATCCGCTTGAACCACACATGGGCATTCTCAGGATTCCCTAATGTTAAGTCGATCATGGACACAAATGGACCTTATATCAATGATCTGGAAATGGGAATTAATACCATACCTACAATGCAATACAGCTTCAGCGGATTCTTGACTGTATGATCATATACTTCTTTCTCTTTGAAAGTTTGTCTAATTTCCACTCATGAATTTTCCGGTCATCTTCCTAGCTCTCCCTGTAAAGCTCATAGGCAGTAAAGCTGTCAAATCATTCTTGTTTGTGGACTATACTTAGAATGTATCCGGGATATAGGGTTAATCAAAGCAATTCTAAATCCTGTGTTTTAATTTTACACAGTAAACCAAAGCAATTCTTCGGATTTGAATTGAAATTCTTGTGATAGGTAATAGTATCTTGGTTTTTGACCCGAGTTTTGATTTGTCTTGTACCCTTTTTGCAGCTTCAGCAGGTGGTAGACTCTTTCATTATATTTGCTTCTCAGCAGAACATTGACTTGCCATCATCACATTCATCGGTTGGGTCAGCTTTACCCTTTGAGTTGCCATGGACTCTGTTTAGCCCATCAAAGATAAGAATGGTTCCATTTCCAACCCGCGAATACACTGATGATGAATTTCAATCTATTGTCAAAAGCGTAATGGGATTGCTGTATGTATCACCTGCTCTTTGTTTTTCTTGTCCGTACATATACTTATAGTATTGGAGTCTTTGTATGGGTTGAATGATTATATAATTGTTGAGCAGGTACCTTCTGGGATTTCTGTATCCGATCTCCCGGCTTATCAGCTACTCTGTCTTTGAGAAGGTAGCTTTGGGTTTTACACTTTGGAATAAAGCTGATTTGTATTTTGTTTTCACCAAGGGTTGTTTTCTGTCAATATGTGCTTCACTTAGTTTTTTTTTGTTTCTGCGCTTGCAGGAGCAGAAAATAAGAGAAGGACTTTACATGATGGGCTTGAAGGATGAGATATTCCATTTGTCGTGGTTTATTACATATGCATTACAGGCAGGTTTTGTGGCTTGATAGTTAATTATTGCCTCTATCCCTGGCTATGGTCAAACCATAGTTTGGAGTTCTATAGCATTTTTTGTTGCTAACAATATTGACTTAAGCTGGAAAAAGCAGACTAATGCTTCATTTCATTAAGTATATGTAATGATTTTAGATTTTGGTATTTGTTTCTCTTTCTTAACTCGACTTTGTTCTGCAGTTTGCATTGTGCTCTGCGATTATTACAGCTTGTACGATGGGAAGTCTCTTTAAGTATAGTGATAAGACGTTAGTCTTCACATACTTCTTTCTGTTTGGGCTCAGCGCAATCATGCTCTCATTTCTAATATCGACATTTTTCACTCGATCAAAGACAGCTGTGGCAGTTGGGACCCTAGCCTTTCTTGGAGCCTTCTTCCCTTACTACACTGTAAACGATGAATCTGTGTCCATGTATGTTTATGTTTTCTGTTATTTGTTTTCGTGGGCTATACTATACATCGTGTTTTATGGATAGGCAAAAGCCACGCTCGTCGTTCACACAAACATTTGGTCTAGAATACACTAACGTAAAACTAACCGTCGGACTTGTAGAGTATTGAAGGTCGTTGCTTCTTTGCTTTCACCTACCGCGTTTGCTCTTGGATCCATCAACTTTGCTGATTATGAGCGTGCGCATGTTGGACTTCGTTGGAGCAATATATGGCTGGTATGGTGGATATCTCTGTGGCTACAGGCCAAGGTTGATTTTCCTTGTGTTTAACTTTTTTTCCTGTCAACCTTCATGTAGGCATCGTCTGGAATAAGTTTTTTTGTCTGCCTCTTAATGATGCTGCTCGACTCTATTCTTTACTGCGCAATTGGTCTTTATCTGGACAAGGTACCTCTTTTTGCTACTTGTATATGTTTACTGCCTCTTGTAAACAATTATCTGCTTCTAATATTTCAATGAAATGATGGATTTAAGAGCTATTGGTATAACTGGTTTTGCTGAGATGCTGAATTTATTTTAAACGGAAAAATAGCTTTGTGATGATCAATTTTCTGACCTTCTGTTTTCTTCTTAAAAAAAAATTGTAGTTAGGAAGTTTATCATTCCTCATTGTCTACTATATCCTGCATCTGTTGGCCTAATCCAGGAGTTCATTTTCTCAGGTCCTCCCCAGGGAAAATGGTGTGCGGTACCCATGGAACTTCATCTTCAGCAAGTGCTTTGGGAGGAAGAAAAATAACGTCAATTATCACGTTCCAGGTCTCGAAACTAAAATGTTCCCTGAGAATACAGAGGCTATTCAGGGAGAGCCTTTTGACCCTGTTACTGAATCAATAAGCCTGGAGATGAGGCAGCAAGAGCTTGATGGGAGGTATATTCACAACCCATCCTGAAAGAAAATCCTCGGAGCTTTTTCCAAAGCTGGACATTGGATTCTCATTTAATGTTTTCCCTGTAGGTGCGTACAAGTTAGAAATCTGCATAAGGTCTATGCCTCAAGAAGGGGGAACTGTTGTGCAGTTAATTCATTGCATCTTACATTGTACGAGAACCAGATATTTTCACTTCTAGGTATGGCTTTCCCGTTTATGAAACATTGGGTTCTCTTCTAATCTCATTAGTATTTACCATATCCAAATCAAATTGTTTCAGAAATTTGTAGATTAAATTTATTGTTTTGGTGGTTTTTCTGTGTTGTTTGGTTGAGTTTTCTATCTGAATTTCCATTACAAGAAATCTACTTTTGGTCGATTTCATTTATGCATCCATTGTTGAGAAATTCCCTTTTTAACATGTTGAGAAAGCTTTCTTATGACACATTAGTGTACAGATTGTTTCACTATGTTCCCTGGCATGATCTTCTATATGCTGTCTCTGATGAATTTCTGGTCTCCACAACGACTTCACGAACATACCATGCATGTAGTCTCAATCAATGTGCCAGAAAATGAAAATCAAGTTGAAAAAAGATATTTGCTAAACTTATATTGACAGACTTTAAATATTGCTTCCATTTCCTGAAGGCCATAATGGGGCTGGTAAAAGCACAACAATATCAATGCTTGTCGGCCTTCTTCCTCCAACGTCTGGAGATGCCCTGATACTTGGAAACAGTATCGTAACAAACATGGTAAATGTTTTCTTCTTGTTTTTACTTGAATCTTTAAGTTTCTGGCATAAGTTAAATACTCTGGTCTCTACGCTAGTTGTAAGATAGACTTTTTTTTTCTAGCATCACTTGAATACATCGGTCTGCTTTTATGCTATTGATTCCTCCATTTCTTACTATTTTGTATTTGACCATATCAATATCTTTCTGTAGGATGATATACGGAAAGAACTAGGTGTTTGCCCTCAGCATGACATCCTCTTTCCAGAACTGACAGTAAGTGAAAAATTCCTTCTTTTTTCTTCTTCTCTTATTAGGAGGTAATCCTTGGCAAGTCAATATCAAAAACATGGTAGTATTATACTTGGTTTAGAGAAAATGATCATATTATACTTGGCTTAGAGAAAATGATCAAAGAAATAGAAAGAAAAATTGTTCATCATTGTGAAAGAGGCTAGGAAAGAAAACACAACTTTGTTTTGACATTTAGGCAAATTCGTTTTGTTTTCCCTTTTTTTTACTGAGCTCATTTTTCAGAAGTTTTGTTTTTTAGATTCTCCTGTAACTTGGTTCCAAGTTTTGTGAAATGAGTGCAAATGTCTTCTATAGTCAAAGGCTGATTTATGCTTTGTACCTTTTTCATATACTACTGATAGTCAGAGTAAAAACACTGCCTAGGCCCATGTTTGTTTAGTAGGTCCAACACTGGAAATCTGATACAGTGACAAGCCTTAAAGAAAATGCGTAGATATTTTCAGTGATGTGATATCATATTGTTTGGCTAGTGGTGGACAGTTCTCGATCGTTCCTCCTTTTTAACATAGAGACAAACTAATTCCTACGTATGTGCAGTTAATGGTCCTTCTCTCATGTGGCCTTCTTGTATCTTCTTAATCGAAAGTCTTGCTAAATATCATGAATGCGTAGGAATGCCATGTTCTACAATCAAACCTCTTACAAAGATTTCGCTGCTGCTTTTATCTGTTTTTCGTTTCTTTCTATGCGAAAGTTTCAGTCCTATGATAGATTATTCGTGTTTTGCCAATCAGATTATCATTTATTAGGTACTTGCTATGGGATAACATCTAATGGCTTGTATCAACTGTAGGTTAGGGAACACTTGGAGATGTATGCAGTTCTTAAGGGTGTCAAAGAAGACTCCTTGAACAGCACAGTTGCTGATATGGCGGAGGAAGTAAGTCTGTACTGAAATACAAACTGTTGTGTATTTTCCCTTTCCAACATACCACATTCATGCACTTGTAATTCAGCATCGGGTAGCCAAGGCTATTATGGCCTAGAAGCATTAAAATTCAGACTGCATAAGTTAGAGTTTATGAAATAGTTTTGGAGGAGCAGCTTATGAATATCTTTTGTTATTTGATGCTGCCATTTGGGATGGAGAGCTGAATTTGTCTTCTCTGCCTATTTTGGGTATTGGTCACAGCTGCCTGATCTTGGATATCTAATTTTTTCCAGGTGGGATTATCTGATAAAATCAGCACACTTGTGCGGGCTCTTTCCGGAGGCATGAAGAGGAAATTGTCGCTTGGCATCGCATTAATAGGAAATAGTAAGGTGAGAAAGAAACACAACGGCATCTAATTTCATTTGCTTCTCTTAATTAATAGTCGCTGAGCATGCGTTATCTTTCAGGTGATTATTCTCGATGAACCAACCAGTGGAATGGATCCATACTCAATGCGTCTTACATGGCAGTTAATTAAGAAAATTAAAAAGGGCAGAATAATATTGCTAACAACGCATTCTATGGACGAAGCTGAGGAACTTGGAGATCGAATAGGAATTATGGCTAATGGGTCTCTTAAGTGTTGTGGCAGGTTAAGTGTTCAAAAAACTCTCTGGCTTACTTTCCTTTTCCTTCTTTACGATTTCCGCATTCAATCTGGCATGCTAGTAAGCCAACACAAATTGAACCGAGCATTCACATCCTGGGACTATTCAATTTGAGTTTAGTTACTATGAAGTGATATGATTGAGGTGATTTTTCCAAATGTTCGCTCATGACTCGTAGAAGATGTTATGATTTGGTGTTGTCGGTGCTGAGATAATTTCAGTAAACTCAAACAATAGATACCCCCTAGATTATGTGATCTAACTAGACATGAAAATTCTTCACATGTACACGTGTAATTGTTTATTTTCTTTTCCTGAACCAATGAATCATTCATCTATTGCTAGTTTTCTGAATTTCCAGTTAACCATTTAACACTTACCAATGATTTTGGTTGTTTTTATTACTGAGCAGCTCAATTTTTCTAAAGCACCACTACGGGGTGGGTTACACTCTTACGCTAGTAAAGGTTTGTTTGTATTCTTTTCATTTTCGGTCAGTTTTGTTACTGTTTCTATTAAAAATCTCAAAATAACTGGTTTTCCTTTATGTTTTAGACTTCTCCAGCTGTCTCTGTTGCTGCACATATAGTTTATCGTCACATTCCATCAGCAACCTGTGTGAGTGAGGTATAATACTTACATTCTCTAAGGAGATTGAGAGCATGAAAAAAATGTTTTGCCTTGCTGCATGCTCTGATACTTTTTAAAGCTCCAAGTGTGACTTAAGCTCTTAAACAATTGATATTTAGCATGTTAATAGCTGCACATTTCCCCCTAGAGAAATTTGTTCCTAGATAAGTTTAAAGCCCATTTCTTTCCTAATCTTTAAAAGTGATGATTTGTGCAGGTGGGAAACGAAATTTCTTTCAAGCTTCCTTTGACATCCTTACCTTGCTTTGAAAACATGTTCAGAGAAATTGAGAGTTGCATGAAGAGTTCTGTTGACAAATCTGGGATTAGTGAGACTGAGGATTTAGATTATCCTGGTATTCAGAGTTATGGTATATCTGTCACGACACTTGAAGAAGTGTTTCTGAGAGTTGCTGGTTGTAACTTAGATATAGAGGATAAGCAGGAGGACACATTTGTTTCTCCTGATACCGAGGCTTCTTTAGTATGCACTGGAACTCCTCAGAAGAGTGGTATGCAACCCAAACTGCTAGCAAGTTGTAACGAAGGCGCTGGAGTTATAATTACCTCAATTGCAAAAGCTTGCAGATTGGTCGTTTCTGCAGTTTGTACTTTCATTGGATTCATTAGCATGCAGTGTTGTGGCTGTCCTGTTATTTCGAGGTCAATGTTTTGGCGACATTGCAAAGCATTGTTCATAAAAAGAGCAAGATCTGCTTGCAGAGACCGCAAAACAGTGGCGTTCCAGCTCATCATCCCAGCTGTTTTCTTGCTTTTTGGCCTTCTTTTGCTTCAGCTCAAGCCACATCCTGATCAGAAATCCATAAAGTTGACAACTGCATATTTTAATCCTCTCCTGAGTGGCAATGGCGGTGGTGGTCCAATTCCCTTTGATCTGTCAGAACCAATTGCGAAAGAGGTTGAGCGTTATTTATATTCTATAGTATTTTCTGAAAGCATGTTCTTCAAGTATAAATAAAATTAGGTGGCATCTTCTTTACTTGCTCTAGTAACTATCACATTGATCCATTAGTAACTCAGAATTGATTTCACTCTCTTAATTTCTACGCAGGCATAAGAAAACTAATTGCTTGCAACTTCTCTTTTCATTGATAAATTGCATGAGATAATCTCTGTAATGTTTTTTTACTATTTTGAGTTAATATACGTAGAATGTTTGCTCTTATGAAGCTGTCTACAATTTAACTGAAGGTTTCGTTACAAGTAGTAGAGCAAGCAGAACTTCTGTTACACATTCACTTGTCATATTTTATGCTTTCATGATGTTGATCACACGGTGCACTATGGTTGAGTTCACATTACTAAACAATTTTGTTCTGAATTTGTTTTATCTGCTGCATTCAGGTTGGACAATATATTGAAGGAGGCTGGATTCAGCCCTTGACGAATAGCTCATATAAGTTTCCCAATCCAAAAGAGGCATTGACTAATGCAATTGATGCAGCAGGTCCTACGTTGGGGCCCGCTCTGCTTTCACTGAGCGAATTTCTGATGTCTAGTTTTGACCAGTCCTACGAGTCCAGGTATGTGTATAGTTCACCAACAGATTCATGCTTTGGTATTCTTTTGTTAAAGCTAAGCTTAATAATCCATGTGCTCCAAATATTGCTGCCTTCAAGTTTTTTGTTCCCCTGTTTTTTGCTCCTAGTGAGGGATAAAATATGTTCATGATTCATGTAACATATGCATTTGAAAAGCTGCTTTCAGAACTATGTCAGTTTTGAGTCCCGAGGTCCCTTTTTGTCACATCTATTTCTGCCTTTCTGAAAGATGCGTGGACTTGAAGAAATTTCAAGTTTCAAAATCATTTATTATTTTCTGTTTCATAATATCCAAATGAAAATCTCGTTTTATTTTGGGGACATGCCTTACTATTAATCAAAGAGTTAACATTGTTTTAGTTAAAACATTTGCTTATGTGATATATTTTTAGCATTTTAACTTTCCTACTTCGTTGACCTCTTTAAGAATGTTACGTTGTACTACTGACTTTGCTAAATGCTACCTGTGTTTAGGTATGGGGCAATTTTAATGGATGGTCAGCATCCAGATGGGAGTTTAGGATACACGGTGTTTCACAACAGTACTTGTCAGCATGCTGGTCCAATCTACATCAATGTTATGCATGCTGCAATGCTCCGACTTGCTACTGGTAACAAGAATATGACAATTAAAATCCGAAACCATCCTTTGCCCCCAACAAAAAGTCAGCACATGCAGCGTCATGTATGTATTTCTATTTGGAGTAGTTCCCTCTTTGTGGTATCAATTTTATTATTTTGTCGAAATTATATTCAGCTTGAGAAATAAGTTAAGAGTTAATGGGGTTTCTTGAACTGATTGTCAGTAACTGGGAAAACAAAAATTGAAACAATATAAAAGTCTGTAGCAGAAGTAGTAGAAACTGTTTGTACATTTGACAGGCTTCTACCTTATTTTTTATCAGCCACTAAAGACAAGATTCTACTGTCCCTTAGTCCGGAATTGTTTGCTTAGGAACGACGAAATGTCACGATATTAGTAGCGTTGACCTTATTTTATTTTCAATGCAGGACTTGGATGCCTTTTCTGCTGCAGTTATTGTTAGCATCGCATTCTCGTTCATCCCAGCCTCCTTTGCTGTTCCCATTGTTAAGGTATGTATGTAAGGTCAAACCTTTTGGTTGGAGGTTTCTTTTGTTTATCCAGTAAATTCTTGTGAATATCTCTAAAAGTAAATTCTTTTATTCAGGAGCGGGAAGTTAAAGCAAAACATCAACAGCTTATTAGTGGGGTAAAGTTTTCTCTTGAAAAATTTTGGAGTACCAAAAACAAGCATGCCATCAGTCCCATAGACCATGTAATATTGGCCTCATGATCTTTTATGACTTGCAGGTTTCTGTCCTTTCATACTGGTTATCAACATACGTATGGGATTTCGTCAGTTTCTTATTTCCGTCAACATTTGCAATAGTCCTCTTCTACGCCTTTGGTAAGTTAGTCTTTCATTCCCATTTGCATCAAAACTTCTATTTCACTATACGCTGGTATTAACCAACTGAAATGGTTGATTTCGTTCCTTAGGTCTAGAGCAGTTTATCGGAATAGGTCGGATTCTCCCGACTGTCCTTATGTTCCTGGAGTATGGCTTGGCAATAGCATCATCAACGTACTGTCTTACATTTTTCTTCTCCGAGCATAGCATGGCTCAGGTTACTTGTCTTTTTCGTTTTCGTCTTTCTAGCTACTTCATATTGTTCAATCTTTTTGGACTGATGGATGGAATGTCTTTGTTGTAATTGCAGAATGTTATTCTTATGGTCCACTTCTTCACTGGTCTTATCCTTATGGTTATCTCATTTGTTATGGGCCTTATTCCGGCAACTGCTAGTGCAAATTCTTATCTGAAGGTGTGGGCTCGCTCTTCTGAATTCCCGACCTCCAAGAGGTTTAGAAAGACGAGAAACTGATACTTTTTTTCTTTTATGTATTTATAGAACTTGTTCAGATTATCACCGGGATTCTGCTTCTCTGATGGATTGGCTTCTTTAGCTCTTCTAAGGCAAGGGATGAAAGACAAATCCAGTCATGGTGCTTTTGATTGGAATGTTACTGGAGCATCCATCTCTTACCTAGGTTTGGAGGTTAGAATCTTCTCTTTTCTTCACCTTGTTTGTTTTGTTATTTTCCGAAACCTGAGAAATTGATCCATTTTAAACTGTCAATGATTTCATTTTTCTGTACTTGAAAATGTGTGGTTGTTATTTTGTTATTCTTGTTACTTTTTCATGGATAGTTGGATACTCACAAAGTAATTGAGTTTATACTATAGGGGAATTTTCTCATCTGACTGAAGTTACGTTTATTTAACAGAGTATTATCTACTTCCTTGTGACGCTTGGGCTTGAGCTCTTGCCTGTTCAAAAGGTGATGTCTTTCTCAATCGGGGAGTGGTGGCAGAATTTCAAAGCTTTCAAGGATGGTGCTGGTTCTAGCTCTACAGAGCCACTTCTCAAGGATTCGACTGAAGCCGTTTCCCCTGAAATGGAGGATGACGTAGATGTGCAACAGGAAAGAGGCAGGGTGATTTCAGGGTCGACAGACAATGCCATATTCTATTTACAGAACCTGAGGAAGGTATTGAAGCCTGCTCTTTTTACCCAAGCGTCAACAGAGATTTCTCCTCTGTTTTTCTTAAGATACAATTGTTTCAGGTCTATCCTGGTTCCAAACATCACGGCCCAAAAGTCGCTGTACAGTCGTTGACGTTCTCGGTCCAAGCAGGAGAATGTTTTGGCTTCTTAGGGACCAATGGAGCTGGGAAGACTACTACCTTGTCTATGTTATCTGGTATGTTTTAGTGCTTCTTTGATCTTTGGAAATTGTACGCGGAGCTGTTATTTTGAAGACGCAACTTGAAGCACATGTCTTTGGGTGCTACAGGAGAAGAAACCCCAACAAGTGGAACTGCCTTTGTCTTTGGCAAAGACATAGTAGCAAGTCCAAAAGCTATCCGTCAGCATGTATGTTGTCAATTCATTGACTTTACAATCTCTCCGAATCTTTAGGATTAACATTGAATATTAAATGCTCTTTTGTGTTTCATACTCAGATTGGCTACTGTCCCCAGTTCGATGCTTTATTTGACTATTTGACTGTGAAGGAGCACCTTGAACTTTATGCAAGGATCAAAGGAGTTGTTGATCATAGAATTGATAATGTAAGTGATGTCTGACGTTTAATGCTCCTTGGTGAGCTCTGTCATTCACCAATAGTAGTAGACTCCTGCTTACGTAACAGAGCTATCTCTTTCCGCTTTCCACTGTCTGATGTGTTTTATCCAATAACAGGTTGTTACGGAAAAGTTAGTCGAATTTGACTTGTTGAAACATTCTCATAAGCCATCGTTCACTCTTAGTGGTGGAAACAAACGCAAGCTATCTGTTGCTATTGCAATGATTGGAGATCCTCCCATTGTCATCCTCGATGAACCATCTACAGGTATAACTCAACCAAAATCTTGGTTGACTTGCCTTCACCAGTTTAAGCTTTGGAATCACTTCTCTCTGTTCTACGCGAGTTCCTAGCTACTCTGTAAAGTTGTTTCGAATGTTTCTTGTTAAAAATGCATCAGGTATGGATCCTGTTGCGAAAAGATTTATGTGGGATGTGATATCTCGCTTGTCGACAAGGAGTGGAAAGACAGCGGTAATTCTGACTACTCATAGCATGAATGAAGCTCAAGCCCTTTGCACTAGGATCGGAATCATGGTATCTGTTAAAAACTCATTCTGAACTCTCTAGAACGTTAAATTCTTAAATCTATCCACTTCACAGAACCATACTCCTCAAAATTATAGGTCGGAGGCCGCCTAAGATGCATAGGTAGTCCACAACACTTGAAGACGCGCTTCGGAAACCACCTTGAGTTAGAGGTACTTATAAAATACAATGGTGTTTTGGTTTCAGTGGTAGGAATAAGGATCATTTGTCAAAGCTTATGCATAAATGTTGGTTGTTCTTACAAATTTAGGTAAAACCTGATGAAGTCAGCCATGTTGATTTGGAGAAATTTTGCCAAATGATCCAGCAGTGGCTGTTTAACGTTCCTACGCAGCCTAGAAGTTTACTTGGCGATCTCGAAATTTGTATCGGTGTCTCTGACTCGATTACTCCTGATACGGCTTCAGCATCAGAAATCAGCTTGTCACCAGAAATGATACAAAGCATAGCCAAATATCTCGGTAATGAGCAAAGAGTGAGTACACTAGTATCTCCCATGGCCGAGGAAGATGTGCGATTCGATGAACAGTTATCAGAGCAGCTGTTTCGAGATGGTATGAGCACACATCTTTAGATCTTCGCCTTGTTTTTACGACTGGTAACATAAAAAATATCTGTTTTTTTCGGTTTGATGGTTAAAACAGGTGGTATTCCATTGCCAATATTTGCGGAGTGGTGGCTAGCTAAAGAAAAGTTTTCAGCATTGGATTCTTTCATTCAATCTTCGTTTCCGGGTGCAACATTCAAAAGCTGCAATGGATTGAGCATTAAATACCAGGTAAGTTAAAAACACCAGTTTAAGCCATTGGCTCTCTAGCTTTAGTCTCTTGACTTTTGCTTAAATCTTTTCGTTGGTTCTATTTACAGTTGCCATTTGGAGAAGGAGGATTGTCACTAGCAGATGCCTTTGGACACCTTGAACGTAACCGGTGAGACATTCTTCTTTTTAATTGTTTTCTTCATTGTTGATTTGAACTAGTCACAGTAAGTTACAAAGGAATTGCTTGTTGCTATGGTGCAGGAATCGGTTGGGAATAGCTGAATATAGTATAAGCCAATCAACACTCGAGACCATATTCAATCATTTTGCAGCTAACTCATAACTTTGTCGCGGCTTGTATAAACTGAAACCCTTCATGACCAGCCCAAAGAGAGATCTGATCACTCATATGATCATTACCCCAAAATAGTTGTAAATATGGAAAAATGTATGAACTCTTAATGTCTATATATTCAAACACAATGTGCACCATGTTTTGTACACAAGACTATATCAATATACCACACAAAATCCGAATTTCTCGGATAGTATGTTTTGAACTTACATGTCTTTAAGAAGTTATTATATAAGCAAACTTGTAAGGCAAATCAATATAACGGTGTTTGTATCATTCTAGTTTCACTTAGAACAACTTAAACCCATTATCTTCTTCATCATTATCATTGTAACTATGGTCATCATATCCTTCTTCGTATTCGTCTTCTTGGAGTATTTTATTTTTCTCTGCGAGCTCCATAAGCTGCTTACATTTCTTCTTGGTCTTCTCGAATTCAGAGCTCAAGATCTCATTTTCTTTCTTCATGTACACTGCTGCTCCCAAGTAAGCATACAACTGTGGTATGAGCTCTTAATGTCTTACATATACACTGACACAATGTGTACAACATTTTTTTTAGGAAAAAACATTTATATGGTAAATTATTGTAACTATTTTTAAAACACTATACCTAATCGTGAAATGGAGTAACAAAATTAATTTTTGCGTTTATAATTTTCCTTACGATTTGATTAAAAAACACAATTGGCCCACAACTCAATTAAAAAGAAATTAAGTAGATAGAGATAAATATATAAAATCTTACTCTTCAATCTCAATTAGTCTCAATTATTGAAGCACGGAACAGACCTCGTCAAGAACCTTTGCATGAAAGTCATGGTGTACTTGGCTGTCGTTGTGATCTCGCAGCAGGATCGTGTTTACCAATACGCTTCTACTCCCTAGTAAGGGTATAGATTTTCATTACGTCTGTAAGCTTTTGTTTCATTACCTCAGGATACATTAGTTTCTTGTTTACCTTCATTAGATAAATCTATATTCATATCATATATATAAAACTTACACCAATTCTCTCCAATTTTGCGACACGTAAACACGGGACAGAACGATACATGTCAAAAAAAATTTCTCACTTTACAAAAATCAAAAACCAAATTATAATTGATCATTTATCTCCTTCAATGCAAGAATTACATATTTTAATGCTATACATTTACAACTTTCTCTCTATCTATTCAATTCTTCATTATTATATATGATTACAATACCAATCTCCAATGTTTTAATATGCTTCACACAATCTTTGACTTCTCAACTTCAACCTCTTTGATTTGCTTCATTTTCTCTTCTAACATGTTCAATAATTTCAGTTCCTCGTTATTTTGCTTTGGTAATTTGTTTTCAAATCCAATTAATATAAATATAAAATGAATCTTGTCATCTACATCCCTTTTTTTTTTTTTTTTTTCTCTAATTTTAAAGATTTGGATTTGGAGAAAGATGAGAAAAAAGCGAGAAGCGCCAAAAAAGAAACGTATGTGAATAATCATCAAGAAGTTGTAAAAACTTTAAGTTGATACTTTGTCAGATTTAGTTTTGTCAGATTTGCTCAAGTAAGTTCATTTTCTTTCTTTATCGTCTATAAGAGTCAACTTTATGGGATCGGCAATTTAGGTTTTATGAACCATTTGTTTTGATTGGTGAAGTCTCTTTGGCAAAGGTGATTTTTGATTTGAATTTTGCTTCCTACAATTCAACTGGACAGTCCCTTTGATTGTTTCCTAGATTTTTTAATATTTAATTTAAACATATTGGTTTGATAAAAGATGATCCAAATGTCGTTGTTGTCATAGCTTAGTAAGGATCAATGATTTTGGATTTAATTTGTTTTGGTGATTCGAATATTTTAAATTAATTTACGGAATAAATTTTATGAATAGATCACAAAGGTAATCGAAGAAGTGTGTAAAGTTTGTCAAAATATAAAAACACTCAAGAAAAAAAAAATTTATACTTAATTATCTCTTAATTATCTCTCTTTGAATGACTCATAAGATATCCCATTAACATATGGTAAATAATTATAAGGAGATGTATCCACAAAAGAAAAAAGGTTACAAAAGGATAAAAAAAAAAAGAAGTCATGAACTAGAAGAAAATGTACTCCTCAGACTTTATAAACTGAAAATTCTCTAATTGCTAAAAAAAATTGTTAATAGTTCGACAAAAAAAAACTGTTAATAGATAGACTTAAATTTTATTATGTCTGATTCATGGTATTATGATGTTTTCGAATGGATTAAACTTATATCTTAGATCATGATTCTAATTACATTAGATTAAAAAAATACTCTATGTAGCCCGAATACCCACCTAGTTTAAATTAAAATATTATCTTCTCTGTCGATTTTGTCAATGATTTTTAGAATTATATTCTCAAATAGGTGAACTATTGTTGTACATGTTTAAAGATTATTTAAAACAAAATTATCGTTGGTACATGTCTCAAAAACAATTTCAACAAAATTATAATATTATAATGTACGACACTCACACATCAAAACATATAATATAAGATTACATAAAAACTAATAACCAATTTTGATGTCAAGTTTTTAGAGGAAGTATCTATGTCATAGATAGGATTAGTGTGCTAAGTTTCGTTTTATCAATATATTATTGTTTAAGCTTATTTGGCTTCATATCTTAATCGTATAAATCTATGACTAACTTATACAAAACTAATTAATTGTCAGGGGAGGAAGCAGGAGTGTGACACGTGCCCCACTCTAATTTTTTTTTAAAAATAATTAGTGTAAAATGTATTCAGAAACCTATAATTTTAATAAAATTAAACTATGTATCCCATACTAAATTTCTTGCTGCTAATTGTAGTTCAATTTATTTGTGAAAACTTATATATATATATATATATATATACACACGACATATTGATTCGTTCATAATCTCTAGAGTTATGTATATATTAATATATGTAAGCTATTTATGATACTATTCTTAATAAAAAAAATCAATTTCAAATAAGAAATTTTAGATGATTTTATATATGAATACGACAAGTAAAAAAGGAAAAGTACTTGTTCATGATTTTAGAAAGTTGTGGGATTTAAAAATCTTCACTGCTTTAGAATCAGACATATGAATTTTAAAATCAAAGAAATGACTCAATGAGCTTCAAAATGATAAGGTTTACCCTCATATTTGAGCTTATGTACTTTTAACTTTCAATTTTCTTAAAATCTTATGTGAATTCAAATCCCTATCAAAATCTAATAATAAATAATCAAACGAATAATACAAGATTTCAACTAGTATTTAGCAATTGACCTGTCTCAGCCAATTGCCAAAGAGGTTGAGTGCTATTTATATTCTATAATATTTCCGAGTGCATAATGCATAGTATAATTAAAATTAGGTGGCATCTTGTTTAATTGCTCTAGTAACTATGACATTAATCCATTGGTAAATCAAAATTGATTACAAGTAGTAGATCAAGCGGTAGTTCTATTTCTATTACACATTCACTTGTTAAGTTTTATGCTGACCTGTCGTCGTTGGGGCCCGCTCTGGTTTATGTCTAGCTTTGATCAGTCCTACGAGTCAAGGTACGTGTGTATAGGTCAACAACAGATTCATGCTTTGGTTTCTTTTGTGAAAATTAAGCTTTAATAGTCCACGTGCTCCAAATATTGCTCTGCCTTCAAGTTTTTCTCTTCCCCTGTTTTTTGCTCGAAGTGAGGGATAAAATATGTTCATGATTCATGTAACATATGCATTTGAAAAGCTGCTCTCATAACTATGTCACTATTAAGTCCCGAGGGGCCTTTTTGTCAAATCTATTTCTGCCATTCTGAAAATGCTCGAAGAAACTTCAAATTTCAGAATCATTTATGATTTTTCGTTTCATAATATCTTAATGAAAAATTCATTTTATT
Organism: Euclidium syriacum; assembly: GCA_900116095.1. Lineage (NCBI taxonomy): Eukaryota > Viridiplantae > Streptophyta > Magnoliopsida > Brassicales > Brassicaceae > Euclidium > Euclidium syriacum. The sequence goes on along the minus strand of FPAK01000012.1, from coordinate 1,681,869 downwards.
CTGGGTGCAAGATTCAAAAAGCTGCAATGGATTGAACATTAAATACCAGCTAGTTAAGAACACCAATCTAAGCCATTGGCTCTAGCTTCAGCCTTTTGACTTGTGTTTATAAATCTTTTCGTTGGTTCTGTTACAGTTGCCATTTGGAGAAGGAGATGAACTTGAGACCATATTCAATCATTTTGCAGCTAACTCATCACGCTGTTTGTATACACCGAAACCCTTCATGACCATCCCAAAGAAAGAGATCTGATCACTCATTTAGTCATTTACCCAAAATAGTTGTATATATGGCAACTGTATGAGCTCTTAATGTCTATATATTCACACACAATGTACATCATGTTTTGTATACAATACTTTATCAATCTACCACACAAAATCCAAGGTTCTCGGATAGTATGTTTTGAACTTGCATGTTTTTAAGAGAGTTATCATATAAGCAAACTTGAAAGGCAAATCAATCTAGCGGTGTTTTTAATTGTATCATTCGAGTTTCACTCCGAACAACTTAAACCCATTATCTTCTTCATTATCATCATAATCATTATCACTATGGTCATCATATCCTTCTTCGTATTGGTATTCTTGGGGTACTTTATATTTCTCTGCTAGTTCCATAAGCTGCTTGCATTTCTTCTTGGTCTTCCCGAGTTCAGAGCTCAAGATCTGATTTTCTTTCTTCAAGCACTTGTTTTCGTCGAGCAAGGCAGAGTATACAAATGATGAGGAGGAAGCGGAGGAAGACCGTTGATCCTCATGGTGATGATCATTTGCTTGTTGATGATCTTCTTGCTTCGACGACGTTGTTCTTGTTGTTGTTGGTACTACTTGATGAGACTTGTGCGAGTGAGAGTGAGACAAACTCTTCCTTCTTCGGATATTGCTCATAAGGTCTCTTTGCCCCTTTCGAAACATCTCATTACTAAATTCCCATCTTGTCGTCGTTACTTTACGAAACCCCTAAGATATTTCGTAACACCCTCATTAATGCAATATACCAAATCCACGTACGAACTACACATGTGTGAATGCATCATGCAAATATGAATGCACGAATAATATCTATATATATTTATGAATGTACGTTTACATGCATGTGTGTATGTTTTTTTGAACGTTTATACTGTATATTAAATTATTGTAATTATTCTTAAAACACAATATTTAAGTGAGTTTATCAATTGGTCAATTACTGTTTAGAAACTGCAAATGCAAAACGTAAATAGAAGAAAAAATTTCTTTTGCGTTTAGAATTTATTTAATAAAAAAAAATCAATTAACTGAAAACTGTATTTTACATTTTACTTTTCGCAATACCATAGTCCCTTTAATTAAAAAAAAAAAGCCATAATGCTTAAATTCCAAAAGTAAACCATAAAATTTAGATTTTTCCTTTTTGGTTAAAGGGTATTCAAATGAAATTTTAGATTTAGTTAGAACTCCTTAAATTTTTGGGAAGTGATCATAATTTTTTTAGTGACTCTTGTTAAACTTATAGGAATCCTTTGAAAACCTAATCTTTCTACCGTACATTTGGAACTTTTCCAAGTGATGGAATATTTGGAATTACAACACTAATTTTGTGGTATTTTAAGATTATTTTCTAATAACATTATAACTTTTCAAATATCCTTTAGAATTAATAACTGCAAAAGCAAACGGAAAAGAATAAAAAGTTGGCATTTAGCTTGCCGTTTATCAGTTTGATGTCTTGAAAAACTCAAAGAAATTAAGACAAATATAAATTTAGTTACTTATTTAAAACAATGGAGCATATACGTACATAAGTATTGAGCTGGCGAATGAAGCTAGAGAAGTTGCAATGCTTGAAAAGTGTTGGTAACAGATCTCTCGCGAATTCCGCTGGCTGCCACACCACAAATCCGGTTCCGTCTCCGTTCCATGATATAATCTCGTCAGTTGTCGGATCCTCCACCACTTTGTATGTCTTCACCAAGAATGGAGGCGGTGGCGGCGCCGTCTGTACTTCCATCGTGGAGGTTGGACCTCCGATCATACACTCGTACGGCCAACCCTCCGCTTCCTCGTTAATGTTATTATCGTTATTACACCGTAAATGATCACCGGAATCTTCCATAAACGAGAACTATGATTATTCTTGATCTCAAACCAAGTAAACTTAACACGACTCCAAAGAGAGAGAGAGAGAGAGAGAGAGAGAGAGAGAGAGAGAGAGAGAGACGTTTCTAGTTTAATAAAGTGGTTGAGACAAAAATATGTTGAACCATTTTCAAGGAACATTCGCTTCAATATATATAATCGTATTGCATTATACTTTTTCTGGATTTGACACCAAAAAAAAAAAAAAAAAACTACTGTGTACCAAAGTCTTTATAGGTCTGAAACCAACCATCGATTCGGATCCACAAAACGCATATTCACACAATGTTGTATAGTCGAATCTATCTATGTTCGAGTCTTCGAGAGAGTACAAACTATTTTTCTCTAACCGGTTTAGCTAACGACTTTATGATAAACTTTTGTATGATACTATTGGATGAACATTTATATAATTAAATTATGCTTTCTTAATTTTTACGGGGAAACATTGGTCGTTGCTTTTACCAACCGAGCTATATTTGCTATATATTTAAGTTGTAACGTGTGTATTTAATTTATTAGACGTATAGAAAACGAAAGAAAATGATAAGAATCACGATAGATACGTGAGAGTATACATTTACATATAAGTTGGTAAAATTGAATATTTGTGATATGAAGCAACTAGTTTTGGACCCCCTATAGGTGTGATGGTACAATCAGTTACAAAAAAAATATTGAATGAAAAAAGTGTGTATTATCCATCATGTTTACCTCTTTGTAAGTTTGTTTAATTACCCTCACGATAAATCAAGTGTGATATACTAATCGTAATATAAAGTGTTTGGATATATAAATGAAAGTATAGGACAAACTAAAAAATGTTTTTTATCCCTCTCCTTCGTTTAAAACCTTGGAATTTCATACAAATTTCCTCAAAATATTCAGTAAATTAAACTTATATTATATGCTCTCTAAGAACAGAGCATTCGTTCTCTAAGATCCCACATAAAACATCTCTAGATGATTTCTAGACCACTATGCATTTAGTTTTTTTTTGTTATAGGAGATGTAACTGAGTGGCTGAACCACACACAATAAACAAAACACCAAAACAGTATTTTAAAACTGGTGTTGGCACAAGTGGTATGCCAAAGAAAAGTTCTCATAAATAATACATACATGATCGTTCACTTTCATATTAATTATGGTTTGCTTCATTATAATTAGCTTCGTTGTTTTGTAGCAGCATGTTGTTCGTTCTTTTTTCAAAATTGATGACTATCTTTTTGACTTTTCATGCTTTATATATTCTAACTTTCTAGACCCTTCACTTATTTTTGTTCAACTTTGTTTGATTATGATATAATCAATACTACAATAACAAAATAAAATTTCTCTATCAATACTATATCAGCCCTCTTGTATTGGAATAAGGTGACACATCAATAAACTGATTTAAATAATTAATCATAACATAACTATTTAACATATCATCTATTCTAAAAATATCTTAAATAAATAATAATAATTTTTTTTATGAATTTTAAATAATTATTCATGACTTTATTCATTTTCTATAATGTTTGGTTCTACTCGAAGTAACATACTATCAATATTTTATTTTATTTTATTTTTTCGACTCTTACTATCAATATATTTTCACATTTGGTACACGTCAAAATATTTCTTCATTTGTTTATGATTATTACCTAGCCCAAAAACTTAACGATTCTATTGTTAAAAAATTTAATTAAGAAAAATTCAAATAAAAAAATCATTTTGAAGGAACATAACTCATTCGAAGGAACTAATGGTGCTTACATGTAAAGGATTCACGAGAAAATGAATAAAAAAATGGAAATGAAAATGAGCAAGAAAATTATAAAGAACCTAAAATGAAAACAAGGGCCCCAAAAGATCCCAAGCAGCCGGACTAAAAAGATGAACGTAAAATCGACAAATAAAAATGTTCATCGGTGAGTTGTCCGAGATAGTTTGTAGGTATCAAAAGAAAGAATGACGAACTCAAAAAGTTGCAAAGAAAAAAAAACAACAAAATTGTTTAAACCTAAAAGAAAAAGAGAATCCGTTTTGTGATTTTAGATTTTCTAAAGTCTTGGTTAAATTTGTAACTACCAAACATAAACAAAGTTACTTTAAACATAAATTTTGACACAAGTAACATATCATAAACTTCGAACATCATAATACCAACGAAAATTATGATATTAATTTTTTCTAATGGTAAATGCAAAAATAAATAGACTCAATTAAATTATTTTCTATCATCTATAGCTATCTAAATATAAATTACATTAACATATGATACTAAATCTATTAAAAAAAACATAAGAATAATCTATGGCGTAACGCAGGTATTTATCTAGTTTATGTTAAAAGAAAAATACTCAATTACTCTTGTGAAAAATCACAAAATGATCACAGTCAAATTTTATCTTATTGTCAAAGTTTAAAACTTATTAACTTATAGAAAGAATCCTTTCTTATTGATGAAATTACAAAATTTAAGATTTTAAATATTCATTTTGATTATTTTTCTCACAGTGGAAAAATGTAAATTTGGTCAATACAAAGTGATATATCAATTACCAAGTTATATATTAACACATACAAGTCAATTTTGGAGCCTTTAAGTTACCAAGTTATATCAATTAGGTTTGAGGTAAAACGGAGGAAAACGGAGAAGTTAGGCAATGTTTCTATCAATTATCAAATATGGAATAAACATCAAATCTCTTTTTGTTGATGACATAATTTAGTAATTTAAAATATTGTTGTTTTTTTGCCATAGAATATAAGTAATATAGTTACTGATAGAATGGCCACTCAGACTCTCGTACAATAAAGTTTGAACGCATGTAGACTTACATATTTATATACACTAATACTAATATGGTTTTAGTCAAATTATGGAATAAATAAAAAGGAAATGATCTTTCGATCTCTATTGGTCAAAGTACCACCGATGCATTTCAACTCATCTATTGGTGATCTGGTGCTTGCAAGGGATTGCCGACAATTTTCTGTCCTTTGATGGCGCGTACTATCCACGCGTCTCTGGAATAAAAAGAAGAAAGAGAGGGGGAAATTCGTAAAAGTTCCAACACTAAAAGGCTCTAATTATTAGGTTTTTACATTAACATTTTACCAAGACAAATTCCAATTTTCCTGGAAAAATTATTACAAATTTAGGGAACTACAAATCTGAAACTATACCAATTTGAAGGTTATACGTGCAGCTAAACCAACAATTTTAGTAGTTTTTTGTTGTTGTTATTGAATATTATATTAGTATTAATTCTAAGAAAACTATGTGTAATTTCTATACAATAAATCCATAAACAAAAACCTAAACAAAATTAGAAAGGAAACAATTTTACAATAACGAAAATTATTTAATTAAAAAAAAAACTACGATAAAAATATTGATAATAAGATGACTCTATAGTCATAAATTCTTTTTGTAGTTAATATGATTCTACGTGACCTAAATCCTCACTTATCTACCTACGTATAATAATTAAGCTCAACATAACTGAGTTCTCCGTTCAAGTATTTTATCTTTGATGCATATGTCGATAGGACAAAACATAATTTTTAGTGGTTGAACTATAATGGAATGGATTATTACTTTCTCTTCTCCCCAAAAGGAGTACATAGTTGTTTGAGTAATTAGATTTTTGAGCAATTTTCTTTTATCCGGAAATGAAGTTAGTAGTCAACATATGAAGTCTTCCTTGTCACTAAAGCAATATGCGGCTATCCCATGCAAATGAAAACCGAGTTCCAATACTTTGCATAATAAATACATTATAGAAAAAGGTGGTTCATATTTTTTCTCATGTTCTCCACATATACCACAACGAGGGATATTGTTCATACGAAAACTGACAAGACTTGTCCTAAGAGGAAGTCAATTCCAATTTATAAATGTTGCAAATAAAGGCGCGCGTAGGTATATAGGTTTTAAACCATATAGCTTTAAACCAAAAGACTGAGTTGTTCATAGGCCTGAGAAACTTCCAAGTAACATCAATAGAAAATGTACTTACAGTTTTAGTAGAACCCCGAGCAATCCATGAATAGGAATCATGATTAGCTTGAGGAGTTGGAGGCTCAATGTTTAATAGAGAAGCTTGAGATCTTGCCCATAGCCTTCATCCTCTAGTGGTATAAATGTGAAACTGCTCCATACCTTGGACTTCCCAAGTGTCTAGGGCCATCTTCTCCGAAGTATAGGGTTAAAAGACCAAAGTTGGGTCTAAAGAATCAACCAAAAATTAGTAGTATAACCATTTCCTCGCTTGTAGTGAAAGAATTATCTAGCTAGCTGATGAAGCTGTAGAAGTTGCTTCCAAATCCAAGTATCATTTGGTTGTTACGCCACATCCCAAAAGCTTTAATGATGAAGGTGTTGGTTCTTAATCGATGGCATTCTTAATCGAAGCCATCTGTAATGAGCCACTACTAGCACATATAGTCTAAATCAGCCCACCTTCGACCTTTAATTCAGATTATGAGATCTCTCAATTCGAGCCCACCTTCGACCTTTGGTCTACACACATTTTTTTTCCAAGAAATTTTGATGTTAGGCGTCTTGGCAATGCTTTCATTCCATGTGAACCCTTCAAATGTCAAACTAAAAAGAGGAAGGTTGTCATCCACTAGTTTAGAGTATTACTGATTACGAATGTGATCAACTGTGTTATGTAAACATACGATAAAAGCTTGGTTTCCCAACTTATGAATCTGGAAGCAAGAGCATCAAGCATAGGACTATAGTCTTGTAGTTTCCGGCTCATAAGAAGCAGTCCTAAGCACTTGAAGGGGGAAATAACCTATAGTTGGAAACCAAAACTAGTACAATTTTCAGATTCTTGAAGGTTCGGATGGAAAATGTACAAAGATGTCTTGTATGTTGTCATAACCAAACTACAAACATAATGGAAGAAATTGAATGCATCGACAAGACCTTGGAGAGAAGAAGGCTTACCATCAAAGATAACCAATAGTTCATCACTAAAATATAAGTGGGATATTTAAAGAGGAGAGATTTGCGATGATAATCAATATTACCAACATAGAATGATGCATCTAATGTAGTCACGAGAAGCTATATTGCAAGCATGAAAAGGTAAAAGGAAATAGGTTCCCCCTAGGCGGAGCCCTTTTTTACTTTTGAAATAACCAGAAGGTTATCCATTAAGGAAAACAGTGAAGCTCACTTTGGATATACATTATCAGACCCAATCAAAGAATAGATAGAAATTTTGATGTGAAAGTTCTAGCAATGAGAAAATTTCCTCTACGAGGAAAAGTTCTATTCATATGCCATAAGCTTGTTGAACGTGAATTTTAGTTAAGCTTATCTATTTTTATTTAACAAGAGCTGATTCATCACCTTCATCCTTCTTAATTCCTTTGGTTTTAAAAGTCAAATCTTTAATAAACAAAGATTCATCTGTAAATATATTTGTTGTAAATCCTTGTTAATTTATGGACTAAGATGCCCGTGCAATACCAATTAACACCTAAATTGATTCATGGCTTGGAATGGGTCAAAATCAATACAAAGATAACTATTTAAAACGAGAGGGTTTTAATGAGTTTGAAAATCAATGTGATTAACCTACATCATGTCAGAAATTGTATTTTGAAACCCACTACCAATGGTGAGAAAGAGGTGCATGTCGTGGCTGTTGGTGATCTGATAAATGGTGAGAAAGAGGTGCATGTCGATGAACATCATGGACGTGTTGAAGGGGATGAAAATATGGAAGAGATTGGAGATAAGAATCATGAAAAAGTCAACGATTAACATGGAGTTGTGGATTCTAATGATCCTGGAAACTGGAAAACAATTGAGAGAGGAGTGAGAGATTTTTTGGTTGAAAAAGGTCCTCCGGAAAGACTAGCAATTGATTATCAGTTTCCGAGAGATAGTATTGGGAGGTTTTTTTCTCACTCTTCTTATACGAGAAAAACGAGCAATGGGGAGAAACATGAAAGGAGATGGTTGGTTTACTCAAAATCGAAAGATCTTATTTTTTGTTTTTGTTGTGTAAGCTATTCATTCAGGAAGAAGATCCTCCTATATTAGCAAGTACTGGATTTAGTGATTGGAGAAACATTTCATCTCGTTTGAAAAGACATGAAACTAGTCATAGTCATATTTTGTGCATGACTAAATGGACACAGCTGGAAGTGAGACTTCAAAGGAAAGAAACTATTGATAAGCCTGTGCAGGAAGACTTTGAAAGGGAGAAAAAATATTGGAGAGATGTATTCTTGAGGATACTTTCATTGGCTGAGGCTTTTGCTAAAAGAAATATCGTTTTTCGTGGAGAAAATTCAAAGATTGGTGATGAAAGGAATGGAAACTTCATGGGTATGTTGAGTCGATTGCGAAGTTTGATCCAGTAATGAAAGAACACTTTCGGCGATTTAAAAAAGGTGAATCTCAGTGTCATTATCTTAGTCCTCAGATTCATAATGAGTTGATAGAGTTGCTTGCTTTAGAGACCAGACAAATGATCATCGAGAAGATTCATGGTGCAAAATACTTTTCGGTTATTTTGGATTGTACTCCCGATATTAGTCATAAAGAGAAAATGTCTCTTATTATTCGATGTGTGGATACTTCGGAGCCCAAGCCTAGAATTGAGGAGTTGTTTTTGACATTATTAGAAGTAAATGATACATCGGGAAAATGGCTTTTTGAGACTCTACAAGAGGTATTGGTTGATCTCAAGCTGAAAATTCGTGATGTGAGAGGACAAGGTTACGACAATGGAGAAAACATGAAAGGCAAATACAAAGGTGTGCAAAGCAGGTTGCTTGAGATGAATCCAAGAGCTTCTTATACTACATGTAGATGTCATAGCCTGAATCTTGCGCTTTGTGATATGGCTTCCTCATCTACAAAAGCAGTGTCATTTTTTGGGATCGTTCAACGGATTTATTGCTTGTTTTCCTCTTCAACCAAGAACTCATAGATATACAGAGATATGGTGACTGACTTAACACTCAAACCATTATCACAAACTCGATGGGAGAGTCGAATTTCTAATGTGAAACCTTTACGATTTCAAGCTCCACAGATACGAAATGCTTTAGTTTACTTGGAAAAAAATATTGATAATCCAATGCACATAAGTGAAGCCGGGTCTCTTGCTGATAGTGAAACACATGGAATCGAAGGGTTTGAGGTTTTTTGTTTGGGATGGTGATTTGGCACGAGCTTCTTTCAGCTTTTAACATAGTAAGCAAGGTCCTACAAGCGAAAGACATGGATATTGATGTTGCTATTTTTCAACTAAAAGGACTTGTGTCATTTTTGAAAGAATACATAGAGATGGGTTTTGAGGAAAAGCTGAAGCTACATAAATTGCAAATGAGATGGAGATTGCACCTGAATTTTATGTGAAGCCTAATCGTATCAGGAAAAAGGAAAATGCATTTTGATGAAGATAGAGAGAATGATGATGCAGGTGCGGAATTACTTGGGGAGGAAGGATTTAGGGTGGATTACTTCATAAACATCATGGATCAAGCCATTGTTTCTACTGAAACGAGATTTGAATAATTCCAAAGTTATGATAAAACTTTCAGATTTTTGTTCGATTTAAAGAAGCTTAAATTAACTAAGGAGGATGAGTTGATGAAATCTTGTGTTAAGCTTGAAGATTTTTTGAGACATGGTGAGCATTCAAATGTAGATGGAAAAGATTTATTCTTTGAGCTTAAACTTCTAAGAGGAGTTTTACCAATAGATGTCAAGAGGGCTATAGAAGTATTGGAGTTTTTTGAAAAGAATGAAGGGTTGCTATCTTAATACTTGGATTGCTTATCAGATATTGTTGACAATTCCAGTTTCAATTGCCACGGCGGAGAAAAGATTTTCAAAATTGAAGCTGATAAAAAATTATCTACGATCTACTATGTCGCAACAGAGGTTGAATGAATTGTCAATGATATCTATTGAAAACGATATGATCGATAAACTCGACTATGAGAAGATATGAATGAATTTGTTGGAAGAAAAGTTAGAAGAATCAATTTTCATAAATAGAATTTGCTGTTGGTTGTTGCATTGTTTTTTTTTTATAAACAGATTGTTGCATTGTTATTTTTTTTTTTATATGTTTTAAGTACTTTCAACAACAATTATTCTTTTTCTAATTCTAAGGACCACATTATTTCAAAATGCTTTACGTCTCTAAAATGTACGGGACGGCAGTGGCAACAACAATGAGTTGGTTAAACCACCAAACAATTAACTTACAAGTTGATCTTCAGTAAAATTCTTCCTAGTTAAATCATCTAAAAAGTGTTACGTTTCAAATGGCAACCCAACGAATTTGGATGGTTCCAGGATTATTTTATTTTGAAACGCCTTCTTTATCACAAGTAGGAACGAATGACTCTTTTTCCATCAAGTAGCAACGCTTAGTGACGTCACGAAAATCTTACAACATTAAATGAAAGTACATTGTGTTGACTAAAAGTCTAAAATACATGGAAGTGCATGGAATTTGGACACATAACTATAATAAAGATAAAGCTCCTTGATTTAATTGGGTAGGTTTTTTGTTTTGTTTTGGTCAACATAACTTTTTTGACCTTATTATATTTTGTTTTCACCTTTTCTTTAGAGAGACGAAACTAAGAAAAAAGAATTACTTCGATGGCAAAGTCTGTCACTTCCTTCACCAACTCCTAGTTTAACTTCACTTCAAGCCTATTAATTCATCATTAAAAATATATCTTGCATATCTTTTGTAGTATTTATCTCTCGAGTAATTACTTTGATTTATAAAATTCATCTCACAAAAATTAACAAAACAATCGGTGATGGTAATCTACGGAAAAAGAAAATTACAAAATTGATACCAAAGAGAAGCCCAACACTGAAGCCCAATTTCCGGCCCATTTCTAGCCTAATAGAAAAAAGTGTAAAAGCGTCCGTCCACTTAAACTCTTGGTCAGCTTACACTTAAAATGCGATTGGCTTATCCTCCGTTGAAAAGACGAAGTAAATCAGTCAACAGACATCTCTACCGTCCGTATGTTTCATCAGGAGGTATCTCTAAGATCCGACGGCTGAGAAGCCTTTGAGCTTGTGGACTTAAAAAGCGAAGGGATAATGCTGAGGCGCGTGTGACACAGTCGCCTCTCCCAGAAATCGGTTTTAACCGCGAAGACAATTGTATGGTCTGTAAGGCAAAATGGCTGCGTCTCCCAAGATAGGCATCGGAATTGGTTCCGTGTCGACTCACCGAGTCGCCGCCGCGTCATCCGCTTTATCTCCTCCGCCTCATCTCTTCTATCTCACTACTACAACTACCACTACACGTCGCGGCTCCTTCATCCTCCGCCAACGATCCCGAACTCGCTCCGGTTCCCTCCGCCTCAGAGTCTCCGCCGCCAATTCGTCGTCTTCGTCAGGTACTTAGGAACTTCCGTTTTGATTGTTTCAGTGTATCCACTTGGGAAAAGCACACGTAATCGAGCTTTGTGGTGGTTCTAACTTGTAATTGCAGGCGAGACTATCGAGAATGTAGTGATAATAGGCTCCGGCCCCGCCGGATACACGGCCGCGATATACGCCGCGCGTGCCAATTTAAAACCGGTGGTCTTCGAAGGGTATCAGATGGGCGGAGTTCCCGGCGGACAATTGATGACAACCACCGAGGTTGAGAATTTTCCGGGATTTCCGGAGGGGATCACGGGTCCGGATTTAATGGAAAGGTGAGAGAAATTGGACTTAAGCAAAGAACTTGTTCGTGGAGGTTCATGCGGCTCTAAAGTGATCATTTTCTGATGCACTTTGTTTTTTGCGGTTTGTGTTAAAATGGTAGAATGAGGAAGCAAGCTGAGCGGTGGGGAGCAGAGTTGTATCCAGAAGATGTGGAATTTCTTGATGTGAAAACTGCTCCCTTTACTGTACAAAGTAGTGAACGTAAGGTGATTGTCTTTCTTGGTTTCTCACTATTCTTCTCATTTTGAAGCAAATAGAGAATGCAGGTTATGTATGTTATATAACCATAAACGAAGAGGCTGGTGTTGATACGTAATAGTATAGTTTTTAGAACTGGCGACCAAAACAATGAATAATGTTTCTTGGCTTGTGGTATAGGTCAAATGCCATAGTATTATTTATGCCACTGGAGCTACAGCAAAGAGGCTGAGGCTACCTCGAGAGGAAGAATTTTGGAGTAGGGGAATCAGTGCTTGTGCAATCTGTGATGGAGCATCGCCTTTGTTTAAGGGGCAAGTACTTGCTGTGGTTGGAGGAGGAGATACGGCAACAGAGGAAGCTTTGTACCTCACAAAATACGCCCGTCATGTTCATTTGCTTGTTCGCAGAGACCAGTTGAGAGCCTCCAAGGCTATGCAAGATAGGTGAGTTTTACAGGTTCTTATACTATTCATCTCCTTTGACTTCTGAAGAAAGACAGTTGAAATTGTAGAAGTTGGTATGTCCAAATATCGGAAATGTGTATTGTCAGGCTGTGGCGTTACTTAGGAATTAGAATAGTGGGAAACAAAACTTTGTACAGCCGTGTATGTGTTTATCAATAATCGACCAGTATTTTGATTATCACCTTTGTTGGCTTTTGGAATTATAGACTAATGAGGCACACTGTAAGTTGAGTCTTTTCAACACCCTGAGTGTTTTTTTAACAGGTTGGTTATGGCGAATGTTTCAGAGTGATCAACAATCCAAACATCACAGTGCATTACAACACGGAAACTGTGGATGTACTGAGCAACACCAAGGGACAGATGTCTGGAATCCTACTAAGAAGAATTGATACTGGTGAAGAAACCGAGCTGGAAGCAAAAGGACTGTTTTATGGAATAGGGCATTCGCCGAACAGTCAGTTATTGGAAGGCCAAGTGGAACTAGACAGCTCGGGGTACGTGTTGGTTCGAGAAGGATCATCGAACACATCAGTTGAAGGTGTATTTGCTGCAGGAGATGTGCAGGTTATGCTTTGGAACTTTTAGACATCTTTTGGTATTTGTATTCAACTTTTCGGAGTTATATTGGTTCGATAATTGTGTACCATTTGTCACTTTAGGACCATGAATGGAGACAAGCTGTAACTGCTGCTGGATCAGGATGCATAGCTGCTTTATCAGCCGAGAGATACCTCACAAGTAACAACCTTCTTGTCGAATTTCACCAGGTAGGTCAATTCATTCATCAAAATTATCTTGATATCGTATTCACACTTCACAAGGCTTACACTCTTTCATGTTCATGACAGCCACAAACTGAAGAGACCAAGAAAGAATTCACACAGCGTGATGTCCAAGAGAAGTTTGACGTCACTCTTACAAAGCACCGTGGCCAGGTGACTTTTGTTTTCCTTTTCCTTTCGGCTAACATATGAACCTTAACTTATTATCTACAAGCATATTCTTTGTCTCACATTCTTCTCCTTTTCCTCTGGTTTTCAGTATGCTCTTAGAAAATTATACCATGAGAGTCCAAGAGTTATATGTGTACTATACACTTCACCAACATGTGGTCCCTGTAGGACTCTGAAGCCTATTTTGAACAAGGTGATCCTTCCCAACTAACCATCCTCCGAAACGAAATTCGTTGGAAGAGATCTTACTTGCTTTCTGGACTGATTTTTCTAACCATCTCTTCATATCTCATTCATGTTGTTTCAGGTGGTCGATGAATATCATAACGATGTGCATTTTGTTGAGATTGACATCGAGGAAGATCAAGAAATTGCTGAAGCAGCCGGGATCATGGGAACTCCTTGTGTGCAGTTCTTCAAGAACAAGGAAATGCTCAGGTTGGGAAATGTTCTGTCCAAGTTTAGGATTGTATTTAGATTAGTCTGTTCAGTTTTGGCTAAAGATTGCGAGTCTGTGCAGGACAATATCGGGTGTGAAGATGAAGAAAGAGTACCGGGAATTCATCGAGGCCAATAAATGAAGGACACACCAGAATAGTATTTGATTATTTATGGCAGATGCCAAATCTTATCATGATTCAATTTTGTTCATTCAAATACTTTGGAGTTACTGCCAGTGAATCGCAAAAATGAAAACAAATAGAATCATCTTTTTCTTAAACAAAATAGTTGCTTTTAAGTTTTTACAAAGCTACTACCCGTCTCGAATTGGACGGTTCAGATTCAGTTTCAGGGACGTCGTCGAGGATAAAGGGTCCAAGTCTACCTGTCCTAAACAAAGTAAGAAATTTCTTGGCAACCATTAACCTTGCTTCGGATGCTTTATGAGCAATCTTCAATGCTTTCTGTAGAACTTCAAACTGTTGCTCTATCAAACATTCCAAATCATTCTCATCCTCTATGTCTCCATCGAATTCTGAGAGCGTCGTATACAGTACACGTTGCACTTCTGAAATCATATCCTGTACAAATGTCAGGAAACCTCAATGAGTTAGGAAAATTTTCAAGAGGAAAGCAAAGCTATGGAGATATAAAGATTATGATTATGCTTACCCCAACATAGTGTATAGCAGATGAATCTGGTTGTTTGGTTCTTTGGTGTCGAAGATCTTTTAAGATGTAACTTGGTTTATCGATGCAGTCTGGATGAGACCCTTCGTTTCTTCCCTCTGCTAAGTACTTCCAATGTAGAGGAGTCCCTCTAGTGTTAAGAATAGCTAGAAAGTATTGCGCAATCCTCTCTTCACCCACTACTGAATCTTTGACGGACCCTAATATTGTCATAAGAAGCGCAAACACTCAGCTAGGAAGATTCTAAGACCTATGAACTAAGTCTAGAGCACGGGGTTACACCATCTAGCACCAGGAAGAAAGAAGAGAAATGAGATAAAGATAGGTAAGAGAACCTGAGAGTGCAAGCTTCAAACCGGTTTCGATATCAGGGATATTTGGGACCAGCACACCAGGGGAGTCTAGAACATATATGCTGGGCCTATGAGCAATCTGTTACCACATTATAAATTTCTCAGTTCTTGCTCAAAAATCATGTAAATCCAAAAACAGGTGAAGGCAAAAGGAAAAACGAGGACGAAAGAGAAAAGACTTACCTTGAAACCAGCAATATCTTGTGTTACACCGGGCAATGGACCAACCGTAGCTCTCTTTAATCTTTTCTGCTCTATGCACATAATCCATATAATAAAACAAGTCATATTACATTCCATCTATCATCTCATTGATGCAATATTGAACTCATAACTATGAGCTTGGAGAAATGGGGTTCAGAGTGCAGATACTACTGCCGAAAAGCCGAGGTACTCATATCCTACCGGGAAAACGAGTTGCTGCGATTTGATGGACGGAATTGATCAGTGCAGATTTTCCAACATTGGGGACACCAACCACCATTACAAGTAAAGTAGGCTCTCTCGCAATCACTTCCTTAAGCTTCAACTCGACGAGATCAAGCAGCTATATAAAAATTATGCAAATATTGTAACATTTTTCGATTTGCAATAGCACTAATCCTTTTTTTATGTCTCTGACGAAACTATTTTACTAATTCACCAAATGAACATAGATGTAAAGAGGATCATCCTAACCTTCTTGACAGAGCTTTTGCTATGGGCATTAATGGCAATACAATCTTGCTGCCTGGATTCGAAATGACGGGTCCATTTCTACAAACACCATCAACATTGCAGAATTTCAGAAACTCGGGACTTCACAGAGACTAACAAGAAGAGAAAACAGTCTAAACACAAGGGACACACAGAAATTTACATTGAGAATATTAGGGTTTGCTAAATCTTTCTTATTCAGAGCTATAATACGCCTCTTCGCTGACAATTGAGACTGCAAATCCTCGTTCGCCGATGACAGAGGAATCTACAAGATAAACAAGTGGGAACAACGAAAAATCAGATTAATCATTCCAATATGATGACGTGTTAAATAAAAAGATAGTGTGAGTGCGGTGTACGGACACGGGCATCTCGAACTTCGACAACGAGATCGGAGAGTTTGAGGCGGTTGCGGATGGCGCGAGTTGCCGCGGCCATATGACCGGGAAACCAATTGATTGCTCCGGCGTCTTTAGCGAAACTCATTCCTCCGATCAACCCCTTCTTCACTGTCTTCTTCAATACCATCACCATTTTCCCCGGCAAACAACAGTTTCAGAGAAAGAGGAGTTTCCTGAGGTTTTACAGCTCTTCACAAAAAGAGAGAGAGAACACCGAAGCAAATGTGGCTTACAGTTAACTAACTTTGGGCTGTAATGTATTTGGGTCTATTTCTTATGGGCTTTTAATTCATTTATTCGTGCATTACTATTTTACATAAAAACAATTTATTTTAAATACTTTTTTTAACTGTTATTTTATTTTAAATAGCTAAAACCCAGAAGTCTTTAGAGAGGGTTTTGAAAATCCAAAACCCAAAATTTGAAAACTCACAAACCGTGCCATCTTGAGTCAAATACCAATCATATCATCTTACCTAGTCTGGCCTCCTCTCGCCGTATCTTGGTGTTGTTGAAGATCTAAGATTTTAGAGTTCTATGTGGCTTCCATCGGAGTTGATCTATTCGCTAGCAAATAATGAACCCTGTCTGATGTGGAGTTTTTCTCGTGTCTGGTTAAAGCGCAGTAGGGGAGTTAGGGTTTTGCTTCTATAGATTTGAAGATCTTGGGTGAAAGGAAAGGTTGAAGGATTTTAGAGAGTTATGTAACATATTATGTGAGTCTAGATCTGAAACACTAGCAGTTGTACATCACTGATTACATAGGTGTAGATTTGAGACTCCATGTTGGTCTACATGATCTACTTTCTATAGAAGCTCCAGATCTAATGTAGATTGGGGTATTGAGTCTAGGTCGAGTGAAGGCAAGCCCTCTCAAGGGTTTTTCGCCGTCCTTCAAATCCAAAGTTGTTGTTCTTTAAGTTTAATATTATTACAAGACATTGAGAAGAGAATGTCTTTTCAAAATATAAAGGATAAAAACCTCATCCAACAACTGACAGAGAGAGAGGGGATGAACCTGGATAACCCGATAATAATGCAAAATTTTGATATCGAAAATTTGGTAAAGGAGCATTCAGGTAGCATTATAGTCATAATTTTACCTCGATGCTCTAAAGAAATATGGAGTGATTACATCGTTACCTCATATATGGGAGATGGAACATAGAGTACCAGGTAGAAGTGTAGCTAAGTAACGAATCTTGTTTATCTTCTCCAATGAGGAAGACTTAAAGAAGACTCTAAAGAAAGCTCTATGGTATATAAGTAGGTGGTTGTTCACTGGAGAGAGTGATGAGGACATCGAACCATTTAACCACACCATCCAAACTCACTATGTGCCAAGTGGACCAGTAACTAGGATCATGAGCAAAGATATAGAGAACAAGTTCAACATCTTCCTAAAACAGCTGGAACATAAAGACTTGATTCCCCTTATCAGTTTGAGGCAATTCGACTAACTCCATCTGAGAGCTCAGAATGAAGGCCGCCTTCCAACAAGTCTCCACATCGACTCAGAGCATTCCAGGAGGCGATCCACCCATAAAATTGAATTCCTCTGAGTCTAGTTTTCAGACCACCAAAGAGTTCCTAGAGACCAATTATAGAACTCATGTTATGTACAAATCAGTGAAGGCGGGTCTGGTGGATCCTATCATCATTGATAAAGAAAAATGGGCTTTACTCTTCCCCAAACATGAAGTCCACCTTAGCACCTGTTCTATTGACTTAGAAGGAGCCTAAGAAGACTCAAGATCGTCTAGAGGGTCTCAAGACTTCAAGAAACATGTTTGAATCCCAAAAGATCAAACTTGCCTTATTTAACACCCTAGATACTTGCTCTTTGATTTCTTTGTTTTGGTTTGATTTTGCTGTGTTTTTTCTTGTTTTCCTTGCAGGTTTAATGTGTTTTTCTTTAGTTTAATTTCTGAACCTGGCTATATAATGCCTTGATTTGTAGTTCTTGTTTTTTACATTTGATTAATAAAATACCTCTTTTTTTTTATTAGAAACAAAATTCGTCTCTTTGCTCTTGATTTGTGTTGGGAACCAAATCTAAAGTGTTCTTAAGAAGCATCAGTAGGCAGCCGCACCTATTTTGATTCTTAACAGTCCACCTCATTTTCCACCCTACCCGAGTTAGTTGGAAATGACCTTTAGTCCAACCAACAACTCAACCCTTCTTTGGTTCTAGACTTTGACTCTGAACTCTTATCAGAGAGATGGAGTACTCAGCCAAGCCCTTAATTCTTACCACCATATCCTTTGGATTCGTATCTCGGATATATACCACTTCATTTACTAACAAATGTTGTAACGAGTGTAGCAAATGCTCAGGGGAGAGTGGAAGGCTTTGAAATCTATGGTAAACAGTTTAAATCTCTCAAATATGTTAGAACAAAAGTCTGACTAAGGAACCAGTGGTCTTCAAAATGGCAATGATGTTTAGTCCATTCAGTCTCAATTTTAGTGCTTCAAAGCTTTGTTGTTTTTTCTCATTATAAATAATTCTTTATTGCAATAGAAAAATGTAAATCATCCTTTCTTTTTCTTAAACGATTCCGATTTTTGCGTCTCTAATTACCCTCGACATCCAAATATTTTTTAGATAATCCATCATTTCTTCATATTTTCCTTCTCATTTACACCTTAGATTTTTAGATCTAGTATTTATTAATCTTTTTGGAAATAGAGCAAAAAACTGCATTTTCTTAAATGTTCCAAGTAAATGATCGATTTACCAAAATTGTGGTAGTTATGGTCCTTTTGTGATTTTCAAGTGCTTAAGCGCTAGTTTTATCCGCGTTTTATAAAATACACGTGTTTTTAACTAACATAGTTATCCTTAAGTTGCATATTTGGCTGAGATAAGTAATTTTAGGAACACACTAATTATTTTCTTGTGATAATTGATGGTACGATAACTACGAAAATTGTATATTTCTTACAAACAGTAATTTTTTTATATATAATAATGTTGGATGATTCGGACGAATCGACTAATCTCAAAGGTATACAAGTTTTTCGGGTACAAATATACCAATGTAAAAGTTATGAGCTTTGGTACATATCCAACTTGCCCACAAACAATAACTTTTGTTGTTAGTGGAATCCAAATCTTGGAGGAGCGAATGTCAACGCATTCTCAAGTCTCTAACCACTAGACTACTGTGTGCGGGTTGCAAACAATAGTTTTAATTAAACCTCTCCCCCCCGAGTTCGAGTCCCACCAGCAACTAAATCATCATTTGCGGGCCAGTTGGATCTGGGTTTCGGTTTAGGAGTTTAACTGATGGGTAGCCATCCAACCAGCTATTCCATCCCTAGCATTAGTCGGAAGGCTTAACCCGGACATGTAGTTTGTGAAAATTCACTCTGAACGTGCCACGGGACTGATCAGATAGCCGATAGGATACATAAAAAATTAATAATTTTAGTTCCGGGGATTATTATTTTTTCCTCAACTAAGTATTCTATTTTTTTTTAAAATAAGTGTTGTATTATTTTTTTTATTTTTTGTTAAGAAATAAGTGTTGTATTATTAAGGTAGACAAATCACTACTTTTGTCGGTCCAAATTTTAACAAAAGTATAAATTTCTCGAGCTGGATCTAAAAATATGCTCGTGAAAATATCTCATGCATGGAAATATCTTTTACGTTGTCCTTTCTTTCTGTTAACGGTTGACTCTGAACCTAATTAGGGATAATGTTTTTATTTCCTTATAAAATCATAACTCAGTCTGTACAAATACGTGGATGTATGTTTATACGAATATACAAGTTATATAACACACCAATAATAGAGAGAGCTAGAGTTTATCAATTTTGTAAAGAAAAAGTATTATTTTGTTCGGTAACGTTAGGATATATCAAGATCTCTGGTATTTGATTTTCTCTAACCTGTAAAGAAATATAAGACTATTGGTTTGATCTGCACTTTATTAGTCTGGACTGATAGATATTAATCAGCCACGTCGATCTCTTCCATTAGGCGTTCGTAGCAAAGACTAATTTAGTATCCCGGTTCGTTTTTTTTTGGGGTCATTTATCCCGGTTCGTTATGAGCCAATGAAACTGTATAACTCGAAACTTTACATTCATGAATGTCCACCATTTATCACCACACTCATGAAACATATATAGTTTGACTTGAAGGATATCCCTAGTCTCTAGATCTACTAATAATACAATATGCATACAAATAAAAATAATATCAATCGTGATAAACTCAACCATAGGGTAGCTCGTTTGTGTTTCTTAATGGAATTTATAATTTCAGTGAAAAAACAACGGAACTATAGGTTCATTTTCTGCTAAATGAGACCGAAGAAAGTTCACCAACTTGTTAAATCAAAAAGTAAACTCGTCCTAAAATGTGATTAACGCAACGCTGGTACGTACGTAGCGCGGTCTAGCTAGCACAACTAGTGGTGAATGAATAATGAATTATCAAGAAATTATATTTGATCTAGAGTAGGAGCCATACGCAAAAAATGACAAGACACATTATATAATCTTTAATCCTATAAAGGACAAATATTAACCGCAATACAAAAAAAAAAAGGGTGTATGAAAAGTTCATTATAAGATAAATGTAGAATATGGCGTGGGCATTGGGATAGGTGATGATTGATGTATATGACCAAAGGCATGTTACCACAAAGATTCGACGATCACCTATATGTATATGGTTGGTTGGACTTGACTCTTGAGGCACCATACGAGGCCAGCCCTTTTTTATGTATATATATATAGTATTTTAAAATTGGTGCTCCATATGTTTGACCGAATTTTAACGATAAACCCCAAAAATTAGTGTTCTTTACTTGCTTTGGTTTCGAACATTGAGTGTTAAACCTTTATAAGAAAAGAAAAAAAACTCCCAAAACAGTTTAATAACAGTCAAACTTAAAAGTTAACTATTTGAATTTTTACCAGAAGACATGCTTACCTTAGAAAAAAGACATTCGTTTTAAGACTTAAAATATTAAGAATTTTAGGAGTCCTAAATTTTTGAAAATCTAGTCTAGTGTATAATAGTTATAGAAAATAAAATTAATCTAAGAACATGAGTTCGAAACCTAATTTTGTCAGAATATTACGAAAGACCCATTGAAGTGTTATATTTCTTGAAAAGTATGAGAGATTGCTATCCAAATTCGTGGATCGTTTACCGAATATTGTTGACAATTCCATTTTAGTTACATAAAAAAGATTTTCTAAGTTGAAGTTGACAAAGTCTTATTTGCGATCAACTATGTCTCAAGAAAGATTAATTGGTTTGACTATCTAGTCTATCTTATCTATTGAAAGAGAGTTTATAAGAAAACTCGATTACGAGAGTTTAGTGAAAAAGTTTCATAAAAAGAAAGAACGGAAAATTATGGTTTAAGATTTTTTTAATAGTGTTTCTTTGTTTTTAACTTATTTTTTGTTTTTCATATCATTTTGAAATAATAGTATTGTTATTAAGTTAAAAAAATATAGGAATCCTTTTTATAAATTCGCTAGATCCTTATAATTCTAGGCATAGTTCTGATTTTTACCACGATGTTCCTATTATTAATTATTACTTTTCTGTAGTAACGCTTCATATATTTTTCGCTGAGATAGGTCGTGGTATTATAACTTTATTTTGTGACTATACTATACACACACGGCAGTCATGGTTAAATTACCATCACCAAATCGAGCTAAAGTAGTCCATAAATAACTCTTTTACGTCTAGATGCACTGTAAAATATAACAAGTTAAAATATATATATATATATATATATATATATATAACACGATACAGTGGTTTTTACTCTTTTATAGAAAAAGATCCATGTTAGAAATTAATATCAAAATAAATTAATATTGTAGTACTTATAGATGATCTCTATATATGTATCTAGTATTAAAGATCGCCATGTTATAGACAAGGAGATTTTATAAACAGTAATTAATCATAAACAATGTATATATACATGTATATGCCGTGGCAAATCTGCCAACCAAAAAGCGTAAGGCTACATAATATATAATGCATATAATTTCCATATCAATTATAATAATGCATACTAGTGCAAAGGATATTTAATCACAAAGGCAAATTCGCATGCACATATATACATATCCCTTATATTAATATATAAGCGCATCTCTTAAAGAATACTGGGTGATTAGCGTATATCCTATGCCCGCAGGATCTTTGTCATGAATATATTTGCTGATTTTTGTTAGATCAAAACATAAAATTAGTATTTGGTATTGAAACCAAACCAAACAAATCGAGTAAGTTATTCTTAACTAAGGTGAAAAAAGTATAACATATACATATATATAATTAATATACAATTTCCTTTTACAAAATCTAAAGATATTCAGAAAAGGCATGTTGGAAATATCCACTAATAATAGAAAAACGAAATTTTTTCTATTATACATAATATAACACACAAAACCCATATCAAATTTAAAAGTTATTTGAACCACAAACACTAAAACACTAAGTACATCGACTAAATTTTATTTAGGTAAAGTTTATTTATTTATTTTTGGTAAAGATGTAGGTAAAATTTACTTTCATCGAAATTTTTTATATATATATGTATATTTTTTTATGAAAATAAATTAATATGTGTGTTTTCAAGACTTTCTCAAAATTCATGTGTTTATATCTTCAAACTAAATACCATTGACAAAAATATAGTGGTTCATATATCTTATACATAGAAATATAATGATTCATATATCTTATACATTAGATTATGTCTCTACATATCTCATTATAAATAAGCCAGAAAATCATTAAACAACATTTTTATGTATCATGTCGTGTTTGGTCTACTTAATAAATATGAATAGACGAAGATGAATTATGATTACAACACTTAGAAAGATAGAAGGTAAAGATATTTTTAGGTTTTCCAGGTTTTTGCAAAGCAGAAGAATATGCAAAAATTTCGATGTTTTTTTTTTTTCAACCAAACATTAATAATTAGAATATCATACTTCTATTGGTAGCCCAAAAAGGAGGGGGAGAGTTTACATAAGAGCACTCTGAAAATAAAGTTCTTGAAGATTGGACCAAACAATCAACCATAACATTACAAAGACGTGAAATGCAAGAAATAGAAAACAAAGGGAGTTGATCGCGGAGCATACCAAACTCCTCTAAAGTAGTGGAGAAGGCGGGCCATTCCTCAGGAGACTGCATCATGGAAACCAATTCTGCACAGTCTGTCTCGAAAATCTGGCAATCCATTCCTCGAAGTAAGATAGTCTTCATAGCTCATATTAACGCTTCAAGCTCTGAATGAAGGGGAGAAAAAGAGCGCATCTGACACCATGCTCTCATAACCATGATCTGGTTAAGCCCACAAGAACACACCCAGCCCAACCATATGGTTGGGTTTGACCCTTTCCATGAACCATCAATCTGGCACTTCAAAATTGGAAGTGTTGTCGACATAGTCTTCAATATCTTCTTTAGTCTCCTCTGCTTCCTCATCCTCACACCTCGATGTTGAAGTTCCGAAGTAACTGCAAGAGCTCCGGAAGCAACCTGCTACATAAAGTGAGAAATTCTTGGGGGGGGGGGGAACTTTGAGCTTCCAAGCGTGAGCTTGTAGAGCTTTGCGGTTCGGACCCATTCCTCCTCCGCCGATAATGCCATTGCTAATCGATAGCTGGACTTAACCGTATATCTCCCAGAATTAGTATGATGCCAAATTAAAAAATTCGGTTTATAGTTTCGACTAATCGTCATTCCTCTCACAATTTGAATGTCCTAGGGGTCAAAAAATTCTCGAAGGATAAGTAGATGCCAATCCTTAGTTGCTGAATTAATCTAATGGCTAACCTTTAAGTTAGGATGTAGGGTCATTCCTCGACCAGAGACTGGCTGAGGATTAACATGTGGAAGCGGATTAACATCTGGAATCCATGGATCCTGCCAAACTGAAATATCATTATCCCACCCTATTCCCCATCTTATACCTTTTTCCACCAAACCTATAGTTCAATAAATACTACTCCACCCAAAAGAAGGTAGATCCGGTTTCTTAGCCTTCAAGGGATGAACCTTATGGAAATGTCTTCCTTTAAGTACCCGTGCTACTAAAGAATTCGGGTATTGGATATGACGCCAATATTGCTTCGTCAACAAAGCATCATAAATTTTTTCCAAGGAGCGGAATCCTACTCCACCCTCCTCCTTATCTTTACACATTTTCTCCCAAGCCAATAATGCGTTCATTCCCCTTCGAACTCCACCACAACTTTGAGATAGCATCCGTAAGCTTTGAGGTGAGATCTTGGGGAAGTTTATAGTATTTCATTACAATCGATAGTATGGCCATTGCCACAGATTTTATCATAATCTCCTTTCCACCTTTGGACAAATGTTTCTCTGACCACCCATTAACACGGCCGTTTATTCTGTCTCTAACATAGTTAAAGACTTTGTTCTTGGATCCACTTATATCCTTTGGGATGCCCAAATACGATCCCATCCCTCTTTATGTGGAGATTCCAAGCAAATTTTTCAAAAGCCCCTTCTTCTGGTTACAAACTTTCTTACAAAATAGAATTGAGGACTTACTTAAATTAATTTTCTTGTCCTGAAGCTTTCCCATAATTTTAAATAACATCCAGAACAGTTTGACATTCCTGAGGGTCCGCTTTACAGAAGAAAAGGCTATCATCCACAAAGAGAAGACGAGAGATTGTCGGGCTTCCAACAACAATCTTAATACCTGTTATCTTTTTTTCCCTTTCTGCTTTTTTAATATTAGCAATTAGAACTTCCGTACAGAGGATAAAGAGATAAGGAGATAGAGGGTCCCCCTGTCAGAGTCCTCTCTAAGGAGCAATATGTCCTTTAGGTTTCCCATTCAAAAGCACTTGATAAGATATCGATTTAACACACCACATGATCTAAGAAACCCACGCTGATTAAAACCCAAATGAGACTGGACATACTCCAAAAATTCTCATTCAATTCGGTCATAAACTTTACTCATATCCGTCTTAATCCCCAAGAAATCCTCTTTACATTTTTTATTCATACGAAGTCCATGGAACATTTCCTGGGCAATCAGGATATTATCCGAGATAAGCCTTCCCGAAACAAAGGCCAGTTGAGTTTCCGAAACTAACCGAGGCATATTGTAACTCACATTACAAAGACTAATCGGTCGGAATTCTGTCCTCCTCTGGGGTTTATCCGTTTTAGGAATTAAGCAGATATTTGTTTCATTTAAGGGAGTATCAAAACTACCATTCCGGAAAAACTCTCTGACCAGAGAGACTAAATCATCCTTGATAGAATGCCAAAACACTGAAAATAGAGCCGTCATCCCATCAGGACCAGGAGTTTTCTCTGGATACATCGCAAATAACGCTTTCCTAAGCTCAGCCATCGAAATCTCCTTGGTTAGTTCCCTATTCATCTGATCAGTGATGACAAGGTTAACCGCTTGAACCATTTCCGATATACCACTTTTGTTAGATTCAGTAAAAAGATCATTAAATTATTGTGTGGCAATCTCTTCTAAACCATGATATGTCTCTTCCCAAGAGTCATCAAATCAATAAAGACCTAAGATTTTATTCCGAACCCGGCGTTTCTTTGTGGAAGCAAAAAAGATTTTTGTGCATCTATCACCGTTTCTTGCCAAGTTAACCCTACTTTTATGTTTCCAGTAAAATTCCTCATCGTAATAAGCTTCTCTTAGTTTCAAGGAAATTCGGTAAATTTCATCATGAGGGCAATCATCATCATTTTTTGCCTCTTCTAAAGCAGCCTTTAGAGAATCAATATTCGCCTTACCAAGGAGAACATTATTCTTTCTCCACCAAGAGATAGAATTCCTGCAGTTCACAATTTTATCCACAAAACCTGAGACTCGGAAGTTCCTGGTCCGATTCCAGCCCGAATCGAGGGCATCCCTTAAACCATCCTTACCGACCCATCTTTTATCAAATCGAAATTTTCTTTTAAACCGAGAGTTAGACTTCGCACAATCCACCAACACTGGTCTATGATCTGAACCAATCATATCCAAATAATCCACCCTGGAATAAGGAAACAAGACATGTCAGTCTTCATTTCCCAGAACTCGATGAAGCTTGCATCGAACAATATAATTGCCCCTATTTCCTCTCCATGAGAGACGATCCCTATAATAAATGAATTATACCATGCTACAATTTTCAATCATTGATCTAAAAGGAATAAAAGAGGCTGTTGACCTTAATCTACCACCCCTTTTCTCATGATTTCCAGTAAGATCATTAAAATCTCCTATCAGTAACCATGAATCTTTTCGTGAAGAACTTATTTGAGCCAATTGATCTCAAACCAAATCCGTATGTTTAGTTCCCGAATCTCCATAAACAAAAGAGAAGTAAAGATTTTTGTTTCCAATACACGCCATAGTGTCAATAATGCGATTAGAACCATATAAAACTTGCAAATTTATTCCATCACCATAAAATAAAGCCAAACCTCTGCTTGAATCACTAGGTTCTACGGTATACAATTTATTATAACCAAAGAAATTTTGAAATTTTTCTGAATAAGAGTAACAACGTTTTGTTTCCAATAAAAATAAAATATCCCGTCTATACTTTTTCTAAATGTTCTTCAGATAATCCTCAATCAGGTCAGCACCTATGCCCTGAAAATTCCAACTTAGAATCCTCACGTTTGAGCCGACGGTTTCGGAGAGCCACCATCCCCTTTTTCTTATTCTGATCCGTTATACCTGCAGAAGCTCCCTTAGCCTTAGGATTGGTTGAACATGTGCCTTGGTCGTTATTAGCCACTGTAGGAGTCTCCTCCTCATCCAAGTCATCGGTTCCTCCACCACATAATCCAAAACAACATTCATAGCCACCTCTCCCTCTTCCAAAGGGGGATTTTCAGATTCCTCAATGATCGGTAAGGTTGAACAAGCCACAACAGTTGACTTCTCCCCACTTACTGCATTCTGATCTTCCACCGCCATTACCGACTTAGAAAAATTGGTATCACCATCTGACCCACCACTCTGGTACAGAGGTTTTGGCCATGTCTTTGGAGCCACCTTATCAGTCCCAACCGAAACACCATTCTTAACCACAGCTTCTGGGGTACATGAACCACATGCCTTCGATTTTTCCTTATAGAAAACCTTGTTTGCCTCTCCTTGAGACCCATAAGACCCATCTTTCCTCATCCGAGATGAAGAATGATAATGTTGATGATGCCAAACATTGGTACCATTATGAGAACTTGATTCCGAGAACTCAAGTGCTCGCTTTGCTGTTTTCTTGAGTTTTTCCCAATTTCCATCATTCCCTTGAGGGTGAGCCCTTTGAGCCGGAACCGATCTCCTATTAGTTTGCTCTTCCATGCCCATAACCCCATCACATCTAAGCTCAGGGCAAGAAGAGGCTTCATGAGTCAACCTGAGACAATGCTTACAGAAACCCATAAGTTTGTCATATTCCAGCGAGACCTCAACTTTATCACTTGTATCGAAAGGCACCACCACCCGGAAAACAAGAGGGTTAAAACCATTAACCGTAACACAAACACTGCATGAGTCCACATCAATGTCCCTGATACTACCAATTGTCCTCCCCACAGCCCTTATAGTAGCTTTTTCCCACATATGCAGGGGAATTCCTGAAATCTTGACCAAAAAATTGAAAGTTGATGGATAAGAGCTTGAGATTATAGGCTCCCATCTCACCAAGGATACCATCCATCCATCAAAATGGTATAGTACATTCGCAAGAACACCTTGCAAATCTTCATCAGACTGGAAATTAGACTGGAATTTTCTCAACAACTTTCCCTTCCATCTTCTAGATTTTTGGCATATTTGCCACCAAAGAATCCATACTCTGCTTCTCGGGATTCATTAACCTCCCAATGAGAGTTAATGAAAACTGTTGAATAATAATCGAGCCTAAAATCTTCACAGTTTCAATTCTTACCAACACCTCCTTGCCCTTATTAAGAGAGAGAGAGTTGAGCCATTACTGCCAGAAACACCAAAGAGAACCCAAATAAAAGGAACCATGAGACCGACTCTGATAGAGAAAGTACGATACATGATTCAGAAGAGCAGAAGAGGATGAGGAAAAGAATTTCGTGCCACGACTGATTAAATACCAGGGTTGCACCCGATACCCAATCTCCCTCTATGACAAACCATGGAAACGAGATCACCAAATTTCCCTTATTTAAAGAAATCCCCGATTCCCCAGGTTTTATCATAAAGAACCAAATCACCAGCTGGAGAGAATTGATACTAATCACATCGCGAGGTACATCAAATATGAGACCATAAAGCGAAACATACACCGATATTATGCCCCAGAAATTCAGCAGCATCCAAAATCTAACAGATTTTTCGAATCCGAAAAGAGTAAACCGAGCCTCCTCCTTTCCGATTCGATTACTCATCATAAAACCAAAACCGATCTCCTAGAGATCTCCATTGCCATAGTGTCGAACAGAGATCGCGAATTATCGAAGCGTGCCTTCTCCACACCGAATCGATTACCCCTCTTAATTCCAAACCCGATCCGCAATAAAACTCCATTCCCAGAGAAACCAAAAAAACCAAATTTCCATAGAACCCACCACAAAGCCACCGATGAGATTGAATCAATCCCATAAGAATTAGAATCAATCTGATTAAACAAACCCCTCATCACGTCGAGACCCTATTCGCTATCGTCGTCGCCATCTCCTTTTTTTCTCACGCCGTCGTTTTTAAGATGTCAAGATTTAGGGTTTTATTTGTGAGAACTGTCTATATATATAGGTTATGTATATTGATGAACGATTTTAGGGATTAAATTTGAGGACCATAATTTTTAATGACATGAAATAGTAGTTAGAATTTTAAACGATAGGGTTACAACTATTTTAATTTAGGGTTTATAATATGAGACCATTTCTTCTATGATTATAAATATGTAGCCGACTTTTTATTAAAAAATAGATAATAGCATACCATAGTAATTAGGATGGTTTCATTAAAGGTAAATAAATCATGACGATGAGCAGTATTGTGACTAACTATTTTAAAATCCGAGGCGAGATTATAAATTTTGCCTTTTTCTTAAAAAACTATTAGATAGAAAATAGATATATACATAAAATTAGTAAATGTGAAATAATTATAAATAATATCAGTAAAGTTGTGAAAACTATATACATCTTTTTACACAAATCAAACTATAAGGTTTACTAAACAAAATTAAAGCAACAAATATTCAATATTAAGATCTATCTATTAAGATTTTATAATTATTTAATAAAGTTGTGTTAATTTAAATATATTAAAAGTAAAGTGAGGAACTATTTATTATCTATATAATAAAGAAATACCTTTATATTTGGTTTAAGAAATAATTGTGATCATGAGTATTAAGATAAAAATAAAAAATAAAACATAATTACGATAATAGATAATGAAATAAAATTTTGAAAATCCAAAATAAAAGAAGACGGAGTTGAAATTGAGAAGAGGGAAGTACACTAGAAACTCTATAAATTAATACTTGATAAATTAATAAATACGATAAATTAATAAATTTCTCTGGTTCCGAGTTGGGTCAGTGTAAATTTTGACAAAACTCGATAAGATAATAAGATAATAATTTTTTAGAAACCCCGTGTAAATATATGGTCCCAATAATATCATAAATTAATAATTAGATATATAAATTTACACATACATAGTTAAGTCAATATGACTCTAGTGTTGTTTGTTTTGTCTTGAATATCAAATCTCGTTAGAGTTTATCTCTAATTTTTCTTATAACATTAAATACTTCTTATGTCGTCTCGAACAATATAAAAAAATTATGAAGAGCTTTATACGCGATTATTGTTTCCTTATGTGCAACTTGCTTCTAAAGATACATCAATAGCATTTTCAGTCTTATCATCAACATTAGAAAATAAAAGAAAAAGATATAGAAAAAATGAATTTTCCTATTTACCGATAAATTAATAACTCTATAAATTAATAAAATATCACGATCCCGACCTTATTAATTTATAGAGTTTTTACTGTATTTACAAGAGTTAGACCAATTTAGTAAAAGAGTATAAATTTGAAGCCTAAAATTTAGTTACCAAATTGAGTATGGGGTAATTATATTTTTAAATACACAGTAAATAAATAAGACTCTGGCGATGAGGTAGACAACTTTAAATACCAAAACCAACAAAAAAAACCCAAGGTAGAAACAAAACATCATTTAAAGAATATTTTCATAAAATATTATGGTGTTGTCATTTCAAAAATTGTTGAATTCATTCGATTCGTAAAGTAACTAAATTTTAAATCTAGATTATGTCCGGGTATATTAACATTTGTTTGTTTCATTTATTTTAATATTTAATAATATATTTTTGTTGAACAATATGGTGACATTTATATTTTTATTACTACTACATTATTTATCATTGTTTTTGTTTTTCAATTTGTAATTGCTTTGTCTTCTTTTTTAGAATATATTTATAAAATAAAATGTATTATTTTTTTTTTAATTTTTAGTTTTTTAATAATTTATAATAATTATTTTTTTTGTCATTAATATCATAATATTTGAATTTCCTTTGCAGTGGAGTTATTTTTTTCCTTTCAATTTGATATGAGTTTATTGTTGTTACTCTTTATTTAACCGCTATTCGTTAAATATATATCATTGTAAACCAGTTATATATAATCATGATGTAAATAGATTATTATGATTAATGAGAAACTATAAAATGACACTGATATAATCTCATGTTTATTACATTACTTCTGAGATATGGTATTCTTCCCAATCAAATCCTTTGTATATTTATGTATAAACAATATTTTTGAATGTACTATCTGCATCACCATTAAATTTAGAATGAGTTGACCTTTAGGAGATGTTAGATGTGGTAATGTCACATACAGTTGGTTATGACTGAAAACGGGTTTAGGCAAGTATAGGAGAACCAATTTCAAACTTTGTCCCTAGCTTTGTTAATCGTCATTGCATAGAATACTTTTTTTAGGATATGTCTTCTTCGTAATGTGAAAGGATGATTTGAGTTAGTTGGGGATAAGATTATTTTTGGGAGGATAACTTTATTACCGGCCTCTGTTCCCGTGATTATCTCGCGCTCGATCACTCAATCTCCCAAACGTGTTACTATGATCGTGTACTATTGCATAGTCCTTCCTTTTGATTAATGTTATGAAGCAGCATTATTGGTACTACCACTTTTAAAAATAGCGTATGTTTTGGTAGGCCTGCGAATACTAGAGATTTTAGATACTCGACCGTATATAGCGTCTCATAGTTTGTTGATATTGTGTCACATTTTCCTATACGTAATGAGCTGAGATATTTTTCTTATTTTCCTGGCAGTTTTGATAACATGTATGCATTAATCTCATCAACTATTTCATTCCAGGGTGTTAGGATGTTGTCTTTGTAATGCTTGCATGTGTATTTTTTGTTAGTTTGTTCTCTTTTTTTGTAGCTTGAAATATTTCCTCCATATGATCTCCAGTACATTGCATTAGGAATTTTGAATCAACTACCACCATATGACCATCAACACCGTTATCGTTTTTATTTTCCTTTGTGGGTACATTTTCACCTCCAACATTTAACAGCCATGCTGCAAAACTTGTTTTTGATTCTTGGAGTCTCATGTTATGTTTTAAAATGAATACATTGTAAGATTGCCACAAGTATGATTTTTTTATTGATGTTAAAATTGTATTTTCGTTAGAACCCTGTGGAATGGCTGGTAGTATTTTTTGGAAGTCATTACCTAGTAGTAAAATCTTGCCTCCGAAACTTGTCATTAGCTGCTTCATTTTTCATGGACATCAAATCTCTTAATGTTTTGTCTAGCGCTTTGAATGTGTACCGATGTGTCATGGGCGCCTCATCCCATAGATAAGATTAGATTTTATGATTAATTCAGTAAGCATTGTTTCAGGCATTATATAGCACATTGAATCTTCATTGATATTTATCGGTATCTTAAAATGTGAATGTGTTGTCCTACCTGCAAGTAGAAGCAATGTTGCGATGCATGACGAAGCTAATGGGAGCACTAATTTCTCTGTTGAGCGCATCTTAGAAATGATGGTTTTATAAATATATGTTTTCCATGTTCCTTCATGACCATATAGGAAGAATAGTTTTCTCAGATCATTGTCTACCGACTCCATAACGACAACGTAAACTACTTTTTGTTACACATTCAAACTCATGGATTTTTTGTGTGTTTTTCTTGTTCCTCTATGACATTGTATTGTAATTCAAAATCTCTCCTTGAATTTGTCGCTTTCTCACTAACATCAGAACCCTAGTTAGCTTTACTAAACATTTCCACACTCAAATCACCAATAGTGAAAGGAAAATTTCAACTTTGATTTTGTCGTTGTCTTCGTCGACGAGAGATAGGTGATTCACAAATTCGATTGAAAAAGAAGTGGATCGATATGAGAAGTTGTAATGTGCAAGTCGAATCAGTACCAACAACAAAAAGAAAATTTAAGCTTTAATTTTTTTTTTGTCTTTGTCAGCGAGAAATAGGTGATTCAAAAATTTTTATTGAATAATAAATGGATCGATCTGAGAAGTGAGAAGTTTTAATGTGCAAGATTCGATTGAGTTTCATGATGATTTTATCAGAAACATTTTGGTATAATATGATTAATCAACACAAGATGAAAACCCTTTTGGGCTAAATCTAATTTTGCGTATGGTTCGATTTGATGGGTGATTAGATTCGGTTGGATCAGTGATTTAAAACACCAATCATGAACTACCGTAAAACTTTTTTTGTGAAACTATGATATAATTTCCTTATTTCTTAAAGTCTGATTTTTTTTTTAATTAATGTTCTATATATTTTAGTTTTAACTGCTGATGTGAAACAATATTACTAGTGGGACTATGATACAATTTTTTTTTTCTAAACTCTAGTTTTCTTTTTTTAGTTAGTTTTCTATTTTATTTTAAAACGTAAATGTGAAATAATATTATAGATTGTTTTAAATTTGACGTGTAAAACTTTAGAAACTTAAACTCCAGTTTTTATACTTTAGAAACTTAAACTCCAGTTTTATTACTAATAGATTTTATTCCTTAAAATGTATAGTTTTCATCGATATTTTAAGAATTTTGAATTATTATTTTTTTATTTATTTCTATGATTAAAAACTTATAAAAACAAACGTATTTGCCATAGATGATAGGTTATAGGGTGGAGAGAGATCTGTTACTAGTTTAGTTACTCTAATTCTTTCCACAAGTCATTTATTTAATAGATATGTATATATATGGAGACGGAAGTGTAGACGATACACTTTAGATTTGATCGAAGAAAAGCGTCAATATTAAAATGTTCAATGCTAGGCATGTGTTCATGACTTGTTTGTATCTGGAATGGATCGGGTATGCAAGCGTATTCAATAATGCAACACCTTGGACTTGAAGTATTATATTATACATATATATATATATGCACTTTTTGTGTATAAGTCTATCACTTATATTAGTAAAAAAATTTGTATATGACATGTTAAAACAAAAAAAAAAAATCTGTACCTAAAAATTTAGTACGAGTAAAGTGATGAATTTTATAGGAATACATATATGTTGAACCATGGTAATTGAATCCATGTTGATGTTCGGGATTGTATTCGGAATTTAGGGTTAGAGTTGTAACGATGAAATTAAGAAACGAACGAATATAATATTCGGATAAACAAAAAGACAGATGGAATATGCGTATTCGGTTTAGCCATTGAATACACTTTGAATTAATTGAACGATTATGAATATATCTAGTTTGGATTTCAATATCGGATATAGAATCATATATCAGAATCTAACACTTAGTGATTAAAAAATCGAGAGAAATGTTAAATTTTGGTCTGAGCTCCATATTCTTCTCTAAATGTTGAGTGAGATTTTTTCAATGTGAAGTGGTTTATTTTTCATGGAATATATATTCTTGTTTATAGGGGAAGATCTGGAGGTGAATGTCGTAGCAAGTGAGCGTGCTTCTCGAGAATCATCATTCGTTATTTTGCGATCGCCGAATTAGGTAAGTCGACGGATTGGTGAGTATGTAATCATCTCCTCTGCAGGCAAACTATTCATGGTAGGGAGTTATTACACGTGCAACGTGTCGTATTCTATCAGTTAGGTTGTTTAAGTTGCGACATGGTTCGTTGTAGATGTTTGGATGGAGTCGAGGTAGTCCATAGACTATCGTGTCATCTGCTATGTGGTTGCAAGATTTCTCCGAGATTCTGTGTTGGTTCAATGATGAGATGTTGGTATGAGTTTATGTTTGTGGGATGATCCTGATTTGGGTTAGACTTGTGAAGAAGGTGTTAAACCCACCTCCAACTATATACTATCAAATAATTGTTTGTAGATTAGGTATTACTCCATTTGGTTTCATGAATGGTTGTTCATTTTTGGAGAAATGTTTTAATTCTTTTGTTTTGCGGCTCACGCAAGTTATTTGCATGTATAATGGTTAAAACCGAAAGAAAAAGATTATGATAAGTTATCTTTTGAGCCAGTCCATTATTCAAATAGGAAATATATCTCATGTCACAAATTGAAAAAGATCATAACTAGTATATAAAATAACATAGGTCAATTCACTTACAACCAATTGGTTTTAATTTGGAAGTCTATGTAACTTAACACGCTATCCAATTCGAACCAACTCAAAGTTGGTCAAACCAAACGTCGACAATCCATGTTTAAAATTGGTGTCGTCGATTTATGTTTGAACATATCGAGATTAATAGTCAAAGAGTTATCATTTCGAGGGAACTATTAAAAAATATATCGAAATATTAATTAGTATATGAATAGACATAGACCAATTCATTTAGAACTAATTGGTCTAAATGATCTAAGACACCACAAAATAAGAAAACTGAAAATTCTCAAATGTGTACGTGAACAAAGTTGCGAGTAAAAAATAAAAAGAAAGAAAAAAGACATCTATAAAAAAAAAGGAATGAAAGACAAATGTGGTCCTAAAATTAAGGCAAAACTCCCTAAAAGGAATTTTTTGGCTTTGCGGCAGTTTTGATGAGTTTTCAGACTTTGTCTACTAACGCCAGCCCCTGTTGTTTTTTTCCGCTCTCTCCCAGCCACTTTTTCAACAATCACCCCTCCATTTTCTATTTTTATTAAATTTCTCCCCATATTTTAAAATTGATTACAATTTTCATTTGTTATGCTTTTCACTTTCACTTATATATATGTACAAGACAGTATCTGGGTACAAACAATCATTTCGAATGTCTCATAGTTGTACAAATAAGAACTTCAGTAAGTATGGTTTATGTCATTCATACCTAATTACCTACTACGAGTAACTCATTAATTTGATGGTACCATATGAGATATCTTGAATTAAAATATTTAAGCTGATTGGTTATGAATTGATTGTTACACGTTACAACTCAAAAGCAAACCCACTTTCTATATAAATCTATTTAGCTCTAAACTAATCTGCTCGCTTTGTTACACGTAAAAGCGAATTTGCCTTGCTCAAAAAAAAAGAAGAGTTTATAATAAAGACAATAAGAATCTTAAATTGGCATTAATCATGACGGACCATGTGGGGATCCTCATGCCTCGCAATCGCATATAAGCAACTACAAACTAAACTAATAATCACATCTTTCTTTTCTTCTTATTTAACAAAAGTTACAAAACAAAACAAAAAAACCACCACACATCGAATAAAAAAAATAAAAAAAACAAAAAAAAACTAGTAGACCTCTCTTTCTTTCTTTTATATCACTATCGCTTAGATATATTTCATGACTCAACATTGCATTCATTCACTATATAATAATACGTAACTTAAGACATTTTCAACTTTTTTTTTAAAAAAGTCAATAATTTAAGAGAAATTTTTTTTTTTCTTATTTTATATTCTAAGAAGAAAAATACTGAGTTCAGGACCTCCGTTTTTGTCCGGGTTCATCATGTAAAACGCCTCCGAGTCACGACTCCCAACGACTCGTTCAAATCTACCTCTCATATACAACAACTCCCCAGGATCCTTTCCTCCACCACCGGACACGTCATCGATAGTCTTCACCGTCGGAATAACTCCGGCTCCAACAGTAACCCTGGAGACCGTGTTCAGCACGCGCCAATCCGAGTCCGTAACTGCGCCTCCACGCGACACGGCGTAACCGCACCTCCTCCCGTTGCAATACATGGTCCATTTGGGCTCTTTAAAGAGCTTCGTTCCCGGTCCATGACGCTTCTCGCACTCCAACGCGATCCTGACGAGTCCAGAAGACATTTCTTTGACGAGAGTTGCCGTTGACATGGCCAGGTCCAAGAGCAAGACCGGGTCGGATCTCGGATCGTATTGGACGGAAAACGTGACGTGGCCTCTTCTGTGTCCGTACAAAGTCCCAGTGACTCTTCTCCCGAGGGAAGAAGATCCACCAGTGACGAGTGAGATTAGTTGGTTAGAAACGCCGGAAGGAGAAGACGGCGGAGAAGGAAGAGAGAGGAATTTGCAAGCGGGGATGTTAATGACGTTGATGAGAGAACGTAAGAAGGAAGAAAGCTTCAAGTGGAGTTTTCCGATATTGTTAGAGGAAGAAAAGGACGAGGAGGAGGATGATACTGGTCGTAGGGAGACAGAAGAGCATCTCCGGCAAGGAACGAGGAAGAGTTCGTGCTCAGGGATGGTTGGGATTAAAGCAGAGGAGGAAGGAGAACGACCGTGAGAGCCACGCGCCGGAGAAGTCGCGGGATTGATCTTTCTTGTGTTGCAGCTGAAGCTTCTCTGAAGAGCGAGGTCTTGGTACTGCACCATTCTTATGATTTGGATCCACTGGAGTTGAGAGGGATTTTGTATATGTATTTATTTGCAGAGGAAGGAGAAAGGAAGAAAGCGGCCGACCAATGTAATGATGGGTGTTCAAGGAGGTGTGGCCGATTTGTATATGTATTTATACACATTTTACATGAATATTTTTTCTCTAAAAAGCATATATGGGTGATTATGTTATTTATTACCTATCATTTGAGATGCCCAAAGGAGTATATTGTTAGTTTATTGAAATAGCGTTATTCCTTATTAAAAACATAGTATAATTATTTGGGTAATTATCTCGAACACACACTTTTAAAAAAAAATTCTTAATTTATCATTACTGACTTTTATAAATAACTCAATATCAAAATGAATCAAAATCTTGAAGGAAATTTAAACCTCTAAATTAAAAAATAGTGAATTTAAATATATATTTTGACTTTATTTATAATTTACTTAGAGTAAACAAGTATTTGCACAATATTATGTGTGGCATTCTTGAGAAAAAAAAGGAGTTTTTGATACTTCAGTGGTGTTTTGAGAAATGATTTTTAAAAATTAATTTCCCAAAAATAAGTTTTCCCAAAAATGCCATCATTATTTTTCTCCAAAAAATACTTTTTTTCCAAAAACCATAAAACTAAATTATAAACCCTAAAATCTAAACTTCAAATACTAACCCAAACCTCAAAATTTATAGTTATAAACTAGGTTGCATGGAAACTCCGTCTGAGGAGCGTTTCCCGTTTCGGAAATGGAAACGTGATGGAAACGCGTTTCTTAAATTTTGTGTTTTTGGAAACGCGACGGAAACGCCGTTTTTTTTTTTAAACGTCATCTCTTGTTATTTTTGACATTTTTTTTTATTTAAAAATATAATTGTATGTAGTTTAAATTTGTAAGAAGTTAATTAATAATTTGTAGTTTGTTTCATTTGTACACACTAATATTTGTTTTTTATCTAATGGTTTCTATCATATCTGAGATGTTGCAGATGATTAATTTGATTTATTAGATGATACTGATCTTAGGAAATTCAGATTCGAAGATCTTTCTTTAGATTAACCAGAGTTAGAGATAGTTTTGAGACAGTTGTGTTTGGTGGAACTAATGAGAATGAGAATGAAAAAAATGAATTTTGAATGTTATAATATTAATCTTTAGCTAAACTATTCAATTATGGTTAAACTAATGTTATTTTAAATATTATGATCAACTTGATTTTTATTTATGTTTGCTGTTTCATTGTATATTCTTATTAGACTTAAAATAAATATATAAATGTATATTTTAAATATATATATATATATATATATGTTTCGAAAACGTTTCACTTCCTAATTTTTTCAAAAAAATCGTTTCCGTGTTTCCAAATGTTTCGCTTCCGCGTATTCGTTTCCATTTCCATACAATTTAGGTTATAAACCCAATCATTTTAAATGTTTGTAGTATTTTTTGAAAATAAAATTAATAATATAAATTTGGAAAAAGAAGTTAATGAAGATATTTTTTAGAATTTTTTATTTGTTTTAGTGGTAGTTAATTTAAAGTAGTTCTCTTAAAATATTACGTTTGGAAAAAGAAAAATGTAAGTAATATATACAACTATGTCGTTTTTCCATTGTATGATTATTGATACGACTACGACTCTGTATTTTGCTTTACTATACGTCTTTAGAAGTTTGTAGACTGAGATCTCATTTCACCATCAGTAAAGTCTCGCCTTCATCCTCTAATCTCAACCCTCCGTTAGAGACGAGGGTCCACGATGGACCGGGATTACAAATTGTTAATTTTGATTTTATTTTGGATTTTTCATAACGCTTAATTTGTTTTTTTTGTTAAGTTGACGCTGTTTTTTTTTTGTCTCTTAATGTTTGACATTCGGATCAGATATTGACAAGGTACAACGCAACTGGAGTCGTTGAACATTTGTTTGGCTTTAAACGGGGTCGCGGAGATCCTTTTCCATATTGTCCTGCTCGTATGAAAATGACGTGGCCAATAAATTGAGGAATATGGTTTTTCCCTACACAAAATAAATTCGGATTAAATAAATTAAAAATATCTCTCATGCGTAAAGATTAAGGTAACTTGCACCACAAACACATGTCAAAAGTTATTGTTTTGATATTGCATGTCAAAAGTTTGTGTTGATAATGTTAGTGATTTACAGAAAATCTATTAATCTATGAAGATTAGATTGAAGTTGTTTATTCTAATTAAATAAAAGATAATTTTCAAAATACCATATTTTAAATTTATTTTTTAAGAATATTATTATTAATTTTTTATTCTAATAATACCAAAAATTTAATAACAAAGCGATTCAAAATCTCTTGTTAATGGTTGAAATCCAAAATCTAAATTTAATGTTGTATGTAAGTTATTTTAGGTAAAATAAGTGTTTTTATAAAATAAAATGTGTTAATTTAAGGAGTAGTGATATTCTTTAGTAAAAAAACTAAAATTATAACTAAGGGCTATATGCATTATTAAGTACGTGATTATCCTGTACGTGATTATCCTGTATGTATTAATATGTGGATGCAAACAAATCAAGAATAGAGGCCATATAAATGTAGGGACCTAACTCCCTCTCCGGTCATATATATATAATTATTTCAACAATACTGTTTACCTCGACGAAATTAATATTTTTAGTAACTTGTATGTATTTGTATATTTACATCTTAGATGATGATATTCTGAATATTCATAGAACAAGAACATGATATGTGTTAAAGCGTGTGGATAAAATTTATTTACAACAAACAAAATGAGGAAATGATATATTCTTTTCTTTTTAAATTTGTTTTTTAGCTACCTCCTATCCGTTGCCAACCAATCCAATACACCATAATTTGTTAAGGAATTCTTTTTGTTCGATCCTTTGGGAAATATGGAAGAATAGAAACGGTTTCATCTTCCCAAATAAAATAGGAACATGCAAATGTAGTTGTGGAAAAAATCAAGAGATCAGTGGCTAACATGAATTTGTATGTCTGGGAGCAGAGTTGTTGCATGATAGAAGGAACAAAGCATATGTCTGCGGTCCTATTTTCCCTTAAATAAAATTTCGACCTTTTTTATGATAAAAATTGATAGCTTAGTTGAGTATAGAGCATGTTGGTTTATAAGAAGGGGGCAAGTTCAATTTTTCTTTAAAATTTATTTTTTTTCATTTTTTTTGTTAAACAATAGGCCCAGGCTTTTTTTTTTAACTTATGATCCATATATTCTCATCCATATATTCTCAGAGACGGTTCTATTTTAGTGCTAACAAAACAAAATAAGTAAACAGACTTATCGGAGAAACATCAATCCTTAATTAATTTGGAAGCCTCCAAAGTACTTTCTTGTCAAATGCAATGTAAATTTTTCATGGCTAAAAGAGGAATTTTATTACAGTGTTGCGTGGATTCTTAGAAATCATTTTAAAAACCCAAGATCTACCATGGCCGTCAAGCATTAACTCAAAATCATGGCTATAGGATAGTGTGCTAGTTGTACGTTAGGCGGTTCAAAGCCTATGAATAATGGGATACTACAATGTGAAGTTTGAACTTGACTCGAAAATAGTTTATGATGTTCTGGAAATAGGACCAATAGATCTCTATTTGTCATCTTTTAGAATAAGAACCAGAATTCAAAACCTTTTGCTAGGGTTGAAAATTTTTACTTTGTCATCCCGCAACGAACAAAGTTGTCATGATCCTTGCCAGAAGGGTGACTTTTTTCATCTATGGAAGATGCATGTTGCGCGTAACTTTTGTTTCTCGTTTAAACTGTTCTTAAATATAGACAAATTATCGGATCTTTGACAGTGACGGATCCACGTTGTTTAAGAGTGATGCATGTGCACCAGATGAATTTAAAAAATTTCATATTAATTATTCATAATTTTCAAAAATGTCTCCCTATTCCTTACAACTTTTTAGTTTTGCACTCCATAAAATTTTTATTTGCATTCGTCCTTCTGATAGTGACGGATCCACGTTGTTCAAGGGTAATACACGTGCACCAGATGAATTTTAAAAAATTCATACTAATTATTCATAATTATTTAAAAATATCCTTCTATTCTTAACAAATTTTTAGTTTTGCATCCCATAAAATTTTTATCTGCATCCGCCAGCTATGTTCGCCTTAGTCTCTTCTCTTTCTCAACCTCTCTCACTCTGCTACTTTTTTCCAATACATTATGTCAATAATTCTCAGGTTCTCTCCACTTTTGTTTCGGTTGTAAATCCTCCTCTGTTTCTTTAGTCTTCTTTGCTTTTGTTTAGTTTAGAAGATATCAAAACTCTCTAATATCTTCCCCTTTTGGATTGCTAGTGCACCATAAGAAAAAAAAAATCTAAATGATCTAATAGATATCAAACGGAAAAAAAAAAAATTAGTTCGATTTAACTAGAATTTACTGAAGTTTTGAACTCTAACTAATGAGGACGGTACTATAATGTAACCACATCACGTAAATACTTCAATATCTCATATTATATTGGAATTTACGATTTTGAATGAAAATTTGACTAAAAGAATATATCAATAACAATAAGGTAAATATGTTAAAAGTGTATAGTGTATATGTTCAATGCATCTGAAAGTAATTACAGAACAAAAGTTATTAGAATTATATGTTTGTAACTATATACGCATGTTTCTTTGTTTATGTTTTGGTTTAAACGTCAAACGTGTGAGGCCACAAAGAAGTCATAAATTTGCACGTAAACTTGCTATCATTATAAAAATCACTACTTTAAATTA
The DNA here is from genome assembly GCA_900116095.1 of Euclidium syriacum. Lineage (NCBI taxonomy): Eukaryota > Viridiplantae > Streptophyta > Magnoliopsida > Brassicales > Brassicaceae > Euclidium > Euclidium syriacum. Next base: position 1,640,167 of record FPAK01000012.1, on the reverse strand, counting down.
TCACCATAACCATCCTAAGCTAAAAGTATTATAGTTGAAACCGATCATATAAACAAAAGTTGTAAACGCATATTAATTAATTACGATATTTGGGCGGTTCCAAACATAAGATATGGTTCGTTATTTATGATGTAACATGCTGGTTACCTTTTTAAAGAAAGAAAAAAAAAGAAAACAAACAAACATGCTGGTTACCTAATTACATCACTATTCGCTAACCGTAAATAATCGGACACATGGTTTCTTTGTTCGACTCGTCTGACACTTTTTTTTCTCTGTTTACTCTATTTGGAAAAGCATTTGAACCTATTTCATTTGAAATGGAAGAAAATAAAGAAATGTAAAAAGTCTAAATGGATACTTTTGTAAGGACAACATTCCCCGATTAATTGGCTCACGAATACAAGTTTCTTACACATGTGCATGGCAACTCAAAAGACCACGTCACTATCAATAATAAAAGTTAATCGGAAGTCACTGAAATCTGGTCTCTAGCATACTTTTCCGGTGATAACGATTATGAAATCTTCTGAGCTTTCTTGAAACGGAAAGAAGTGTTTGATGTGATCTAAACCGCAAGAAAATGTCACGATGGTGATCCTCCTTAACACTTTCCAATGAACATCTCTCCAATAAGAGGGAGTCTCCCGATACGAAAAATTAAGTCCGCCCTAAGACTGAGTTTGAGCCACCACTCTTCCACCAAGGTAACCGAAGAACCAAGTCTAATGCTATTCTGGGCAACACAATGCATGTTTCTTGTAGACTATTCCGTGTATCCCGAAGCTGAAACTCTTAGGTCGACCTTCTGAGTTAGATCTCGAACTGTTTGGCTCACGATCACGAACACGAGTAGTTACTTTCACATGTGTATGGCAACTCAAAAGAAAAGCCTAATCCCTCCTTTTATGAAGCAAAGCACTATTTATGTGAAAGTACATATGTAGCAACTAGTAATAGAAACTTTAAACGTTTGTTTCTCAGAATCTTGAAGCAAAATATCTTCTTACATTAACAATAAAATCAAAGTTTGAATTAAAGAGACTGGAGTCAAATTTTAGTGGAGATATCAATTAAAGGCGAACGGCAAGTTGATAAAGTTAATAATATTATGTCAAAGTAGAAACAGAGAAATCAGTCACTCGACTCTGGTCTTGCGGTGATAGCGATATTGGAATCTTCTGAGCTTTCTTGAAACGGAAAGAAGTCTAAACTGCAAGGAAGTGTCATCGTCATCATCCTTGTCATAGTTTAACCTAGAGACTGATGATTCCTTGTTGTTGTGGCTACCATAGCACGTGATATCTGAATTGTAAGTAAGGACAGTCGACGGAAGTCATACCCTCGAGCTCTCTTCCCTTCGTTCTCCTGTGAGAGGATCAAAGAAAACACCAAAATCATAAAGAAAAGTAAAGACTTTTAAAGAACAATCAATACAAGTGGGAAATGTGAATTGAATGAGTAGTCATTAATCTTCGTTAAATTGATCCACATTGAACCCTCTCTCTTCGTTAAATTTTTTCGTCTCCTCTTAGTCTTCATCCGAACCCTCTCTCTTCCCATATCTGTGTATTTGGGATCGAACAAAACCCATATTAATCAAGGAGACCGTAAATAAGGTAATCTAGATTTCTTTGTTAATCAAGAGTTGTACAAATATGCCAATATTAGCAAGTCTGCTAGAAACAAAGTAACAAGTATTTTTTTTTGATAAAAAGTAAATTTATTGCCCAAAGGAATCTGTACAATAAAGTTAACATTTGGAAAAGATCACCTTAGCTCCCAAAAAAAAATTAAAAAAAAGCCAAAGAGGAAAACAGAACAACAACAAACAACAAGAGAACTAATGATAACTAAACCAAATAGCCAACAGATTCTTAAAAGCTTTCTTATCCTTGTACCCAAGAATTCTGTCCCGAACACATCTGTCGATAGTGTGGAAGAGATCATGAGGAACTTGAGAAGAACCCTGATGCAGTCTGCTATTACGCTCACGCCAGAGATAATAAACAATACACTGCACCACCAACTTTTTGAGAATCTGCTTGATATTTGGTGAAGAAGACAAAACCCAGGAGATTAAAAAAGACCAATCCACAAAGTAATATGCAGAGTAGCCAAGCCTAGCCAAACCCAGTTGCCAAACACGCAAGGAGAAAGGGCAGTGAAGGAAAAGATGCTCCCTAGTTTCCAAAAGACCACCACAGAAAACACAGGAAGGAGAAACATTCAGACCCCAATTAAGAAGTCGAGCCTTAACAGATAACCGATCCAAGTTAGCCAGCCAGAAAATAAAAGCGTGTCGAGGCACGTGATGCTATACCACACCGCCTTGAACCAGAACTTCCTTGAAGCCTGGGACCTTAGAAAATTCCAAGTTCGAGAGGTAGAAAAAGTAGAGGAACCAGAAAGATCCCCAGGAATAAGCCACTTAACAAGGTCAGGACCTTGATTAACACAGGGAGATTCAATTTGCGTAAAAGCAATATGAAGCTCCAAAGCCTGAGGAGACCGAGCAGATCTAACATTCCAGCCACCTTGATAACACACAGAGGCAACCGAGGCATTCCTAGGAATACCTAGATGAGAAGGGTAACAAGTAACAAGTATGCCCGAATTGAAAGCTTAAATCTGCCATGTCAACATATTTGTGACCCTTAGGAAAGTTCAAAAATTCAAAAGTTCGTAATAAATATTTTATCTTATTTTATTATTACTTTATCTCTATAAAAAATATTATAATACATATGTGATAATATACTTTAAATACTTATTCTCTCCATTATTTTCTACTCTACCTATTATTCTCTTCATCATCATTTTTACACTAATCTTTCCAAATTTAACAATCCACACAAAAAGAAAAGAGAAAAAGGGCTTTTGTTTTCTTGTATCTTGTAGAAGAAGACAATTGTGAGGATTGTTACCTTTATTTCCAAACTACTATAGCAAAAAAGAATGTTGTCAAAAAAAAAGATGGCAAAAAAGTAACATAATAATTATTTTAATCTAATTTACGTGTTTTTAAAAGGAAAGTTTCCTAAAATATTTAAGAAAACTGAGTTATTTATATGAACGTTTTCCTCCTTAATGTTCGTACTCAGCACTTGATTGAGATATGAAATGATCATCTCTTTAGTTACACATCTATATAAGAGGTCATAGATTCATCGAAGACATGTTGTTACCTTTTTCAATAGTCCATACACTCATGTATCGCATGGGTTAAAACTAGAATCTTAAGAATTCAAATCACAAACTAAGCTAAAACCTACACTTACACTAATGCTTATAACAATAAGACAACAACACTTACATATAGCTCAAATACAAAACACATGTTTTATAGCTACACTAAAGCTCAATTGTGGACTGGTTTGGTTTCTAGTTATGACTATGTTGTGTATGTTCGTGTGTTATGGTTGGGATAGCCATTATCGTCCCCTCCTCCAAATTCACTTGCTCTGCTTCTTGGACATTAAGATTGTTCATTGCTAACTTGATTTTTTCAATGGGATCACTTTGCTGGTATCTATGGCGATCGAGAAGTTCGACATACTGGTTTGTGCGTAATTAGATCAACTACTTTGGATCTTTATCAAAATCATGTCTAGTTAAAATAAACTGTTATTTAATATTATGGATTTATATAAGAGATCTGATTTATCCCTAGATTTTAATGGATTTGAAAGGATTTTAAAAGTAAATTTTGTTATTTTAAACAGATTTTATGAATACAAATTAAATTTTAATCAATTTGAAAATCCAAATCATGATAACCAATATGAATTTATAAATACTATTTTATGAATTTTAATTAATTTGGATTTTTTTCCAAAAAAAATTACTTTTGAATTGATAAATATTAGTTTATGAATTTTAATTAAAAACTAGAGATTGGGCAGAGATGATCTTTTAACCTATCTTAACGCAGTAACATAGACAGCTAGAGAATTCTAAAATTGGAACATTCACAACGTTGACCAAAAGTGAAAAGAATACAAACAAACCTTTACTAGATTTTTCATAAAGAAAAAAATGATGGATATTTGGTAGATAACTAGAGAATCAGAACTTTTATTTGTCTAATTATATAACAATGTGTTCATATACCAACAATTGACAAGTCTTCAAACTCAAATTTGGAGCTTTCAAAAACCAATATGGGGCTCTAGAATCATTTGTGTCAGTGCAGCAAAAAGGAAACATATTCATTCCACCAAAATAAATTCAACCAGGTTCATATGTTGTTCACAATTATATCCTAACAACAAAGAGAAAAAAAAACGAAGCAATCAGACAGCGTTCATTACATATAGTAGTGAGACGAACACAGAAATCGGCTAATTTCTCGCCGCTCCTCTTCCAACAGTCTTTGAGAAAGCTTATAGAATTTGCTAGAGCGAAACTGTATTTTACAGGTCTACTAGGTAGATGACATCTCCGGAAAGAAGCTAAGAAGTTGGAAAAGGATACATTCACAGTCATTTCGACACCCTATATTATGAATGTAACTGAGACCAATTAATTTGCATTGTGTCATTGAAATGATACATTGAGTTCAATTTGTACTGTGTCATTAAATGTAATTGAAGTGATACATTCACAATCATTTCGGCGCCTTGTACTACAAGATTCCCATGGTTGATGGATTAGCGTTAAATTAAGTTACTGCATCAATTTTTTAATTAAATTAGTCACAATTTTGCATAGAGTCCAATTTACGGTCAATTACGTTCCTATTTGAATTGTAGCACCTAATAAGTTCCTATTTGAATTGTTGCAATTAATAAGTTCCTATTTGAATTGAGTCAATTTACCATCACGTTCTCATTTGCACTGTGTCCAATTTGCTATTTGAAATGAGTCAGTTGAGTTTACATTGAGTCCATTCGAATCCAATTTACTGTTAATTCTGTTTATTTGGATAGATTTATTAATCTGTTTGATTAATTCAATTTGAAAGGAGTTTTTAATTGAGAAATTGAAAAAAAAAATATTTTTTTTATTTATCTTTGTAAATGTAGATCTTCCATCGTTTTACCTATATTATTGACTAAACTAACCTAAAATTTTTAAATATCAAATATTTTTTTAATATTTTTTTAATACCAATAAAAATATGAAAAAGTAAACAAATATTTTTTTAAATAAATCTAGATTTTTTTTTAATATCACATTTCTGAAAAAAAAGTAAATAAATAAATCTTTTCAATAATATGTCTTCTACTTTTCTATACGTTTTACAAATTTTAGAATTTATAATCTAATTTTCAATACATTCTCTTGGTTTATAATACGTATTCTACATTATGTTTCCATTCTATCAAATTTAGAATATCTAAATAACTAGAATCTTTCTTTTGCATAGTGATTCTTTCATCGCAAAAAACACTATTCCACTCTAATTCTCTCATCTTTATCATCTTAATATGTTATAAATTTCAATCTCAAACTATATTTCTAAACTTGTTCTTCAAAAGTTATGATTTTATAGAACGAAAACATAGTAATAAAAGAATTATACCTTTATTTTAAACCAATAAAAAAAAAAGTGACAAAAGGCTGAAGAAACAAATAGGTTTCAGTACAGTAATCACGTTTTAAAACCAAAATCTCAATTTTTTCTATGGAAGAACCTTGCTATCGTTGAGTTTGAAAGAAAGTTAAGGGGGAAGAAAATGGAAACAAGGTTTGCTCAGAATCGATAAATATTTGTTTTTTGTTTTAAAAGTTTTAGTCATGGTTAAAAGTCTCTGAATCAACAAGAACCTTTAATAATATATATACATTTGAATCCTTCTATGTGAATTAGGTCTTGGGACGCAAAACCACCATTTAAGTGTCAATTATACAAAATATGTATAAAATTTATAACAAATTTAATTATTTGTATAGTATAAGAGCATGTATATTGGTGAACCCTTTTTTGGAGGTTTTTAGGTATTTTTTACTTTTTTTTTTTGGAAAACTGAAAAAGAAAAAAAAAGAAAAAAAGAAAAGAAATAGACTAATCTCACGCTGCCACGTCGCTAAGAACCGGCGTCTTGGTTCTTAGCTAAAAACCCTCTCTAAACTATTTACACAATTATATTATTTTTTTATTCTTTTCTCCTTAAGAACTTGTGTCAAGAACCTCATAAATCCTCTAATGTACATGGTCTAAAGATTTGATGATGATGACAGTTTTTTTAACTATTTATTGCGAATAATTTTATTTTGTTTTGATTATTTGTGTTCTTGTGGTGTTTCCTTTCCCTTAGTACGTATGTGACTATGATGAATGGTTGTTTCATGGCTTTTTTAGCGGAATTATTTCAGAGTTACAGTCACTTGTACTCAATTTAGCTTACTTTGTGATGGCTACTAACCAAAAATGTGTTTTAAAAAGCTTTTAAGTTTTGTTGCCTAAATTAAAGGTGACGGTTCTTTTAAGTAACCAAAACAAGTTTAACAAAAAAATAAGTAACCAAAACAAGATACAAACTTTATACTAATTTGCTCGCTTCGTTACACGTAAAAGCGAATTTTTGCCTTGCTCAGAATAAAATAAGTTTATAATAAGACAAAAAAAATCTAAAATTGGCATTAATCATGATGGACCATGTGGGGATCTTCATGCCTTGCATAGTATAATATAACTATATAAGCAACCACAAACTAATAAATTAATAATCACATCTTTCTTTTCTTCTTATTTAACAAAAACAGAAAACCTACTGGTTTGTGAATCAATAACAGAAAAAACATTTTTAATACGTTTAGGTTTCTGACAAAATTCTAACAGACTCGAGTCAAAAGTTAACACTCCAAGATGTCACTGGAATCTGGTCTCCGGTATGCTCTTCCGGTGATAACGATATCGGAATCTTCTGAGTTTTCTTGAAACGGAAAGAAGTCTAAACTGCAAGGAAGTGTCATCGTCATCATCCTTGTTGTTGTGGCAAACAACCTAAGAAAAATGTGAGAGGATTAATAGAAGAAGCGATGTTCAGATTTACTCTTTAACTTGGAACAGTTGATAGAATCATCTTTTACCTCTTTGCCCAGCCTTGCCTTTTCTTCCTTTCTTGGTTCCAACATTTGGTCATTCAAAGCTACCACAGCACGTGATATCCGAATGGTAAGTAAGGTCAGGTCGACGGAAGTCATACCCTCGAGCTCTCTTCCCTTCATTCTCCTGTGAGAGGATCAAAACAAAACACCAAAATCATCAAGAAACAGAGAGAGACTTTTAAAGAGCAATACAAGTGGGAAATGCGAATTAAATGAGGAGTCATTAGTCGTTCAAAAGCCACAATCTATCAAACTCGTTCTGCAAGGATTCAGCTTTTCGTTTCTCAAATTCTGTCTCCGCCTTCAGCTGCAAGAACAGAAGCAGCATTGTAAAGACACAATGTAAGGCAAGACCGAAAAGAGAATATACACGCACCTCTCTCTCCTGTCTTTCTTCAGAGCTGTATATACCCATTATATATGCACATAACAAGTCAGGCATTGTTTTTACATAATTTTGGCTCAATGATCCAAAAAGCAAAATATCATCATTTTTAAGCAACTGAGCTTACCTCCTCGTACCATCATTCTCATCCTTCTTCTGCATAAATCATAGGATTTGCAATCTATGTCAAATTATCTAAGTAGCGAAAAGATTGAAGAAGAGATCTAGTAGCTAACTTAAGAGTTAAAATCTTTACCTGTTTGCACAGCCTTTCATCCTCTTCTAGCTTTATCTTTTTTCTGCAAATAGTTTTAGACCAATATGTTTGAGAAAATTACAAGAATAGGAGAACCAAGTAATCTTTTTCCCACTAATAAGTTTCTTCACCCTTTGGTCAACCAGAGTAATCTCTCAACTGCTCTCCCTTAGACCTAATTTAACTTCAAATGTTACTGTGTAATAACCTGCTGCTGGAGAATTTGCAGAAACCATTCCAAGAGGTGCTAGTTAGATTCATTGAAGACATTTTGTTACCATTTTCAATAGTCTTACAAATGTGGACTGGTCTGGTTTCTAGTTATATGACCGTGTTGTGTAGAGTGATGGTTGTGATAGCCATTATTGTTATAAGCATTACTGTAATTGTAAAGGAAATTACTGTGAAACTCTAATACTTTATTCAACTGATTCAAAAGCCTTTATATAGGCATACAAAGATAACAAACTAACCATTCTTCTACGAGATTGATTTAACTCCCAAATAACTAAGACTCAGCAACTAAAATAACTAAAACGACTAGGTCAATTTCTTATTTCTAATTATCTAACATAGGTTGTAACACTCTCATAACCAGGTTCAGTTTTGCTCCGCGTTTATTGCTAGAAGCAGTGTAGTTAGACGAAGGCGGATATTGGCTAAATCCTGATCGCTTATTTCACCAACATTGTTCCACCACAGCTTGTAATGCCTCTTTGAACCTTGTCACTGAATTGCCACCTTACTTGAATTATGAGGCATTCAAGTATTTCTGTAATCATAATTAGGTTTTTGTACTATGTAATATAAAGTAGTCTCAGAGGGAATTCAAGTATTTACAGACTTGAGTCTTGCAAGCCATAGAAGTAGGGAGAAAGATATAATAACCCATAAGTGACTAGGGTCCTAAAGACTAATTTGATTTCCCGCGTTAGCTTTCTTGAAACGTTTGGTAATTTGAATGAATCATACATATCGTCATCTCTCGTGCTCAGCTCCCGGAACATCTCTCAACTGCGAGATTAATTCCTTTTGTGGCAAAAACAAGTAAAAAAGAAAAAAGAAACAATGTGAGAAGAAATACAAGAAACGGTTTAGATTTAGACTAGTTTTACAATAGATAGTATGTATACCTCTCTCCTCTGCCTTGCATCTTGTTCTTCCTTTGGTGCAAACCTATACGCGTGCAAATCCAGCAATGCTTGTCCCATTTGGATTATAAGTAAATTCAACTCGGCGCAATTCATACCATCCAGCTTTCTCCCATTCATTCTCCTGTGATGATTCAACAATAATTATAGAAACAGAGACTTTTTAACAAGTGTGAAAATGTCATTACTCACTCCTTCAACAGCCATAATCTCTTGAATTCCACCTCCATGGATTCTGCTTTCCGTCTCTCAAATGCTATTTGCGCTTTCGACTGCAATAACACAAGCATTTGTCATGACTCAATGTAAGTCAAGTATAAAACCAGAAGCAAATAACATATCTATACAAGTACCGGTGGTGGCGGTGCTTGTTTCTCTTGTCTCTCTTCAGAGCTGTAATGTAATACCAATACCAAGTCAGGGCTCTAGTTTTTGCACACAATTTGGTTCAGTGATCATAAAAGCAAGGCATCATAATCCACCATTACAACCTAAGCGATTCATTCAACCGACTCCAATAATAACCCAGGTTAGCAAAGTAATCAAATTCAAACCTCATGCACTAGTTCAACAAAATAAGCCCTACACAAATCAAAACCCTCTGCACATATTTCTTCTTTAGCTTAAGGTACTACCTGCTGCTAGAAACTTTGTAGGGAACCAAAACCTCTCCACTCATGCCATCATCCTCATCCTCTGCTTTCTTCTTCTGCATTTATTTACCGGGGAACACAAATGTAAGAAGCTTTAACAGCTTGGAGAATATTGCAAGATCTTTTACCTGTTTTCGAAGCCTTTCTTCTTCCTCTTCCTTTTCCATCTTCTTCTGTAATAGGTAAGCCTGAGGATATACAAAAGAATCTTCTAGTTTTGTATATCTCTCTCACTATGTGACAAGTAAACGAGGAACTTCCTTCTAAATCTCATTCTAATGGAGAAATCATACGAACGAGTTAACGTCTCTCTGAATCTTCTTAAGTCAAGCTTCACGTTTTGTCCTTGTATATAGATCTGTTTTTTAGGCGCTTATGAAACGAACAAAAAAAATAAGACTAAAAGTTGACCGTGAAAATAACTTGACTTTTTGTTTATAATTGCAAATTGAAATAATGCGCTAAAACCTTATGAATGTATCCAATCAGCGTCAAACAAAAGAAATTCTAATTAATTAATAACTAAAGTATTATTTAATAATCATTTTCTCACGCCCATATATAACAGACCGCCTCTCTCTCTCTTTCAGAAAAGCTTTTTCACTGATCCAGAGACTTGAGAAGAAGAAAAATCAAAATCGCTCTCACCGGGAAAACGTCGATTTCTTCTTTCTCCGGCGAACAATTGATCTTTCTTTCTCAGAAATCTAAACCGAGCATTTGAGTAACGATCTCTCTGCTTCTTCTTTTTCTTCTTCTTCGTCTTCTCTCTTTTTTTTTTTCGTTTCCCGTATTCTGGATTTCATTCGTTTTGAAGATAGATTCTTAGGGTGAGAAATCTAGGGTTTTAGGATGTTCTTGGAACCTCGACGCAGGCGGTTTAGGTTTCAAGTATACGATAGTTCCCGCCTTGCGTCGTCTCTCCATTTCTTTAAGCTTCTTGCCAGAAAAATACGGTGTTCGATTCTTTGCGTCGGAAGTAGTTACAATGCTGCGACGGTTACAGGTTGTGACGAAAAAGAGCAATGTTGGGCTTGGTCGTGATACGGTTGGAACTAGACCCGAAGTTACCAATCGTCGGCTGCGAACTAACGCCTAAGTTGCTTCTCCGTATGCCTGATGGCAAAACTTCCAACGCCGATGTGCCGGAGTCTGCTCCGATTGATGGTACATACCTGAGATACAAATGGTAAGTACTACGAACACCAATCACTTGTTGTCTTTTGGGGTTTTTAGGGTTCTAGCAACAAGATGGAATCATGGAATCTTGTTTGGTTGACGAAGAATCAATTGGGGTTTTGTTTAGATTTTGACTGGAATTTCGAATTCTGATTTCATTTTTAGGTACCGCGTATTGAAAGACAAGAATGCTGAACGTTGTCATTTGCATCCGGAAGAAGCAAGCACCTTTCAATGTGATTTCTGTGCAAAGCGTAGTAGTCTTATCCCGAAAAGCCACCACTGTTCGTTCCAATGCCATCTAGAAGCGTGGGAATCATATCATAAGGATGCACATGCGAAATCCTTAGCCGCCAAAGAACCAAAATTACCCTATAATCCCCATGGAGCATTTGCACCGCAAAAAGAGGAGCCACAATGTGAGGTCGGGCAAAGTAGAACATACACACCAACAAGTGAAGATTTAGGCTGCGTATTGAGGTTTGAGTGTGCTGTGATGTCTGCAATGTCTAAAACGGTTTTGGGAGAAATCAATTCAATCTCGACCCGTCCTGTTGTTCCATACCCTACGCCGATTCCTCGTAATTTGATCAATGTTAGTGGAGTTGATGAAACAGGGAATGAAGGATCATTCACTGTCCTTACATATAATATCTTGTCTGATACCTCTGCCAATACGAGTCGATACAGTTACTGTCCTCCATGGGCTCGTTCTTGGACATACCGTAGAGTGAACTTGCTACAGGAGATTGTTGGTTACGACGCAGATGTTGTTTGCCTCCAAGATGTATGTAGTTTTCTACTTGAGGACATCCTTTTTAAGCATTTTTCGTAATTCCTCTTTTATTCTCTGGCAGGTACAACATGACCATTTGGACAATTTCTTCGCTCCTGAATTGCAGAAGCGCGGGTATGATTTTAGGTACAAGAAGAAGACTAATGTGTTTCTCAAGGGAGAACCAAGTGTGATTGATGGCTGTGCAACGTTTTTCAAACGAGATAAATTTGAGCTTGTTCAGATTTACGATGTTAGTAATCATTCTCCATATGTTTGTTACACCATCTCCATGTGTTTTTAGGCGCTCATACTAATTTATAGGAGTGTGGAATCCAGATTGAGTTCAACCAGACTGCTCAGGCTTGGATCAAGGCTGCTATCCCTAGTGACCTCCAGAAACAGGAACGTGCTTCTGAACGACTGGTTAAGGTACTTTACATTTTCATATTGGAGAGTAAGTTATTGACAGAATTGAATTCGAGTTTTTTCTTGTGATCCAGGATAACATTGCGTTGATAGTCCTTCTAAAACCGAAATTTGTTAGTCAACCTGTTGATAAGCGCCAGATGATTTGTGTGGTGAGTTAATTCTGTTCCCATGGATCATTGTTGATGTGTTATCTACTTTCCTTGGTCGTAACTGATTAATTTTGCTCATTTGAGATCAGGTAAACGCATGTATCGTTGCGGAACAAGATTTGAAGGATGTTAAGCTCAGGCAGATTCACACATTATTGAATGGAATTGAAAAACTAGGCCCTATTCCCATGATTTTGTGTGGAGATTTCAACATGGTTCCTGGGAGGTCTGTTTGAACCACTAGTTATGGTTGAGCCAGAATACATCAACTGTGTTTTTGATTATACTGAGCCTGCTCTTTTTGCAAAATCTTGTCTCAGTGCTCCTCATTCGCTTTTCTTAAAAAAGATGGTCGAGGCGTGGCACCAGGATTTGAAGTTCAAGGACGACCCTTTCGATATCCTGAAACCTCGTGCAAATTTGACTCATGGATTGCCTCTGGTAACAATTTTGCCTTTCATCAAAGTCATTACCAATTTTCCAGCTCTCTTGCCTTTCCTATGACTAAAGAAAGTGAACTGAATATAGGAGAGTGCATACTCGGCGTTTTTGAGATTCGAAACGGGTACTGGTATGGATAAATACATAGAGAGCATAGATTCTATGAATAAGGAGCCATTGTTCACCAAGTATACCCAGGATTTCAAAGGCTGTCATGATTACATCTTCTACACAAGTTTGTTTCCTTGGATGTATTCGTTCTAAAACTCTCCCTTTTGTTTCTCAGAATGCACAACTTTGTGTTTGTAACATATGATTGGTTATTTCAGCGCCTACGTTGAGAGTGGAAGCCTTGTTGGAACTAGTGGATGTTACGGCGTTGACAGCGATCCCTTCTCAAGAATGGCCATCTGGTCACATTTCTCTCTTAGCCCGATTTAGTTGCGTAGCTAACAACCATTGATAATAACCCCAGCAACAACTACTACTACTACTAGTATTATATAGAATTTAATATTCTTTTAGCCATTGGATGGGAGATATATTGATTGATTGACACAGATTAGGGACCTCTTATACAAAACCCCTTCGTTTGTGATGGGAGGAAAGATAACACAAAAACACTTAGCACTAGATCATTTCTGAGTTGGATTTGGGAAATTTTTTTTGTCAATGTTAGCCCTTATCCTCTCATTTTGATCCTCAATTGTTAAAAAAAGAATAATGGTTTCAGACTCGTTTCTATTCTTGTGAATATGACATTGACGTTTGTCATTTAGTATTAGATTTCTTCTGAGTTGAATTTGGGGAAATTCTTTGTTAATATGTTATCCCCTTCTCTCTCATTTTGATCCTGAATAGTACAGAAAGAAGAATGATTTGAGAGTCGTTTGTATTGTCCAGTCTTGTTATATGTAAAACGACACAACCTAAGAAACTGAAGAAGAAAACTTTTATGGATTTCAAAACCAACAAGTGAAGTTGTGTTTATAAGAAACTGATGACTGTTTGGGAGCTTAACTCCGCCATATCCATCATCCGAAGTACAAGTAAGTCCAACTCGGCGCATTTCATACCATTCATTCTCCTGTGATGATACAACAAGACCCATCAGAACATTTATTAAAGGAACAAAGACTTTATAAGAGCAAACAAGTAGTGAAAATGTCAATACTCCTTCAACAGCCATAATCTTTCCAATTCCATCTCCATGGATTCTGCTTTCCCTCTCTCAATTGCACAATTGGTTCAGTGATCATAATCCACCAAGACAAGTACAAATTAGAACCTAAGCGATTCAACGGACTCCAATAACAGCTAATAACCCAGGTTAGCAAAGAAATCAGATTCCATATCTCAGTTTTAACCCCAAGCACTAAACCAAGAAAAGAAACCCTATTTTTCACATATATCTAACCAAACCCAACCAAATATTCCTTCGTTAGCTTAAGAAGCTACCTGCTCCTAGAAACTTTGCAGGGAACCAAAAATCTATTTACCGGGGGAACACAAAACAACGAAATTGGAAAAATGTAACAAGCTTCAACAACTTGGAGAATATTTTACCTGTTTCTTCTTCCTCTTCCTTTTCCAGCTCTACCTTCTTCTGTTATAAGAGTGTGAGAAAATACTTAACAATCAAGTAGTAAGATCCTTTTATTTGTTTGTTTCTTCACCTTTTGTTCCTTCACAATAAGCAAGCCTTCCTTTAGATGGCTTGCAAGTAATTGCAGCTCGTTCAAACTCAGACCCTCGAGATCTTTAGCAGGTCATTCTCCTGGGAATATTAAGGAAAAAACTCATAAAGCCACAATCGAAGGAGAGAAAAACAAAGCAAATAGAATTTAAGATCAAGAAATGGGATAATATTAACTGAGTTATACCTTGTAAGAGTAGACAAAGAGTAGAGGATCTGTTTGTGTGTGTACATACCACTGCTTCGTGATCTGGCCTTTGTTCATATCTACAAAGAGTCTGCAAAGCCAGTGATTTAGGTATTGTAAATAGGGAATGAAGGTGGAGAGCCATATATTCCTCACATAAAAACACTTCGATATTTAAATATACAACACATAGTATGTTTATACTTTTTACAAGACAAGGCACGATTTATAATTTGAATTTACTTTCTCCTATTTCACGATTTTGGGAAGAAAAAATATCATTAGTTACGAACGTTTCGACTTTTGTTTAATTCCACTGGTAATTATGTACGTTTATCAACTAGACCATCTCTATTGCAGGTTTGAGATTTTCTTAGAAAAAAAAAATTAAAATATTGTGGAGTCTACATAAATAGTGTAGAAATGGTATGCAAAATCTTTTCTTTAAGATACAGTTTCGTTATTGTGCTTAACACGTGACCACATGTAATTGGTTCATGTTTTTATTTTTTTTTTAATTTTTTTTTTCGTCTGAAAATAAGTGAATTCTAAAGAAATAATAAAAAAAAAATCTTAAGAAACCATTTTTAAAAACTAGCATTTGGGGATGTTCTTAGAAAACAGTTGTACGTCTAAATTAATAAACAAATTGGGCCCCATACTAATAAAAGGCCCACAATAAGCATTGGCACGTGATACAGCAACCGCCGGCGAAAGGAAATCACGTTTCCGATTTACACCAAATACGCTTCCAGGTCTGAATTGATCGCTTCCACCGCGATTCCAAACGGCCTATTCTGGGAATAGCGATTCGGATCTGATTCCGATGCAGCTAACACTCGACTTACGACGAGCTTTCCCAACGGCTTTACTTGCTCGTCAAGTCACTCTTTATTTTGGGCTTTCGTTTATTCTTTTATTTTGCTTTCGTGATAAGATTGCGTTTGATTTCGTTAGTCATTAGTATCTTAGAATTAGATTTGGCTTTATCTTTTAGTTTTATATATAAACACTATTGGATTTATCGTTCTAACTCGTTCTGAGATTTATAAAACTTGAGCTTTTCATATCCCTGAGAAGAGGATTCTCGCTTTCTTTCTTTTCTATCCTTTCTTTAACGATCGAACAAACCCCTAGACTCCTTCGTTTCTTCCAGCAAGACTCGTCGTCTCTAGGTCATAGCTTCCGCCTCCATCAGATTCCGAACGCTTCCGGTTCCAGTTCCGAAGCGAGAATCGCATAACCACCAACGATTCCGTGCTCGATCTTCCAAGCGAATTAGTTACAGAAATAATCCCTTTAATGTATTCCTCAACCAGTTCTTCCGCCGTCTGCAACGGCAGAGATCCACCGCCTAAGCGGTCGCGATCGACAGAACCGATCTCAGACTCGTCACTGCTTCCTTATGATTTGCAATTGAATTGCTTAGCACGCGTCTCTAAGTCGTATTATCCAACTCTCTACCTTGTCTCCAAGAAGTTCCGATCCATCGTTGATTCACAGGATCTTGACAAGACCCGGTCACTCTTAGACCGCAACCAGACAGAGAGTTGTCTCTATTTGCGCTTACGCTTTCCATGTGACCCTAACAAATGTTGGTACACTCTCTTACGTAAACCTTACCAAACCCTAACTAGCAATCGAATGGTAGAAATTCCATTTCCCATTATTCCCGACACGGTTCATCAATTGAACTCGATCGAAGTCTTTGATCCAAAGACCCAAACTTGGGGTACTGTGACGAACCCTGGCAGATGGATACGCAATGGAAGTTTACTCAAAAGCTTAGGTCTTGAAGGCAAATACTGCCTGTTTGGGGATGATTTTTTGGTTTACGATCCAAAGGAAGGTAGATGGAACCCCAATAGGAATATGGGTTTAGTTGTAGGCAATAGTTATGGTTTCATAAACAATGTCATGTTCAAATGGTATGACGGAGTGTTCAATTGGTTTGACGACAAGGTAAGGGAATGGAAGGTATTGAATGGTGTTGAAGGATTGCCTGATTTTCGCCACCGTAGGTTTTGCAAAATGGTGGACCTTGGTGGAAAGATGGCTCTTCTGTGGGATGATCATCATGTGAATTCCGGAGGCTATGTGGAAACGAAGATTTGGTGTGCGGAGATTGCGCTTCAACGTCACGATGAAGATGATATTCAGGGGAAAGTTGAGTGGTTTGATGTTGTCCTTACAGTCAACAATTCATGTGGCTTGTGGGATGCAGATGCTGTTTCGGCTATTATTATTTGATGATGACAACAGACTTTAACGGTTTATTGCGATTAATTTTTATTTTGTTTTGAATATTTGCGTTCTTGTGGTGTTTCCTTTCCCTTAGTACGTATGTATGTGACTATGGTAATGGTTGTTTCATGGCTTTTTTAGCGGAATTATTTCACTTTTAAATTTAAATTTCTATAATCACTTGTACTCAATTTAGCTTACTTTTGTGATGACTTCTGACCAAAAATGTGTATTAAAACACTTTTTTGTTGCCTAAATTAATTAAGGTGAGGGTTCTTTTACATTCATGGGATTGGGATCTAACCAAAACAAGATACAGACTTGATAAATGTTTTTCTAGTATATGTAGCTCTAAACTAATTTGAAGAACGATGTTAGTAAATAATGAGTAAAATAAATCAGTTATATTATAAACCAAATAATGAATTTAATTGTCATTCAAAACTTTACAAAAAAATATTTGTTACAAAAGAATCCTTCTAGTTCTTGTATATCTCTCTCTATGTGGAAAGTAAACGAGGAACTTCCTCTCTAAACCTCCTTCTAATGGAGAAATCATAGGAACGAGTTAACGTTTCTCTGAATCTTCTCAAGTCAAGCTTCACGTTTTGTCCTTGTAGATAGATTTTCTTCGTGTATTCCCATCCTTTATCGTTTAAACTATCAGGATCTCGAATCACAGGACTATCTTTACCATATTCCTCATACAAAGAGCTCTCTTTCGGCGATATCTTGTAACCAATATACTTCAATCCTAGCTTCTTCGCCGGTTCTCCATAATACGTCTCAGCCGCCCACTCTGTTCCTAACGGAACTATCTGAATAAAAACTGTTTTCGGTTTCAAGAAAAGGAAATGAGTCATCGCAGCTCCATGAACACCGATCATTACATCGCTTGTGTTCATCGATCGATAAATCTTAGCCATCTCCGTTGTTTTCTCCGGTCTTAGTACCTCGACATTGAAACCGACTTCTTCAGCTAGCTTCACGAGAAGATTCTCGTTTAGTATCGCCCTTGATGATCCGTTTCTTGATAGAATCACCATTTTCGGCTTCTCGAGATCGACGATGGATGTCTCGTTTTCCTCCTGAATCAAGCTTTGGATACGATGCGTATAACCGCGATCCAAAACGTTTCTGAAATCAACAATGGTTTGATTCTGATTAACCATTAACGTAGAATTCACGGTTAACTCGTCGTGAATACGTAACCCAACAGTTGCTTCTTGAAAACAATGAGTTCTGGAATCTCCATTGAAATCAACCAAGGGATAATCGGTGAGCTGCGAAACGATATCTCCGTATTTCATCTCCCACCAATCATGATACTCGACGATAACAAACACAACTTTTTTGTTGAAATGTTGTGAAGTTATAAACAGAGGAATGATTCCATCGTTGAACTCGTGGTATACGTTTCCTGTGTATCCACCTGTGGAGAAGAACACAGCAGGAACATCGTGGTACACATCGCAGACGCCAGAATTGTTTGACTCTTTGGTGATGAGGTTGAGTTCTTGAACTGTGTTCATCACACTAGTCTCCCATTTTCTAGTGTATGGTTTGATCTTTTCGGGATTTGTGTTGTTGTTCTTGGAATTGGTGAGGAGGAAGAGTGAAGAAGAAGCAGAGTTTGTCCGAATGTCACCTTTCATTACACAGATGTCGGATCTCAAACCGGTTCTGTCACAACAAATGGTTCCTACATAGAGAAATAAGAACCGGTCAACAAATTATACAAATACTCTGTTTTTTCATTGGGATTTGAGAAAAGAATTCAGAAATACTAACCATTTGAAACTTCTGAGCATAGAGGTGCAATGAAGGGTTCATCAGAAGTAGAACTAACTATTTCGCTTTCTCTGCTCAACGAATCTGCAAAGGAATAAAGAGAAAGGATGGAAACTTAGAAACAGAGGAAATAAAATTACAGAGAAAGGTTAGATTTGTGAGAAAGAGATAAGAATAGATACCTAGGAGAGAGAGAGTGGAGAAGCCGAAGAGGTATGGAGAGAGGACGAAACAGGAAGAGAGGAGAGAGAGGAAGAGAAGAAATCGAAACTTTTGTTTAGCTTTCTTTGAGTAGCAACCCGAACCACCTTCTTCTACCGAAACTCTAGACCTCTCATCTTTTCTTCCATGGTGGACGATTAATCTCTGGTACTGTACCATCTTCCGGAAAAAATAGCAAAAACCCAGAACCAAAGTTTTGATTTTGACGAAAGGGTCCGAATAATTTTGGTGATGTTTGAAGGAAACGCAGAGGAATTCACCGAAAGCTTAGTTTTTCTTGGGGAGGAAGGAGAAAGAGAAATGGATGTCTTTCAGAGACTTTTGATACACTAGGCATATATACTTACAATTATACAGAAATTGAACCGAGTGAAATGATGAAAGGGATAATAATTAATTTAATTTGAAAGAGTATCATTTTTTTAAATAATATTTGGGGTTTAGTGGACTTTCCTCTGGTTTTGGGTAAGAACACGGAAACAACAGAAAGGAGAGAGCTGTCAACTCTTTTGGTCAAAGTCAAATAAATTGCCTTTCTTCTTTTGGCCACAAAATTTAGACCATTAAGTTACATCGTACCATACATTTTATTATCTTTTTCATATATTTAATTTTAAGATTGCATGTAGACCTCGTCATTAGTCTTTCGGTTCAGTTTGTGTTTATGATTATTACGGTTTTGTAAGAATTTAAGTCTGAATTTGATTCAATTCGAAACATTGGTTCGTTTCGTTTTTTATTTTATAGATATTTGGTATCGGTTTGAGTTTTGATTAAAATATCGATAATATAAATAATTCCCAAGGACAGAACGACATAGCATCTGGTATGGTGGGGCTAAAACGGCTTGAAGTTTAAAGGGTCATTTTTAGATTTTATTGAAGCATGTCATGTGCATAACGCGGCGGAATCTGCTTTGACAACAGACTTCGCATAATATGCGCTATCCTCTTGCTTCACCAAATGCAAACGAGTTGCATCTTTTCCTTCCAATTATTAAATCAATTATTTACCATTAAAATAAATAAAATAAGTATTTAACTGTCCTACTACGAAATCTTATGTTTCCGAATTCTAAGACTATCTCCAACGGTGTATATTAGCTTTTTCTTAAGTGAAGTTCTTAGGTTTAGTTGATTAAAAAAATAATTAAAGTTAAGGGAGACCAAAGATGTGTGTCTTAATTAAGAAATTTTCGGGATCGTCTCTTAGCCACGTGGCTAATGGTGATTGAGTCGCGTTTTTTTTTTGTTTTTTCATCCGAAAAAAAAGAAATTCCTCATTTGTCGCGATTTTACCACAGAGAGCTTCGAAGTGCGACTATGGAGGCGATATTGATTCGTCGGTAACCAGCAAAATCGAAGGTTCGTCTTTGCGATTCTTGGGCTTTTAATGGTTTTAGGGTTTCAATCTTCGGTTATTAGGGTTCGCGAATCCGTTTTTGTTTCGATTTTTGGTTTTCAATTGATTTGGGGATGGATCTAGGGTTCTAAATAGCGATTGGGTTTTTACTGGATTTCGGGTACGCCTAAGGATTCGATTTCTGATTTCTGGATCGTCTGTTCGAATACGAGTTGGGGGTTTGTTAATTTTAAGCTTTTAGGGTTCTTGTATGTTTAAGTAAACGATTAGGGTTCTAATTTGTTCAGATACACCAGGGTTCTAGAAT
The DNA here is from genome assembly GCA_900116095.1 of Euclidium syriacum. NCBI lineage: Eukaryota > Viridiplantae > Streptophyta > Magnoliopsida > Brassicales > Brassicaceae > Euclidium > Euclidium syriacum. The sequence continues at coordinate 1,619,881 of FPAK01000012.1, read as the reverse complement.
CTGAATAATTGTGGATGAGTAAATAGATATCCTCGTTTATTGTTTAACTACTTTTCCTAGTTTATCGTCTATTTATTCTGCTTTAGGCTTAGTGTTATTATTTGATCTAGTCTAATGTTGGTTTAATTGTATATTTCTTGGAGGTTTGGTGATGGATGAAGAGAGAAAAGCAATGCAGAAGCACAAGGAGTACTACGACAGGCTAGGACAAGTAGCAGACGCTCAATACGGGATTCCCAGACGCTGCCCATGTGGTGCTAGTATTGTGGACGAGGTTGCCGCAAAAGAAGCCCATGACAATCTTCCTGGGAAGAGGTTCTTTACCTGTAAAGAGTACAAGGTGCGTAATTTGTGGTCTCCTCTTGAAATTGTTGATTGTTCTTCACGTTGGTGATGTTTGATGCCTGAGTTGTTCTTTAACTGAACCTATTTACATTTTTAGGCTGATGGGATGCACTTTAGGCAACCTTGGGTGGTAGGGGTTGAGGAAGAGTTAAGGAAGCTAACAGTGCGGCTGGAAGAGAATGAACAATTGAAATGGCACGTCCATGATATGATCATAGAGATTCAGACACTCAGGGTATGTTTCTCTCTTCATTTTGTGCTAGTTATTCATTGTTAGCGTTTTTTTCTTCACTTAATAACACTGTCTTTGGTCACTGCGCAGGGGGAGGTCGAGAAACTCACTATGCGTGTGGCTGATCTTGAGATAGTTCTCTAAATGGTGAGTTTTCGATAAAAATCCCATCTTATTTCTTGCATTCATAGCATATGAAAACTATAATCACGAGTTAATAAGTTATAGTTGAAACAGAAGTAAATTGCAATGAACTTGAACCCTAATTTAACTACATGAAACTCAACTGTAACTAAAAAAACTTAAAGGTCAAACAGAAATTAATTACTTCTGCCCGTTTTGATTAGATAGCTTTTAAATGTTTACAGTCAGGATGAACAATAAATGGATGAACTTAAATCTTCAACTTAAAATGCTAGTTTTCTTTGTATTTAAATCTCCTAGTTAACTAACATTAATGAATCATATCCGTCCTGATTTGACTGCTTTTAAATGCCATTTATATACTTTGCACTAAACCTCTCCATCTGTTTTGATGCGATGGATGTTAAAAGCTAGGTTGTTATGAGAAATTGTTTGCATAGTTAATGTCATTGATTACAAGTAACTTAATAAAAGCAGGAACTGAGTAAGCTAAACCTAAACTTAAATCCTAACTTCAAAAACTTAGCAAAGTAAAAACCTCTGAATGGATCCTTTGAACACATTCACCCTAGATTCCCATGGCTTTGTCAATCTCTTAAACAGCCAAACTGTTGAACTTGATTCATCAGAACATCCTCCTTTTACTAGCCAAGGTTTTGATGAGTCAAGTGTGAAGGAGAGGAGGAAATGGTCTCCTACGGAGGATGTTATACTGATTAGTGCGTGGCTAAACCAAACAAAGACGCAGTGGTTAGTAATGAGCAGAGGGCGGGGGATTTTTGGAAGAGAATACTGAAATACTACAATTCCAGTCCTGCGTTGGTGCACACACCGCCAAGAGAGCTCGGCCAGGTGAAGCAGAGGTGGCATAGGTTGAATGATCTCGTTTGTAAGTTTGTTGGGAGCTATGAAGCTGCTCAGAGGGAGCAGTCAAGTGGTCAGAACGAGAACGATGTCATGAAAGCAGCTTCGAAGATCTTTTACAACCATTACAAGATGAAGTTCACGCTGGAACATGCCTGGAGGGAGCTCAGGCATGACCAGAAGTGGTGCTCGACTAACTTGGCAAAGGATGGAGCTAATGAAAAGCGTAAACATGTTGTTGATGGAAAAGGGTAGGAGGAAGTAGAAGAAGGTAGACCTGTAGGTGTTAAGGTAGCTAAAGCAGCCAAACGTAAGAAGAGTGCAAAAGAAGAGGCCATGTCACAATTACAATGCATGTTGGAAAAGAAGGAGACGATTTCGAAGCATAAGCTGCTTAACCGTTTGCTCACCAAAACACAGCCACTAACTGAGATAGAAGAAGCTCTAAAAATGAAACTAATGTTTGACCTGTTGTGAGATAATTATGGTTTGTTGATTCTTAGTTAGTCAGGTTAGTATTTGCTAAGTGTTTCAATATCTCTTTTATGCTAATTTGTTTTCTTTCTATGTTTCAGGTCTAAGACACTCACATGTGACACTAGAAGACAAGAAAGAAAAGAGCACATCTGTCCTCACGGGTCGAAAGTAGTCACGGGTGTTTACTCACAGGTGTTTAGATTCCTCTATTTAACTCTATCTGTATTGCTTTCTTTTTTATTCAGAAGTTGTAGTTCGACTACTTCCCCTTTCCTTGTATTAAACTCATCGAAAAACATATTTCTATTTGGTTTCTTTGCTTTCATTTGGTTCCACTTTATCATCGCCAAGGCTTGAAAAGGTATTCCCTGATCAATTGGATCCTTTGTTCAATGTTTGTGGTGAATATTATGTTGTGGATTTTCTGATAAGTTGTTGTTCATTGTTATTATTCCATATCGTCCAAGATTCGTAGTAATTTCATTGTTATCTTTCCTTGGATACCCAATAATTGTTAAGTAAAATGAACCAATTTGTTACATATAGTATACTAAACATATAGTATAGTATATCGAATAATCTGTCTCATATTTAATAAGTGGTGAATTTGTCTACATAATTAACATAGAAAATTATGACTAGAGTATTGATTAACCCTTATCTATATAAAAATTTCATTTGTACTATTTTCTTAAGATTATACAAATTTATTCAAGTTTAACATTATGTCATGTTCTAAATCCCTATAAACTTGGCGGTTACAGGAAGAAAGAGTATATAACAACTGCCAAACATGTCTTCATCTTCATCCAACGATATGGAAGAGCAAATTAGTGAAACATTTGATGAGATCTTTGATCAACAATTCGAAGAAACGTTCGACGAGCTACTAGAGTTTCAACAAAACAAGCAAAGGAAACGAGCGTATATAGAGAGAAAACGTGAAGAAGGCCACAACCGTTTGTGGAATGACTACTTTAGTGACGATTGTACTTATCCGCCAAATTTATGTAGACGCCGTTTCCGAATGAACAAGGTATTATTCATGCGTATTGTTCACCAGCTCTCACATGCATTTCCATACTTTCAACGAAGAAGAGATGCAGCTGGAAGGTTCGGGCTTTCTGCTTTGCAAAAGTGTACACCAGCAATCCGGATGATGGCTTATGGTTGTGCTGGGGACATGGTGGACGAATATCTCCGGCTTGGTGAAAGCACTGCGATGATGTGTTTGGAAAAATTCACTGAAGGAATTATACACTTATATGGAGATGAGTATTTAAGAAGACCAACAGCAGAGGATCTTCAACGACTACTAGATATTGCAGAGATACGCGGGTTTCCAGGGATGATAGGAAGCATTGATTGTATGCATTGGGAGTGGAAAAATTGCCCGACGGCTTGGAAAGGGCAATACACACGTGGTTCAGGAAAACCGACAATTGTTTTAGAGGCTGTCGCATCACAAGATCTCTGGATATGGCACGCATTTTTCGGACCCCCAGGTACCTTGAACGATATTAATGTTCTTGATCGCTCACTTGTTTTTGATGACATATTACAAGGTCGAGCTCCAAAAGTAGAGTTCATGGTTAACGAACATAAATATAAATTGGCGTACTACCTCACAGACGGTATTTATCAAAAGTGGTCAACCTTTATCCAATCTATCTCACTACCGCAAGGTCCTAAAGCAGAGTTATTCGCACAACGTCAAGAAGCCGCCCAAAAAGATGTCGAGCGTGCTTTTGGAGTTTTGCAAGCTCAGTTCGCAATTGTTAAAAACCCTGCTCTTCTTTGGGACAAGGTAAAAATAGGGAAGATTATGAGAACATGTATCATACTGCACAATATGATAGTAGAAGACGAACAAGATGGATACACTCAGTATGACACATCTGAATTTGTTCAAGGAGAAGTAAGCCGAAATTCACAGGTCGATTTTTCGTATTCTACAGACATGCCTACAAATCTCAGTAATATAATTAGCGTTTGGAACCTTGTTCGAAATAAACGGATACATGATCAACTGAAAAAGGATTTAGTTGAGCACTCAAATTTGATAATCTAAATTAGTATATTATTGTATCTAGATTAGTATGTTATTGTATGTGTAATATTAAACTCTTAATAAATAAAATTATTAAATACTTTGTTTACAATTTTTTTTTTTTTTTAACAACCCCAATTTCAATAACACCATTGAACTACCAAAACAAGTTTAACTCCTTAGCTATTCATATTATTAAGACAAAAACTATTATAATATTACTAAGAACTCCATTGGTAAATAACACCAATTTATGCTCTAACAATCTCCAATAATTCCTTACATGGTAAATTGTTGGATTTTTTTTTGGTTAATTAAAAAATATAGAATTTTTGAATTTTATTGTATGAAAATTGTCGGATAATGAAAATTTTATGTAAGTAATATTATCTAATGATGCTAAGGGCTATTCAGATGTTATATTCCCACCAAACGGGTGCTTGTTTTGGTCTGTGCTAATAATCGCGCAATAGGAAATTGTATATCCTCTGTAGACTACGTTGCCTCTTTAAAGTTCAAAGCCTAATGATACGATGGTTTGAGCTCAAGGATAGGTTTAGGCTCCTCAAAAGTGTTCCCCGACTATTGTAAAAAGTTTTAGTTTCTTTTGATTAATTTTGTAAATAACTTTGTCAGTTTTAATTCAATCAACTCAGTCAATATAACATTGATAACAAATAAAAATCAAAACACTGTGAAATAACATAATCATGAAATACATTGTTGGTCTAGATTAAAAATCACATAACTTTTATTTGTCGTTGTCACATGGCACCCGCCACGGCGCCCCCATTATTAAGCCGGCCCTAATTTTATTCTTTGAATGATCTAAATAGAAGATTATAGTTAAAAAATAAAAATATAACAATAATGAAATGCATGCAAAGGCCGCACATTGGTCCGTCCTAAAAGATCGCAAGATAATAATAATCTACTTAGCTACGGTTATGTGGCATTAATAATTTTTTTTTAAAATCAATCTTTTTAACATTGATTTATTATTATTGCAAATTATTAGAATTGTTATGTAGACGGTTTGACAACCGACAAATCTATTTTTTCATGCCAAACGGTTCTATCTGCACTATGCACAAACAATTCTACCACCTTTTGATTTCCACGTCAAACGATTCTATTTGCACTATGTTAAAAATTTTATGTAAATTTATCTCTATTAATCTACATAAATGATAATAAATCGCGTTCGATGGGATTCGTAATAGTTAATAACTACTAGACTAAAAAAATCAAATTAAAAACATGAGAACAAAGATGACAAACGTAACCGTCTTTTTTATGAAGTCCAATCAATTAAAATACATGAAACCGAGAAATTTTAGACTTGATTGTTTCTATTTGTTAGACTTAGATTTTGGTTTTTGTATTTTTAAGAATCATTTTATTACCTATTCATAATTTTGTATAAATAGATTATCTGAAATTTCGGGAATCTATTTTTTAGATTCTTAACATTCATAGATCTCTATTTATTAATCATAAACAATAATCACACAGTCACATAAAACGAAGTCATACACAATAAAATAGACAACATAAAAAAACAACAAAACAACATAAACAAATTTAGAAAAAGAAACAAACACACTAGCACATCGTTGGGTTTCACATCGGCGGAGAAGGATAAATGGAAGTTGTTGAGAAATTCGCTGGAAGTCAGGCTCACCGCCTCTGGATATGTGACTGCAAATGTAAAGATTAGTGTCGGGACCGTGGAATCAAGCTTTCAGGACTCACTGTGTTGGCTGACAACGGACCACCGCGCTGATCAGAGCAACCACAGTCTACAAGCTCTGATGTGCCTTTGCAACCTCCTCCCTCTCCCCAAGGTGTTGACAAAGCAAACAAACTCGTTTAGCTCCTGCTTGAGCACCGCATCTTTCAGCGATGGCATTTCGATCAGTCTATGCAGAGTTCAAGCACGCAAAGATCAGTAATTACTATGAACACAATTGACGAATCGCAGGACCTAGAACTTGAAATGGTGAAACGAAACGTAGTGGAAGAAAAATTTGTACGCGATTCGTCTAGGGTTTGTATCAAAAATCGAAACTCGAATTCACCGAACTCGCGAGTTTATGTGTTGTGTATGTTAGCCAGATGGTTTAGATTATGTAAAACCCCTCAAAAAAAAAAAAAAATTATTTCTTTAAAACAATGTTCAGAATATATTTTTTTTTAATGAAAATGTTCAGAATAAAATAAAATGAAACTTTTATCATGTAAAATATAACTTTTACCATTTATAGTTTTATAAAAATATAAGATCTACACCTCAAAAACCCAAAATTCTATAACTAAAAACAGAAAACCAAAAACCGACATCCATTTCAAAAATTACATGCATAACCTATCAAGTGGATAAGTTGTTTGGATTTGAATTGAATTGATCTAAACATTAGGAGCAAATCTTACCCATCTATAAGTAACATAATTGAGATAGTTACTAAGATTGTGAACACATGAATTTGAAAATCTACATCAAAACTTGTGTTCACGATATTCAAAACAACTCTTTTATCTACAGAAAAAAAAAATGAGAGAAAAATGAATAACATGATTACTCAATAAGGATGACCACGTTTACCATAGTGTCACTCCTATCTATTATTATATGTAATAGTAAATTAGGAAGATCCTAGATGTCTCTAGCATTCAACACCCACACATGATGTGAGGTTCTCACCGGGATTAATCGTGCCTCTTGATATGACCGTCAACTACACGCAAAACCTCCTTAACAGTTGGTCCTCTTAGCCAAATCGAAATACCCCACAAGTCCTGTCCTCATGGAGCACCAGACCCATAAGTCTTTTCATGACTGTAATTTCACAATATCGTCCCTCGTTGTCAACCAACACGTATGGTTGGTCACACCGACAAGCAATTTTGTATCGTTGCTGATATGGGATAACAAACACATATTGATCTATTTTTATCTTTATAATCACTAAGATAAATCTTCTTGATGTGTCATATGCATGACATGTTATTATACTACCGCCAAGTCATTAAACCACCACTACAAAAACATCATGTCATTTGACCACCGCCACACATGCGCCATGGTATCATACTATTGTTACACAACAACCACATCATCATAATACCACCACGCATGAGCCACACCACCACATTTTCGCCATGTCACAACACCATTCTCCTACGACACCACATCATTATTCTAGTTAGCATGCCACCTCATCACGCAATCCTTTGTGGCATATAAAAATTAATTTACTATCTTATTCTACGTAAAAATAATAGGCATATAAGAATTAATTTCACTATCTTATCCTACTTAAAAATAATAAATAGAAATGAGAACCAAGAATCTCATCCTCATCTGAATCTATTGTACTAACTGAAAATTTGATTGGGTTTGGTCCCAACTTCTTCTCATATGATAATATCATAGTCTAATTTGTTTAGCATGTTTTCTGATGTTCTCAAAACTTAAACCAATTTTCATTTTACCAGAAATTAGATATATGAGTCGAGAATACTCATTCCAATTTGGTGTCAATCGACACTAGGCAATGAACTTTGATTCTTCTTCTGGTTTAACTAAGCTTCAATTCCTTTTACGCGATTTAACTCCAAAAGTTTCCAAAGTCTCCAAGTTAGTTTAACTCGTACAAAAACCTACAAAACTCTAAAAACAGTAGAAAGACACTAAAAAAACTCCATAATATTACAAATATATGGGTTAAACACCCATAAAAACCATGATATATCAACTCCACAAGACTTATTTTTTTGCTAGCTATCAAGCAAATAAAAACCTTGTAAGAGAATGAGGTTAAACGCGGAGACTCACCATTTTTTTTAGAACAATGACCCTTCAACTAAGTAATCCACATATTGCCAAACTGAACTACAGTGTTACTTCTCCGTAGGGTTTACAACTTTCCTAGATTCTATTTCAACCCATAATCTCTCGGTATTATTTAAAAGTCATAATCGTATTATAAAAAAAAAAAAAATCAATGCACACACACATTTGCGTGACTGATTGATTTAAATTAAAAGCATTTAGATTTCATTGAGTTATTTTTTTTTTGGCAAATTGGATTTCAATTTCATAATAAAGAGAATTTACAAGACCCAGACGCCAGTTACCAAGACTATTACATTGAGTTATTTAGCAAAAGAATATTGGTAAATATTGTGAAGAGACTCATAACAAATGGGTGACAACTGACATGTCAACTTCAGAACGAATTATCAATTTGTCTCGCGTATCAAATGTTTAGCTATTCCAGGAATAAAATAACCCAATATTTGGTTTCTGTATTTTGATTGACTATTGTGCCCAAGTTCAATGGGACCATTAGTGTTACTCGAAGGTGGATTACAATAGTATACATCGTCAATGCTAATTTTATTTAATCCTTATATCCAAACACTCCCAAAATCGTCCAACTAAATCCAACACATGCGACCGGTATGACTTCCCTAACAAGTCACTTGTTTCTTTTCCTCTGTCCTCCTAAAACGGACAAGCAAGCTCTAAAAAGATAAAAAAGAAAACAAACGTCAATCGCTGGAGAGAATTAAGTGACCGTTCGATTAATGATTGGTGGGTCCCATTAAAACCTACGATCCAGATCTTTTCTTTTAGGTGCACCTCCTTACACCTCAATTGTCCCCTAGCTCCTTTGTCTATAAAAAGAGGAAACAAACCTACGGATTCTCTCCTTCTCCACATATATCCATCGTGTTTAGTTTCTGTTTTTCCCTTTTTTCCCGAGGAAGAAGACGAAAAGAGGAAGAAATCGGAGGAATCTGTAACCGATTACAAATCAATTTTAGGGTTGTGTTGATTTAGGGTTTCGATCATGTCGGATGCGTATTGTACGGACTGTAAGAAGGAGACGGAGTTGGTGTTCGATCACTCGGCCGGAGATACGCTTTGCTCCGAGTGTGGGCTGGTTTTGGAATCGCACTCGATTGACGAGACCTCTGAGTGGCGTACCTTCGCTAATGAGTCTAACAACAACGATCCCGTCCGTGTCGGTGGTCCTACCAACCCGCTTCTCGCCGATAGTGGTCTCACCACTGTTATCGCGAAACCCAATGGTTCCTCCGGCGATTTCCTGTCTTCTTCTCTCGGGAGGTGGCAGAATCGTGGCTCCAATTCCGAACGTGGTCTAATCCAAGCGTTTAAAACCATTGCCACCATGTCCGATAGGTAGTCCGATTTCATTGATTCCGTTAATTTCCCATTTTGAGATCCCGTTTCAATGATCCCAGATTTTCATTTTTGCTCTGAGATTTGATCGGATCTTTATGAAGAATCGAAACGCTTAGATCACATGATCCTTGTGAGGATTATCAGAAATCTTTGTTGATGTTCCTGGTTTATATGCAAGTAGTTTCCTCTTGGAGATTGATTTTGTATGAACTTGCTTTCGTCATTTGTGATTTTTTTGATGGCTCAACCCTGCGTAATTGTTATTATTCATCATTTCGGATCAATTATGTCTTATGATTTGTTCATGCTTTGTGCTTGTAACCTGTTTGCAAGTATTACAGGGTTTGAGAAATCACATTCTCAATTACATAAGTAAAAGAGGTTTCTTTTTAATGCTCATTGAGAGTTTCTTTTCTCTCTGGTGCCTTTATGCCTGTAGCTCGTGTTGTGTTTTTCTGTGCTTGCTGCTGCTATTGGTGTAGAGTGTTTGTTTATATGGCTAGAATTCATGTTTTGCTGTGTGTGCGAGAATACTTACTTGCTGATATGTTTTTTACAGGTTGGGACTTGTTGCGACTATCAAGGTAAAGCTTGTTGGTCTATGTTGATCTTGTGATATGTTTTGGAGTTTTATTATCCAGTATTGTATCATTTAGGGGTTTGGTGGTTTATGTAGGATCGGGCTAATGAGATATTCAAGAGGCTGGAGGATCAAAAGTCAAGCAGGGGAAGAAACCAGGATGCGCTTTTGGCAGCTTGCTTGTACATTGCCTGTAGACAAGAGGACAAGCCACGAACTATTAAGGGTATAGTTCATTTGAGAGAGTCTGGTTCCCTCTTTGATATAAAGCTTTGCCATAAGTGATATCAAATTCGTGAAACTTTGTGAATAGAAATTTGCTCTGTTGCAAATGGAGCAACAAAGAAGGAAATTGGTCGAGCAAAAGACTACATAGTTAAAACTCTGGGATTGGAGACTGGCCATTCTGTGGAATTAGGCACTATACACGCTGGTGATTTCATGGTAAGTACCAGAACCTAGGTTATGCTTATGAATCCGATGTGGTATTGTTAGTTCATAGCAGCTCTATTGTTGTTGACATTGCAGAGAAGGTTCTGCTCTAACCTTGGAATGTCTAACCAAGCGGTTAAAGCTGCTCAGGAAGCTGTGGCAAAATCTGAGGAATTTGATATAAGGTAATAACATTTAAACTATATTCTCAGATTCTCGAGGCATAGGCAGAAGTTAAACGATGTTTAAATTGGGATCTTGCAGGAGGAGTCCGATATCAATAGCAGCAGTAGTTATTTATATCATAACACAGCTTTCTGATGACAAGAAGCCTCTCAAAGGTTTGTTTTCTTTTATTCAAGGAAAGAGTGTTATTATATAAACAAATCAGAGAGACTGAGTTATAATTTGAGGTGGTTGCAGATATATCGATAGCGACAGGAGTAGCAGAAGGGACAATAAGGAATTCATACAAAGACTTGTATCCGCATCTTCCAAAGATAGCACCAAGTTGGTATGCTAAGGAAGAGGACCTTAAAAACCTCTCAAGTCCTTAAAATTCTTTCTTTCTTTTTTTGGGTTATATCTTTATATATCTATATATTGAGGGAGGATAACAAAAGCAAAGCAACTCTTCTCTCCACTAGAGGCTTTTGTTTTCCTCAGTTTTCTTTTTTTGAGAGTCGTTTGTTAAGATTCTTGTATTGCGTTGAAAAACTTCGTAAGAAAACTAAAATTTTTTTATAGTAACAAGGTTTTATTTATTTGTTTTCTCTCTTATCCCCTTACATATGCATATGCTCTCCCCAAATCCGAAGGAAAACATAAAAGAAAGGTGAGAGAGACTTTTTTTGGCTCTCGTGGTTAAAATTGTTATGGCCGAAAGGTAATAAAAGTCATGAAACTCGTCCCGTGATCAAAGATTTTACAAGTTGCACGTAAAATGCCAAAGTAAAAATGAGTTTGCTATTTACTTTTTTTTTTTTTTTTGTTAATGAGTTTGCGTTTACTCTTAGATACGTTTTCAAGAAAACTTAACCTTGAGTTTGCATTTGTTGGAAGCTCTAGGAAGCATTAGCAGATCATCCATAACTCGCACCCTTTCTTCACCATTGACCTGAGCACTAACTTCCACCAGCTCGAGACACGACAATTTCTCCAACAAATGCTTCATTTGCTCTAACTCGTTAATATTTCCCGTGTACTTTATTATCTTTAGAACCTCCACAGGACAAGACAACATACCCTTACAAACAGATTCTTTTTCAGAATCATAATCATACAAGGAATCCTGAAACAAGAGGAAGGATACGAGAATTCAAGATTTTAGTGGATTTGAGATCCTAAATTCTAACATTCCTGTAATTTGTTTGTGATTTTAGTGGGTTTTGGGTCATACCTTGATGATGAGCGTCTTTAGATTTGGAGATTTCTTTAGCAGAATTGGCAGTGAAAACCAGAACTTGTTAGAAAAGCCAACAGATAGATGAATCAGATTTTCAAACACCGGAACTTCTTTACGGAAGACATAAATTATCTGAAAAATAAAATAAAATGCAAATCAATCAATTGTAAAACTTGTAAGAGAAAAGAAAGAGAACAGGCTTTTATATACCTGCATAGTTTCAGTAGTCAAGTCAAGAATCTCAACATATTTTAACCCCATAATCAGATTCACTGGATCAAATTCTTCTTTCCATAGACTATCGTCTTGGTCTCCCACACGAAGATCAAACTTAGCTTCAACAAGAGATTTGAGATTCACAAACGGATACTCTTTCGGAACATAATCATAATACTCTAAGTAAAGAAGACCCGGAGTATCAAAACTAAGTCTGTCAAACTTATAAAAAAAAGGATCAAGAACATGAAAAAGATCATATTCCTCTTCACGTCGAATAGTAAGTCTTTGTAGAGTCGGACTGGAGACCGACAAAGACCATTTCCACTCTTCAAATTCAGCCCCATCTATAATTAACTCCTCAAGCACAGGGGATGCAGAAAGAAGCGTATTGAATGTACAATGACCAAACTCATGGAAATGAAACCGAACAGAATCAAGACGAAGACTCTTGAGAGCTGGAAGATAAGCATTCAGAGGGATAGAGCCAATAGCATCACCGAAACACCCTAGTTTCAATTGAGCAACTGTCTTGGAAGTAAAAAATTCCAAAGGCAGTGAACAAACTTCATCATCGTCGACATATATCTGAAGATCAAGAATGAAAACACCACGCTTCAGTACATGGCATAGACAACGGTTGATATGAGCTTGCTCACTACTATCCTTAAAAAACCCTTTTAGAGAGAATTTCCTGATACGGGAAGTGACTGGTAGAGCCAATACTCTATCTACGAAATCCAAAAAACTCTCTCCATTCTCAACCGAGTTATCGTAATGAAGTTCGCGTACAATGTTAAACAGATTCTTCCACCTCTTTGAGAGAACCATTGCAAACGCAGCTTCCTTGGCTGAAAAGAAAGATCCAATGTGGCATATGATTTCGTCTGGTAAATTGCTGATTCGATCCATTACTTTCAAAAACCCTAAGAGAATCAATTCCAATGGGAGCCCTTCAGCGACCGAAAACCTAGATTATCACCAAACGCGTTTCAATGCAACATCGATCAGCTTAGTCGACATGGATTGGTTCAACTCGAAAGATCTCAAAATATGATCAAAAAGGTTCTGTTTGCTTTGAAACTTCAGAAGCATTGACACTTGACTCTGTTTGATCAAATTTTATGGCCTCCTAATTAATTTTCTATTGGCACTATGCCATTTTGATAATTTGTTAAAGAAAAATTGAACTAGACGTGATACCAACACAAACCTCATTTGTCAACTATAGATATGACTTTTTTTGTGTGGAAGTTTTAATTTTTTTCATAAATCATAAAAAATCCAATGTACTAAGAATCTGACATTGTTGAACTAAGACCAAATTTGATTGTTGAACTCCTAACAAAGTCAAATATTAGCTAAATCTGACATCGGTTTAAAAGATAGACAAAAACGAAGCACACATACAAAGAAGAAAAAGAAAACATGAAAGATACATAACAGCACAAACGAGTTTTAACAATAGCTTTGTTCTCTCATATACTAACCATAGAGTAAATTGCATCCTAGTGATCAGTCTTTTCTAATGTTTTTGTTCAAAGTTACGTTTTTCTCAAGAAAACTTGACTTGGATTCTGCAATTGGTTGAAGCTCTACGAAGCATAAGCAAATCCGTCAAAACTTGAACCCTTTCTTCACCTTTTACCTGAGCACGAACATTCACCAGCTTAAGACAACACAATTTCTCCAAGAAATGCTTCATTTGCTCCAACTCTTCTTTAGTTCCCATGTACTGTTTTATCTTTAGAACCTCCACAGGACAAGACAATAGGAAAGAATACTCCGAAACACACTCGCAAACAAAAGGTTCTTTCTCTCTATGGATATCATTGTGCAAGGAACCCTGAAACAAAGAAAATGAGGATATAGGGATTCAAAATTTGTAGGTTTACCTAAAGGGTTTTTGAATATCTTTGTGGGTTTTTCGTCCATACCTCGAAAATGAGAGTCTTTAGGTTCGTAGATTTCTTTAGCAAAGTTGGCAGTGACAACCAGCAGAAGTTAGAAAGGCTAAGAGATAAACGAAACAGGTTTTCAAACACTGGGATTGCTTCACCGAAGACTCCAAGCATCTGAAAACATTAAAAATATTTTTTAATATCTGAAAACTAGTCAATGAATCAAATTGTGACCTACGTATCAAAAACCTCAACAGATATTTCAATATCTTGTCAGACTTTGATTCTAATACTTATCTTCAATGTTGTTAAAGAGAAAGAATACACGTACCTCTACAGCATGAATACTTAAGTCCAGAATCTTAACATTTTTTAATCCATTTATCAGATTCATTGGATCGAAATCTTTGGCGTGTCTGTTTTCCCATACACTATCTTCATCCGCAGAAAGCTCGAGTTTAGCTTTAACAAGAGTGTCCAGATTAACAACCGGGTACTCTTTCGGAACATAATCATCGTACTCTAAGTATGTAAGACCCGGAGTATCGAAACTAAGGCTGTTAAACTCATGAGCAAGACACCGAGTATCCAACCTAACGGTCTCAACATTAGGGTCATCGTCATCATAAGAATACCATTCTTTACGTCGAATAGTAAGTCTCTGAAGAGTAGGGCTAGAAATCGTGAAAGACCATTTCCAACGTTCAAATTCAACACCATCTATAACTAATTCCTCGAGCTTAGGCGACGCAGAGAGAAGCGTTCCGAATGCACAACGACCAAACTCATAGAAACGAATCGAATCAAGAAACAGTGTCTTGAGAGCCGGAAGATAAGCATTTACCGGGAGAAAATCAATAACAAAACCAGACCCTAGTGTCAATTTAGAAACTGTCTCGCAAGTGAAAGCCTTTAAAGGCAGTGAATAATATCCTCCTTCTTCGACATATATTTTCAGTTCAAGATCTAAGACACCATGGTTCATAACATGACATAAACAACGGTTTATAAGATCATATTGAGCAGACGAACAGTTACTACCATCCACAAACCGCCATTTCATAGAGAATTTCCTTACACGGGAAGTAACCGGTAGAGCGAACACACGGTCTGAAAAATCCTTGAAACTCTCTCCTTCCTTGTTGTTAAGCTTGTGATCGAAGCGAAGGTTCGGTATAATCGTAAACAGATTCCGCCATCTCTTTGAGAGAACCGTCGTGAACGCAGCTTCCTTTGCTGAAATGAAAGATCCGATGTGGAAAATAATATCGTTTGGTAGAGTACTGATTCGATCCATTACTTTCGAAAACCCTAAGAGAGAACCCTTACTATTCTATGGAATTACGTTTCAGTTCATAGCATTTAAGAGTAACTCGAGAGGCAGTCTATCTTCTGTGCTCAGGATTTATTATGTGGCTCCTTCCATTGTATACCCGTCACGTGTCCGCTACCCCCATAATTTAATTTTTTCATGATGAAGAAAAGCGAAAAGCTAATTTGATGGAGTAGTGGCACTTACCAAACTAAATTTCACTATAATTGGAAATTTGGAATATTTTGACTGAATTTAGCAAAATTGAATCCAAACTAAGCTGTTACAACCGGATTAAAATTACCATGTTAATTGTTGTAATTTATGAAATTGTTTCTAATGTTAACTAAATCTCAAACTAAATACATTTCAGGTTTTTTTTTTCCTGAAAAGTGAACTTTCATTAAAAACAAAGCAATTGAATGATTACAGGGGAGCATATGGTCATAGCTAAGCCAGATCATCAACGATAGTACTAAAGGATTTTGACAATATTTAACCGGTATTTTAATAGACCTGTTTATACGCCAAAAAGACGTCGTTTTAGGTTAGGTTTCCATCTCCCAGTTCGATTATATCTTTCAGAAGTCGAACACCATAAATCAATTCTTTCCACTCTACTCTAGACTCTCGGTTTTTGACCTTCGGTCATGATTGTTTATGGTTTTTGATTTTGGTTTTTATTTTTGGATTTTGGTTTTCAGATTTTAGATTTTGGTTTTTTTTTTTTTATTTTGATTTTTGCTGTATATTTTGTTATTTTTCAAAACTTGAATGGTTTGTTTTATTAGTTTTTAGTTTTGGATTTTGATTTTTAGAAAAATAGTCTAAAGAGAATTTTTTTTTTTTTTATTATTTCAATTTTATTTTTGATTTTAGAATCTCTAAGAGCATCATTATTGGTGAATCCCATTTTGGAGTTTTTAACAATATTTAAATTATATTTTAGGTGTAAGTAAATAGTTAAGAAACTTTGTTTTTTTATCCTTCCATTGGCAAAAATAAAATTCACATCAAAACGAATAATCACAGAATTACCATGCAAAGTCAAAACATCAACAAATTTCAGGGGATTGAAATTGTTGTCAATATTTTGAATTCTGATCCAAATTTGTCTAGTCAAAACAGCGAAAGGATCGCGGATCGCAACAAATTAGTAATTCTTATTGAACAGATAATTAAAAAAAACTGTAGATCGCAATTCCTTTTTACAAAAACCAAACGATCGGATGGATATGCAGACCTGATATGTGGTGTCGAATTTGTCGTACATGAAACGAGTGATGATGCTGGTCTTGCCAACGGATTGATCTCCCAGGAAAATGAGCTTGTACTTGGCTAAAGCTGACACAGTCGCCATTTTTTCCGCTCGATGATCTTCACCGTAAAATTTGAGCTATAGATCTGAGTTTGCAATTTTTCAGGTACAGATTTGAGAATCGAATGCGAAGTTTGTTTAATTTGAACAGAAGCGGAACCGATCGGATGGATTTGCAAACCTGATAGGTGGTATCGAATTTTTCGTACATGAAAAATCACAAAAAAATAAGCGAATGAAAACAAGACACGTGGTAAGAACCGACTTCATCCGGCTCTTAAATAAGAGTCGGTTCTTAACTTTTTTTGCAATTTTGATTTTTTTAATATTAAATTGCATAGAAAACAGCGCTAAGAACCTGCACTAAACCCCCGATAATGCTGCTCTAAGATAAATATAAATGATTATCTTGTTAAAAGTAACAACTCAAAAAATTTTATTGCATAAAAAAGTAAGCAAAATATTTCGTTAGATTTTTATTTGTAAAATATAAATATTTACGAAATTTGAATTACCATAAAACGGATTGTTAAAGCGTAAACTCACAATCTTTCGGAAAACTCGATCTCTCAACTCTCATTAGAGCTCACGATTACTCAAAAGGTAAAGAAGACAAGCCGATTTAACGAGTTCCCCATATAAATTGGGTACGTCCCGTGAGAGGCGGTGCTCTCAAACTTCACTATCCATGAATGAGGATTACAAGCTTTTTGTTTCTGTTACAGGAATGAAGAAGATAGCAAGAGAGAAGAAAACAGATAATAACTCGGATTATAAAGCACACCCAAGTTGATCAGTCTCAACTGAACCTTATTCGATCTAACAACCTTCAAAGACGTCGTCTTTCCTCTCTGGGTTTCGACCCACATCTCTTTGTTATTTGGGCTTCACTTCTATTGTTCTGACCCAATAAGTCCATTAAGTGTAAATGAGACAATTGATAAACAATCTCCACCTTTGTCTCGTTTGAAACTTCCTATATGTAACTCGAGACAAGGAACCGTTCTGCTTGTATCACCAGATGCAATCTCTGGCAAGCTATTATCTTCATCCACCATGCATCTACAGCGTCTCTCAAATATCTGGTGTTTCACCAATATTTCACCCGAAGTCCTTAGGTAAGATCCTCTAACTGTCTTCTCTATTAAACATCTAAGTTTCGAGTATACCATCACTTCTCACTGTATTCTTCAAGCTTCTAAAATCTAACATGTTTTTGATCTTCTCCGAACATGAATGTTCCTCAAAGACACAGGTGAATCTAATACAAGCTTCAAGCATATATCGAATAAACTTAAAAGGTAACAACTTTGAGTTTTTTTCCTTCGAAATCTAAAACCTTCTTTTAATTTTCTAAGCCAATCTTATCTTTTATTCTTCTCTAAAACTCTTAACTAAATTGAGTTTCTCTCCTTTGTTACGAGGTAACCCTAACCGGCAAAACCAACTACCTCCAGCTCCACCTTCTTCCGTCTTGGAAGAACTCTCAACCGAGCTACATCAAGCTCAGTCTTCGTTCTAGGTAAACCCTTCGTCAACATATCTGGTAAATTGTTTGTTGTATGAACCTTCAACAAATCAACATCGCCATATGCTATAACATCCCTAAGAAAATGATACTTGATCGCCTCCAATCATTTATCTTCAGAATCTTCAATTAACATCTTTCCTTGATTTCCTAATTTCCACACAATCTTTGATTATTTCCAATCCTTGATTTTTGGATTCTTGATTCTTCACACGATCCTTGATTACTATCAATATTTGATCTCTAGAATCTTCAAATGAAATTACTCCTTGATGTTCATGTTTCTTCTAAAATTGATGTGATCCAAATCTTTCACCGCTTGAGCTAATCCTTACATATGCTCATGTGCCACACCGACTGGTTCACGAACTAGCACACCACCATTTAACTCATAAACTTACTTGTATTCTCAACATTGTGTAAAGTTATATATATAAAAGTTAAGGTCTATCGAAGTTGGTTAGCTAGGACATACAAAGTTGGAGGCTTCAAATTATATTTAGATCAGATTCTGGCGCGGGTATAGTTCCATGGGGAGTGATACAACCTGATGACAAGAACTTGCCGAAACTCTAAACTAAGCTTTGAGATTGGAAAGGACGAAAGTACCCTATAGTCGAGTTTATCCAAGGAACGATGATGACTATATAGTTTTCTGCAAGGAGGAGAAATGATTGGTTAATCCTAAAGTAGACAAGAAAATGACAAAGAAAAAGAAGAATGTGAGGGTTGTTAAGATAAATCATATTCTCTGTTTCTAGTTTCTAGATTGTTGGTTTGTTTGGGCAGTCACAATATGTAATGTCAAAAGATAAGATATGTGACTGCAAAAGGTACGATGGATTATGGATAGCAAATACCATGTGGTCACGCATTACAAGGGTATAATACCTTATAAGGGTTTTGGTAGGTGAGTGGTAAAAAACAAAGTGATCAAGTAAAATTAAACATGAAAAATAAATATCCGTAATATAATGAAAAAGGAACCATTCATTCATAAAGTATTTATGATATATGGTATAATACTTCTTTTTTATCATTCTAGTGATTTTTTTACATATTCAAGTTTAAAATTTAAGTTTTTAAAAAATCTGGGTGCAAATGGTTGCATTAGAGAAATAAAATTGAGTAGAATCTACTGTTCCTCTAAATTCTTCTAAAAATTCACCATTTAAGATTAATTTGTAGTCTTCCAAAATATATTGGGACCCACCAAAAATCTGACAAATAACTCTTGTTCCACTAGAATTGTTGTTCTATAAAAAAGAGAGAATAATACAGTAGAATAAAATGAGAGGAAAAAAAAGTTATTCTACTAGATTTTTTTCCATTTATTTTTATTGTTCTTATTACTTTCATTCTTCTAATTCACCACCATTTGCATCCTCTGTTTTAGCTATTTTTGGTTACAACAAAAAAAATTAAAACAAAAATATAACAAACCGTTCGAATATTCAGTTCGGTTTCGATTGGTTCAAATATTAAATTGAAGAACTGATGAATACTAACAAATTTTCGTTTATCGTTTGATTCATATATTTTCACCCAAATTTAGCCAAAAGTAACCAATTCTATCCGGATTATACGAAATATCTTAAGATACCAAAAAATTCTTTAAAAAACTTATAAGATTTAAATGAAATTTGGACAAGTATAACTAAAGATTTTGGATATTTCAGGTATACTGGTTACTTTGGTCTGAGCATAACCGATATTTTTCGGATTTAAAATTTTAATTTTGGAGTTTTTTTAGATTATATCAAATCTAAATATAATCAATATTTTGGGGGTTTTTCAAGTGTTTGGCATACCCATTTTGTTATTAGTTTTAGTTCGGTTTCAGTTTTTCGGATACAGCCTCTTTCGGTTCGATACCATCTCTTTCGGTTTTGATTTTTCGCCAGGCCTAATCACTAGTGGTATAGTCTATTAGAGAGTGAAACCCGTTATTTCGTCGTGAACGAGTAAGAGAAAAATCAAAAAGTTTAAATCCCAAAACCCTCTCTTAGCTTCTCCGACTGCATAGCTCGAATCCAAAGAGCAATGGCGAACGACCAAGAGATGAGTGGTTGGACTGATCTTCTCCATTCTTCGTCGAAGCTTCTGGAGCAAGCTGCTCCTTCCTCCCAGTTTCCCCCTCTTCAGGTTCTTCCGCTTTCCGCCGCTTTTTTGTTTTTTGTCTCCTCCGATTTCCCGCTGGTTTCTCCGGATTTCTTTTTGTTTGTTCTTTGGGCTGGAATTCCGATGTTCCACATTTTAGATTAGTAGGATTGATTTGTGTTTGTGTCGCTATCAGAGAAATTTAGATCAGTTGGAAGCGTTATCGAAGAAGCTCAAGGCTAAAACCCTAAGGAACGAAGCTCCTTCTCAGTCTATCGCTGCCACAAGGTAATCTCATCTTTTAGCCTCCTCGAGCTTAAATCACTTGGTATTGTGTTGCATATGCCAAAATCGAGTGCTAATTGGTCCTGTGAAAATTAAGTTCTCCGATATCCGGAGGACCATAAACGGAGTAGCTAGTTCTCACAAGCAAGCGATGATTCGGTTGTCTTTAATTTTGTTGGTCCTTTGCAGACTACTCGCAAGGGAGGGAATCAATGCGGAGCAACTAGCTCGTGATCTAAAATCTTTTGAGTTGAAGGTAAAGATTCCCTTAGTATCATAACCCATCCTAGCTTATTCTGCTTGTTGTGTGCATATGTTTCTTGAACGACTGTTTTGTGTATTGGTGTGGCTTTTGCTTTGGGATAAGAAAATACTAAATGAATTAAGTACTTTCATTTTTACTCGATGTAATACCTATTTCATACTTTGTCAAACAAATTTCTTTGTTAAATGTCTTAGCAAACTGATTCATGACTACTTGCTGTCATATGACTGTGGTTTGCTTATTGGTATTGTAACTTTGTAAGGTGGTGAAGTCCTACCTTTGTATGCTTATACATCTCTCAGTTTGTTGCCTGATTTTATTATACTGTGATTATTCTTTGTGCCATTATGTAATGTTTTCTTTTTTTAATACTTTTAATAGACAACATTTGAGGATGTGTTCCCTGCTGAGGCGACGAGTGTTGAAGAATACCTGCAACAGGTAATTCTAGTTCTTGACGGTTTACTATTTCTATAGATTGATTCTTTTGGCAATGACTGACCGTTATGATATGTATTGATGTTTTTTTTTGTTGAGGTTCATGAAATGGCTATGGTATCAGCTATACAGGAAGCCCAAAAGGATAATGTTCGAAGCTTTAATGATTACATGATGAAAGTGTTAGAGGTTTGTATTCTTGCCATATTTCCATATGTTTAATTTTATCCTTCTCAGTGCTTTTGCATACAAAAATTGACATGTCAGTGTGTGTGAAACAGAAGCACGTATTTTGTTCTTTCCTATTTAATAGTTGTGTATACGGATTGTACTATGCAACTAGCTTTTGAAGGATCTTTTGTTGGTTGGATGGCTAGCTTATCGATATATCAGAAGATTTGCATACTAATTTTTTCATGTTGTGGATGTCAATCTGACTTGACAGGATGATTGGAGAAAAGAAAAACGTGACTTCCTTCAGAGCCTTAGCAAAATATCAATGTTACCTAAAACGAATCTGATCGATACCAGCAGAGAGGCTCATGCTGGCCAACTAGTGCCTGTGACTTCGAGTCCTCGAGTCTCTTCAACACCAGGCAAAGAACTTGTGGCCCTGGCTAACATACCCATTCATGAGAAAAAAGCTTATGTCTATGGAGAGGTTGTGAAGAAACTTAACACTGCAAGAGAACGAGGCTTGCCATTTAGAGTGAGTATCCTATACCTTGTCAGATAAATTTAGTACTGGTTCAATTTGCTTGAGATCATGTTTGATTTCTGCAGCTGAAAAATATTAATTTTCCGTAACTAACTACGTGTAGGACTCAAGTACTGTACTTCTTGATGTAGCAGCCATTAAAACTGGCTACCCTCATATTGATTGTTTGGTTGTGCTTTCTACTGATCCGAATTCATACTTTTGTATAGCCTGCAATGTGTTTTAAGGACGCTTATGAAACTCTTGGTGCTGAGGTAGCTCGTGGAAAATCAGTCAACATGCAGAAAATATGGCAGCTCGTTGAGGTAACCTTCTCACTGGAAACCATATCTACCAGCCAGACCACCCTTAGGGTTTTTCTAGTCTCTGCGTCTTTCTCACTTTTCATTGTCTACAATTCAGGCAATAACAGGTGAAGACTCAGCAGTTCGACAGGGGGTTTCGAAGAGGATGTCCCTCGCGATAGGTGCAAGACGTCACTTACAACGTGGGCACGAGAAATTTATAATGGACACAATTCAAAGTCACCCTACTCAAGTATTCATCTCTGTCTCCTTTTGTAATTTTTTTGTAAACTTATTAGTAACAGCTGCTACATGTATGCTGATGCATCTTTTGAGTTTCCTTAATCTTTCTATACTGTTTCAAGAGTGTTGGTGATGACATGTTTCTTGCTTTTCTAATCCTGTTCTAGGCTGCTCTTGGTGGATCTGTTGGAAATTTGCAAAGAATTCGTGCTTTCCTCCGGGTTAGTGTCATAGACTTAATAGAGCTTAACACGTATCATATGTTCATACGGCTGTTTAGCTTTTTTTATTTCTGTTTTTTCTATACTGTGCAGATTCGTTTGAGAGAATATGGAACTTTAGATTTTGATTCACCTGATGCCCGTAGGCAGCCTCCTGTTGATACGACTTGGCAACAGGTTTGGATAAAAAAATTTGGGCCTTTGAATTTTAAACTTCGTCCTCAACGTATGATTGAGTTGTAGAAATTTACCATGGTGACGTGAAGGCCTGTTTATACACAATGACTGATATCTTTCTCTTGAATCACAGATATATTTTTGCTTACGAACTGGGTATTATGAAGAGGCTAGGGAAATTGCTCGGTCAACTCGGTCATCTCAACAATTTGCACCACTGGTAAGATCTTAATACATTTTACAAAAAGTTTCAGAATCTGCTCTTTGGTAACCTTTCCCTCTTTGCAGCTTTCAGAGTGGATCACCACTGATGGTATGGTGTCTGCAGAGACTGCAGCTATTGCATCAGAAGAATGTGAGAAAATGCTAAGAATGGGTGATCGCTTGGGTAGAACCGCGTATGATAAGAAGAAACTCCTACTCTACACCATCATCTCTGGTTCCCGAAGGCAAATTGAGCGCATACTGAGGGATCTGTCTACACTCTTCAACACAATTGAAGATTTCTTGTGGTTCAAATTATCATGCATAAGAGACGTCGCTGGTGGATCCTCATCTGTGGTCTTGAATGATGGCCTCGCACCATACAGTTTAGATGATCTCCAGGCTTATCTCAATAAATTCGAGCCTTCATACTACACAAAGAATGGGAAAGACCCTTTGGTATATCCATATGTATTGCTTCTCAGCGTTCAGTTGCTACCAGCTATCATGCACTTATCCAAAGAAGCTGGAGAAGGTGGGTATAACATCGATGCTGTTCATATAGCTATTTCTCTCGTGGACCATTCCGTGTTATCTGAAGGCTCTGGGACTGGGCACAAACTAAGTGTGATGGATGCTAATGCGGAGGCATCTAGCATGATTAGGCAATACGGGTCAATGTTTTTGCACCATGGGGATCTTCAGATGACGGTAGAGTACTATGCACAAGCTGCTGTTACTGTAGGCGGAGGACAATTAGCTTGGGCTGGAAGAAGTAATATGGATCAACAGAGACAGAGAAACTTAATGCTGAAGCAGCTACTGACTGAGATTCTGCTACGAGAAGGTGGTATTTACTTTTTGCTTGGGGCAAGAGGTTCTGGTGAAGAAGGTCAGCTTGAAAGGTTCTTCCCTGATTCTAGATTGAGACAGCAGTTCTTGATCGATGCTGCACATCAATGTCAAGAAGCTGGATTGTATGACAAAGTAAGTTAGCTTCTGATCCCATTCTTTAATAAAATCTTGCTCTGTGTCAGCCCTTTTTTAATTAAGCTTTCATCATCATTTGTCAGTCTATAGAAATACAAAAGAGAGTGGGTGCGTTTTCGGCTGCTTTGGAGACTATAAACAAGTGCCTATCTGAAGCCATCTGTTCTCTTGCCCGTGGAAGGCTTGATGGTGAAAGCCGAACATCAGGGCTTATTCTCGCCGGAAACGATATTCTTCAGACATACAAATACTACTCTGAAGTCAGGTATGGTGTAATAAATCATTTATCTACTTTTGTTTCAAGTTAAAAAATGTGCTCAAAGGGGGTTTGTTTTTGCAGTCTCCAGGAAAGAGAGCGAGTGATGGAACAAGAAACCGTACTAAGAGAGCTCGAGGCAATACTATCGATTCACAAGCTGGGTAGACAAGGGAATCATTTAGATGCGTTGAGGGAAATTGCGAAACTTCCATTTCTTCATCTTGATCCAAGAGTGCCTGATGCAACCGCTGATGTGTTCCAGAGCGCGTCTCCTTACTTCCAGACTTGTGTCCCGGATTTGCTCAAGGTTGCACTGACGTGTCTGGACAATGTACCTGACACTGATGGATCGATCCGTGCCATGAGATCCAAGGTACATAATAGTTAACAATTTAAACATATTTTGGTAAAGTCATGAGATTCTAAGTCTCTGGTTGTTTTGGGCAGATTGCTGGGTTTCTTGCAAGCAACACGCACCGGAACTGGCCTCGTGACTTGTATGAGAAGGTGGCTCGAAGCTTTTGAATGTTTTTGGTTTATCTACCAGTTTCTTTACTCTTGAATTATTCTCCTTCTGCTTCTTAATTGAATATTTTGTTGCGATTTAGTGATCGATTATATGAGTAAATTTGCTTGTTTAAGCGGCTGAGAATATATCCAAACACAATTCCATCAAAAATTAAAGTTTTAGTTATCTAATTTATTTGTTACCAAACAAATATAACACCACATACATGCGGACAAGATAATGAATCAAAATATTGGTATAAGCCCTAAGAACGGATAAGGTTTTACGAAATGCTCCCCTTCTCACTTTTCGATCGATTTGATTACTCCATCCTTAATACTGGATAAATTGATTAACAAGTGTAAAATTTTACAAAACAATAAGATAATAACTTTTTAGATCATGTTAAATATATGGTGATATTAATATTATAAATTAATAATTATGTATAAATTTATGAATATATAATTAAATCAATTTAGAAAATAGGACTCTAATGTTATTTGTTTTTTTTTTGAAGATTAAATCTCATTAAAGTTTATCTATAACACATGTATTGCATTTGTTTTTTTTTCGAACTCAATAAAAAAAATTATGAATATTTTAGATGCTATAATTGTTTCATAATCAAAATTAACGATTATAAAATAAAATAAAAAAGATATAGAAAATATTGATTTTCATTTTTAATGATAAATTAATAACGTGTCCTTCCTCTTGTTCTCATAGATAAATTATGCGTGTGGAAATATGATTGAGGATGTAAAAAACTGACGTCTATCACGAGAAATGATGTTTTGATTAGGAAGGTGGATGAGATTCATAGCAAATGTAGAGCGGAATTTGCAATCATATGTTACATGGATGATGGACAGAGAAACTTGATTCTAGGAACTCTTTATCACTTGTGATTTTATGTATTAACCCAGAATCAACAGTCTTCACAAAAATTTAAGATATGATAGTAAAATGTGAAAAGAAATTTCATAATAAAATCTGTCAAGATAACATGTTAGATCGCTGATAAAAATGTAAAAAAAAAATTATGTGAACTACTTCAGTAACTAAAAACCCCAAATCAACAGCAATCATAAATTTATAGCGTGCTAACCAAACATTTACTAAACAAATCTAAGAGATTTACTTAAAAAACAAACCCTCTAGCATCAAACCTAACGTTATATGGAGATTTATAGTGTATTAACATAATAATCAAGAGATTTACCAAAAAAACAAACCCTTACCACAATTCAAACTTATGATTTACTAAAAAATCTTCATCTTCACGAAAAAGTCTAGTCCTTAACGAAACAAAGAGATTTGTGTATGGAATCTATTAATTATACGAATAACATTGTCAAAAAATTGATTTAGAATCCCAAAAAAACTGACATTCATAATCACAATATTTGAAAGTAGATCATAGACAACATCTAGAAGGCATCTCAATTTGCTGTGCATTGAATCTTGTTAAAAGCCTATTAACATTGCCATGAAAACAATTGATTGAGTAGAATTTGAGGAGCCTATAATAATTTTAAAATTTGATTCATACTCCAAATAAAACTAAAAGAGTAGAAAACTAACGGTAACTGAGAAAAATAATGGATCAATAGATTAAGTTACACCAATAACAATTGACTTTGGTTGGTGCTAGGATCATATTTTTGCACCAGAATAGTACCAACAAAAGAAATATTGGATCAAATTATTTAGGTTTTATACTAGAGTTTATCTTTCTAGATAATACCTAGTTTGAAGCAAGAAAACCCCAAAATTTATTCAATTCAATGTTACTTAGTTATATATAATGTGATTGTTCAAGTTTATTTAGATCTTGTTCTTAAAAAAAATCATGAGACGACACCTTTTCATAATTTAAATTAATTAACTAAACCATCTTATCAAATCTAGCAAAATATACAACTATTAAGCTTCATTTCCTTAACTTGAAACATCTATGAAGTTTGGTATAAACCTAGACTTATTTCTCTTTCTAAAATAGTATTTTTTATATTTTACTTTAAGAAATCACCTTCTCATTTATATTTGATAGAAATACCAATGAGTTTACCGAAATTTTCGTTTATAACACTACCTCTGTTTTTAAATAATAGATGTTCTATATTTTTCACACATATTGAAAAAATTTTAATTTTTAATTATAAATACATCAATTTTAAAAACAAAACAAAATTCTATATATTTTAACTAATAGCAATTCGATAAATTTAAAATTCTCAATTATTATTTCTTGAAGTTTACAATTCATTATTACAAATACATAGAAAACTTAAAACATCAATCTTTTGGAAACAAGAAAAAAATGCTAAAACATCTATCAATTTAAAATGGAGGGAAACGTATTGTTCATTAGGATCCAAAAATGTAAGTATATATATATATATATATATATATATATATATGTTTTTTTTTTGAAATTATCGATCACTTAAATTTTTTAAAAAAACTTATGCAAGTTTTGTAAAATTTTATCAAGATTCCGAAAACTTTCATAAGTTTTTTTAACCTTCGACATTTTAAAAAGGTTTGACAACTGTTTGCAAAATTTCAAAAATTATGTCTATAGTATATTGTTTTAAGAAATTATTTCAAACATAGTTGGAAATGTTTATAGTAAGACTACAAAGTTATTATAAAATAAGATTGAATTACAATAAACTCATATAGAATCATCGAGAAAATCAGCTGAATTGAACTAAAATTTAATTTAGGTATAGAAATATTATTAATAATTGTAAAGAATTTTTAATAATTTATTTTAAAAACAAAAACAGATGGCATCTAAATGCATATAAACCATTTAGACGACATAGTTTTTTCTTTTTTGAAAAGAAATTTAAACGACACAATGATTCTTGTTTTATGTTTTCCCCCACATTTTGGTTCATATGGGTTTTGTTTTAATAATCAGATGAGAATGAGTGGTGAGGGTGTCCACAGACTGAGTTTCCCAGAGCTGCGGTCGAAAGCCAGTTACGGATATGGATTCCCATTTTTCTTGTGCTCCGATGTCTCTTGTCTTTTTCGTTTTGTGACTCACATTGAAGTTTTCTTTTGTGGTCGTCGGAGAATGAGTGGTAACAAGCTTGATAGTCTAGATTACTTCGAATTGAAAATTATTCGGAGGGGGTTTAAGATGGTTTGCTCAGTGTAGTTGGCCGCGAGCTGAGAAAAAAACTGGGAGTACGGTCCCCAAAAATAAAGATTTTAGCTTTAATTGGTAACCAATTGATGAACAAAATGAATGGAAAAAAAAATGAACAAAATAAAAATATATAAATTAAACAAATTGTAAAATAAGAATGAATAGAAACATATAGAGGAAAAGTTGAACAAATTAAAGAATGTTAATACTTTTTGTTTCTCACCAAATTGATTGGGGAATAAATTTGTTCATTGGTTATTCACATTAAAAGGAATGAAAAGAAATGATGTGAGACTCATATCTCAAAAAATTGATCAAAAATTAATCTTAAATAGTATAAATTTTGAGGACTAAAATATTTTTTTTTGTTTTTTCCACAAATTATAGTTACCAATTGAAACATTTATCCATGTGTTGTCTAAATTTTTGAAGCCACCTCGTCTTCTCTATTCTCACATATATTTCTTGGTTCACCACATCAAACTGGGAATAGGATCATCACTCTCTCACTCACAGATACTGCATGGACAGCCAGTTCCAGTTGCTGAGCAAGTGCAATCTCCGTTGGACAATGACACATATGCTCTTCACCTTTCCTCGCCTCTTAGGTTACCTCGGAAACCCTAACTTCGTTTACACGCTTCGTCTTACTATTCCAGAAATATATACTAATAATTCTTTCTTGTTCGCAGGTCCTTGGAGATACGCTAGTCATTCCAAGATCCTTTTTTTCTCTTTCTAATTAATAAGAGCCAAGTGACTTTCGAATTTACATGTCCTCAAGTTTCTTTCCGAAGTTCATTATTGTGACTGATTTCTCTATCTAGTTCAAATATTAGTATATTATGAGGTACGGTTGTGATAATTAATTTTCATATGAACCAACTACCTTGAAGTATATACCTATATATGTTAGGACTTATACGTCTACATTTACAATATAAGTATATAACCCTCGATTAACAAAATACCCGAGTGGCAGAGCTAGCTTAGAGTTAGGAGGGTCAATTGACCGACACCCCTATCACTTTTATAAATATTTTGATTGAGAAGAATCTGAGAATTTTCCTCTTATTATCTTTACTCAACTAGTTCTTGGATCATAACAATACGATCTAATTGAATTTGAGAGTTTTGAACAAATTAAAATACAATGAGAGAGAGAAAGAGGGAGATATCGAGTTTACTTGCAAGCAATGTTTTTAAACCCAACCCGTACATCGAACCATATTGTCTTCCGGGTCGACGGGTCACCGGGTCAACCGCAGATTGACCGCGGGTTATAGGTAAAAGAGGTTTTTATATATATATATATATATATATACTAATATTCTTGAGACTATTCATTCTTTATAATAGTATTTCATTAAAATATATACCCATACCTTAAGTTATTAACGAAATATGAATTTAGAAATTTTAAAAGAAATCAACAATTTAAATAAAAAATAAAAACTATGCACTAAAAAGACCAATGCCTCAACGATAAGAAAAAAAAACGAAGGTTTGTGAGATTGAGAATTAAAATGTCTCATCAGAAGAACTTCTAATAATGTTTCAACTAGTAAATCCCTATATTTTATCACAATAAAATTTTATATTTGATTTAAAAAATTTAAATTTTTTTAATATTTGGGTCAATCGGTTCGACCGGTCCACCGGGTTACAAATAAACCGCAGGTTTTTCTCGGGTTTTAACTTAATGGTTTTTGCATGATCCAACCCGGAATGTCTATCGGGTCGCCGGGTTTATCGGTCCGACCGCGGATCCGAATTCGGATTTCGAAACACTGCTTGCAAGGGAAGAGCATTCATCATCATCTGTTTTGACTTTTGAGCCGTCGAGAGAGAAACGATCAGAGGAAGTAAACAAAAAAAGTCTACGATAGTATATTTTTCTCACATAGTGCAAGATAAGCTTATTTCAAAATAAACTAAAAGAAAACACAAATTACATTTTTATAAGCTATTGTCATTAATATCTTTATTTTTAGCCTTTTCTATGTGCCTAGGAATAAGCATATATAAAAACCCGAATATAAAAATAGCAATTACTCTTTTACCTCAATACCACCACCATCATGATGACTCATGTCTACTTGCATACGATACTCTACTTTAGAGACTTGTTGCATGTAGTAAAGTCATCTTCTTGCTTTCAGTTTCCCTAATGATGTTCATCAATTTGTCTTGATTCAGGTTTTTCTCTAAGAAAGCATCCATTCCAGCTTTAATGGCTTCTCTTGCTTCAATTGAATCAGGATCATGACCAGAGACAGCTATAATTGGTATATGCACACCATATGGTCTTTCCACTTTCCTAATCTCTCTTGTTGCTTCATATCCATCCATTTCTGGCATCTGTTGCATAAATATAATATTATGAGTACTGAAACCATTTTGCTATTGTGTTGTGTTAGTGTTTTTAGCAAAACCCGAACCGAAAACCAAACTGGAATTGCACCAAGCTAAACTATAAGTAATTTTATCTAGTTTCAGCATTATAAAACCGAATAATCAAAAGCCAGAGAAAATAAACCAAAATCGCATAAACCGGATTGAACCATTTACTATTGTGTTACGGAGTGCTTTAACATAACTTACCTGGCAGTCCATGAAAATGTAGTCAAACGGAAGAAGCTTATTGCTTAAACCTCGTTTCTTCTCACTTAGTGTAATAAGCCATTCACTTACTAATCTCAAAGCTTCTTTGCCATTATCACATTGTTTAACCTCAGAAACTCCCATCTCCTTCAATTTCCTTGCAGCAACCAAACATGTTACACGATTATCATCAACCACAAGAACACTCTTCCCTCTCAACAACTCTTTACCATCATCATCACTGACCAGGTTCTTCAAAGAAGCTCCTTCCTCATTCTCTATTGGTGCTTTTTCTTTGGCCGTCTCAATTATTCCTCCAAATTCAGGTAACATCTTCAAAACTCGGTTAAGACGAGATCCATGCAAGGGCTTCGTATAACTAATATCTCCACGAACGTTTGGTTCATTAAGCCAAACAACTTTACAAGATATGTTATGTTGCAAACCTCGTCGAAACTGTTCCACAGTATCATAAAAAATCTTAGGGAAAGGTCCAGTTTTCGCATCAATCACCAGAAGCACAAAAGCCGAAAAACAATTGCTTTTACTTCTCGGAACCGGACTTCTCAAAGGTAACTCCTTCGATGAGCTAGATGAGAATGATTCGTTTGAAAATCCGAAAAGTCTTTTCAAGGAACGATCCAAATGCTCCCATTTATCCACAACTGTAACTTTTATTCCAAGATTCTTTAAATATTTCTCCGTAACTCTTCTACGTTCTTCGTCTTTGAGTAGGAGAAGTATCCGAGAAGGTTCTTGCCTCGTTGGACTTGAGATCAGACAGTTGTTGAATCTTGGACTTAGGTTTCTTAAGTTCATGCTACTACTTCCTCCAACTATTGAAGTGTTTATAGTTAACCCGAGATTAGGTGTCGATATATAATCGGTTCCTCCTCCTGATTCGATGTCTTGTTCAAGTTTCGTGTCAGAGATTGAAGAAGAGTCCAAGCTTGTTAATAAGACATTGAAACGGAAACATGTTCCTTTCTCTCCCATTTCTTTTTCTGTGATTCTTATCTCGCCTCCCATTAATCGAACCTATGAAACAGAAAAACATTGTTAAATGTAAAGAGAACAAACAATTTTCAGTATTAGGGTTTTACCTTTACTTACCAAAGACTGCACAATCCCAAGTCCTAATCCAGTTCCTTCTTGTCCTTGAGCTGATTCTCTTACTTGAACATAGTTTTCAAACACCGATTTTCGCATCTCCATTGGTATCCCTTTACCAGTATCATCCACTTCAAACACAAACTCCATTGTATTATTTGCATTGTTTCTTAGCGAATTCGAAATCTCCATCTCATAAGTTGATGATGGCGACGACGACTGATCTTTATTCTTCCAGAACATATGCTTTGAAAACCAAGATACACTTTCTTTATAGTCCGAGTTCTTGGAACCGGGCCTTTGAGCCCAAGCTCGGATCGAAATATGTCCGTCGATTGTGAATTTAACCGCGTTGCTAATAAGATTGTTCAATATTCGTTTGAGTTTGCCACCATCTCCTCGTACATTCGAGAATCTGAAAATAGAGCCATCTTGTAGATCTAAAACCACATCGACGCCTTTCTTCATTGCTACGGGATAGAATAAATCGGTTACGTCTTCGAGAAGTTTTGCTAGGTCGAAATCTTCGTCTTCTAACTGCATTTTGCCGCTCTCGATTTTGCTCATGTCTAGAACAGAGTTGAGCAGAGCTGTGTTTTTACAAACACGAGAAAAGAGTTTCGGTTAGTGAAAAAAATGATGCATGCGATGATATTTTATCCAAATAAATAATGATGCATGCGATATGTAGGACTGATGCACATATTTAAAATCACTAACCAATTGTATAATTTCATATTTTTAGTTACCCGAAACGGATAATTATTCGGATTTTCTGAGAAGTTATCTGCCATTTACTTATCCGTACGTTAAAGTAAATTATCATGATCCAAATAGGTACTTTTTATATAACTTACCAACCAATTCCTCCGTGCAAACGTTGACTTGCTTAAGACTAGAGTCTAGCTCAGAGCCAGGTCTAACTTCTTCACGACAAAGATCAACAAGACCATTGATTCCAGCAAGTGAACCTCTAATATCATGACTAGCTTTTACAAAAGCTAGACTCTTGTTCATACTTTTCCTCTCAGCTTGTTGTGTTGCTTCCATTTGGTTTATCAATGTCGAACGCATATACATTTCTGTTTTTGCAGCTTCCACCATAAAGATCACAAACCCTAGAGACCACAACAAGGCTAAAATCATTGTAACGATGAGAAGAATCATCGCCACCTTCGACTTGTTTTCGATGCTTGTTGTTCTTGATCCTTTATTGGGGAACATTAGTGTGTATCTCTGGTAAGAAAA
Source organism: Euclidium syriacum (assembly GCA_900116095.1). Lineage (NCBI taxonomy): Eukaryota > Viridiplantae > Streptophyta > Magnoliopsida > Brassicales > Brassicaceae > Euclidium > Euclidium syriacum. The sequence goes on along the minus strand of FPAK01000012.1, from coordinate 1,587,039 downwards.
AAAACCATTGCATGCAGATGAGAAACCAAAAGTGATTGAATCTTATTCAATGTGTTTTGAAACTAAGGACCGATAGATCCGCAACCCGAGCACTAGGTCAATCCGGTTACATTTGATTTTATATTTAATAAAAAAAATTAATTAAAACTTCATGGGTCGATCAGATAACCCGATTACGTGAAGGACATTCCGGTGCAGTTTTTTTTAAAAAATAGCGAAAGGTGTTTGAGAACATTTACCAGAGACACGCCGCAAACTTCTAGAACAGAGCAATAAGCTTGGAATTTCGATTTTCCGATCTCCACTTCGTAGCCAGCACCGGAACTGCAATCGCTGGGGATGCATCCAGACTGGACGGATTTGAAGCAAATTGAGCCATCGGAGATGAAGATAGAAGAACCATTCAATGAACTTTCACGAACAAGAACCATACTGTCTTTACTCCACAGGTAAAACTCACCACCGTTAAGATCCAAACGGTTTAGAACATCCGTGAAAGCCTCAACCGGATATCCTAACCAAACCACTCCTTTCTTGCTGTACAAGCTAACCACATTCTGAAACAATGTCTCATTACCTTCCCCCAAACCGGTTCCCACAAATCCGGTAGTGAAATTTGCCTCTGCTCCTTTGAACCAATCTGTATTGGCTACATTTATCGGTTTAGATTTGATGGCATTACCGTTGAACCGACCGGTTATCTGATCTACTGTTTGAGTGTACCAAGTGTATGCTCCACCAATTGAAGAATTGGCAAAAATAGCCGAAACGGTTTTGTTTGGTTTAGTGATGTAAGAAAACAAAAGACCGTCCGTACTAATGTAGGAAACTTGTGAGGCTTGAGAGATCGTTGAGTAAGCTTGAAATAACGTCGGTGCGATCTAAAAATGGCAATAACAACATTACAGTTATGTATCGGTTAAGGCATTTGATTTTTGGTTTAGTTCAGTTCCAGGTTCTACTGGTTTTGGAAAATAAGCCCAAATAGAACCGAAATCTATTGGTTCAGTTTAACAACTTCGATTTAATTCCGGTTGTGGATGCATTTAATAATGAATTAGGATAAAAGTAAAAACATAATAGTTAAGTTTAGTAAATATTTTGCTTTTATGAATTTGGATTTGATGTAGGTTCAATTCGGATCTGAGGCCGGATTTAGTGGATAAAAAATTATGACAAAAAATCAGTATATTTCGATAAAGATTATAGATTTTAATAGATATATATATATATATATATATATACGATTAAAAATATTTTTTTTTCATGAATTTCACTTCACTCGGTTTGGTTACACAAAACTCGGATAGAGTTAGAGTAATTCGGTATAAAAATTTCTACACCATTTCAATAATAATAAAATTCAGTTCGGATTCAGATTTATATGAGTTTTGGTTCACTACATTTTTTTTACTCTTCCCTATTTATTAACTAAATTATCACAAGAGATGATAATGAAAATTAACGGTTTAATAATTAATTTAATCAATAAACCTGTGTTTCATTCTCAAAAAATTCTATACAATTCGGATTATAAGAAAATTTGGTTCAAATTCGGATTTAGATGATTTTTTTTAAAATTTTTTTTTTTTATACATTCATTCGCTATATATGTAAGCGAAATTTTCAAAATACTACTCAAAGAATGTCACTTCAACACTTTTTTCTATATAAAATGTTATATAAAAAAGTTATTCTATTTTTTTTTAAAATGCCATCGAATATCAAAATGGCCGAAAACCCTTTTAAAAGAAAAAAAAATCTAAATCCTATTTCGGAGAAGGAGAATCCAAAATAATGATTTAACTCTTTTGTGATTGTTTACGGTAAACAAGCACTTAAACACAATAATTTTTTATTTGACTGATATTAGAAATGATATTGTTAAAAATGAACAAAGAGTGGTAGTTTAAATTAAAAAGAAAGTTGGCATTTGTCAAAATTGATCCTAGCTAATGTAATAACTAAATTAGCCACAAGAGATAATGATGAAAATTGAAATAAACTAATTAACAAACCTGTGATTCAATCTCTTTGAATTGAGGAGTATTATTGTTGGTGAGATGAGAATCTACAACTCTTGCTAAAGCAGTTGTGGAGGAATTTGTCTTTGGATAGATGCCTTTTCCAATGTTTTCGATATCGGAAACAAGAGTTGACTGAAGATTTTCGTTGAACAAAGCGACATTGTTTGTTATATGTTTCGTTGTGGTACGCCAAATCATTATTGGTATGCTCCCGAAAACAACCATCAGAAAAACCTAAAATTTATTCATATTAATGAAATTTATTCATCGATTTATACAAATATTCATTATTTCTTAAATAAATAAAAAGGTACAGTAAAATCTCGGTAAATTAATACTCTATAAATTAATAAACTCTATGAATTAATAAATTTCTCCGGTTCCGAGTCGGGTCAATGTAAAATTTAACAAAATTCGATAAGATAATAAGATAATAATTTATCAGAAACCCCTATGTAAATATATGATCCCAATAATATCATAAATTAATAATGATGTATATAAATTTATACATACATAAAATATTGTGAAGAGTTCAAGACGCGATAATTGTTTCTTTACATGTAACCACTTCGAAAGGTGAAGTAATATTATCTTCAGTCTCACGATTTAACATTAGCGATTGGAAAATATGATTATAAAAAAAAAATGTATTTTTCATGAGAGTAAGTACTAAAGATTTATCCCTCTTTAAATTAATAAATTATTAATTTTTCGATAAATTAATACCTCTATAAATTAATAAATTTCTCCGGTCTTTTATAGAGGTGTTACTGTATATTACATAGCTAGATATTTTTCCCTTTTTACGTTTCGTTGATACGTATTTTTTTTTTTGAAAAATAGAACAAATAAATTTTATTTTGTTTTATTGGATTTCGGAAATTCAGTTGAAACACTCAGACTCGGTATCAAAAAACATAATCGTCTAGAAAGTGTTTAAAAAAAAAAAAAAATCAGACTCGGTAAAATGAAAAAATGAAAAACAAACTAAAACCCTAAAAACACGACAAAAAGCAAAAACCTTAGGAATATATACTAATGAAACAAATTCCCCTTTTTCCAGAGGAAGATTTTCCTCAACTAAATACTAATGAAACAAATTCCCCTATATTCCTCTCATTTTCTTCCCCTCATTGAGTTACTAGTCAGAATGTTAGATTTTACTAATTTCTAAACACGATTTAGAACGGAGAAAGAAAAAGTAGAGAATCGTCATATGAATACAAAACTTTAGTTAACTATCCTTTTTTCTTAAACCAATGATGATAAAATATAATTTAGAAGAAAAAAAATTACCAGAGAGAAGAAGACGAGAACGGGACGAGAAGTAACAATTAGTTTTGCAACTTTCACCATAACTTCTGATTCAAAAGATGCAAAATATATATAAAAAAGCTCAGAGGAAATCGTAATGCTCTTCTGATGGAGGTAAGAGTCAGAGAGTTAAAAGTAGAAGAAATATATAGAACTGATTCTAATTGAGAAATTATTAGGACTGAATGTACACAAACCCTGATATAGAAAAAGGAAATAAATCCCATAACTTTAGAAAGTAGAATAATATAATTAAGTCTAATAAAACTTGGAAGGATCAAGGAAGTAATTTAGAAACGTGGAATATAAAGATGGTATATTTTGTTCCTTAATTTCCTTCGGTTATAGAACTCATTTGGAAGTCTCTCTAGGTAAAAACAATTTTACATCTTCTTCATGTGAGATATGGTGAGAGAACGGATTAATAAAAGGAAGGATCAGAATATTAATTGGCAATTTCATTTGTCAAATAATAGAAATTTTTTGAGGAGTAAGGCAAGAGAGCTCCGGATCAGGTAATCCCAGAGACTTATTAGCAAAAAAGTAAGATTCTTTTTTAGTTGAAATATGCATCTATGTGCAAAGAGTTGATTTCTGAATTATTTCTTGGTCAACTAAGACATGGATCCTGTTGTTTACGAGTTATCATTATCAACCCAAACCCATCGCAAAATCTTAGTCTGCAGTTTTATTTTCATTATCTTGGCTTCATGCTTCAGAATCTGAGAGACCATATAGGTTTCAAGTTTTAGTTTTCCTGGTCAGCACAACACAAAAACCTCTGTGATGATTGTGATTTAAATAGATAATTGATCATTCATTGAACCAGCTATATATACAAGCCTGACATCTTCTGTGTATATGATGGATACAGCTCTGAAGAAAAACAACATGAGCATGATCATGATCATGAAACACTGGTTCTTACCTGTATATATATGTACATACAAATATATTCAGTTCCTCTCCTGTCTATTTTCTTGTTTCACATTGCCCTTTTTTAAGAATGCGTCCGTTCTCGTAGTTGGGAAGCATCGAGTCTATGGATTGCGAAATCCAGGCCCGGTTTTGATATGGGGTTAGAGGTGCTTTTGCATCATGTGGAAGGCCCAAATTTAAAAAATTTACATTATTGTTATGGCCCAAAATTTCATTTTTTTTATGGGTAAAGTTTTGATAACTTTCCGAGATGACACATGGCGCATATATTTTTGAGCCGACCTTGACGAGATTGAGAGACTACAGCTTCTAAATGAGTATATATGTGACTCATGAATGTTTTTCACTTTTCTTGTTCTCCAAAGTGTTTGCCACTTTTCTTGTTCTCATGCGGGAATTTTCTTTTATACTCCTAGGAGAATGTGTGGTAAAGAGCTCCATGCTTTAAACTACTTCGAACTGATGATACTTAGAAGGGATATACAATATGGCTTGCTCGATGTTATGGGATGCAAAGTTGGAAAAAGTACTCCAAGAACATGCAAGGTGGTGTGAAGAGGTAAAGATTTATCCATGTGCTCTAAACTGTAAACCATCTAATTTTCTTTTCTTGTTCACCACACCAAAAAATCAATCTCTCAGGCAGAGATGCGAAAGAGAGACTCTGAACAGATGGTTCCGGTTGCTAATCTCATGAGCAATCTTCATTGGACAATGGAACATATGATGATGACCAATCCAACATTTTCTTGCGACTTAGGTGATCCTGACATCTTGTTCACGCTTATTATGTTTTGAGAAATCGTAAACAATGCCTTCTTCATTACATCTTTGTTCGCAGGTTCCTGGAGATACGTTAGTCGTCGCCGGAAGAGCACACTGGAGATGGGATCAATCTTAATAAGAAAGTCATGTGACTTCTGAATGGTTTCCTCTCTGGTTTTAGGGTTTATTCAGTGTAATATCCAATTTTCATATGAACAAACATGGATGGACCCATGTTCAATAGCGGGTCATTTGACTCCGATTAAATAATTTTCTAAAATTATATGAAAATTAAACGAAATAGTATAATTTTACTTTCAATGGGTATTTTATCAAATAAATGGTCCAAAATGCTCTCTTTTCTCTCCTCGTTTGAAATTCAAAATCACGAAAACCTAGTCATCGATCATCAGATCTGCGGTTGATCTCGTCGAATTCGACAACAAAAATCTTCTTCTCAAGGCTGAAGACCGTTCTAGCTTCAAGTATCCTTGCCCAGAGAACTCGGAGTATCATGGAAAGGTCTTTACGGTTTACTTGAAGGAAGAAAAGGGGGAGTTTTTGTAAGGGTATAATAGATCTGGTCTATTCGGTCCACTGGAAGTAAAATTCGGCGTTTGAATTTGAGTATGCAACGCCTGGCTAAGCAAGATCGGCTATCTTTCCTTTGTCTCTTCCTGTGACGCTGTAAAGGGGATTAGGATTTAGGGTTTGATCATCTTTCTCTCGTTGAATCTCACCGAAAGGTTAAGAGGTCTATACAGAGATAGTAGAACCCGGACAAAGTCGAGAGAGGGTAGGCTTATCAGGGCAAAGCTACGAGGCGGTGGTACAGTTGATATTGTTGGTTTCCCTGGAGAGGGCAAAAAGTTTATCTCTGCTAGCTAAGGAAGGTGATTGGCTTAGTAGAGACCCACGAGTATCTGTACAAGCGTAGAAATAATGAAATCGGCTTGGGAGAGAGCCAGGCTCCGAGGTCTAAGGGAGCAAGAAGATGAAGTTTTTGTGATGCCAGACAGACCGGAATACAAATCTCTGGAGAGGAATGCTATGTCTCTGATCGGAGTAGCTTTAAACCCAGATTCACAACCCATGAGTGAACTCATCCTCGAGATGCCAAGGAAATGGGGAAAACTAGGGAAGTGTAGAGGAATTGCTCTGTCTAGAGATAGGTTCCAATTCATCTTCAATTTTGAACACGATTTAATAGAGGTACTTGATAAGGGAGTGCATTGTTTTAATGAGTGGGCTTTGGTGATGGATCGCTGGGTAGAGAGACCACCGCTCGACTATCTCAAATTTACCAAAGTATGGGTTAAGATTAGAAATCTTCCTGTCAACTATTACACAGAGAAAGCAATCAAAGACCTGGGAAGTCTGCTAGGTCAGGTGGTAACAGTTGCGTTTGATCCAAAGAAGGCACAAAACAAGGAATTTGTAAGGGTGCAGATTCTGCTAGACGTCTACAAACCTTTGAAGATGGCAAGAACTGTGAGTTTTGAAGGTGAGAGTGTAAAACTGCTGTTCAACTACGAAAGAGTTCAACGAAGGTGCCTTTTATGCAAGAGGCTGACTCACGAGCAACAAAAATGCTCGCTTCTGTTAGAAGAGATAGAGGGTAACATTGGAGTATCTCAGCCTGATAATGTCGTCTGGCAAGAACCAATTATTAAAGAAGGTGACCCCCTCTTTGGAGTGCTGAGTGAAGATCAGGTGGGGATAAATCCTCTTGATGGCCGGCCGAGAATTGCAAAGGAGGTATTGGAAAATATGAGGGAATACATAGGGGTTGCAGAATGAGATGAAAGAAGAATAAGGGAAGGTAAAGTAAGGGCAACGGTGGCTGAAGCTTTAAGTGACCCTACTCAAGCATCTAGGCACCTGCGCTTGGAACCTCCTCCTGTTATCTTAACCAGATGCGGATAAAGGAAAAGGGATTGTCTACGAGTATGACGATGAATGAAGGGTTATGCTTTCAGCACCAAAAATACCGGGATCTAAGCTGATGGGAGATGCAATGAAGGGAGAAATAAGGCGGGTCACTTTCGAAGAAGAGATTCATGGTAGGGGAGAAGAAAGGCTTAGGATTTCTGAATACGACGCTCCTGAAGACATTGGAGATGGATCCTCTGGGTCTGGAAAAAAAAGGACTAAGCCACGCAAAAGGTCAACAAAACTCAAGAGGATCAAGAAAGAAAAAAGAGATCAGAGGAGAGAAGAGAAGCAGAAAAAGAAAGAGGAAGGGACTTATGAGGATGGGACTCAGGGTAAAAAAAGAAAACGAGGGTTGGATAAGAAGAAGAAAAGCACCCACAGGAATGACAAGCCCAGAAGTATGGGACCGATAGAAGAAGTGACAGTTGATGGTAACAAAGTGAAATCTCACGCTCAGGTGTATGAGTTAGAGGCGGTCTCATATGAGGGACTGTCCAACGCCTAATGAGTCTTCTGAGCTGGAATTATCAGGGTGTAGGGAGTTACAGGGGCCTGACAATTCCCAGATTAAGGGAAATACGCAAAAAGTATTTTCCTGAGGTGGTGTTCTTAATGGAAACGAAGAGAAAAAGGAATGATTTGGTGGGTCTTCAAGCTGAGCTAAGGTATCAAAGACTAGTAACGGTGGAACCAGAGGGCTACAGTGGAGGTTTGGCTCTAATGTGGAAAGAAGGTGTTCACCTAGAAGTTTTATTCGCTAGATAAGAATGTGATTGATACTAGAATTCAGCTTGGAGGAAAGGATGTGTGGGTTACTTGGGTGTATGGGGTGCCAAATTCTTATGGTAAAGAAAAGGTGTGGGAACGTTTAATGAGAACTGGCATCAGCAGAAGAGGAAGCTGGTGTATGCTTGGTGACTTTAATGCCATTCTATCTAATTATGAGAAAACTTGAGGGCCTAGACGTGATGTTAAAGCTTTTCAACCGTTCATAGATATGCTAAATGTGTGCGGCATGGAGGAATTGAGAAGCACTGGAAATAGAATGACGTGGGGGAGGTATGAGGAATGATCAATGGATACAGTGTGCGTTGGATCGTTGCTTTGGAACAAGAGGTGGATTAATGAATTTCCAGCCTCGAACCAAGCGTTCCTGGAAAAGAGAGGGTCAGATCACAGAACGGTCTTGGTTAAGTTGGTATCTGCACAGGAAAGGTATAGAGGTCAGTTCAAGTTTGATAAGAGGCTCCTGTACAAACCAGCAGTGATGGAAGAAATAAGCAAAGCGTGGAAAAAAAAGATCGAGGCAAGGGGCTCAGTTTCAGATTGTCTCAAAGAATGCAGACGAGCTTTGAGTAGATGGAAGAAGGTTAACGAAACAAACTCTCAAGATATGATCGTAAGGGTGGAAAGAGAATTGGAGGAGGAGGAATCTGCAAGGAGACCAAACCTGCAAAAGGTGAGAGATCTGAAGTGTAGTCTGATTAAAGGAAACAGAGAAGAGGAGAAGTATTGGAGGCAAATGACAACAAAGAAATGGAGAAGAAAAGGTGATATCAATTCAGCGTTTTTTCAAGCCTCAGTAAGGGAGCAAAGGAACAGAACTCGGATTACAGTGCTGCTAAATGAGAGAGGAGAACCTCAGAACGAGGAGGCAGATAAAGGGGCAGTGGCGGTGGACTATTTCAACAATTTGTTTACCTCCACTAACCCAAATACGTTCCAAGAGTTCTTCTCCGGCTTCCAAAAGCGAGTTCCAGACAGCGTAAAAAAGATTCTTATCTCTAAAGTTACAAGGAAAGAGATAAGAGATGCAATGTTCTCAATCAACCCTAAGAAAACTCCTGGGGCCGATGGAATGATTGCGTTGTTTTTCCAAAAATACTGGATCATTGTGGGAGACAAAGTTACTCAGGAGGTACAAGATTTCTTCTCAACAGGAGAGATGCCGATAGAGTGGAACTACACTCAGCTGTGCCTAATACCAAAGAAGGTAAAGTCTATCTTGATGTTTGATCTAAGGCCTATAAGTCTCTGTTCAGTTCTCTACAAGATAGTGTCAAAGGTGTTGGTGGCTAGACTAAAGCCTTTCTTGGACAGCCTGGTGTCGCCAAACCAATCTGCTTTTGTGGCTGGTAGACTTATCTCCGATAATATTTCGATAGCCCATGAGATTGTCCATGCTCTAAAGAACCATGGGTCTATATCAAAAGAATATTTGGCATTAAATTTCGACATGTCAAAGGCATATGACAGGGTGGAGTGGAGCTATTTGAATGAACTCTTTTTGGCAATGGGCTTTCATTCGACATGGGTGAAATGGGTTATGTCATGTGTTACTTCAGTAACTTTCACAGTACTGATCAACGAGCAAGAACATGGATTAATAACGCCGAAGAGAGGCTTGATACAAGGTGATCCGCTAAGCCCTTTCTTATTTGTCTTGTGCACAGAAGAGCTTACTCATCAACTAAAAAAGGTAGAGGAAAAGGGAGAGCTAGAGGGTATTTATTTTCATGAAGAGGGTCCTATGGTGCATCATCTGCTCTTCGCAGACGATAGTCTTTTTGTGGTCAAAGCTCACATGGATTAATGCCAAAGATACAAGACATCCTGTATGAATATGGAGAAGCAACAGGGCAGGTTATTAATCCGGGGAAGTCGTCTATAACCTTTGGGGAAGCGGTCGATAATGATGTAAGAGTGGAGATAAGACAGATCTTGGGAGTTAATAATGAAGGAGGTGCGGGGACATATCTAGGCCTTCCAGAATGCCTTGCAGCACCAAAGTTTAAGATGCTAGACTATTTGAAGGATCGGATGAAAGGGAGAATGTCTCATTGGCATTCTAAGAAGCTGTCACAAGAAGGGAAGGAGGTAATGATCAAGTCTGTGGCCACAACAATGCCAGTTCATGTGATGACCGTGTACAAGCTGCCGATTCTCACAATAGCAAATCTTAATAGTGCTATGACACAGTATTGGTGGACTTCAGAAGAGAATTCAAGGAAAATGTGTTGGAAAATCTGGGAATCTTTGTGTTTACTTAAAAACCTTGGTGGTATGGGATTTAAGGATCTTGCTTGTTTTAATCAAGCGCTCTTAGCAAAACAGGCATGGAGGTTTATTCAGGAACCAAACTGTCTATTCTCAAGGCTTCTGAAGAGCAGATATTTTCCTGATGGTAATTTTATTGATGCACATATGGGAGAAGGACATTCTTATGTATGGTCTAGTATTCTGCATGAGAGAGAGCTTCTGCAAAAAGGAATTAAGAGGAATGTGGGTAATGGCAGAGATACTTTGGTTTGGCTCGACCCTTGGCTACATTACGATACAAGCAGAGCACCGTGGAGAAAGCAAGTCATCTTCAACCTTAGTTTAAAGGTAAGTGACGTAATTGACCCCTTGTCAGGAATGGAGTGAGGAAATGCTAGAAGAATGTTTCTTCCCGGAAGATATCAGAATGATAAAGAAAATCAAGCCAATGCTTCACCATCCAGACTTTTGGAGTTGGGGTCATACTATCAGTGGCGAATATTCGGTTAAGACGGGCTACGAGGTTGCGTTGCAAACCAGGGAATCAGAAGTAAGAAGTCAAGCACTAGCTCAGCCTTCTCTTGAGGGACTTTTTGTCAAGGTGTGGAAACTGAAAGCAGCTCCTAGGGTAAAGTCTTCTGGTGGAAAGTTATGTCTGGGGCACTGCCAGTGGCGCAATCGTTTAGAGAGAGGGGAATGAAAACTGATGATGAGTGCCTCCTCTGTGGCATCTCGTTCGAGACTGTAAACCATGCTCTCTTTCAGTGCTGTTTTGCAAAGCAAGTGATGGCTCTAGCTAATATTCCATTCCCCCCAAGCGGTTTTGCTGTTGACTCTATTTTCCAAAATCTAGAGTATCTGTTTGGTCTGATTTCTAGCCAACACAGAGATCCAGAAGTTATGAAGCTTGTGCCATGGGTGATCTGGTGGATTTGGAAGGACAGGAACACTCAGCTTTTTGAGGGTGTTGTAATTTCTGCAGAGGAAACAGTTAGGAAGCTTCAACAAGATGCTCTATCATGGCTAGATGCTCAACATGAAGAAGATGCGGAAGAAGAAGCTCTAAGCAGAGATAAACAAGTCGAGTCAAAAATTTGGAGACCTCCTGTGTCGGGAAGCTTTAAATGTAATATTGCTGCTGAATGGTCAAAACATTCTAAGGTTGGAGGAGCAGCGTGGGTTCTAAGGGATTCGGAGGGCAATGTTCTGAGTCATGCACGTTCAAGGTTTTTGGAAGTAAAGGATGCTAAGGAAGCGGTGATCAAGTCTCTTTGCTGGGCTGCTGACAGTATGAAATCGATGCGGATAGAAAATTTGGTGTTTGCGGTGCAGGACTTACAACTGGTCAGAGAAATTCAACGTTCGAAAGCTTGGCCGTCTTTTAAGCATCAGGTATATGAGTTCTATCAAGTAGTTAGGGGTATGGTGAATTGGAAGGTAATTTTTGAAGCTCAAAGTGCAAATAGAGGGGCAAAGTTAATTGCAATAAGCGCAACCAAACCGGTTTTTTGGCAATCTTATGTGGGTTCCTCATATCCCCGGTGGCTTAAAGATCTTTTCTTGTCAGAAAGATCTCCCTCTATTTGCAGTGGCTGAGGCTGTTCCTGGTTTTGTATAGGGATGGAATGGGTAAACCCTTAACCTTATTTGTTAGCTAGGTTTTTTGTAAAAGGGCAGATGGTTTTTGTAAAGGGGGATGAAGGAGTGGGTAATGTTTTTTACCCTTAAAGTTTAGGCTAAGGTTTTTGGTTTGGGAAGAGAAGGAGTGGGTGATGTATTCACCTTCATGTAAGGGCATTGTTTTAACTCAAAATCTCAATGAAATTCAGATGAAAAAAAAAAAACAAAATAGTACAAACTTTTTTTTTTATAACATTTTTCACTTTTGGTCTTTCCCTTTAAGGAATACATCTTCTGAGTTGAACAATAAAAGAGAAAATACATAGGTAAAGAAGATAAAAGATACAATCAATTGCAGCAGCATGATAAAATTTGATGATAGACGGACTTTGAAACTTTGGTGAAGGATAGTGTGGAGACTATGATCCCAGCTTTATCAGTTTGAAAATATCGAAACCATGATGACAAGAAGGTTTCTTGAAGATGGGGGCGGGTTCCATGAATGGTGTGAGGAGGCACAATTTGATCTAGAGCCGCGAGCTTGCACCTCATGAGAAGTTGAATTTCCTTAATAATTGATGTAAACGGTTTGATGGTGGGAGCATGAAGGCAAGAGTTCCTTTCCTTCAATAAGGTGTACGATGTTGTTTGGAGGAGAAGTTTGCATATAACATTAACGTTTGGAAAGGGAGAAGGTACAGTAACCCAATGGAAAATGGCATTGAAATCATGTGGAGGATTGATGTCTTGATGATGAAGGAAGGAAGTCCAAACTTGAGTGCAAAAAGTGCAATTGAAGAATAAGTGTCCCGCAAATTTTTTTGATGTAAAATAGAGGAGACAATTTTCCGGGACATCGAGACACCATCAACGAACATTGTCCCTTGTTTTCATTCGGTCTCTCATTATCAATAGGCAGAGGGAAGGCCATGGTCCATATATTTATAATGCCATAAAGGACATACCAGATCAATTGAGCCATCCCATGAAGAGAGCTGCTTATTAGTCTAAGAATTCACTCTACCTTTGACTTTATCAAAAACAGGCTGGTAATCAATAGGTTTGAGCTATGAGGATAGGAGAGGGAGACTCAAATAGAAAACCGGGATGGCACCGCGAGTAAGGCCATGAGATGTAGCAAGAGTTGTCGAGAATTCCAAAGAACTTCCATCGAGAGGCATGATTTCTGAAGGTTCAAAGCCAGACCAGAGCCAGAGTGAAATTTATCGAGAACCTCGAGGATACCACAAAAAGAGTCTTCCTTACCATCAAAAAAAGATGAGAACATCGTCCGAAAAAGTGAGATGAGTGACCAGCGGATCTGAGCAAGTTGGGTGGGGGTTGAAAAGTCCGGTTCTTGCCGCTAAGTCCAATTCCTTTAATAATATATCCATTGAAAGGATGAACAAAGTGGAGGAGATATATTCACCCCGCCTTAGCTCTTTCTTTCCTGGAAAAAACCTCGCGAGTTCTCCATTGACAGCAACATAGTAGTGAGGAGAAGAAATACAAGCCTTGATCCATTGGATAAAGAGATCTGGCAGGTCTAGAGCTTGGAGAAGATTTATAATAAAATCTCAATTTAGATTGTCAAAAGTCTTAGTGTATTGGTAAATTTTGGTAAATTGGTGACGGGTTTGAAGTAAGGCAATTGCTAAATTTTTGTCTATCAAATATGTTCCTTGGGTTGATACCATCCCTAGATTCACCGACCCCGAAGTTATGACCCCGAGAGAAGTTATATCCTTTGGTTTGGGATCATGTGCTACCAATGTTCATTACCGTTCATCGATCCTCTTGATTATTGTGGCTTCTAGATTTTTAAGCACCTTATCTGCCAACTTTATTACTTTGTGAGAGTGAAGCTGATTTGCAAATGTTAACAAATTGTATCTTGATTATACAGACAGTGTCAAAATGTAAGTATAAGATTTGCAATCGATACATTTTTATAGAAACAATTTTAGAACAAGCTATCTATATATATAAAGTTATTGGTTCTCTCTACTTAGAGTGCCACATCATCAATTAAACTCTTCAAATTATGACACCTCATCAAACCCATTTTATCTCCTTAAATCAATTAGGTCTATTAATATAGATTCTTGATCCAATCCATTCAAAATTAATTAATATAAATGGATCTAATTGATCTAAGGATATTAAACATTTGAAGGTAAACAAAAATATTGGTGGTTAAAAACTAACTTTAACCACAAATACTTAAATCCATATTTTAAAAAAACTATATATTTCTAAACTAATAAACTCGAATCATAAAAAACTCTCTAAGAATTACTATGAGTGCATTAACATAAAGATTAACTTTTGCTTGGTTTTACTTTTAGTTTTAAATCCTTTTAATTAAAGTTGTTACAAACTATTGATTGGTCGTTATTTAGGATAAATTTTTGGGACTTGCGAAACAGTTGATCGAAATTGGTTATGTTCATTTAAGGACGTTAAATTTCGTGGATTTCTACAAATTGGGAGATGCGCGGTTAAACATTTGGAGGAAAACAAAAATACTAATTTATATGGTAAAAAGTTACATTCTAGCATGTTTTAGCATGTTTGATGAGAATTAATTAATTTGACAAAGGGATGCTTATGTGAGTTTTTGAAAACTCATATAATGACCCCGAAGCTTTCATGGGGTATATGAAAATACCTCTAATTGGATGTATACTAAGATATTCTTAAACGATAACATGTGTAGAACAATCCTCGTGAGCAGATGCGAGAAGTCATAAAGAATACCATATATAATACTAGCTAAAAAAGACATGGAAAAGAGAATAAAGATTAGGTTTAAATAATGCCAAAAGTGGTGTATATGGTTCTCACATGTCGTGTTGGGGAGTATGAAAATAGATAAAAGAAGATTGGACGCTTCCATTAAGAGATCCATGTTAGATGAGTAGACATCTAACTTAAATTTCATAAAAGAAAAATGTTGGTATGAGTATTTCTCTAACGTAGGATTTCAATGTCTTGAAAGCTATATCCCTCTTTTTATGAAAATTTAGGGGAGGGGGTTGTAGGAGTCAACTAACTCACTCATATTTTCTTGAAGTCTATATGTGAGCTCCTACGATCCTACGTGGTTGACCTGGATAATGCGTAGCTATAAACATTAAATGATCTATTGTACGGTTATTTTCTCTTATGTGACTTGAATTTTATAGTTGAAAAAGTAAGCAACATATATTGTGCATCACATATGTCTGAAAAAGGCATGTTTGACATAGAAGAATGGTAGTTGCGATTCCAACGTACCATTGGTTTTTTGTATCTATGATAGAGTCTATCTATAGATATCATGAGCAAAGGATCGCCCATTTAGGATACCGATAAACCGCTACCCCAACGGAAAAGGCAAGTGTCTGTGATCGTGCATCAACTGATCCACCATCACCAACCGAGAAACAAACGAGCAAAAAGACATGAAAGAAGTAGCTTAAAATGAAGTTCCTTACCTTTGTAGAGGTATAATTCTTTTGAATCCTTAATCTAGCGGTGACGATACAAAACAAAGACTACCAATCAGAACCTCCCTGAGAAAGTGTAATCAAAGACCGGAATATCGGTTTACTGTGTGGTTACCGGCTTACTCAGAGTATGTAACTATGGATGCACGTTTAGGATAATAAACAAAAACAAAAAATGGTATAGGATAGAACATGGTTTTGTAAATTGGGATCGATTTCGGTTATCAAAACCGAGTTAAGTGCTAAACTTTCTAAACAATGAAGAAAAAAAATGATAAATTCTCAAAGAAAACATTTTCTTTAAATTGACTAATAAAGAAAACTCCGTCCGAAGGACGGGTCACCTATTAGTTTTCATATAAAAGGGGAATAAGGTACTACTAGAAATCATGATACAAGCGGACTAAATATAAACGAGAATTAAGCTTAGGAAAAGAAGAGTAAACAAGGATTCATAGTATATTCGCATGTTATTTAACAATGTTCCCCTTTGGAAAGTCAAAGCGTTGCCCAAAATCAAACATCTCCTATGGAAAAGCAGGAAGAATACGTTATCAGTAGGAGAGAACCTAGTGCGTCGAGGTATTGTGCCAGAAACTTCGTGCCCAAGATGTGGAGACCAAAAATCAATCGTCCATGTGTTTCGAGATTGCCGCTTTGCACAGAAAACTTGGGAGCAGTCACCTTTACTGGGAACGGCACGGTTGCAACAACCATCGAGGTTAGAATTTTTAGTAAGTGCAAAGAAACTCTTTAACCTTCCGCCTACAGCCACATCCACTCCGGTATTCCCGTGGATTTGCTGGCATTTATGGACGGCCATGAATTTATTGATATTTGAAGCTAAGGAACTTACACCAATGGATATAATATCAAGGGCCATAAGAGACGCTGCTATATGGAGTGATGCGAAAGAAACTCTGTTCTACAAAACGTTACAGCAAGCCAAAGAAATTGCAGAACCTTCTCCCAAACAGATCTCATGCTTTGTGGATGCAGCTTGGAATTCTTCATCATATATGGCTGGATTAGCATGGATAATCAAGGACAATCATGCTGCAAAGGAAATTTCGGAGACCTCTTCTCGAGCTTATGTCTCATCAGTGCTCGCGGCGGAAGCATGGGCTATGCTTGGAGCTATTAAAGCTCTTAGGGAACATCACTTTGAAGACATTTAAGTGCACTCGAACTCGCTTACTCTTGTTAAGCTCCTGGACTCCGGACTCACGCACAATGATATCCATCTGATTCTAGAGGATATAAGAGAGAACGTATTATGCTTTAATTCGATTTGTTTCAAGTTTGTTCCACGTCTAAACAACGGCGAAGTCGATAAGATAGCTAAATCAATTCTTGTAACTTGATTTGAGATTAATAAAGTTGTGGTGATAAAATAAAAAAAGACTTAAGAGCATGTGTAATGAAAGGTTTTTATTATAGTCTCATCTCAAAAAGAAAAAAATTAATAAAATAATTTTTAATATTTCTTTTATTATGAGAGTTTCTCAAAATTCTTGAAACATCAAAAAAGTCTCTCAAATGAAAAATTATGGGTTAGAATTCCAAGATTTTTAAGAGACTCTCATTATAAAAGAAAATTAATTTTTATTTTAATTTGATGAGAGTCGTGAGAACCGATATTCTAAATATTGTGTGATTTGCCATTATCAAGAAAAAAATCTTTGATTCTTCTATTAGATATTCCACTTTATTATGAAAAAAAAAAAAATGTATTCCACTTCATTTTGAATCTTTAACCTTTAATGATTGTTTGAACCACCAATTTTTTCTTGTCTGAATGGTAACCAAAATTGGTTCCACCCCTATAACCACTTGTCCCATGCTCCCCATTCATTACCAATAAATCGAACCAACATAGACCTGGTGGTTAATTAAAAAGGAGAGGAAGCCTACAATACCAATAATGGACCGAGTAAATGAAAAGTCAGCTTAGTCACGTATCGTAGGTGACCTTGATTTAGCTGTAGTTAAGGTTGTCTCTCTCAAGTATCTCTTTCTATTATTATGCAATCGTTTCGTACTTCCAAATTAATATATTATATAAAATGTTGTAGGTTCCGCGCATAATGAATTTTGCTTGGTACGTTATGTTACGTTACGTGTCTGATAAAATATTTTTTTATTTTTTAGTTAAGCAAAAACATCTGCATTATAGAAACAAATATGTATACGAATTTTCATTTTGTTCTAAGTGTACTTTATATATTCAACTGGTGAAAGTGCTTGTAAACCGTGCTAAATATTTTTCTAGAAAAACTTATAAAATCAAACTAGTTGGAACAATTTGTGAAATAGCAAAAAATATAATGCAAAATTAAAGAAATAAACATTTAATTCAATAAACTTGATCAATGGTAAAAATCATATCTTCTTCGAAAAAACATTTTCTCCTCCTTCTATATTTTCTCTCAAGACTATTCGATAAATCTAGAGAATTCTATACCGCCTCTTCACCAACCTGGTTACTTTCTCTCCGCTGAGTACGGTTTTGTTTTTCCGTGCAGAATCAGTTTAGTTATGAAAAAAATATATAACTCACCATTCAAAATCTTAACTTAGGATCGAAACGACAACCGTTAAAATTCTCAAATGATGAGAAGAAAAAGTGTGATTGTTGATTCGGCTTGATTATCAAAGTATCAACCCATAACATCAAAATCCAGCATGGATCAAGTTAATGATGTTAGGGTTAAGTTTCTTCATATCTGAGGACCATTACTTTATAGATTAAGCTTTTCTATATCATGTTCATAATACAAAATTGAATAATTAGTTATAAGAACTCAATAAACAATTAAACATAATATTTTCCCATTAGATAAGTTCCATGTTCATAATTTTCTATCCGATTATTCGCCCGCTTAAACGTCCATTGATAATGTTTCATCGTGAGGCGATCTACTCAGACAGCAGTTAAATCAACCGCCTAAACCAACTTATTACTATAATTACCGACTTATATGCTTTAAACCACTTTAAACTTTAACTTTTAGACAAATTTTGGGTTCTAAGAAAATTCACTCGCTGATTGTTGTCGAGAATAGACGATAAAACTATTTTAAATATAATATTTTTTTCATGAATTAATTATGTAAGTTTAGTTTTTGTTTAAAATTCTCTTTTCAATAAATTATTAATGGTTTTAACTTAATATACATTTTTTCACTTTATATATAATTATGAAAAAAATATATATAAGTTTCGAATAATCTATGAATTCCGTTAGGCGCTAGATTTAGTTCCATCCACGTTTCTGCATTTTCCATCCACACAACTTATAGAAACACATCACGACCACACTAATATAAATCTTTTCAATTACACATTGTCACTAGATAATATACATACATAATATATATATATATATATATATATATATGTTTCTTATTCAAGATCAACATTGTAGTGGATACACCAAACTTCTTTACAACTACCCTTATTAATAACTTTTATATTAGAACATTTATTGTGAACATATTTATCAGATCCACATAAGTGGTTGTACACCGAAAGTACGTGGCCTATTTGAGTTGAACCATAAAAATTAATATTTTGAGAATATTGCATGATGTCCTGAAACCTTTTTTCTTGAACATCCTAAGAATAATTAATGTGTACAAAATGCATCATAACTTTGTAAACTCATCAAGATCACTTCCTGTCTTTTCTACTGGACTTGTCAAAGTATATTTTACCCCAAAACCGGGGTTCACATATTATAGAATATATATTCAGCAAAAACCTATCAAATAAAGTCTCACAGAAACACAATGGTTTAGTTCCATTCATCCTCCATTTCTTTAAATGATAATATTTTACTTCCCAACAAAAATTCTAATCTCTGAATATCTTAAAATTTTATTTTCTTGTGTGTGTTTTTTATTCTTTTTCATTTGTCATCATATTTCCTTATATTTTAAGTTAAAGTAAAACGGAATTTTAATCTACATATCTTGCAAAATAACAATTTATTTTTACCGCCTTTGTTTTTCATCAGGCGAATCCAACCAAAATTGTATTTGAAGGTCATTGCAAAGCATTATTCATCCTACTTGAAGTTGTTAGGATAAAAGAAAGAAATTTACAGGAGATTTGATCATTTTCGGAAAAATTCATCCACCTTAGTCGTCTATTAGAAGTATAATCAGGTGATCTAAAAAATCAATACACACCTTGGTCAAATATAATAGGTACTGCATACGATTTGTTGGGGATTGTCAGTTAAAAAGAAAAAGACAAAAAAAGAACATATCACTTAAGCCTGATAGATAATTAACTATTAATTGACCCCTCCCCCCCCCCCCCCCCAAAAAAAAAAGAAGAAGAAGAAGATAAGCTGCAAACATGATGAAAAATGCATTGGGAAATTACTTGTTGTTCAAACTAGGCGTGCATAGTTACTCTCTAACTTGACCAGATGAGTGTTAGATTCTAGGCGATTTTAGAATCTTCTATCTAAGTTTTTTTTTTAATCATTATATGTTTGGGATTAAGATTGATGATAGTTTGAGAATTTGTGTATACAAGAAGACTGATGTATTTCTAATAAAAGAAAGAACGTTTTCATTCTCGCTCGACTAACAAATAAACTCTTACTTTTTAATACCAAAAAAGCCGTTTTTAGTGCCAAAAGCCTAATTCCTTGGATCTCTTAATAATAATTCAATAAATGCGAAAAGAAATACTCCAATAGCATTTAATCAAGAGGGATAATAGGGAAAACTAAATTTCAAACTGTAGTGTCTATAAGAGCCAAGCGTGACCAAAGACAAAGTTGGAGAATAATAGTAATAATAATAATAAAAAAAAAGGTATAACTATGGAAAAGGGAAAAGACATGGTGAGAGAGGAGCAAGAGAAAGCAGCAATGCAGCCGTTTAGCCCGGTGTCACAGCTTTTCGTTTCGCCTGGTTTCTACAGCATCATTGTCTTAACTTTAGGGTTTAAAACTAAATGCAACCCTTCCGTCATTGTTGAAGGTATCAAGAATACATGGATCAAGCTCCCCCGCTTCTCTAGCAAAGTGGTAAACATATACATATGCCTTTATAAATAGCTATTAATTATAATCTATGTCAAAGAAAACTCAAAAAAGCCAAGAAGAAGAATGTATATATATAAAAGTAGGCTGTGCTTGATGTCTCTCACACGTCTTTGCTTGAACTAAAAAACAAAAGTTATACTTTTTCTTAACAATTTTGATGTAATATTGAATTCAGTTTGCTTAGAAATTTTATTGACGTATATATATAATTATATTGGGTTCATGCAGAAAATTTATCATATATTAATGCTTCAGGTGATGAAGAATGGAAAAGCAGTTTGGATTCCTGTTAATGTTCGAGTAGAAGATCATGTTATTGTTCCAGATATTGATCGTTCCAACAATGAAAACCCTGATGAATTTATAGAACACTATACTTCGAACATAGCTAATACTCCACTTGACAAGTCCAGACCTTTATGGGAATTTCATGTACTGAATATAAGAACGTCAAATGCAGAATCTTTGTTTATAGGGAAACTACACCATTCATTGGGTGATGGAATGTCTCTTATGTCTCTTTTACTCGCTAGTTCACGAAAAATATCAAACCCTGAGGC
The DNA here is from genome assembly GCA_900116095.1 of Euclidium syriacum. Lineage (NCBI taxonomy): Eukaryota > Viridiplantae > Streptophyta > Magnoliopsida > Brassicales > Brassicaceae > Euclidium > Euclidium syriacum. Next base: position 1,566,281 of record FPAK01000012.1, on the reverse strand, counting down.
TCTCCCCACTACCGCGACTACAAGAAAACATGTTGAATCCAATGATAAGGGTTGGTGGTTGGGTGGGAGATTTTGGTTTATGATAAAAGTCATTTTCACAACTGCTGTTGAAATTTTCAAGTGTTTCCTTACATTATGTTTTATGAGGGATACTAAAACTCCACTCATGAGTAAACCGGGAGATAAAATAGGATCTAGAAAGGTTATCCATCGGATAATAAACTTCGGTGATGTCAAGTTAGTAAAAAACACAATGGATATGGTAAACTTATTGATATTTATTATCATATATCTTTGTATTGATCATTTCGTTTTCTCTTCTATTAGGACATTTGTAATTTATGATTGTTTTTTTTTTTTTTCAGAAAGTAAACGATGTTCTTCTTGGAATGACACAGGCAGGTCTCTCAAGATATTTGAGCAAAAAATCTGGTAATATCAAGTTCCTTTCCATTGCACAGTGTTTTTGTGATAGTGTTTAATGTGGTTTCACTATCTCATATTTTTAAATAGTTGAAAAGACAAAGTGGCAAAATTAATAAAAATAAAATGGCGTTGAGAAAACTCATTGTATAGAACTTATAGCAATTAATTTTTTATTGATTATTACTTTATAGAGATCAGACCTAGAAATATTTCTTTTTTGTAAATATTAATTAAACGACATATTTGAAATTTATCAATTATATTAATTTTATTTTCAAATACTATAACCATAATCTAGAAAAAAAATAATTTGATTACTGAAAATGTAGAATATATAACACCTAGAAATTATAGAAATGTGATTTCATTTTATTTTGTTTGTATAAATATACATTTTTATATTATACTTTGCAAGGCCGTACCTACTGTTTTATAAAAAAGACAACCGCCTCAGATAACACAATAAATTATAAATTTTAGAACAACATTTACTTAATTGTTTGTAGGTCAATTGATTATTTTATCAGTCATATTAGTTCTAGTTACAACCTTCGAAGCACATCACCATCATTTTTCTATATTTTTGACTTGGACAAACTAAGTTTAGTGACTTTTTTTGTTGATCATGATTATTATTTTTGTTTAATTTTTTTTTTCTTTTCTTTTTAAGATGTTTTGTTTCTATTTTTTGAGTCAAATTTTCTTATTTTATATTTAAGTTAAAAACTCTTGTTTGGTGATTCTTTTTCCCTTCAAAATACAATTTTTTTTTTTCAAATACTATTAAATTTAGTTAAAAAATTTTAGATTATATTTGATTTAATCGTAGGCACGGTACTTTGTTTCAAAATATGTAGATTCGTAGGACTATACTATTATTGTAAAATATAATTAATTGTAGTTTTTAATGTTTAATAGGTGAAGATATGAAGGCCAAAAAGAAAAGAAACTTCGAAGACTTTCGTATTCGTGGTATCGTAGCTGTAAATTTAAGACCAGACACAAAAATTGAGGTAATTAAATGTAACCATCATTTTTTACTTTGAACATTTTTAATAAACTAGAATACAAGATCTTCATATATAATATGAAAATGTAGGATCTCGCTAATATGATGGCAAAGGACTCAAAGTGTAGATGGGGAAATTTCATTGGTATTGTTCTAATTCCTTTATGGGTAAGATATGAAGATGATCCATTGGAATACGTTCGTAGAGCCAAAACTACAATGGATAAGAAAAAAATCTCTATGGAATCACTTTTTTTCTATGGAATCATCAAAATTACCACGAAATTTTTTGGTGAAAAGGTAATTATATAAAATCAATTTTAACTAATTAGTTTGTTTGATGTAAACGAATTTATTTTTTTTAATAAATTTGTTAACAATAGGTAGTTGAAGCTATTGTTACAAGGATATTTGGTCACACAACATTGACATTTTCGAATGTAGTTGGTCCAAATGAAGAAATAAGTTTTTTTGACCATCCGATGTCTTATGTCACAGCCAGCGCATTAATTGGACAACAAGTAAGTAGTGAGCCATGCGAGACTTGTGATTTATATTTGGAAAGTTATCTAAAGTTTGATGAAACTAACGAAGTTTGTTTTTGAACTAGGCGCTGATTATCCATTTTGTAAGTTATGTAAACAAGATTATCATCAATCTAGCTGTTGACACAACAGTGATACCAGACCCTCATCTACTATGTGATGACTTGGTAGAATCGCTCGATATGATTAAACTTGCTATCTTGGAGAAAAGACTTGATAAAATGGAAGTTTGAGACATTTATCATCCGGTGTTAAAATGAAGTTTTACGTTACAAAGATATATCACTACAAGAATATTGAGTTTTTATAGCATCGGAAAAACGCTATCTAACGATATATCTATCTTCGTCATAATAGGTCATGCATTTTAGATAGCGGTTTTAGATTCTACTATCGTATATTTGTAAACAATAGTGTTTATTTGTCTGCTAATTAAATACTTTATAATACCGTCTTTTGTTTGTTATTAATGATATTATAAATGTAACTGTTTCTTTGTATTACACTAATTTGTTTCGATATATATGATTTCGGATTATAAGACATTATAACATAATCAAAATACTGTATTAATATGTGACAAAGACACAAACATTTGTCCAACGTAATCCAAATACTAAGACAAGTAACTACAAAAACATTCACCAAATGAAACAAACTTTTAACAAAACAACATGAGATTAGAGTTTACAGAATAAACATTAGACCTTAGTCTCGACGACGAGACTTGCATCGTGAGGACTCTGCTTGTTTTTTTTTTTGCCGTATCATTAGAGCGGAGTTGAGTTCTTTCTTTCTGAGCTTTTGTTCTTCCAATTTGAGGTTTTCGACAAGTGTCGGGAACATAGGTTCGATGTCTTCTTCCGGTTTCTCAATGCGTATCAAGTACCCCATGGAGCGCCTGAACTCTACTCGTGTGATCTCCTCCACGTCACTTCCTTCTTCATCATCTTCTTCATGTTGTGGTTGTTGGGGGAGATGTGGTTTAATTCCATATGCTGGGAGTCCACAAATGATAGCTTTCCTTGCTTGCATTATGTCCTCCTTTTCGTTACTGATCTAAGGCAAAAAAGGATCAAAGAGGCAGCATTAGTTCTTATTTCAGTTGTCAAAATAGGACTATTTTTATGAATGAGAAAAGACTTTCCTAAAGCAAAAATATTTACATGAATCATAATTTGTTGCCTACGAAATCATTCCTGATTCAGAAAGTTATGGACATATTTACAATGATAGTTATGAATCACATATTTGAATCAAAATAAAGATCATAGAGGATTTTCCAAGCATAAAAGCTAGCAAAGCTTGTTGGAAACATAAATGTTTATACGAATAAGTAATTTACATGAAGAAGTTGAGATGTGAACTGAGATGTTGGAAACACAAATGTCAAGATGAGCAGCTCTCTACACCGGAGCTCCTATTGTGCATCATCAATAACCAATTCACAATGTGTAAATGCAAAATACAAAACCAAACATTAAAACAAACATAAAAATAAAGCTAAAGCTCTTGAATCATAAATAATTTCCATTTCAAATCTTCATATATTAAATCGGAAAACGAAAGAACGAGAACCCTAAATCGAACCAGAGGACATAAACGGCCACATACACAAGAACAAATTTTTCTAGTCACTAAATTGTTCTTATGGAAATTCTTTGCGGCAGACCATACTAAAGTTATGCAGAATTAACCACAGTTTCAAGGATTTTAGAAACTGAATCAGAAGCTCCAAGCTACGAAAACCCAGAGATTTGATTATTGTAAAATCCTAAATAGATATTTTAACAGTAAATCAACGAAATCGTGGCGACGAGACTCAAAACCCAGGAATTTGGAAGTTGTAAAACCTAAAAAGAACAAGTTAGGGTTTATGTGGGATTTGAGTTTACCTTAACGGTGATTATACGGTTGCTCTGGGGTCGGATGAAGGAGGCGAAGGTGACGTTACGGCAGTCGAAGGAGACGGTGAAATCGAAGGCGGAAGCAGGCGGATGAGGCAGTGTCGACGCGAGCTGAAATTTTGGAAAGTGTCTTATTTGACAATTAGGGTTTGGCATAAAAGGTTGAGGTCGTGGATCTGGAGGTTGTTACGGTGGAGGACGACAAGATGGTAGATATGAGAATTTTGAGAGACTTCGAGATGATAGGAATTTCGTTTTAGGAAATTTTGAGAGAGTTCGAGATTTTTTTAGAGAGAGAGAGTTGGAGGGGGAGGGGGAAATGAAAGATTTGGGGGAAAACAGTTTTTGTTTGTCCGCCTAATTTTTTCCAAGTGTTGTGCGGAAAAAATAATTTTGTTTACCGCCTAACTTATAATAACGTTTCCGCGATTAAAAAATAGACGAAACTGTTTTTAATGAGATACCACATAAGATAGCATTTCCAAGTAAACAAACACTATCTAAAAGCTTGTGGTATTTCAACCATAGCATTAAAGCCACAAACGCTATGTTTTAGTGCTAAAAAAACCTAATATTCTTATTGTGTCTAAAATGTGGTAATGTAATACTTTAGCTTTGCATGATGTCAAAAACAATTTGCAACTCTTGAAACGATTTCTATATCTCCTTGTCCATATCCATCTTATCCCTAGTAAAATTCGATTCAGACAAACTTAATTGATTGAGAATATTGAAAGAATATGATATGATGATTAGAAAACAATTGATATTTAGACCTAGAAAAAAGAAAGAACATTTGATACGAATTTGAAAAGATATATAGTGAGATCTTGAAAAGTAACATTGAGCAAAGTGTCGTGTTTTTAAATAAACATATACAAATCGAACAAAAATAAGTTTTTGGTTGATATTCGATTACATGTAAATAACCGGTCAAATATTGTTTTCAAGAATCATGATTAGTAATCGAACCAAATCCAACTGAAAATCGGAGGTGAGACCGAATACAACCGTATTTATTAAGAAGGTATGCATATCCATTCTTTACGCAATATGTTATTTTCAATATATCTATTTTTCTTTTTTTTTTTGGACATGGAAATGCATTTCATTTAAAACTTAGTTCGTTACAAGATTGGCTATGGTCATGGACCTTAATGCCGCTTTTGCTGGCGAATCCGCTGTCAAGTTTTCCGCTCTAGGAATAAAACCAAAAGAAACAAAACTTAGTGTGCTCCCTTCATTGAGGATATATTGTGTCACTCCAATGAGATCTTTTGGTGGTTTCTGAGAGAGGATTCCGGTGATAACTCCCTTTGCGTCAGAAGCTATCCGAAGATGGAAGGTGTTTAGTTGCTTGGCTTGTACTATTCCTTCATAGATGGCCTCTGCCTCCGCCATGGCAACTGTCTTTGTTGGTGGTGCTGTTCTCGAGCCTTGTCTTATGCATCTTCCTGTTTTATCAACTATACTCCACCCGGTGCCTATTGGTTTATCTACTCCTATCCATGCTGCATCCGTAAAAACGATTAGAGTTCTTGGATCCTCATTGTGTTGTGTCGGTGTGTCCTTCTGCGGTTTGTGTCTCATTGCTTCCTTCGTAGTTTGGGCGTTATGCCATTCAGTTGCGTTGGCTAAGGCAGTACTCAAAGTCTCCTCTTCTGATATGGTTCGATTGTCGAAAATCTTCTTGTTCCGGGATGTCCACAGACTTCAGAGGATCCAGGGAAAAAGTAGAACCTTTAGCTCATGGTGTGGAGGCATTAAGAGTTGTTTGCATCCGGAAATGCCAATTCTGATGTCTGGTATCGAGGAGACATTTAGGGTGTTCTAGAATGGTGAATGTGCCCATACTTTGTGTGCAAACGGAAAGTGGAAGAAGAGGTGTGATTTTGTTTCATCGGCGTCACAACGGCTGCACTTTGCGTTGGGTGTGATGTTGCGTTTGAGCAAGTTTGTGCCAACAGGAAGTGATTCCTTCGCAGCTCTCCAAAGGAGCATATGGTTTTTTGGTGACGTTTGGAGATTCCAAATATCTTCCTTCCACTTGAAAGAGTTGTTCCAGTCATGTCTCTCCTTTGTTGTATTCGCTTCCATCGCCACATGGTAGCCTGATTTCGATGAGTATAGACCATCGCGGGAAGGGAGCTAGATAAAGCGGTCTGGTTCCCCTGTTTTGCTTGTGCGAAGCGAAACGATTTCATTCCACAGGTGAGTGAAGAAAAATTTCACCTTCTCTACATCCCAGTCAGTGGTGTTTGCTTTCATCAAGTCTGATACCATCATGTTCTCTGTATCCTGAGGTGGTGGCCCTTGGGTTATTCCTTGCGCGATAGTCTCCAGCCAGGGGTCTCACCATACGTTTGTGGATTTTCCATCGCCTATGATTCTCCCCATCCCCTGATTTAGGAGATCTCTCCCTATTAGTAAGCCTCGCCATCCATGTGAAGAGTTGGTTTTTGGCTGGACCTCCATAAAGTCTCTGTTTCTACAGTATTTAGCCATCAGCATTCTTGCTAGCAGACCTTCTGGTTTTGTTATTAGTCTCCAACTTTTTTTTGCCAACATGGCCTCATTGAAGCATTGAATGTCCCGTATTCCTAAGCCGCCCTTATCTTTTGGCCTGATAAGTGAATTCCAAGCAATTCATGCCGTGCCTTTCTTCTTCGGGCAGGAGTCCCACCAAAAACGTGTAAGCGCCGATTGGATTCGCTTACAGAGCCCTAGAGGTAGTTGGAAGCATGACATAGAGTACGATGGGATTGCTGTTAGAACCGATTTCAGCATAACCAACTTCCCCGCTGCCGACAGTCTTTTTGTGCTCCAGCTCGATGCTTTTATCTTAATCCTATCGACAATCGATTGGAAGAGATCTCTCTTCTTTCTCCCAAATAACTCAGGGAGTCCTAGATATTTTCCGGCTCCGCCCTCTTTTGTGATGCCCAATAGAGCTTTAACTCTGTTTTTGATCTCCATATCGGTTTTCCCTGAGAATGTGATAGCGGACTTTTCCTTATTGATCAGCTGGCCCGATGCAAATTCATAATCTCTGATGATTTTGGCCAGGGTGATGCAACTTTTTGTGTTGGTTCTAGCAAAGAACATGGTGTCATCAGCAAAGAGAAGATGGTTGACATTTGGTCCGGACTTGGATATATGTAGGCCATTGAGTTTCCCTTCACACTGCGCCTTTGAACAGAGTCCGGAGAGGACTTCACTGTACATGATGAAAATAAACGGTGTTGAGGAGTGACATCACCTTTTGCTTGTCCATTAATCAAGAACGTGTACGAGACTGTTGACACACTTTGCATAATCCAATTGGTCCATCGTTCATCAAAACCAAACTGTATCAGCACTTCCTTGATGAAACCCCACTCGAGTCTATCATACGCTTTGGTCATGTCTGTTTTGACAGCCATGGTGCATCTCTTTGTTGCTTTGGAGGCTTTTAAGCTGTGTAAGAGTTCATGGGTGATCAACACATTGTCTGTTATTGCTCGCCCGAGGACAAAGGCGGTTTGATTCTCTGTGATGATTGAGCTGAGTATCGGTTGCAGCCTGCTGGTGAGTATCTTCGAAAAAATCTTGTAATAGACCCCACATAGAGCGATAGGTCTGTAGTCTTTTGACTTTCTGTGGATTCTGAATCTTTGGGATGAGTCGGATATGCGTTTTGTTGACTCCGGGAGGGAGAGTTCCAGAGGTAAAGAAGCGTTGGACCTCTGCAACGATGTCTTTTTCCATTTTTTGCCAGTTTGATTGGAAGAAGCAGGCTGTGAATCCATCGGGCCCGGGGCCTTGTCACCGTTAATTGAAAAACATGCTTCCTTTATCTCCTTCTCGTCTGGGATTTTTGTTAGGTTTTGGTTCATCTCTTGTGTGACTTTCCTCTTGATTGCTGATCTAATCTCTGTTGTAGAATCATTAGGCGGTGTATATGTTCCTGTAGTATTCCTCTATTACAGCTGTGATATGATCCTCCTCGAAAAACACTGTTCCTTCATCATTTTCGATTACTGACAGGTGGTTGATAGCTCTTCTTCCCCTAGTAGAAGCGTGGAAGTAGCTAGAGTTTTTGTCTCCCAAAGAGAGCCAATTCTGTCGACTACGCTGTTTCCAATACGCCTCCTCAGCATTATATGAATCCTTCAGCAATTTTGTTATCCTCTGGATTTCGGTTGCATCTTGCTATGTTTCTGAGAGCGCCTTATCCAGATCCTCCTTGTTCTTTTCTAGCTGTTTCTGGCTATTTTGATGCTTGCGTCTATGCCACTTTTGTATAGCCATCTTACAATTCGTGATTCTTTCCTCCACTGATTTGTTTATGGCCTCTTCCCATGCCTCTTTTACAAGCTTGAAAATCTCTGGGTTCTTCTTCAAATTTCTGTCGTAGCGAAAGATGCGTTTTTGCTTCTTCTTCTTTAGGGCAAAGTGTGTCAAAACAGGGCGGTGGTCTGAGCCTTCGAATCGGAGGTACTATGCTCTTGAGTTGGGAAAGAGGTCGGCCCAGGCTCCATTGGCTAGAGATCGATCAAGGCGACAAAAAACTAGGTGATCATTGCGTTGGCCTTGCCAAGAGAGTGGGTTCCCTGAATGCTTTAGATCAAAGAGGTCATTCTCAGCAACAAATGTCCTGAAATTGACAAGGGAGCCTTCTGTTCTTGTAATGCCACCAGATTTCTCTTCTTGACATAGAATGTCATGGAAGTCTCATGTGAGGAACTAGACACCCTCTCGATTGTTGGCAATATCCATTAGTTGGTCCATATTGGTTTCCTTTTTTGATAGTCTGGTCTCCATATATAAAACTGGCATATAACTGTTGATCTTTGAATTTGATCTATGTGTCAATGTAGTTCTGGCAGCTGTTTAGGATCTTCAGCTGGATGGTGTCTTTCCAGAGAATTGCCAGACCGCCTTCTCCGGGGGCGTGAGGAGATACCAGGGCCATGTTTTCAAAGTGCAGCTGTTGGAGTTCTTTAGTGACTACCTCATCTGGATTTTTCGTCTCGCTAAGAAAGAGGATATCCGGATCAAATTTTCTCTTGAGCTCTCGTATGCGCTGGATTGTTGATGTACCTTTCAGTCCACAACAATTCCAGCTGCCTACGGCTAAGGAATATGTTCGTGACTTGTCTGAAAATCCTTCTGCTTCTGTTTGTTTCGTTTGTCTTGGGACCTGGCCGTTGTGTTCTGTTTCGTAGTTGCAGGAGCAGGGGAGTATTCAGCAGGTGTGATTCCGGTGGTGCGTTGTTGTTCTTCTGAACTTATCGCGGGCCTTGGGTTGCTGCTCGTTGGGCTCATCATTGTCATTGATGTATGATGGTTAATCTGGCCTTCCCGCTCTTTGGTTCGGTGATGAATTCCTCTATGCGGAGATTTTTGGAAGAGATATAGATTACGTTTCCGAGAGCTTGCCCCAACCATGGGTGAGGCGTTTGTGGTGGGCTTGCCGCTTGTGAGTGGTTTGTTCCGTTTGCGTGATGGGCCTTGAGCTTGGCCCAGAGTCAGCGTCTGAAGATCCTGCTGTTGACTTAACGATTCCTCGTCTTCCCCGTGAGAGTTGGGTTCTGTTGTAGTGGAGGTTCCCTCTCTTATCGGTTGTGATCTTCTTACCATTGCTTGTATGATGTTGTTTGCTGTTTCCTCCATAAGATTTTCCTCCTCGCTTTGAAGGACTCTTCCAAGCCGGGCTTCTCTCTCCTATGGGTCAGCAACATTAACATATTGTTTGGTGGGATGCAATAACTCCTCCATAATTAATTCCTTGGTGGGTGGTTGCTCAGTCGAGTTTTCCTTCCTTAGGGCTACTTGTTTCTCAAAATTTACTCGGCCTCTCCTTGCCATACTCTCTGTGGCATCCGGATGATTGATGTATCTGAAAGTAGCCTCTCGTTCCTCTTCCACTCTGTCCGCTATGTCTGGTACTTGCTTTGGGAAATCAACCAGTGCCAGATTCCTTTGTGTCGGAGGTGCCCATGGATTGCCATTTTCATGAAGATCTGTTGTGATTCGCGGTTTGGGTCTCCATATTGCATCAATAGGCGTCCTGAAGAAGCTTCCTTTGTCTCCCTGGTAAGATTCTGTAACTTGACCTGGACGTGTTTCTTGGTGTTTGTTTTCTATTGAGAGAGTTCTGGTTTGCAGTGGGGGCAAGTGGTCCTTCACTCTCGATGGAGATCTTGGGTGGCGGCGTGGGGAGTTTCGAGTGTCATATGCCAGTGGTTCGCTAGGGAGATAATCCCGTATGTTCCAGTTTGGATTCCTTATGTCGGATGTTCTTGTCTTGTGATCTCTTCCCACTCTAGCAGCATGATATGGTTGGTATCTTGTTCCATAGGATCTGGTCCGGCGAAACTGATCTCTTTGGTCAGGCTGTCTGATTTCGTCTCTATCTTTTTCCCTGGGTAGTCTTAGGCCAGTGCCTTGATCTAGGCGGTGGGAGAGGCTAGGACAGTCTCTAGCTTCATGAGTTAGGCGATTGCAAATCCCACAGTGTTTCTCAAGACGTTCGTACTTGAGGGTCACCAAGATGCTTTGGCCCGAGTCGAAATCCAAAGTCATCTCCTTGGTTAAAGGTTTCATCCCGTTGAGCATAACCCTCATTTTGGCTGCTTTCCTGGTAATCATGTGGTTCTCCAGGTGCCCTAACTCCTGGCCAATGTTCGTGACCACCTCCTCTATCCAGTAGTGAAGAGGAAGTCCCTGAATTTGAATCCAAAAGGGGATCTGGCTTGGGAAGTCCTGTGAGATTGTCGACGACCACCTCTCAAGTATCACCATCCAAAAAGCAAATTGATGGGGTTGGCTTCTGAGGACTTTTGTGATATCATCTTCGTTGTCAAAACGGATTTGGAACATACCATTTCCTAGGTCGGACCCCATTGCTCCGCCTTTCAGATTCCATCTTCGGATAAGGGTCGGGAACATAATTCCTAGGTTTTGTACTCTAGAGTTGGTGAGCCTTCCCATAAGAGTGAGGGAGTTTTCCTCGATGAGTCTTGAAGTATCCACTTCTGGGACTTTGACTCTGAGCCTTGGCATGTCTTCCTTTACAGGTGCCAGAGCTTTGCCTTTTTCTGCATAGGTGAATCTTCTGGCCATCTTGCTGGTTTGCTTTGCTACGTACCGCAGTGCTTCCTGGTGTGTGTCGTTGAGTAGTGTGGTTTCTTCTATCGTTGAAATTTAGCTTGCCTGTCTCACAGTGTAGATCTCGTTGGTGCAGCGTACGTTACTTCATTACTTGTTTCTAGTCGACTTGAGCTTCCATGTTGAAATCACTGGTCATTTTACGGGATCCCTTTGCCTCGTTAAGGGTCCCTGACCGGAGAGACCGGCGGCCGGAGCTTCACCGACGGAGGACCTTCCTGCTTTGTGTGTCTTGTTGGTCGAGACTTGTGAAAAACCCCCGGTTAAAAGGTGTTGGTTTACTTCTTTTAGCTTATAACTGGTGGTTTTAACCAACGCAGGGTTGGTCCAGTTGGTAAAGGGGTCTCGGCTGAGATTTCCGTCACCTGGATTCGATTTCCGTTGAGAGAGGCTTCCCCTTAAGTGGGTGAGTTTAACATGGCGTGGGTCTCGTCCCGATGATTAATCTGGGCTTCGGTTTAGGATCACACCGGTTAAAAAAAAAATTGGTGGTTTTAAGTTGACTTTGAGAGGGACCGGCGGATATTAGATCTCCTTGTTAATTGTGCCCGAGAGAAAAATCGCCTTTCGAAATTGGTATACACATATGTAGCTATTCATGATATCTCTTTTGCTTAATAAGTGAAACATAATTCTTTCACGCACCACGTGCGGAGCACGGGCTGAATATACAACCGAACCGGGGTCGATTTGGTCTGTCGTTTGTGTTCCATCGATTGAAAAGCCACTTTCAGGGAAAGGGAACTAGTTAGTTTGGAGGAGAGAAACATGAGGAAGATGAATTTGCTTTTAAAACGAGGGAAAAAATTTGTTGAAGATACCGTTTTGCTGAAAATCCTCCAATCTGAAATTCGTCACGAAATTTCCACCCCTCGTTTCCAGGTAAATTTGCGTCTTCCTCTTCCTTCTTTTGTGTCTAAGTAATCTCAATTGAATTCGATCAATGTTGCTCAAAAAGCTTAGTTCACAGACTCTACCATGTTCAATTTCATATTTCATGGTTTCCAAATGAGCGAATTTGATGGATCAACTTGAGTTCGCTTAAACCCTAATTTTGCAGAACGCTGAGACCGGTAAGCTAGGAGATTTCAAATTGGATTGGGATTCTAAGGAAAGCCAAGATATTGTTCTGAGGAGACAATTTGATTCAGGCGAAGAGGTTGTGGTCTCGGCTTTATTACGGAAAGAACCCGTAGAAACAACTGATCTAGATCTAGCGTTTCCGAGAGAAGCTCTAGCTAAAGTATGTATCAAAAAGCCTGGGCTCAGCTCTATCTTGCAGTTTGATGGTCAGGTTTACGAACAAGTATCTAGAAGTTCTGTTTTTGAAATCGATAGAGCTTGCTTTATCCGCTCTTTAAATTCTCCTCCTTCGACGACTTGTGGAGCTGATTACTACAGGTAAAAATCACCAGATAATCTCTGCGAATTTTTGTTTTGGTGTTTTTGTGTTTGAATTACTTGAATCATTTGTTCCTCTCTTTGTTTAATTTTTATTGACCAGTATTGTTGTTTTTGTTTTGTTTTGTTTCTTTTAGTACATTGGATCCCAAATTACAGTCTGCACTGGAGGATTACCTAAGATCCAAGGGAATCAATGAAGGCTTAACCAATTTCATCATGTTTCATCTGAACAAGAAGGAGCAGGATCAGTATGTTAATTGGTTACGCAAGCTTGAAGCAACAATTTCACATTCTCTGAACAACTCTCCGAAGCAGTGATTTGTTTTCACTCCATTAGCTCGTTCGAAAAGTATTTTTTGGGTGTCTTATTTTTCTCTGAATTTTCTTGCAATGGTGAAATGCCTTGAGAGTAGACAGATCAGCTAACAGAGCCCTTGATATGGTTTTTTTTTTAAAAGGGAATTTTATTCACAAATATATGGTAACTGGTATCTTTGACAAATGTGATCACAACTCAAATGCCTTTTGAATCGTCAAAGCAAGCTTTAGCTTTTATCTTTTCTCGAATGTTTAGTTTTGAGAAAATAGTAATCGACATCTTCATAGCCTCCCTCATTAATATATTTGTGTTTTTTCTTAATTAATAATTCATCATATCATACAAGTAAAAAGAACAGACATTTTATAAGAAGTATATGATTGCACTAAGCCTCTAAAGATTTCACAATGTGTGTTATTATGTTTTTACATACAAGAAATATAATGTCTTCAGTTAAGGTTTTGGTGACATATACGCACCAAAAATATCATGGAATTTTTTAAACAAAAGCAATATCATATACAAAAGCCGTATCATCGTATATATAATGAGTGACCAACTCTCTCTATAGAATTGACACCTAAGCATCTAGAAGAGTGACATGTGTCCTATAATTTTTTCTTTAAAAAAAACTTAAATCTTTCTAAACTTTTTAAATTCTTGTGTTCAATTGATTTTTAATATTCCTTAAGTTACATGTAAGTAAAATAAATGATATTAATTTATCTCACAAAATTTTATATCTTTATGATATTTGATAAATTCAACATTTCTAAATGTGGTGTTTTTTCTGTTTATTTGATTTATCTTTTTACAAAAATAATGAAGAGGAAAAAAAAAGTGAAATTGAGAGGTGATTCGATGATAAAGTTGATAATAACGGCAAAGGGGTGAATCATAATCTACTATATAAAAGTTGAAGGATTCTTTCCATAACACATCATCAACCCAATACTTACCATGTGTCCATGACCATATCGGCCAATCATCTACGACTTCTTTCAATGCATGAATCGGCTTCTTCGTCTTTCCTTTTCTTTTATTCTTGTAATTATTGTTACTTTCAAGTAAATCAAATTGATTGATTATCTTCCTCGTCATTAAATTTGAAGTAAAAAAAAATTGTTTGTTTTGACTTTATCTAGAAAAAATTGTTCATGTTTGACTCTTTTTGTATGATCATATCTTCCATGATGTAAACAAAGGTATGTTTCTATAGAGTAGCATTGCAGTCTTATAAATGATATCCTTTTAATTTTAGTATTCAAGGGTCAAGAAGAGGGTATGCGAGAGAGGTTAAGGAAGTATCAAAACCACACGGTGTGAACATGAGACATCATTCAATTGGTGCTAGATACCCGAGAAAGTAAACTAAAGATACGGTCCCATTGTCGGAAAATCATTATGTCAGTTCGACTCATGAATTTTGCAAGCATAGGAACAGGTTGATCAGGATGATGATTCGGTGAGACTATGGAATATGGTAAGGAGAAAGAGTGTTTACGGCTCAAAGGCGGTAAAAGTTGTGACTTGAGGCTTGAGAGGAACTTCATACAATATAAGTTATGGTTACCAAACTAGAGTTGTGTGGCTGCTAAGAGAGATGCACTATTTTTAATTTAATGGGTAATTCTATTACAAACTAAAAAAAAAATTATATAAGGGGATTGAACTTTTAAAACGGTGTCAAATTATTTTGGTGAGAAATGGGGAGATCTTTATGGAGACTATGATCAAGAATAGAAGTAAACTTTTTAATGAAACTCTATATGGTTAAGAGAATTTAAGTTAGAGAGTTTAGCTTCGGGATACTTGGAAGTATCGAAACTAAGTTGAGAGATACGACTTAGTATTCCACAAAAGATCGCATTATCACAAAGAATGATATAGAAGCTCACATTCTTTCTCTTTAAATTATGCACACTGGAGCTTCTAAAATTAATTTCATGATTACGCTAAGAATTGGTTGTGGAGTTTGAGTCTTAATCCAAATCAATATTTCATTGAAATAAGTATTAGGTCTGAGACTGACTTTGTCAAATAAAACAACTCTAAATCTCTTACAAAGAAAGATGTGTTGACTGATAAATCAAACAAGTTGCTTCTATGAATTAAAAAACATCTAATGTTGATTGTTTAAACGTAAAAATTTTAAGCAATGACAAAACTCTGCATAACAAAGAATCTAAGAATATTTTAAATGGCTAAGTTGTAAAAAAAGTTACTTCCTCAAATGATAAGTCAAATTTTGTAATGAAAAAGGTTTTAAATACCCCATGATGGCAAAGTTCTAATGTAAAATAATTTGAAAAATAAAGAGAAAGGCAAAGACTCAGACACATAGTAGTACTGATGTTAAAAAAAAGACTGTTGTTGAATCTAACATCAAAATGTGTTCAAAATGAGAAAGAACCATCGTTTAAGAAATGAAAAATGTGGAAACCAAAACCTGCAGCGTAGTGCGGGTACTCACCTAGTATGTTTGAAAGTGTTTAAAAGTAAGAAAAAGTGCGAATTATGGGTTGCATAAATCACATAATAACACAGAGAAAACTTATGTTAATATGCATAATTTTCTGTTCATTCTATGGATTATATTGCTGCCATTCTTTTTCACATACTTTCTTGTGTTCAGAAAGTTGGGTTAAATGCTTTCTAGAAATTTTCTTTGATTATTATTTTCTGTTTTTTGAAAGGTGAATATCATGGAAACAACCCAGAGATGTCTAAATTACTTCACAAAGCCGTACGCGAAAAGAGTGAGACAGCTCATGCAGTCTATCAGCAGCATTTTGCCAACCGTCCCATTACGGTGAGTGCTACACTCCCATCTTCATATCTGATTGTCTCTTTTCTGGAACATTGTCTTTTGTGTATTCTTTTGGTGTAGGTTTCCCGGGATCTTCTTGACTTCAGAAATGAACAGTTATCTCAGAAGCTGGAATAGGAACAGTTGCCTCAGGAGTAGCGAAGGCTAATGGTGATATCATGCAGGTAATGCCCTTCTTTTTGAGGAATCTTACATTTATTCAGATTATGCAGTTTTTTTAATCAACACATTATCCAAAAAGACATGCAAATCTGCCCTCAGTTTGCTTTTAGAATGTACTCTCTCACCCCATGCTAAGGGAAGATAATTAATCAGTATAAACTTGGCTTCACGAACCGCTTGCATGCCTATTCTAGTTTGTCATAGTGACGATTCGTATTCCACTTCTAAAATTATGTGTATATGTTCAAATGTGTCTTTGACTTATTGAAACATAGTTATGCAATTATGGATTTTTAAAGCTCATGATGCTTTTTTGTTTACAGATATCAGGATATGATGGTTGAACTGAAGCCAGCCCTATATAAGTTCAATAAAGCATGTTGGTGGCCCATGGGAACTTGGACTATCTGAAACTCAACAGGTATAGAGTCTCGTCGTAGGAATTTGTTTCATTTCTTTGTCGCTGGTAGTCTTTTATTAGCTTCAATTTTCAAATGCAATCTTTTATCTGGTAAAAGTTAAGATTGGCCTTTTGCAAACTCTCATTAAAAAAGGACTCAGGGAAAGAGTTATTATCAGGGTTGATGGCGGATTCAAGAGTGGTGTTGATGTGTTGATAGCTGCAGCTATGGGCGCTGATGAATATGGGTTTGGTAATCTTGCAATGATTGCTACAGGATGTATATTATGGCTCGCATTTGCCACACTAATAACTGCCCCGTTGGTGTTGCCTGTCAGGTAATTTGAACTTTCTTCTTACTTGTTCCTGTTTCTATTCCCAATGCATAACCAATTCCTAAATATGGTTACAGAGAGAAGAACTACGTGCACGTTTCCCTGGTCTTCCTGGTGATCTTGTCAATTTCTTCTTGTATATCACAGAGGAGGTAACTTTCGCTTGTACAAAGATTTTTTTTGACGTCATTTTACTTCTCAGACTATTTATCGAGTTTAGCACCTAACATTTTAATCTTAATTTGGTAGGTGAAGGGCATATTAGCTCAGTTGGGATATGAAAAGTTAGATGACATAATTGGGCGGACAGGATATCTCGCTCGTAAAAACTCATCTGGATCTCAGTTATCTCTTATCTGTAAGTAGTCAGGAACAGTTTTTATTACTTTTCTAGTGTATCGGTGTATATCTTATTTTCTTGTTCAAATTTGTACTTTCATTAGGAAGCAGGAGGTTCACTCAAATGGTTTTGTCCTTGATGATACTCTACTTCAGGATCCCGAGGTAATGAGTATTGACCCAATTTGCTTTAGTGTTTAAGTGGCAAAACCTTATTACTTTAGAAGAGTGTGCACTTAAAAAGAAAAAAAGGTTGTCGCATGTTTATGGCAACGGAGAGAAGAGTGTATTGATTATCTGTCGCTGAAAAATTGCAGAGTGGGTAGAAATGTAGCTGCGGGAATGACAGGTGGATTAGCTTATATCCTTGACGAAGACAACACTCTCCTTCCTAAGGTATTAACATCACAAACTTCTCTAAAATTATTATCTTCGAAAACATTTTGTTTAAGGTTTGTGAAACATTGAACAGGTGAACAAGGAGATAGTGAAGATCCAGAGAGTGATTTCACCAGTAGGACAAATGCAGCTTAAGAGCCTAATCCAAGCTCATGTGGTAATAACTATCTCTCTTCATACAAACCCTAATCTCTGGAGGTTTTAGAAAAGCATCTCAAAGATTCGTTTCTTGTATCTGTGTTTGGAAACAAAAGGAGAAAACGGGAAGCAGTAAAGGAGCAATGATAATGGAAGAATGGGACAAGTATCTTGCAATGTTCTGGCAACTTGTACCTCCGAGTGAAGAAGACACACCTGAAGCTAACTCTGATCAACTACCGGAGGTGAAGCTAACTCCGCCAACTACTGGTTGATATATTCTCTCTCTCTCTAATTTTCTCATTCTCTCTCATGTTTATCATGCTCTTTTACAAAACAAATATTCACACAAACACACACACAAAACATACAAAAACAATAGCAAAACAGAACACAGAAAAACCTATAAATGCAACTTTCACCAAAAACAGAAAAATAGCACGCATCCAATTTTTTTTTTTTTTTTGAAACCATTGAACTCACATACACAAACACAACAATACAAAAGAAAACATTAAACTCCAATGTGTTTCTTTAGTCTGTATGTATTCGAACTCAATTTTTTTGTTTCTGTTTAAATTATCGTCTTTTTTTCTTCTGTGAATTTACATTGTTTACATGTTCATATATTTTTAATTTGTAAAGTTTTGTATGTAATCCAAATATTTCATTTAAATATTGAGATTATTGTTCATGTTTTGACATTAAATATTGTGGAGTGTATTAAATTTACATTTTTCGTTAACTTGTAAATGATGTTATAGTGATTTTATGTAATTCAGATATTTTTTTTAATAAAGAGTTAAAAATTAGGGGGGGTTCTTAATTGAGAAAAGTTTAGAGGCATTGTTGCAATTTACCAAAAAATTTTAATTAATGAAATTACTGGGATTGTTGTGTAATTAACATAAATATTGCGGGTTCTGTAATTACATATCTTGGCCGGTTCTGTAATTGATGATAATATTGCGAAAACTATGTAATTAGAGTATAGTTCAGAGGTGGTTTTGTAATTAGTGAATTTTGTGGGTTATCTTCAAGGTTCGAAAATGCGCTAAGCGCTAATCGGACGATCAGGTTGGGCCTAGCGTTTAACGAGAAAATCGGAGATTAAGCGGGGATTACGCGGGGCAGAAATTTTAACTATAATTCGGTATATATACTATAATTACAGAAATTTGCCAAAAATTCTACATAGTCTGGTGGCAAGGGTGCCTTCTTTCCTTCTTAAATGTTGAGAGTTCGACCCTTGCCTACGCTTTTGGTACACTTTTAAGGTTTTTTAATTTAAAACAAAAAGACAAAACTTCAACCTTCCTTCAATTATATGTTTAATTGGTATGTCTCCAACAAATGTGATCCTAAATCTTATGCTTTTTGAATCGTCAAGTAAGCTTGAGGCTTGAGTAGTTGAGCTCGGATCTTTTCCCGAATGGCTAGTCTTTTTTTCTTTTTAATTCAACATACTAAATTTCATTAAAAAATCTGATTCAAAGTTACAAATACTATTTGTCTGTCAGAACAACCGAATAGCTAGTCTTAGAAAATAGTAATGGACATGTATTTGTTTTTTCTTAACTAATAATTAAACTAAGACAAATATGACTTTTTATAAGAAGTATGATTGCTCTAAGCTTCTAAAGATTTCACAATGTATTTGTTATTATGTTTTACATACAAGAAATATATGTTTTCTGTTAAGGTTTTGGTGACATGTACGCACCAAAAATAACTTTGAATTTGTTTTTTCAATTGCCGTAAAAGTTTGAAAATGATAAAAAGGTGGAGAAAATGAATTAAAAAATCTTTACAAACAAGACAATGAGAACAAAAATTCCGACCACGGCAAAGCTGCCAAGTGCTCTGATTCCTCTACGACCAGAATCGGGGTGGCATCTCTGCCGTTTTAGGGGGTTTTTAGTTTATTATTAATTTATTATTGAAAATCAAAATGAAGCAACGTGTTTTTTGTTCCAATCAATTGTTTTTCAAATGTGATTAGTTTAACTTTAATCTGCCGAATCTTTGACAACTGTTGATTATGTGCAAATGGATGGTTCAAATATCAAGTGGAATCAGAAGAAACAAAAACAGGAAAGAAAATGGTAAAAAAAATGAACTCATTTTACATCAACATACTTTCCTCTCTTTTTCCTTATGAATTTTGTAGAGAAATTTGTTTTGCCTCTTCTTACCCCTTTTTCTGTTGCTTTCTAGCAGAATTAAGTATTCTTTCCTTTTTTTTTATTGCTTAGTAAGATGTATATTTTCGTTTAGTTTAATCACTCTCGAAATCATAAATCTGTTGTTGTGATTTGAGATTTGTTTAGACATGTGACATAACATCATAGATAGTCGTAAAGAATAATAAAAAGCATAGATCTTGAGGCGAGAGGCAAAAACAAAGAAAAGATTATCAAAGCATATTTGATATTTTGTGGACGGAAGTAAAAACCTAATATTCGTCCGGGTCGGATTTGTTTGATTTGATTCCCTATTGTTATCCGATTAACGAACGAGACGAAAACTGAATTCGAATGAAGCTAAGCCATCTGGGCCCTACCCGAGCGCAGATGACCCAATTGATTCGGGTCGGGTTTGGGTAATGCATAAAAAGCTATTCCTCACAACATCAACCCGTTGCTGGAGACCACTTGTAAAGAAGAAGGCTCAGTCCTCTCTATCTCTCAGCTGCTGCCTTCGCGCCGGCCAAGGTTTCTCCAGTTTCGGGAAAGCTAAAACAGAGAGTTGCGAGTGTGATTGAGAAATGTCGAATTTGCTTAGTGATTTCGAAGTCGACGCTAAGAATCCGTCTCTGGAAGCGAGGCAGCGATGGAGGTCCTCGGTTTCTATCGTGAAGAACCGTGCTCGTCGCTTCCGTAATATCCGAGACCTCGATAAGCTTGCTGAGTACGAGACTAAGAGGCACCAGATCCAGGTTCGAATTTGTTTCTACCCCGATATCTCTTATTTTTTATTTGGGGGTTTTTGTTTTCGTGTTGCCGTTGTTCATAAGCAACGGCGAAGGTTAAACATATCTCGATACGGTTTCTTAGTTATGATTTTGAGATTTTCCGGAGGATGATGATTGGTTAAACAAATGTTTTCTATAAATCTACCCACTGTGATGCTTAAAACCCTTTGAGAATTAAGAAAACACCACAATCCATGGCCATTGTAAGCTTTTCAGCCAAAAGAACAATATACAGAAAGGCTTAACTTGTATTTTTCTCTCAAAGTCTTATCATCTTTGAACTTTCAATACTTTTATATCTGCCAAACTATTCGCCTTTTCTTTCCTTTACCTTTTTTATTAGCAAATTAGAAAGCATAAAAATAGGAAAAAAGTTGTTATACTTTTCTCGTGATGTTTATGAAAATATCTCTTAGAATTCTTTTGTAATATAAAATGCTACTAGTCTTATACTTCGATGATTCAAAATGCTAGGGATAATGAATTAAATATCTAAAAATATAAATATTCAACTGCCGAAGCCAAAGAGCAAAATAAGATCCAATTGCCAACACACATGATGATGACATTGAGGTTGTGTCATTCTCTAGTGTCCTCTAGTGTCGCGACTAAGTAGATCAGTCAATTTAAGAGGCCATCAATAGTCTGACCCTTGTTTTTAGTTTTTACTATTCTTGGCCATCTTAGCGTCTGAATCCAAACACCAAAGGACGAATTCTAAATCATTTTTTTGTTTGATTTTTATGAAGTTGTTGACTTCTGGTACGGCAGTCTCTTTGACTTCTTGTGTGCAATTATTTAGCTTAAGGAAACTTAGCCAAGTGTGTTCATAAGGTTCTGAAATAGACATCAACATTATCTGTCTACATGCATAAACCAAATAAAGAAGCTTTTTTGGGATTCTTTTGGATATGAGCCACTTGTTGATCTTTTCTTTTTTTTCCTTTTGATCTTTTTTTACCTCTGTTGGAATCAAAACTCTTTTCAGCTCTTTTTAAATAAAGAAAAAGATTGTCTTTATATTTATAATCAAGCATTAAGTAAAATAAATTACAGCTTACATTCTTTAACTCAGGCTTCAAACCATTATTTAGTGGGGACAAATCCAAAGATAATTTAGCTACACTAGTTTCAGTTGTGTTTTGTTAGATCAGTGGTATAAATGACGTCCAAAAATAAGTAGCTGGTGTTGCAGAGATCTTCAATCTGTCTTAAAAAGCAAAATGAAAACTTAATAAGCAATAATGGATCATTTCGGTTACTTATTAGGCATGAGTTGATTTCACCACAGAAACAGTTCTCATTCTTTCTTCAGTTTTTCTGTATGATTCCTATGTTGTGGTGTTTCACCTGTTAGCTAACTTTCTTTACTCATAACCAGGAAAAGATCCGAGTTGCTTTCTATGTCCAAAAGGCAGCTCTTCAGTTCATTGGTGGTAAGCTATTTAACGTTGAGTTTTAAGAAAGATGCATGATTTGGCTAAGTGAAGGCTACTGTGTTTAGATGGTTATGTAATCTTTTCTTTTCTTTCTGTATTTCTCTAGCTGCTGGTCCGCCGAAATACAACCTCAGTGATGAGGTTAAGGAAGCTGGATTTTCTATTGGAGCAGATGAACTTGCGTCCATGGTTAGCACTCATGACAATAAGAGCCTGGCAAACAATGGTGGAGTTGAAGAAATTGCTAAGAAAGTATCTGTATCTCTCTCTGAAGGTGTTCGTTCGAGTGAACTGCCAGTCAGGGAAAAGATCTATGGAGAAAATCGTTATGCTGAGCAACCAGCCAGATCCTTCTTAATGTTTGTTTGGGAAGCGCTTCAAGACATAACCCTTATCATTCTTATGGTCTGTGCTGTAGTATCAATAGGCGTGGGTGTTGCCACAGAAGGATTTCCAAAGGGAATGTATGATGGGACGGGGATCTTGCTAAGTATATTGTTGGTGGTCATGGTTACTGCTATCAGTGACTTCAAGCAATCTTTGCAGTTCAGAGACTTGGATCGAGAGAAAAAGAAGATTATCATCCAGGTCACCAGAGATGGGAACAGACAAGAAATCTCAATTCATGACTTGGTCGTTGGAGATGTGGTTCATCTTTCTATTGGGGATCAAGTTCCAGCTGATGGGATTTTTATATCTGGATTTAACTTGGAGATTGACGAGTCAAGCTTATCGGGTGAGAGTGAACCGTCACATGTGAATAAAGAGAAGCCTTTTCTGCTTTCAGGAACCAAAGTTCAAAACGGTTCTGCGAAAATGTTGGTGACAGCGGTTGGTATGAGGACTGAGTGGGGAAAGTTGATGGAAACGCTGGTTGATGGTGGAGAAGATGAGACTCCTCTTCAGGTGAAGCTAAATGGGGTTGCGACGATAATTGGTAAAATTGGTTTAAGCTTCGCTGTGCTTACATTTATGGTACTGTGCATAAGGTTTGTCTTGGAGAAAGCAACGTCTGGTAGCTTTACGGAGTGGTCATCTGAAGATGCACTGACACTGCTCGACTACTTTGCAATTTCTGTAACTATCATCGTCGTTGCTGTACCCGAAGGTTTGCCACTAGCGGTGACCTTAAGTTTAGCATTTGCTATGAAGAAGCTGATGAGTGACAGGGCACTTGTGAGGCATCTGGCTGCATGTGAGACAATGGGTTCTTCTACTTGCATCTGCACAGATAAAACAGGGACCTTGACTACTAATCACATGGTGGTCAACAAAGTATGGATCTGTGATAAGGTTCAGGAGAGGCAAGAGGGAAGTACAAAAGGCTTTCAATTGGAACTACCTGAAGAAGTTCAAAGTATTCTTTTGCAGGGTATATTTCAGAACACTGGTTCTGAAGTCGTTAAGGATAAAGAAGGAAACACTCAGATCCTAGGATCCCCAACAGAAAGAGCAATACTCGAATTCGGTTTGCTATTAGGTGGTGACTTTGGCACGCAGCGTAAAGAGCATAAGATACTCAAGATCGAGCCATTCAATTCAGACAAGAAGAAAATGTCTGTTCTTATAGCTCTTCCTGGAGGTGGGGCACGGGCTTTCTGCAAAGGTGCATCTGAAATAGTATTGAAAATGTGCGAGAATGTTGTGGATTCGAATGGAGAAACCGTTCCACTAACTGAAGAACGAATCACGAATATCTCTGATGTCATAGAGGGTTTTGCCTCAGAGGCTTTAAGGACTCTCTGCTTGGTTTACAGAGATCTAGATGAAGCTCCCAGTGGTGATCTCCCTGATGGAGGCTACACAATGATGGCAGTTGTTGGAATCAAAGATCCAGTTCGTCCGGGCGTTAAAGAAGCCGTTCAGACTTGTCAAGCTGCTGGGATTACAGTTCGTATGGTTACTGGAGATAACATAAGCACAGCTAAAGCAATTGCGAGAGAATGTGGCATACTTACTGAAGGAGGTTTAGCTATAGAAGGTTCAGAATTCAGGGATTTGCCTCCTCACGAAATGAGATCCATTATACCCAAAATTCAGGTAATGGCTCGGTCACTGCCATTGGACAAACATACTTTAGTTAGCAACTTGAGGAAAATTGGAGAAGTAGTTGCTGTGACTGGTGATGGTACAAACGATGCTCCTGCATTGCATGAAGCAGACATTGGACTTGCAATGGGAATAGCTGGAACAGAGGTAAACTCTTAGTTATTCTCTGTTTTCTATCAGAAAATACCGAGATTAATATTTCCTTTCTGTGTCAATCCAGGTAGCGAAAGAGAATGCTGATGTGATCATAATGGACGATAACTTCAAAACAATAGTGAATGTGGCTAAATGGGGACGTGCTGTGTACATAAACATTCAAAAGTTTGTTCAGTTTCAGCTAACTGTTAATGTCGTTGCTCTGATCATCAACTTCGTCTCTGCTTGCATCACAGGTAAAAGATAAACATTCAAACGCCGTCTTTCTCTTTCTCGTATTGTTTGGTCATATATAACTGTTTTTATTTTTTCAGGATCTGCTCCTCTCACTGCTGTGCAACTGCTTTGGGTAAACATGATCATGGACACACTTGGTGCACTAGCTCTTGCAACAGAACCTCCACATGATGGTTTAATGAAACGACCACCAATCGCCAGAACCGCTAGCTTCATAACCAAAACCATGTGGAGAAACATCGCCGGTCAAAGCGTTTACCAGTTGATTGTCTTAGGAATTCTCAATTTCTCAGGCAAATCACTTCTCAATCTCAATGGCTCAGATTCCACAGCCGTTCTTAACACCGTCATCTTCAACTCCTTCGTCTTTTGCCAGGTAACCACTCTAAAATAACACAACCTTTTATATATAAAGAATGACTAAGTAACATGAGAATCAAAATTGGTACAGGTGTTCAATGAGATCAATAGCCGAGAAATAGAGAAGATAAACGTATTCAAAGGAATGTTCAATAGCTGGGTGTTCACAGGAGTAATGACAGTGACAATAGTCTTTCAAGTGATCATAGTGGAGTTTCTAGGAGCATTTGCTAGTACAGTTCCGCTGAGCTGGCAACATTGGTTACTATCAATCTTGATAGGATCATTGAGTATGATTGTAGCTGTTATCCTCAAATGTATACCTGTTGAGTCTCGTCACCATCACGATGGTTATGAGTTGCTTTCTTCTGGTCCTTCTTCTTCCTCCAACTTTGCCTGATAACCATTTTTTTATCTTCAGTTTTTTTTTGGTTATCTGGATAGTTATTCCTCCATATGTAAGTCGTGTATTTGTTGCTATATTTTGGCTACTGGAGATTCTTATTTTACCACGAAATCAAATTTTGTGTTCCACGAAATCAGATTCTTGCTAATGTGTTGTACCGTTTTCTTAACATAGCTCTATGTTTTGTTCTACCTTTTTATTACAGAAAAAGGTTAATAATGTCTTTTTCGTAGACAAACTTTCCGAGTACTTATTTTACATCAACTTTTCAATGTCTTTGTTTATGCTATTATATAAGCAAACATATAATCAATAATCACATTTTGAACTACAAAAACTTTTATACCCAAATATGTTAAATTTGAATACCACTTTAAATTCTCGCACCAATCAAACTGGGAAAGCTTGAGGGTGAATTTGAAAACTAACTTTCTTTGACCATGCAAATATAGACTTGGGAGATTACTATTCACAAGTAAAAAACTAACCCGATTTCTTTTATCCTTACAATAAGGTTTAGCAACAGAGAATAAAAGGGGTATCGTTGACGTTATCAATTTCTGTTGTCTCGGGCTAACTTGAACACCCTAAGTCAGTTTCCCCTTAATTAATTGCAAGTGGCTGTATAATTTGCTCTACATATTCGGTTAAAAATAAAATCTCACTATCTAGTTCAATAAAATTGTGTTCAATTTGAATTTGTGGTGAGAAAGTCTCGAAATATTTCCCACGTGTAAAATATTGGATTACTATTGTAACCAACCATATCACAAAGATGGTCCCATTTGAACCAGTGGAGATCAGAGTTCAAATTTGTTAGATGAATTCTAGGCCCCATTACAATTATTGAAAACAACTCAACACACGTTATACACCCATGTCGATTAGGTTTTCAGTATCCAAATCCCATCACGTGTTTATCTTAGTTACTGCGCCATATTTTCTTAAAACACTTTTTGCAATGGACATATGATGACTTTTCATCATATAGATAAAGGCATCTACATTAGTTTTACAAAATTGTACCATAAGACCATATATTTATTAGTAGAGATTTATATCATTTGCTCTTTTGTTCTGTGTGTTAAATAAATTGCAGGAAGCTTGAGTTTCGACACAAAGATACAGAGGGAGATTGAAAAAAAATCCTAATATGCTTTGACATACTCAAAGTTGAGGAGCACATTGCTGAGCAGGATACGTGCATGAGAACAAAATATCAAATTGTTGGTGATGTGAGGACATGAATAACTTGAAGATTGCCTTTGTGAAATATTCGAAGAATCAACCTCAAGCTTTGATTTTTTTTGGGGGGTGGATATAAAAGGATATATTATTGGTTATTATATAAGCTCACAAAGAAATTTCACTAAGGTAAGCCATCTATAAGTGAGAAATAGGTTCCAGAGAACCATTTCGTAACTGTTATTATTAGGCGTGTATTATTGTCATTAACATTGAGCATGACAGGAATCTGGTGCATTTAACAGTGACGATGCTGTAAAAAAAAAAAAAAAAAAAAAACCTAAATTTTGAATAGTTCTAGATCTCATTAAATGATTTTTTTTTTTTTGTTAAGGAATACTTAAGTAAGTTTTATTTTATTATCATTATAAAAAAAATTTGTGCGTTTGGGTCTAGTCTCTAATATTAATATAATTGACGAATTTTTATCTATGCGAACACAATAGTATGGTATTTGTCTGTCGAATATAAAGGCAAGTAAGAATAAATGTAATTTTGGAGGTTCAAATTTGTACATCTCTCCATGAAAAGTAGGGTGACATATCTAACAAATAATTTATAAAATCAATAAATGATTGATACGTGATCAGTAAATCACCGACCCACGTTTCATTTGGCTTTTTCGTATGTGTGTAAGGATTGAATCGTTCATCTATATGATCTTTGTCAAATTAAACATCTTTTACTTGAATTTTTCATCTCTTTAAATTTTGTCATTAGTGTTTCGTATCGTAGATGCAATCGCAGTCTCTCAGTAGTTATTATATATTTGGGTACGTAACAACAAAACATACTTTATCAAAAAAAACAACAAAACATACGGTGCAAAGACTACATACGTGTGTGATAAATTGGACTGACCATACACCCCATGAACCACATTAATTATTAATTTTATTATTGTTTTCTGGTCAACCAACAATATTAAAAAAAAATCCCACACAATTGAGACGATAAATCCACACAAATAGTATTACTTACCATTATAGGAAGGAATCAAAGGAGGAGAAACGACAATAATTGGAAAAAGAACAACCACTTATTGCTGATTTGAACAAAAGATAATTGGACGACCAAAAAAAAAAAAAACAAAAGATAGTTGTTGTTTGATTGATTGTTGTCCTATAATGTTTTTTCTATTTTGTATATTTATCAAACAGCTATTTTGTATTTTATTTGTTTGAGGTGGGTAAACAAAGAACCCAAAAGAAAAAAGAATAACTATCACTCACCGGAAATAAATCAACCAATTTCAGTACCTCAATCAACTTACAAATAGAGAAGTGTCTTCTTCATTGTTAAAAAAAACAAGTCTTAGCTACATTTTTATGCAAATTAATGGGTTTAGTCGCTTATATTATTTTAGGTAATTCTAGTATTATACTAATTAACATAACTATATCCCATATTTGCAAAACCAACACAAAACGATCGGTTACAATTTAAACATAAATCGTAAGAAATACCACTACAAGAAATGGTCATTTCCAACTGAAAAATCCGTTGGTAATCCGTTGATATACGCATGAAACCAACGGAAAATTAATTGTTGGTATTTGAACATTGAAAATTTCTAACGGATTCTCAACGAATTTTTTTTATTAATTTTTATTAATTCTAATTTTTTTAATTTTAACCCTTGTTCCACTATGCGTTAGGCATTAGTCGGACGTTGATATTGGGTCTAGCGCCTAGTAGAAAAATCAGAGACTACGTGCGATTAATCGAAATCTAGTTTTAGGGTTATTATATATATTTATACATAAATATCAAATATTTTAAACAAATATACAAATGTCGTGATAGCACAGTGCCAGCCCTATCTAAAACGACGCACGTCTGTTTAGCTCTACCCTTCACGAGTAATAAGATCTTAATTGCACTCACCAGTCAAAAATCATTGGATGGTATGAGTTTCATGTAAACCATTTTTCGAGATTACGTATTATTTATCAACTTGACACGTAACGACACGTGTTATAAATGTAGTTTTTTTCATTTGAGGACCTTGGATTTTAATTTTATCTTCAATTTAATCAGGTCACATGCAACAACTACTAAAGGTCCCTTCTTTCTAATTTGATTCATATTTTCTAAAAAATTACCTACTAACGGTCCCATATAATTAAAAAAAAAACGTTGACAAAAAAATGTACATCAAAGTCTATAAAAACAGACACAAAACAGAGCAAGGCTATTCCATTATTCAAAAACCAACCACAAATAACAAAATCAAAATGAATTTCTGGTCACAACCAACGTTTCTTATTATAATCTATCTTATCACAAGTCCACTACTCTGCTCTTCCGCTCCAGCATTATCTGTACCGGAGCATTTCCTCAGATGCCTCGATACTCAGCCGGCCGACCACGGTAGTCCTAACTCTGCAACCGCCGTTATCCCCACAAACTCATCTTTCTCGACAAGTCTGATGGGCCTCGTCAGAAATCTCCGGTTCGCTTCGGCCTCCACCAGAAAACCAGAGGCCATTGTCGCCGCCCACACCGAAACCCATATCAGAGCCACAATCTCCTGCTGCAAGCTCCTGAACCTCGAGCTCAGAATCCGTAGCGGCGGCCACGACTACGAAGGCTTCTCCTACACTTCTCCGGTACCGTTCGTAATCTTAGACATGTACAATTTCCACAAAATCGATATAAACATGACCGACGAGACCGTGTGGGTCCAAGCTGGAACCGCACTTGGTGAGCTCTACTACACCATAGCAAACATAAGCAAAACCCACGCATTTCCCGCCGGAGTTTGTCCGAAAGTCGGCGCCGGAGGGCATTTCAGCGGCGGAGGGTTCGGGAATCTCATGAGGAAATACGGTTTATCGATTGATCACATAATCGACGCGCAAATCATGGACGCGAATGGGAAAGTCTACCGCAACCGGCGCGCTATGGGAGAAGATGTGTTTTGGGCGATTCGCGGCGGAGGCGGCGGGAGCTACGGCGTGATTCTGGCGTGGAAGATTAAGCTCATTAGAGTTCCGGAGAAAGTCACCGTTTTTAAACTGGAGAGAACGGTTAGAGAAGGTGCCGTCGATTTGGTCTGGAAATGGCAGCAAGTCGCGCCGGTTATCGATAGAGATCTATTTATCCGGTTAGAGATTAAACCGATTAACCGGAAAATATCAAAAGGGAAGACGATTAAGGTTTCCTTCATCGGAATGTTTCTAGGTTTACCGGAGAGACTTCTGAAGATCACGAATAAGAGTTTCCCGGAGCTACATTTAACGAAATCGGATTGCATGGTGAAGAAATGGATCGAATCGACAGTTTTCTGGGCGAATTACCCAGAGAGAGCACCACTCGAGCTTCTTCTTAAACGAGTATCGACGAACGAATACTATTGGAAACGAACTTCGGATTTTGTTCAAACTCCAATCTCAAAACAAGGACTCGCGAAGATTTTCCAGACAATGATCGATCATTCGCCGCTTCCACGGCGAGTTTGGATGCAGTGGAATCCATGGGGAGGGAAAATGGCAGAGATTCCGTCTGATGCGACGCCGTTTGTGCACAGAGGAGGTAATTTATTTATGATTGAGCATTTCATGAATTGGTACAGACCTGGAGATGAGCTCGAAGAACAATTCTTGGCGATTGCGAGGAGTTTTAAAGAAGCGATGGCTCCGTTTGTTTCGAAGAATCCGAGAGAGGCTTTCTTCAATTACAGAGACGTCGATATTGGAATTACGACGCCTGGATATAACGCGACGTACCAAGGAGCAAAGGTTTATGGGGATAAGTATTTCAAAGGGAATTTCCTAAGATTGGTTAAGGTTAAAGCTCGGTTCGACCGGACTAATTTCTTCCGGTCTCAGCAGGGGATTCCGGTTCTTGCTTAGTCGGTGAATGGGCGAGTATTATTAAACATGAATTGAATCCATTGTATTAGAGATTCATCGGATGTGTTATTTTATTCTTGGGGATATACCGTTGGTAATGTTGTGTTAAATAATGGTTTATTTCAATCTCTAAGAGAAGTCAAGTCATTGATGATGTAATTTCAGTTTTTGATATATGGAATAATTTCTTGGGTTAATATGCGAATCTCTCTCTTTTTTTGGCTGAAATGACAGTAAGTGGCATTATTCATTTTCTTCTTCAAAAACACATGTTTTTTCTTTTCCTATACTGTCTAAACAATTTGAACAGGAAGCAGGCGAGATCAAGAGAGAATAGCTGCACAAGGAGTCTTCACCTACTTACAAAGACATAGATGGGACATAAGTAGTTGCAAACAAGCCAAGTCCTGAAAGGTTGACCTAGCAAAACCGGGTGAGAATATTATAAGATAAAGCTAAAGCAATAGAGAAATTCTTTGAAAACATTTAATAAGATAAAATTATAGAGAAATTGTTTGGAGTCATGATATTCAAAATGAAAAATATAATCTTAGACAAGTCTTAAAACATATATATATATATATATATATATCATCCGGAAGTTGTTCTGACTCTCTCCCTTGTTATTCATCTCCGCAGTACCTTCTTCCATGACTACTCTCATTTGGAGCCTGCAAAATTAATAGAGATTAATAAGATTCTCTCAAAATTTAAGAGGGTTTTTTTGGGGTTACCTGAATCTCTGAGGTATTCTAGGATTGCCTCTCTTTCTAAGTCAGAGAGTGATTCCTTCATGGAATGAATTAAGGGAAAGGGAAGGAAAAAAGAAAAAGAAAAAAGAAAAACAATGGGATATAGTTTTCTTTTTACCTCTTTCAACTGCCTTTTCAATTCTCTTTTCTCACTCTCAGTCAGCATTTCCTCTCGACCATTGATCATAACCGTTAGGAGTGCCATCAGCTCGAAGTAGCCAACACCATCAAGCTCATCACCACACATTCGCCTACAAGAATCAAAAAAGACCTGAGTGAGAGAGCCAAAGCAAGTAAAAAGGGCAATTTTAGGTATGAATAAAGTCACATACTTGTTCAGAATCTCTAGTGTCTCGATTTCGCTCTCCATAGACTCAGTGATTTGCAGCTGCAAGAACACAAGCATTGTGTAAGAAAAAAAAACATGCAAGAAAAAAGTGAATAAATATACAAACATCTATACAGAGAGATGTCAGGCTTATTTTTTAAACGAATGAAAGACAAACATCTATCTCAATCACATATAAAAAGCATATATAATTATGTACACCAACAACTAATTCATAAACCAACAAAATCAACTTTCTTTTACCTAATCAGGGAATCTCTTGCCCTTCTTCCCCTCAAATTTTGTTTTCGAATTTCACATCCAACATTCTCATTCATGTATTGCTTACCCTCTTCTGGTCCCATTTCTGTCTGATTTGGGGAAAACAATCCAAAAAAAAAGTTGACAGAGATGTTAATTTTGAAAGGATATAAAGTGAAAGTTAGGTTTATATAGGTTATGTGATTAAGTTTTTACCTTCTTGGCTAGAATTGCAGGTTCCTCCTGTAATATATTTAAAAACAAACAAACACATATCGTTTAATAATTGCAAGCATAATCAATTAACCGGTGTGGAAGACAGATGATATATAAAGAAAACGAACAAACCTTTGCTATTTGTTCCTTGACACTAAGCAAACCTTGCCTTAACCGAGTTGAAAGTGAATGCAGCTCCTTGGAACTCAGACTCGAGTAGACACATGCACCACTCATTTTGCTGGGAACAACAAACAACAAAATAAATAAACCAAAAAGGAAAGGAGAGACAGTTTTTCTAAATGAGTTAATTATATACCGATTTAGAATCTGTAGTTTCTTGAGTTCTCTCTTCAGATTCTTTGCGTTTCTCAGCTACAGGTTGTTTTGAGGTGAGACAGAGAGTGAAACAAATGAAGAATAATTTCAATGAGAAATTGCATGTATGTGTCTGTCTACATATACCAATGATTTGTGATCTTCTGCTTGTAACCTTTGTTCAGAGCTGTTTCAGTTACAAACCCCATAAGAAGTAAGATGAAGTGATGACTAAAACTACTTCAAACCTAGAGGATATCAGTATCAGATTTTAGAATCCAAACCCTTTTACATAATAAGACGAAGAATAAAAAATCGTTGTAGTCAGGTTTCGCGATACCTAAGAAAACAAAACCCTAAGAAACATTGATTCCATTTTTTCCTAGAGTTTACCTGAAGAATTCGTTGGATTTGAACATCTTGCTCGCCTTATTTTATTTTGCCAAATGCCCTAGCAGTTTCTCTCCACCCTATTTTATTCTGTCAATTGTCCATCAAGTAACTATATATCATACATACAAAAGAAAAAAAAAACAATTAATTGGAAAAAAATAATAATCTGTTGGACCCAAAACCCATATATGAAAAGAAAATCCATGTTATACACGAGCGAAAACAGAGAGTTGTCGATTATCCAACCAGCATCATCGTCATCATAGAAAAAAATACGAAGAAGGCCTTGCTAATTTGGTTCTATACTCGTGAAACCTCAACCTATATTTATAACAAGTTTAATATTTTACCTTTTTATTTTGAAAAAAACGCCTTCATTGCAAAAACATTTTTTTCATATAACTTTACATCCATTAAACCAAATCATATGCGTTAATTTAATTACAGAAATATCACCTTATATAAAACATAAATCCGGTGATAATAGTAACATACATCTAATATATGAAAACAAATTAATTGCAACTTTGGTTCCTAAATTTTTTAGATTACTGTTGAGAACGGTAATATGCTCTATGTGGTGAAAACTATGAGAACTTAAACTTAAACTCCAAATAAAGAACACTAAACTCTCTTTTTTCCCCCTTTTGAAATCATGACCAAGACGTTTAAAAATCAAATCAAAGAGTTCATTTTTCTTTTTCAACGCATATAACGAAATTTTAATCCTTATAAATTGGATAAAAAGTTATGATAAATTGATATGAGTAAGAATATGAATGTGTTTTAGAAAATTAATTACTAGATTTTCATAAATATAAACTTACAATATACATCAACTTATATATAGAGATAGAGTTAAGCATAAATTTTATAAATTAAGACAAACACATGTAAAAAAAAAATATTAAAAGATAAAGGTAAACTGCATAAATTAAAATATTGACATATATCTATGATATATCTCTTATTAGATATATTGGTTCGGAATTTTTGTATATCTCGATTTGGTTTGAATTAATCTTATCGATCTCAACATAATCAACCCATTTTTCTTTTGAACATCTCGCAACCCCAAATCCGAGAACAGGTGAAAGGCCTCTAAGCAACGTCGGAAC
This sequence comes from Euclidium syriacum, assembly GCA_900116095.1. Lineage (NCBI taxonomy): Eukaryota > Viridiplantae > Streptophyta > Magnoliopsida > Brassicales > Brassicaceae > Euclidium > Euclidium syriacum. The sequence goes on along the minus strand of FPAK01000012.1, from coordinate 1,532,807 downwards.
CATGTCCCCATATGTCCTAGACCAGCCAATGAAGAATACTTGAACCTACGAACTAGCTCTGACACGTTCCAACGACCACATATGAATGCTTCTTGACTCGAGCAAAGATCGACGACCAATTAGCAAACGTCGCGTCGATCGTGGACCAACCCGCAGAGTTCAACCGTCCCTGCCATGAACAGTTCGACGCCAGGCGTCATAATGACCTGTTTACCAACCCGACGATCTATATAGTTCGGTGGATGAAGAAAAAATGATAAGTCTCGAAACAAACCGTCACTTGCTACGAGCCTCATCCATCCGCGAGACTTCCCTCTATCAATAGTGGAGGGAAGCATTCAATAAAGAAGAGACACAAAAAAACTATGCTGAAGAATCCGAACAAGTTCCATAGAGTTATAGCTTATATCAATTTTAACATTTTTATTTCATCTCAAAGTCATTAAGTGTTAGATAATCAATACGAACAAGCACTATTTAGAAGCTCGCCATCTCATTTCGAACGCTACGACAAGTTATCTTATCGCAAGAGCTCCAACCTTAATCTCGAACATATTCTCCGAACACTAACTTACACTGAACTTCCGTGGTTCAACATTTGGCGTCGTCTTTGGGGAACCTTAGGGAGCATTCTTACGAAAAAGATATAACTACCGAGAAGCTCGAACCATCACCGCAGCTGATTTTCTTTGAACAAGATATCCAAGGAATGGATATGCCGCACAATGATCCGCTGGTAATCACCCTTCAGATGGCCCATTGCGAGGTCTCACGCGTTTTGGTAGACACCGGGTGCAACGTAAGCATGATGTTCATGAAAACCCTCCAAAAATGGGAACCGATAAGTGCGACCTTGTGCCAAGTATCGAAACCATCTTCGGTTTCGATGGCTCCCCGTCTCAAGTCGTTGGGATGATAACCATGACAGTATGCGTCAGGCGAAAGGCTAGACAAACCGACTTCTACGTAGTAGACAAACCCGCTATCTACAACAATTTGAACAATCAGAAGCAGGTGAAATCAAGAGAGAATAGTTCACTTAATTACAAGACATATATGGAACATAAGTAGTTTGCAAAAAATCCAAATCCTGAAAGGTTGAGCTAGCAAAACCGGGTGGAGATGTTATATGATAAAGCTAAAGCAAAAATTCTTTGAAAAAACTTAATAAGATAAAGTTATAACAATAGATAAATTGTTTGGAGTCATGATATTCAAAATGACAAACAAAATCTTAGAATAATCTTAAAACATATATATCATTGGAAAATCGCTCTAAGTCTCTCCCTTATTATCCATCTCCAAAGTAGGTTGTTCCGATGACTAGTCTCACTGGGAACCTGCACAAGTTAATGGAGATCAACAAGATTCTCTCAAAATGTAAGATAAGTATTTAAGGTGTTTTTTGGGATTACTTGAATCTCCGAGGTAGTCTAAGAATATATCTCTTTCTGAGTCAGAGAGTGATTCCTTCATGGGATGAACAAGGGAAAGGTGAGGAAAAAGAAAAAAAAGAAAGGGATATAGTTTATCTTTTTACCTCTTTTAACCGTCATCTCAGTTCTCTTTTCATACTCTCAGTCAGCATTTCGCATAGACCATGGTTCATAATGGTTTGGAGTACCCTCAGCTCGAAGAAGCCAACACCATCAAGCTCCTAACCACACATTCGCCTACAAGAATTAAACAAGACAAGAGTGATAACTGATAAGAGAGCTAAAGCAAGTAAAATGGGCAATAGTAGGTATGAAACAAGTCACATACTTGTTCAGAATCCCTAGTGTCTCGATTTCGCTCTCCATAGACTCAATGATATGCAATTGTAAGAACACAAGCATTGTGTAAGAAAAAATACATGCAAAAAAAAAGACAGGACATGAAGTGAATAAATCTACAAGCACCAACCAATGCTTCATGATCATAATCCTCTAGTCTTGTTTCAGAGCTGTATATCCATCCAAATACACAGAGAGATGTCAGGTTTGATTTTTAGACAAATGAAAGACAAACATCTATTTCAATTACATATAAAAAAAAGTATATATAATTATGTGTACAAACAACTAATTCATAAACCACCAAAATCAACTATGTTTTACCTGATCATGGAATCTCTTGCCATTCTCCTCAACCTTTGTTTTCGCATTTCACAGCGAAGATTTTCATTCATGTATTACACATCGTCTTCTGGTCCCATTTCTACCTGAATTGGGGAAAACCAGCCAAAAATAAAGTTGATAGAGATGTTAATTTTGAAATGATATAAAGTGAAAGTTAGGGTTTATATAGGTTATGTTATATCTTTTTACCTGCTTAGCTAGAATTTTAGTTTCCTCTTGTAATAGTTAAAAACAAACAAACACATATCATTTAATCGGTGTGGAAGACATATGATATATGAAGAAAAGGAATAAACCTTTGCTCTTTGTTCCTTGACACTAAGCAGACCTTGCCTTAACCGAGTTGAAAGTGACCACAGCTCCTTGGAACTCATATTCGAGTAGACATACACACCACTCAATTTGCTGGGACAACAAACAACACACAACAACAAAAAAACAAAAAGCTAACATGAACAAAATAGAGAAAAAAGAAAAGAAATAAAAGGTGAGACGGTTTTTTTTAATGATTTATATACCCATTTAAAATCTGTAGTTTCTCGAGTTCTCTCTTTAGATTCTCAGCGTTTCCCAGCTGCAGGAATACAAGGTTATTTTGAAGCGAGACAGAGAGAGAAACAAATGGAGAATTATTTCAGTGACATAACGTGTCTGTCTACATACCAATGCTTTGTGATCTTCTTCTTGTAGCCTTTGTTTAGAGTTGTATCCATTACAAACCAGAAAAATAAGTCGGACTTTTCCTTCAACTAAACCTTAAAACCTAGAGGATTTTGTAGATTCTATGATCAATTGCAAACCAGAAAACGAAACATTAATCGTTTTTTTATTTTATTTTTTGCAGAATAAGATTTTACAATGGTTTCCATATCCCAATTACGTAAGAAATAATTCAATAGCAATACCCTAGAAAACGGAATGAGACGCATCGTTACGTACCCAGTCAACTAGTGATATGATCATGGGAAGCATTATGACATATGTTTAGTGTTCAAAGCATATCTTCTTAACTACAAGGATTAAACGCATGAAACCACCTGGAGTATGCTCAACTCAGTTACAAAGCTCCTCAAAGAAGAATCATATCAACCGAAGTTCAGACAAAGGAGTAATTCAATTTACAAAACAGGCGATCTCCATCTTACGCATTTCGGACCTACGGACATTGAATGAAGAAGTCCGTCCAGACTATGATGAATCAAGTTACAAACTGAGTTTTCCTATAATCTTGGTCCATCATAGAAGCCCAAAAAAGTGTTTGCAGTCCAAAAACAATAAAGGAAGATCAAATTTCGTCCATGGGAAAGAGGGCATTTAATTCTGTCAATTTCTCTCTCTTACATGCACTTTAGAGTTGAGTTTAATTTACCTAGATGCTCTGCATGTTGAGTTATCTTTATGGACGAATTTAATGTATTTCCTCTATATAATGAGGTTCAAATCATGAGTAATAAAATAAGTCTTTGATTATAATTTTTGGAACCTTTGAGAGTGATTCTCATTTCAATGGTGTGTAATATTCATTGATGTGATCATGGTGTGTAATATCCATTGATCATTTGGGCTCGTCTTGGTGTATCATATCCAAGGAGTCTTTGATCCTTCTTGGTGCGTCATATCCAAGAGATCATCCATAAATTCTAAAAGCCTTCCGCATCTCTTAGAAGTTTCATTCGATCCATCGGTAAATCAAGAGTTTTTCACACCTCTTGTGTCACCATTCGCTCCATATCCTTTGTTCTTTGAAGTTTCACGGTTTCTTAGAAAATAAGACTATCCTCTTACCACGTTAGAGTGCAACATCCTTGGGAGAATCTCATTAACTAGAGAATTAATCCAGCTTTTAGATAATAGTGATTATCTTAGATTACCTGGAGAATTCTTATTTTTTGTTTAAACAAGAGCGAGAGAGATTACATGGAAGATTCGCAGAAATTGGACATCCCTCACACCTTCGTATATATTTGTAATGGTCTTTTTGATGAAGAATACACAATTCATGTTTCAATCAAGTAATCGACTATTGTGGAGATAATATATATAAAACTAGGAATAAGGATATTTTGGTTATTATGTAATTCCTTATCGCTTAAACATGTATATTGGAGATAATATATATGTCTAGAACTAGCTTGTTCCCATGCCAAAAAAGCTAAAAGCGTAAAAACAGCCAAAATCATTGAACCTACACCGTAATCTCATGGTCATGGTAAACCTACAATGGACAAAACTACCAAAAATCCTAGTCGTAATAGAATACGAGACAAGCAATTACGAAGATCAAACATACAGCTTCAACACACTTGATTCATTTGATTGAAGTCCTTTCCTCGATGGCCCTGAACCGACAAACTCAACTTACCTTAGAATCTGTTGGGAGGAACCATACAAACCAAGATACCAAGGTGAACTTGTTGACACTACTATGACGTGAAACAAGACCGTGTATTGTACTAACACCTCCACAACGTAAAGACTGTACTAACACCTCCACAATCAAAGCAAACGGTTGAACGAACTTGGCAATAACTCCAAAACAAGCAAAATCCACAATTTGATTCCCATCCTACCGGTCGTCAGATTTCATCAATCCTTACAATATACATTTATATAGAGATATAATTAAACATAAATTTTCTAAATTAAGAGAACCACATTTAAAGATAAAACTAAATTTCGTAAACTAAAATATTGACAAATATAAAAATATTTCCCTTACTTAATCTTGATATCGGTTCAAACTCAATTCGGTTTGAGTCCATCTTATTCATCTCTCAACATAATAAATATTGGAATAGGTGAATGGTTTGGACTAGGGCTGGGAATTCGGTTAGTTCGGGTCGGTTCGGTTTTTCGTTTTTTTTCGGTTTTCAAAATTTTTACCGAAAATAACCGAACTTTTTTCGGTTCGGTTCGGTTACCGGTTAATTTGGTTATTTTTCTTTTTACCGAAAATAACCGAAATTTTAGATGTTTTCAAAAAAATATCGGTTATTTTCGGGTAAATTTGGTTAGTTCGGTTAATTACTGTCAATTCGGTTTGGTTACTTTCAAAATGTTGATCTAATTCGGCCCAAATCTATTAATTTCAGCCCAACGTACTATTTCGGTTAAACCCTCTTTTCTATTACTCCCTCTGTTTTTGAATAAGTGTCATTCTACAAAATTTTACAGAAATTAAGGAAAATATTAAAAAATTTATTTTACCCCTTATTAATACACTAAATAGTTTTTTCTTTCTAACTAATACATTAAAAAACTAAGGTTAAAATTGAATTTTTATTCAAAATTTTGCATTGAAATCCTAGAATGACACTTTTTCAAAAATAAAAAAATTAGGTTAGAATGACACTTATTAAAAACATAAAGAGTAACAAAATACATTGGACTTGACCCAAAATCATTATTATTTATTTCATAACAACGTTCCCAAAATCATTATTATTTATTTCATAACAACGTTCAAACCCAACAACATAATGCTTACAATGCAATGTAACGTTTTATATCATTATTTATTCATCGTCTTCAACCTGCAAACCCTAAAAATAGAAAAAGAAAAAAAATACAGCCGCCATGTCAAGAAGAACCAACGAAGAGGAAGAATCAGATTAGGTTTCGATTTTGAGTTATGGGGTCGGGAGTGAAGAAAGAGATCATGCAAACTTAAAGTATACTCTAATATTCTAATTTGAAGTAATTTATATTTGTTTAACCAAAATTCGGTTAACCGAACGAACCGAAAATAAATGATAACCGAAATCCAAAACTAAAGCTGCCGTTCAGTTCTTTTTTGATACCAGAGTGTGAACCAAAAACCAAAAAAATCGATTCGGTCCGGTTCGGGTTTTTATCCCAGCACTAGTTTGGACAATTAATATTGGGAATAACTTTTCTTCAGTTAGAAAGTATATATGTGACGAAAACTTGCCGTATTGATACACATACATAACATACGTCCCCCCTATCTCACATTTATACCATACATGTAGAAGCATAGAGCTGTGATTTTTGACAAGTGTAAAATAAATATGAAATAAGGGTAGAAAGAATACTAACTTTCCTTAATACTTTGTTTTTTGACATCTTTTGGTTAATACTTTTTAAAAGGAATAATTTTGCATACTACTTTCCGAAAGTGCAATATATTATGCAAAAGAGGTCCTTAAATACACTCTTTTGCGTTTGCATCGAACATGGACTTTCTATTTCCGGAAGTAAAGTATACTTTATTAATTTTAATTTAATCTCAAATCTTTCTCACGCGGATGAAATCTTTGGAAAAAGCAACAAATGTACGGACGTCATTCTCAAATGTCAAGTTCATATAATAAAAAAAAACCATCAATGAAGTTTCTCGGGACCCATCCGAATTCCGATTTTGTCATTGTAGGTTTATTATTAGGACTCGTCATTCATTCCTAGCCGTCCGATGAAAAAGCCATCATCCGAGAGCGTACTACAATTCGAGCACACAGGAACATTTTCCCGTTAGAATTAAGAAGACCGGGGTCAAACAAAAGTCAAATGATCTGACGGCGGAGATTTAGTTGACGTGGTCCCCACAAATATTGACGGCAAACGGGGATCACTTTTTCTCCCTCCACGCGCCTCCGTTGATTTTACATTTGTAGCCTCCCCGTTCATCGTTCAACCGACCTTTCTCTCTCTCTTTACACTCTACTCGATATCGCAGAGTGTTCGTCGCTTTCACTGCCAGCCTTTTCCCCTTTTTCTCTCTCTCGCCCTAAATTCTCTCGCCGACCTTCTCCAAACCCTAGAAAACGCATAAACTTGGAAGATCGACTTACTGGTGTACTTTCCTCCCGTCTTTTTTTTTTCCGGTATGGTGTAATCTCTTTCGAAATTCAGTATTTCTTTCTCGCCATTTTGTTTCGAAGTTGGATTTTAGTTTACTCTTCTTTTTTTTGCTTTCTTCAAAGCGAGAATCGCTTCGGAATTTTGAAATGTGGGGTTAAATGTCGCTTTACAGGATGAATTTTGTGGCTAATCGTTGTCACCACCATGGACGATGATGATCTCTGGGGTCCGCCACTTGGTACTTTGTTTGGACTAAATCGTGCTCTTATGGTTTTTACTTTTTGTTCTCTTGCGACTGATGCGATTGGTGGTTTTTTTTTTCTATTTTCCCTGTGGGGTTTTGTAGTTGTGCAAGAAGATAGTCTCCGAAACCTAACCCTACGTCGTTGTGAATTTTGGTTTGATTGCAGAACAGGTACTTGAATTGTGGTTTTCTCGTTGTTAATTTTTCGATTCTGTATCATCGATGTTGATTTTCTCTGAGAACAATCGGTTTTTGCTTTGGGTGTTTTAGATGTGCTCTATGAAAATATTCAAAACGCAAAATACTGTGAGCAAGTGTGGCGAATATTGAACGAGAAGAAGCCAGATGCTGAAACCACTGAGCTTGAGAGGGATTCGGTTTCGCCTCATAATGATAGGGCTTCCTCTGGGAGAAGCGGTGACACAGGCTCTTTTGATTCGGTAAGAAGCTACATCGAATGAATTAAAACTATGAATCTTGAGATTAATAGTAGTAGTTTGTTCTGTGTTCTACAGGACAAGACCCTCAGTTCTAGTCTTCCAGATGGTGACACAAGTTCTGCAAAATCGGCTCTTGATGATGAGAACACATCCAGTATCAGCGATGCTCAAACTAACGAGACCAGAGATTCTAGTAATCGAACTGAAGACATAGACCCAGAAACAAGGTTGAAGCCTCAGGAGACAGCAGCAAAGGACCCACTAACTGTTGAGGTCTGTGAAAGATTTGAATCCATTTGTCATGCATCCATAGGAATCTTGTTTCTTCTTCGTGTAGTGAAATGTTGCGTTTCTAAAATGATGGACAGGTTGCAGAAGATGCAGTTACCTCTTCTGGTCCTGTTGTGTTGGCAAGCAAGACCGAGGAAGCTGAAGAACATTCTAGTTCATCTTTGGTTACTGACCAAGTGGTTGATCCTATAAAACAAGTTACCGAGAACAAATCTTCATCTGCTATAAGTTCAGAGACTACTGAAGGTTCCACTTTGAAGCCATTGCCTTTGGAGACCAGAGAGAAGGTGAGTGAAAAGGCAAAAGATACAAACGAAGATGGAGAAATATTGAAGGATCACCAGCAAAGTGAAAGCTTGCAAGAAACCGTAACTGTTTCTGAACCTTTTACCACAGAGTGTCTCTTAGAAATGTGTGATGAACCGGGGAAAGGCAGAGAAACCATCCAATGTGATGAGAGAAGCAAGAAATCAAATCCTGAAGCTAAGAAGATTGTTGTTAAAGAAGAGCTGATGATCATGAACTTGCTTAACGGGGCAAGACAGAAGGCAGAGAATGATGCTAGGT